>OY728164.1:1437727595-1438933220 GCA_963277665.1 Viscum album
CTCCATTCTTGAGGAAAATATCCTTTCTACTTCAAAAACACTTTTCTTTTCTTAACATGTCATACAATTATAAACTAATAAAAGTTAATTAAAAATAAACTTTAAAACTTATAAAGGAAGATTCTTGGAAATAATGTTTTAAAAATCCATTCTTGCCGTATAAGTTAAAAAAACATTCTTCTCGTACTTTTGTCGGAAAAGTCAAAAAGTACCTCGTACGAAAAACGACAAAAGATTCCTTTCATATCTTTTAATAAAAACTCACCGAAGGGTAAAATTGGATTTAAACAATTTTAGGTGGTTGGAAATAATATTACATATTGAGGAAACATGGATGTGGATGATAAAATACATCCTAGTAAATACCAAAGTATAAACAATCTCGGATAAAAATGAGATTGTGATATTTCCCTTACCTTAGGTCCGATTTGATTTGTACGTGTCCGAAGCTCCTTTATAATGGTTTAAATAATGTTATTGACTTATTCCAGAATCATAAATATTTATATGATATCATATATTATCATATTCTTAGCTTCTTATTAGTAATATTTCATTGTTACTTGTTACTCGGGTCTTTATTGTCTTTTGTTCTTATGCGTGTTTTGCCGAATAAATTCTTATTCTTATTTTAAGGTTATAGATACCTTATATCCAGAATGGTATTAGTGTAACATATATAATATTTATTCATTCAATTCATTTATATAATTACTATGTAATGATGATCATGTAGAACGAGTCGCATCACATCGTGGAGACGGTATTCCGTACGTACGCACGAGCGATGATATTGTTACCATGGTCGTGGAATTGTATTTAAGTGTATTTATACTATTTCAGTATTAATATAACTTTATAATAATCATATATAGTTACTCATTACACCATTATACCCATCCTTGTAAGGTGATGGTGGAAAATAGATTACACCACGGCGTGGAGACGGTATTCCGTATGTACGCACGCGCGGTGATTTCATTTTTCCGTAGGATGGATAGAAGGTGAATTAGGGTTGTTTCATATTTATAATAACATATCAGTATGTAAGTAATATTGATGTTATTACTTTATCATGAAACAACAAAAGAATAAGAAGTTGATGAAGAAAGAAATTGAAATGATCGGTAATGGATATTACCTCTTCTTTGAAACGCCTCTTTGAATACTCCACTTAGGGAACTAAGATTGGCCTTTCAAGAAGACCAGGACCTCTAGGATTATTCTAGGGAAGTGGAGAAGGGATTTTGGCAGGGGTTGGCCAAGCTTTAGTGCTCAAATTTGTTTGAGGAGGAGGGGGAGGATGTGCCCTTTTATAAGGAAGGAGAGGGGCACCTTAGGAATATCTCAAAATATTATTTTATATTAAAGTCAAAATCGGTTTATAATGGCTCCAAAGGGTCTTATTTAGAAGGTAAAGTGGGGATGGGTCTAAATCCTATCAACCAATAGGATTTAGAAAAGTTTAGGTTATTATTTTAATCTTATCAATTACATTTAACTCTAAGTTAAATAATTTAACTTTTACCGTGACTTTTTGTTTTCTTACACTATATGGTTAATACACATACTATAACATGCTAAACGAACCCCAAGTTGTTTATTATTAATATATATATCCTTATATAAGTCATTTGGACGAACCTTAGATTTTTAGGAATAAAAAAACAATTAATAATATAATATTTGATTTAAAAACTATTTTGTGTCAATTTTGACACTATTTGATATATGATTTTTGTGAAAGTCATAACAGAATTACATGTTCAAAAAAAGGTGATTAAATCAACACTAATATATCATATTAACCTAGAAAATTAGTGGAATTCATAAAATGTCTCAAATTACATTTATTTGAACATTTATAACATCAATTATGTTAACATTTCCTTAAAAGGGTAATTACTGCATCATCGTTGTGTCATAAATAAATTAATTTATTTAATGTCTAAAAATTATAAATAAAATATATTTATGTAGGAAATATTTTTATCTGTCTAATGAATATTTATAGTCGAATTTATCTTATGTATAACCCCATATTAAAAATGTTTTAGTTATTAAACTTTGATTTTATCTATTTTAACTATTCATTAAATAAAATAATATTAAATGTCATAATCTAATCCAAGTGGACCTAAATGGTCATATTATATTCATAAGGTTGTTTTTGGTTGAATTGAACTTATCCAATAGAATTAGGACATGTGTTAGGGTAATAGTAATATCATATTTACTCTTAGTTACCCTATTTACTATTAACCGCGGTAAAAAAAAGTAAAAAGTTACTATTCACCAAAAAAATTATTTTTATCTAATTGAACCACATTTTATTTACTGATATCAACCGTGTCTGTCGGATTTTTGAAATTCCATTCACAGAAGCGTTAAAATTATGTTTTATGCAAAATTCAGTTTTTAACCTACCACTTAGTGGTTTCACTATTCATAAAAAATTGAAAGTTTTCAGAAAAATACCAAAATTTCACCCTAGGCTAATTTCGGTATTCTGAATCCAAAAATGAGGTCCATTTTGAAAGATAAAATTTAAAAAAGTGGTTATTGCTATTCATAACGGCTATTTTAAATAATATTTTAATAGCATATCGTCGTTTAGTGAAACTCGGTATTGCGCACAACGCAAGCTATCGAGGAAGGTCGTGATTGCGTGTAAAGTAAGCCAAGCTAGTGTGTGGTGAAATATTCTTTTGATGATATATATATAACATAAAAACAAAGTATTACTCATAAAAATCTCGGGTGTTACACACAGCGTGTTTTAGATGAGCTCTGCCGACCCATGTTGTTAGTTACACGGCCGGTTTACACAGCTCAACCTACACGGAGTGTTCAATATACACATGCCATGTACTCAAAAGGTTTACCCCAACTCGTGTTGTTAGTTACACGGTCGGGTTCCTAGGTCACACTACACGGTGTGTTCCACAATGGACACGGCGTGTATGTCTTAAGGTTTCCTCCGCCCGTGTTGTAGTTACATGGCGGACTCCGGGTCAACACTACACAACGTGTATGGAAACTAAATTGCATGTTTACCCCATGCTCATCCCTTCCCCGTGTCTCCGCCCATACGATTTGTGGCATGGGAAGAGACTACACGGCGTGTACTCTGGGTACATGGCGTGTACTCAAAAATTTTATTTTTCTTCCCGAACAGAAGAACATACACCATGTGTCTATAGTACTACACAGTGTGTATACTGTGTTTCTGGACAGTATGCCTTAGAAACATCCCCGAAACCCAGAAAACACTGAAAAACAGCACCTAAGTGTCAAATTCCGATCTGTGAGGGCCCACAGTCCCCACGAATCAAATTTTGATAGCTTATCTGTGTTATAACATAATAAACAGTCAATAATCCACCATATTCCGGTCAATGGGGGCACATACTCCCTAAGAACCAATGTTTGGCGTCCATTCTATTCACCGGCTCATATAAAAATACCCTATAAACAGCAGGTATTTAACAAGAATCTATCACAATAGTATGCTTTTCTAGCACAACAACTATAACAATAACATGAAATTTCTAATGCACCTACATGGCATGAAAACTATTCATGGCAAGTGATTCTAGCATGTGCCTAAATGATGCATGATATGGAATACCCTCATCTCATCGGGTTTCAACTAAATAGAACCCATAGATAAAATATAAATAGCACAATCACAAGTGTGTCACCGAACGGTGAAAATCAATTCAACTGTAATTTGCAAAATCAGTAAAATTGCAACATTAGGTAAATTGGCTTTTACTAGTACACGGGTTAGCTACGCCCGGGCAGAACTTATTACCAACTACCGTTCTCATCCTATTCCTGACTAAGGCTCCAAATAGTAAGTCAAAGAAAAGAACCTCCTCTGATACCACTTTGTAACGTCCCAGACCCGGGTACCACTCCACGGGTGCCCCGAACCCGGTTCGGCACATGACCTCAAGCGTATTTCCCCAAACGCCAGAGGCTGCAGACTAGTAGCGAGGGCCCAGGTCTAATAGTGAGGAAACTATGCCCTCATTTTTCAAACTGTAGCACAGCAGAATATAAATAAACAATCAACAACAACGGAAGCAGTAAACCATACACAACTGAATTACACAACTGTAGTAGATATAACCAACCAGATACATAGATATGATGTAACATGTCTCCAATTATAAGAAAACATCTAGAACATGTTACATAGCAGTACAATACAACTGAAGTACAAGTACAAATAAGAAAAATAGAACAGACCGCGGCATCCCGAGCCAATGCTCGGTCCCATTCTCTCCTACACCCCCAGAAGCAATCAAGTACCTGTATAAGGACCCTTTCCCTTATCTACACCTACAGAAATGTAATCTGTTGGGCCTAAAAGTGTGACCCAAATAGGTTCTGAGAAATAATTTCCCAGTAGGCACCCACCAAAGGCACGTGCTCAACTGTGTGTAAAACATGAAACAATAGTGTGCAGTGGTAAAATGCAATAAAGTAAGCAGTACTAAAAAGTAACTAACTTAACCAATTATATTGCCATTTTAATATCCATTTAATCATTTTATTTAAAATATCACCACAGTGAATATTCTAAGTAAACAACTAATGTCTTCAGACACATAAACTCGTACCCTTAGGTAAAGAGTATCCAACACAGGAATCTACCCACAGGCATACAGATATTGCCCTCAGGCATAGTAAGTGTTTCCCTCAGGCACAGAATCAATTGCCCATAGGCACAGAAGAAGTTTCCCTCAGGCTAGGATAACAACTGCCCTCAGGCTAAGAAAAACAACACCCACGGGCTAAGTAAAACACTGCCCTCAGGCGCAAGTAACTGGGCCATTCCCAACATGTAAATAAACCTTGACAAGCAATTCATATCAAGGCAATTCTACAATCATTAATTTAAAGGAATACCCTTCGATATCCTGGCCAAACGGCTAAACATAGGAACACACCCCCGGGGTGGTCCTGGATCGAAGCAACGATCCCAAACAACATTTTAATATCAAATTTAATTACCTATACAATTCTAGGCATTATAAATACCCACGGCCTCATCCACATGACACCCCAACATGGTTTCATGGAATGAAAATGCACAAAATGCACAACAATTGGAAATAAACACCAAGACACCTACCTTAAATTTCAACGAATGTTATACGTGAGCACCGATTCCAGAAACACCCAAGAACAACATAGATTTTATGAAGAAGAAACATTGTTTAAACGCAAATAACATCCCTTAGAGGCAGCATTGGTAAGAACTACTCCAAGAGAAGGGAGAGCATTCTCGTGCGGTTCTAATGAGATCTACCGAGGCAGAAACAGATTCTCGACGTGCGCCTCGGGAATCTCCGAAGTTTCGGCCGTCCTCTCCCGAGATCTCGTCCAGTTCTAAGCCTCCCCTGTGAACAAGGGAGGCTACTGCCCATTTTAAGTGAAAAAAACAAATTACATGGTGTGTAATCCCCATTTTTAAACTGTTCCTCTGGCAGATTCCTATCAGCGTGGCACTGTTCACCTGCCGACGTGACTACACGGCGTGTCTCCTTGAGTACACGGTGTGTTATGTCACACAGCTAGCCACCACCTTACTATTCTTCTGTCGACTGACTACATGGCGTGTAGGGGACCACTACACGATGTGTATTTGGTTCCAACACCCTCCATCGTCAGCATTATTACACCCCGAGCTTCCACGATACACTTCTCATTCAATAATGCAATAGTTTACATTGTACGCAAGTTCGAGTTCTAACACACCGCGACTAATCAAAGTAGCCGTTATGAATAGTAATAACCACTTCTTAAAAATATAGAAATTTTATATTTCAAAATGGACTTCATTTTTGTATTCATAATATCGAAATTATCCTAAGTTGAATTTTTTGTAACTTTCTGAGAACTTCCAATTTTTTTATGAATAGTGAAAAATACTTAAAACAACTTTTTTAATAAAAATAATTTATTGTGATAAATTATACTATTTAGTGGTTTTAAAGTATAATTAGAATATATTTTTACCATTTTATCCAATGGTGGTCATTAGAATTAATTTAACATTGAAATTGGACATAAACAATTGCCAATCTTTTGATATAAATTGTTTCTTAAAAACACGCTATTTGTTGTGACAGCGGGAATTAATTATAAAATTAATTAATGAAACTTATATGTTTGGAATTTTGTAAAATAGACATCATTTTTGAATTCGTAATATCAATTATTGCTTAGGGTGAAATTTTGGCATTGTTCTGAAAAACTTCAATTTTTGATGAATAGTGAAACCACTAAGTGGTAGTTAAATAACTGATTTTTCGTTTAAATGAAATATTACCACTTCTGTAATTTGATTTTCAAAAATCCGACATACATGGTTGTCATTAAGAAGTAAAATGTGGTTCAATGAGATTAAAATAATTTTTTGGTGAATAGTAACGTTTAAGTTCTTAATCGCGATTAGAGGTAATTAGTGTAGTTTAAGGTAAAAATAATATTTTAATAATATGATATGAGCTTGACACTTCTCCTACTCCTATTGGATGAGTCATGGCCGACCAAGACAATCCATGGGTCAACTTGGGGACCCCATGGAGCCACATTAGTTGGAAAATGACATAAATACCTTTTATTTAATGTTAAAGTAAAAAAAGACACAAACATGAAATGTTTTACTAAAACAATTTTTACATTGGGTTATACAAGTCATATTTTTGACTATAAATAGTCATTGGAAATCTAAAAATATTTCCTACATCATAGTATTTTTTTTATAATTTTTAGACATTAAATAAATTAAATTATTTATGACATCATTATGATGCAGCGATGACCTCATTATTTAACGATTTTAATAAAATGAAACGATAATGTAAAATCAAAGGCTTAAACATGTCCAAAGTCTATTGGATGGATAGATTTATAATCCTTATCACCTTAGCCACGAATTATATAAGTGTGGGACCTTTAGAATCCGAAAAGCATTGTATAATAATGTAAAAGTTCCTTACATTCCAAGAGTGCCCCTCCTCTCCTCTTATAAAAGGCCCCCACCTCTACCACCTCATTCACACTTTCAAGCCATTTGGCTCGGCCAACCTCTGCCCAAATACTCTCCCAACTTCCCCCTATTACTCCTAGAAGCCTCACTTTGGGAATAACTCTTCCCAAGGAAGCCTTTGGCTCCAATCAAAAGAGTTACCCGATTTAAAAGTAATGTCTTCTCTTATGTTATTTTGTTTTATTTTTCTTCTCCAACCACATAAACTCTTTTTATTCATTTCTTTTGTAACAACACCAGTATCCTCAATATACTAGGATTTTGTTATAAAAAGGATTCGAGCTACATTTACACACACCTACATCTAATGGTTAAAGAACATACGGTTTCTGTGGATGGCGAATTTCTGCCTCACGAAACGATGATTGTTCAACACTCATATAACACCTTCAAAGGTGGCCATTAAGATGTCACTATATTTATATATGATATATAATATGTTTAAGTTTTACTTATGCTTCTGTATTTCTCATTTATGGCATAATTTATGATTTCCATTATGGGTAAACGCGATAATTTCATTTTAGGAAGTGCGGACTACCGCCCCCTCAAAGTGATTTGAATCGTTAATGCCATATGTGGGATGTATAAAGGATGGAGTAAATGGTATTATAAACTATATTATACTGGAATTATATTATACATTTATATAATTATGATTTCAATCCATTAAATATAAAATAGAAATGAAAGTAGCATTCATGTGTACGTACGGCTTACCGTCTCCATGAACGGTGCATTTCATTTCTTAACTCTAAATGTTTCGTAATGTTATAAATGAATGTATATACTGGATATATATGATATATATGACATATAAATCATGAATATAATTTTGGAGATAATGGATATTCTACCACATAACAACTTATAATTATAAGAAGTTTGTTGTTGACTCAAGTACCAAAGATCGACAAAACGACCGTTATTAACTTAAATACTTACATAATTTTCATATCATTGTAATAAGTGATATAAAAAGGATAATGAAATTGAAAATGGTTCTTAATAAGATATATATTAACTCTAGTTTATTATTCAGGAGGTTAAAGAACGGTTGAGTCATGTCAGACACGAGGTAAGGGAATTTCTTAACCCAACTTCCATTCTTTGGGTTAATCTCCTACTTTCAAATTGTGTCATGATATTATTATGTCTTATTTTGTATTTTTACGTTATTTATGTGTACCTGTAGTGAATACACAAAACAGATCTATTTTATTTTAAAAATGATCTTTTTAAGGACTTCGTCTCAATCTCCTTTCATTGAGGCATATTTGGTTTTATACACAACTTTCTTTTATACGGTGTATAGACCCCTTTGACTTTTACGTTTATTCAAAAGGAATATTTTTTTATACGAAGTGTTTTACTAAACGACAAAAGGGAATGTTTTTCTTTCCGTACTTATGCGGTGACAACGACTTCTCCGCCGCCGTGACCATTATTTGAGTTTCGTCTTCCTCTACAAGCCATCATTTTTTAATGAAAAATAAATACAAAGTTTTAACTTTCTTTTATTTTGGTATTGAAAATGGTTTTGAAAGCGTTTTTATCAATGTGTTGTATTGATATCTTGTGATTGAAATGTGGAAATGTTATTTTTCCTTTATGCATGTTTTATGTGATACGATTATGTTATGGTTTATGATATGTTTAAACCTATTCATATGAGAAATGTATTGGACTTAATAAGTGACGGGTGGAGCCCGTTATAGCTCCTCGATGCATCGGTAGGTCTCATGAGACAACTAGAGGTGGAATTGGCCGAGTCCCTTTCCCAATTTGATTTATGGTTTTGGTCGAGGCCTTAATCATTTTAGATGTCTTGGCCAAGGCCTTGACAAAATGTTTCAGAATGTCTGGCATTATACATTCCCTCATTATGAAAGTGGTTATTGATATTGCATGTCATTATTCGACCAGTAGAATATCCATGTGAGGAAGTGAATGGCATTATCTCATTTTACTTTTGCCATATTATGTTGATGTTCAAGTTTAAAAGTCTTTTGTTTTAGTTATACATTGCCTTAAATTTTTATGTTTATTTATGAAAGCTTCCGCATTATTGTTATCCTTACTGAGCATCTGAGCTCACCCCTTTCAATGTTTTAATATTTTCCAGGATGTGAAGAAGTATTTTATGAATGACCTGTAGGGATTTTCAGAAGAGGATATGAGAGTAGACTATGGAGACTTTGTTATTGTATTTTTTCACTTTATGATGTAATGTAACGTTTACGAATGTATCTAGTGTTTCCAAGGCTACTAAACTAATCGGCCTTTCAAGACTTGATCTTTTGTGATCATTCCAATGTTACGAAGTAATGCACCGACTCTGGGTAGCTGGGGTTGGGGCGATACAGTTGGTATCAGAGGCAGTTTAGTACTAACCTTGGAAGCTAGATTTAGATAAACTCTGATTAGAGAACATAGCCCAAAGATAGACTTTGAGGATTAGTATATAAGAACTTCCTGGAATTTTGTTATTGTAGAGATTTTGTGAGTTTTCCGAGCAATACATCCCTGTCTGGATACGAGCAGGTAGAGGCAGCTCTGGCACAGATGTACCTAGGGGTAAAACCTGAAAACACCGCTTTGAGCTAGACTCGAACGGGAACTGGTGCACGACAACGGGCCTTGCTGCACTCTTGGTTACGACACTCCCGGGGGATATGCTTAGGATAATTCCCATTTTCTTTACAAACCACTATGAACGATTATGAGTATATACTTCCTCAAATAAAACCTTTTTATGATTATGGATTATATCCATAAATAGTTCAATTTATGTTAAGTATTTTACAAGTATGGAATTATGTATTTTGATTCATAAACTAATCTAGTTTATGCCATTTTTTAGAAATGGCGCCTAGTGGAAGGAATGGAAACTGTATCAATGCATGCACTCCGTGTAGGGATTGCCCTCCTGCTCAAGATAATTATTGTGGATCTGGAGATACAACTGGTGCTGATCAACTTATTACCATATTGGGACAACTCACTCAAGTTATGAATAATAACCTTACTCGTATGGATCACCCTGATCCACAATGTGGAGGATCAATGTTAGACCGCTTCATGAGGCAACAACCACCAACATTTAATGGGGGTACAAATCCATTAGTAGCTGAGCAATTGATAAACTCCTTAGAGAAAATATTCCATGCCTTGGGGAGTAGCGAAATGGAGAAGGTTGTCATGGCAGTTTACCGCCTCACTGGAGATGCCGATCAGTGGTGGTCGCTGATTCAAAACACAAAGGAAGACGATGATGTATCGAATATGGAATAGAGGGAGTTCAAAGAGCTTTTCTTAGAAAAATAATTTCCTCATGACCATCGAGCAGATATGGAAAGGCAATTTCGGAGTCTGAGGCAGAAGGAGGATGAGAATGTCACAAAGTATGAGGCCAACTTTACAAGGTTAGCGAGGTATGTTGTAGATTATATACGTAACCCAAGGAGTAAGATTGATCATTTCTTTGATGGGTTAAAACCATTTCTCCGTCGAGCTTTAGTATCACAATCCTTCTCATCATACGAAGATATTGTCTCGTGTGCTATCAATACAGAAAAGGAATTCTCTAAGTCTTATGACAACAAAGTAAAGCAAGAGAATAAGAGAATGGTGGAACAAGAGACAGTTAAAGGGAAAAAGGGAAATAATGATTTTCCATTATGTGATAATTGTGGGAAGAATCACCCTGGTACATGCCTAAAAGGAATGGGAGTTTGTTATAAATGTGGAGAAAAGGGTCACCAGGCTCGTGATTGCAAGGGAAAGAAAGAGGCTATCAAAGTTGAATGCTACAATTGTAGAGAAATGAGTCATTATGAAAATGAATGTCCTAAGCGTCAGGGAAACTTACCTCAGAAAAGTCCAAGGGATCAAGGACAATCTTATGCTGTTACTACAGTTGAAGCAGAATAACTAATTAAATGGTGCTTTTGGACTCATGGATTATATTCTGGTTATTAGAATAATGTGATATATATATAAGGATTGTATTGCAGTACTTGTTGATTTCAGTAAGGTTTTAATATGATGAAGGTAATTATATTTTTAGTATGTGACAATAAGAGAAACTTTACTTTGTTTGGGGAATCTGATAAATTGATTTTGGAATTAAGAGACCTTTTAGAGAAAGTCTGGATAGAGGTATATTGGATAATTATAAAGGTTGGAGTGGATTAAGTTGATCTATGGATAGTATTGTTTAAGGTTAAAAAATTTATGAAGATTATATTTGGAATATTATGATACTATAGTTTTAGGAAAAGGACAACCTGCAGGGTGGGGCATAACCCGTCACGTCGGACAAAGCTGCAGGAATCGAACCCACAATCATGGTGCGACAGGCCTTTATTTCCTACCACTAGACTACAGGAAGTCCCTGGTTATTAAAAAATAATTTTACTAATCTAAATGGTATGTGTTAACATTTGGAACCTTATACAATTAGGATAAGTATAATATTTTTGAGTTCTATTATCTTTTTGAGTGAAAGATGAGTTCAAGGTTGAAACTATAATTGTCAAGCATAAATATATATATACCTATCTCTTATTAAATGAATAAATTAATTCTTAAACATTAGTAAATGGATATTAAAAAAAAATGTGTTATCCTAATACCTTATGTCTTGTTGAACTGATGATATTTTAAATCAACATAGATTGAAGGCTTTGAGGCCCTTAATTTGACAGTTGATTGTGATTGATGACCTCAATCACTCCCTACAAATATTTACGTTTTTCCTCCAATTTTATGTCTCTAATTTCCACCAATGTTCTCCTTATTTAGATCATAATTTGGTGGTGACTTTCTTATTTCCATTTCCCTCTTAATAAGGCTAAATTTTATTAATCTTATTTCCGATGTGGGTTTTCCTCAAAGGTATTTTCTCTTTTCAACCTTTTATTTTCAAAGAAAAATTTCAAATTACGAGGACGAAATTTATTGAAGGAGGGGAGAATGTAACACCCCGAGCTTCCACGATACGCTTCTCATTCAATAATGCAATAGCTTGCATTGTACGCAAGTTCGAGTTCTAACACACCACGACTAATCAAAGTAGCCGTTATGAATAGTAATAACCACTTTTTAAAAATATAGAAATTTTATATTTCAAAATGGACTTCATTTTTGTATTCGTAATATCGAAATTATCCTAAGTTGAATTTTTTGTAACTTTCTGAGAACTTCCAATTTTTTTATGAATAGTGAAAAATACTTAAAACAACTTTTTTAATCAAAATAATTTATTGTGATAAATTATACTATTTAGTGGTTTTATAGTATATTTAGAATATATTTTTACCATTTTATCCAATGGTGGTCATTAGAATTAATTTAACATTGAAATTGGACATAAACAATTGCCAATCTTTTGATATAAATTGTTTCTTAAAAACACGCTATTTGTTGTGACAGCGGGAATTAATTATAAAATTAATTAATGCAACTTATATGTTTGGAATTTTGTAAAATAGACATCATTTTTGAATTCTGAATATCAATTATACATTAGGGTGAAATTTTGGCATTGTTCTGAAAAACTTCAATTTTTGATGAATAGTGAAACCACTAAGTGGTAGTTAAATAACTGATTTTTTGTTTAAATGAAATATTACCACTTCTGTGATTTGATTTTCAAAAATCTGACATACATGGTTGTCATTAAGAAGTAAATTATGGTTCAATGAGATTAAAATAATTTTTTGGTGAATAGTAACTTTTAAGTTCTTAATCGCGATTAGAGGTAATTAGTGTAGTTTAAGGTAAAAATAATGTTTTAATAATATGATATGAGCTTGACACTTGTCCTACTCCTATTTTATGAGTCATGGCTGACCAAGACAATCCATGGGTCAACTTGGGGACCCCATGGAGCCACTTTAGTTGAAAAATGACTTAAATACCTTTTATTTAATGTTAAAGTAAAAAAAGACACAAACATGAAATGTTTTACTAAAACAATTTTTACATAGGGTTATACAAGTCATATTTTTGACTATAAATAATAATTGGAAAGATAAAAATATTTCCTACATCATAGTGTATTTTTTTTATAATTTTTAGACATTAAATAAATTAAATTATTTATGACATCATTATGATGCAGTGATGACCTCATTATTTAACGATTTTAATAAAATGAAAAGATAATGTACAATCAAAGGATTAAACTTGTCCAAAGTCTATTGGATGGATAGATTTTGAACTCTTATCACCTTATCCACGAATTATATAAGTGTGGGACCTTTAGAATCCGAAAAGCATTTTATAATAATGTAAAAGTTCCTTACTTTCCAAGAGTGCCCCTCCTCTCCTCTTATAAAAGGCCCCCACCTCTACCACCTCATTCACACTTTCAAGCCATTTGGCTCGGCCAACCTCTGCCCAAATACTCTCCCAACTTCCCCCTCTTACTCCTATAAGCCTCAATTTTGGAATAACTCTTCCCAAGGAAGCCTTTGGCTCCAATCAAAAGAGTTACCCGATTTTAAGGTAATGTCTTCTCTTATGTTATTTTGTTTTATTTTTCTTCTCCAACCCCATAAACTCTTTTTCTTCATTTCTTTTGTAACAACAACAGTATCCTCAATATACTAGGATGTTGTTATAAGAAGGATTCGAGCTACACTTATACACACCTATATCTAATGGTTAAAGAACATACGGTTTCTGTGGATGGCGAATTTCTGCCTCACGAAACGATGATTGTTCAACACTCATATAACTCCTTCAAAGGTGGCCATTATGATGTCACTATATTTATATATGATATATAATATGTTTATGTTTTACTTATGCTTCTGTATTTCTCATTTATGGCATAATTTATGATTTCCATTATGGGTAAACGCGATAATTTCATTTTAGGAAGTGCGGACTACCGCCCCCTCAAAGTGATTTGAATCATTAATGCCATATGTGGGATGTATAAAGGATGGAGTAAATGGTATTATACACTATATTATACTGGAAGTATATTATACATTTATATCATTATGATTTCATTCCATTAAATAGGAAATAGAAATGAAAGTAGCATTCATGCGTACGTACGGCTTACCGTCTCCATGAACGGTGCATTTCATTTCTTACCTCTAAATGTTACGTAATGTTATAAATGAATGTATATACTGGATATATATGATATATATGACATCTAAATCATGAATATAATTCTGGAGATAATGGATATTCTACCACATAAACAACTTGTAATTATAAGAAGTTTATTGTTGACTCAAGTACCAAAGATCGACAAAACGACCGTTATTAACTTAAATAATTACATAATGTTCATATCATTGTAATAGGTGATATAAAAATGATAATGAAATTGAAAATGGTTCTTAATAAGGTATATATTAACTCTAGTTTATTATTCAGGAGGTTAAAGAACTGTTGAGTCAAGTCAGACACGAGGTAAGGGAATTTCTTAACCCAACTTCCATTCTTTGGGTTAATCTCCTACTTTCAAATTATGTCATGATATTATTATGTCCTGTTTTCTATTTTTACGTTCTTTTTGTGTACCTATAGTGAATACACATAACAGATCTATTTTATTTTGAAAATGAACTTTTTAAGGACTTCGTCTCAATCTCCTTTCATTGAGGCATATTTGGTTTTATACACAACTTTATTTTATACGGTGTATAAACCCCTTTGACTTTTATGTTTATTCAAAAGGAATCTTTTTTTATACGAAGCGTTTTAATAAACGACAAAAGGGAATGTTTTTCTTTCCATACTTATGCGACGACAACGACTTCTCCGCCGCCGTGACCATTATTTTAGTTTCGTCTTCCTCTACAAGCCATCATTTTTTTAATGAAAAATAAATACAAAGTTTTAACTTTCTTTTATTTTGGTATTAAAAATGGTTTTGAAAGCGTTTTTATCAATGTGTTGTATTGATATCTTGTGATTGAAATGTGGAAATGTTATGTTTCCTTTATAAATGTTTTATCTGATATGATTATGTTATGGTTTATGATATGTTTAAACCTATTCATATGAGGAATGTATTGGACTTAATAAGTGACGGGTGGAGCCCGCTATAGCTCCTCGATGCATCGGTAGGTCTCATGAGACAACTAGACGTGGAATTGGCCGAGGCCCTTTCCCAATTTGATTTATGGTTTTGGTCGAGGCCTTAATCATTTTAGATGTCTTCGCCGAGGCCTTGACAAAATGTTTCAGAATGTCTGGCATTATACATTCCCTCATTATGAAAGTGGTTATTGATATTGCATGTGATTATTCGACCAGTAGAATATCCATGTGAGGAAGTGAATGGAATTATCTCATTTTAATTTTGCCATATTATGTTGATGTTCAAGTTTAAAAGGCTTTTGTTTTAGTTATACATTGCCTTAAATTTTTATGTTTATTTATGAAAGCTTCTGCATTATTGTTATCCTTACTGAGCATCTGAGCTCACCCCTTTCAATGTTTTAATATTTTCCAGGATGTGAAGAAGTATTTTATGAATGACCTGCAGGGATTGTCAGAAGAGGATATGAGAGTGGACTATGGAGACTTTGTTATTGTAGATTTTCACTTTATGATGTAATGTAACGTTTACGAATGTATCTAGTGTTTCCAAGGCTACTAAACTAATTGGTCTTTCAATACTTGATCTTTTGTGATCATGCCAATGTTACGAAGTAATGCACCGACTCTAGGTAGCTGGGGTTGGGGCGTTACAAGCATGACCACACGCCCTGTGTACTCATTCCACATGGCCAAAAGTACACGGTGTGTGGAAAAAGTACACGGCGTGTACTTTCCAATAATTGGAATTTTCCCCCATTTTCCATATTTTTTCATAAACACTTAAGGAAAGGAGAAAATAAGAAACCCATACCTCAGAAACAAGAACCGGGTTCTTACAAAAATGTTGTAACTCAGTGAAACAGGATGAATATTCCATGACTGTCATGGTCCCTTGCTGGAGATTCATAAACTCCCTAGCTCTGTCAGCCCTCAAAGTCTGGGGAAAGAAAAAATCATATATGATGGTTTGGAAATTAGTGCAGCTCATATCTCTATGCTATCCCGACTGGGTGATGACATCCCACCACCTCCTGGCAGAACCATGTAGCATATAAGCTGCGAGCTTGACCCTCCGCTCTAGAGGCATCTCGAGGTGCTCAAAGATAGTCAGAATAGCTTCCAACCAGGACTTCATAGTAAGTGGTCCGCCATCTCCTGTAAAAGTAGGAGGATGCTGCGATTGAAACTCACGGGTTTACTCTACCATACTCGGGGTAGGTCTCACTCCATCTTGCATACTCTGCATCATACTCAAGAATCTCTCACGGAACTGGGCATCGGCACCCATATCAGGAATAGAAAGAGGAGCAACGGGTGGCTCGATAGGAAGATCAACTGGCGGCTTAGGGCCCACCACCTCAGGAACGTGATCATCTCCGCCTTCAGCGTGTGCTACTCGAGGATGTCTCGAAGGCATAGCACTACAATTCCAAACTAACGCCTTAAAGGAAGGAACCAAAAAATTAAAGGTTTAACTCTAGAAGCTAGGATAGGTACTATGCCTTTCTATACCTAAGATCACATATCTACACCCATAGGAATTTTTAGTAAAACCTGCAACTGTTCAAATCTAACTTATTCCAGTGATATGGCATCTCCCATACCATAAGGGCACATACTCCTCATGAACTGAAATATGAAACACAATTGTACGTCATTTCTCATTTACGTGTGCTAATTAAGTATTGGAATTTCCATTTTTAATTGAATGATTGATTTAGTTGGAATGTCATTTTCCAATTCATAAGGGCCCATACACCTTATGAACCAAACAGTGACACCCACCAAAACCACATCATTCTTCAATTCACAACCTGCAAGAGGGTTTATCACAGTTGCACACATATTGACAAGGCATGAAAAAAAATAGGCAATGCTCGCTAAAAATTAAAACATGGCATGACAAGATGCATGGCCTAATCATATTGTGCCTATCATGATGCATATTCTAATGCATAACCCCCATTTCATTGGGTTGAACCCCGAAATCCAAATTCCAACCTTACAAATCTCAATAACATCAAAAAACATGTGAAGCACCCAATGGTGAAATGGTATCAACAGTAAATAGAATAATCAATAACAACATAAAATAGGAAACTTGACTTATACCCCATACATGGGTTCGCAACGCCCAAGCATGGATCATGGCTAAGTCCCTAAGAGTTCACAATCTCCAAGTCTATTGTTTCCAAATAGTAAATCAAGAAAGAAAGAAAAATATTTGATACCACTTTGTGATGTCCCGGACCCGGCTACCCATCAACCCGTGCCCCGAGCCCAGTTGGCTACATGACCCCTGGTTCATCTCCCCATAGGCCAGGGGGTGCCTACTAGCAGCAGGGGTGTAATGGTAAGTCAGTGGGGAGACTATACCCCCAATTCAAATTACACAACGGTATAACAGCAAGTGATTAAATAGAGGAAGCACAACTAATGGATAAACAGGAGAAAAGGGAAACATACAAACCAAAAAAAAAGTATGGAAAACCCTGATAAATATACAAAATCCACATAGGCTGTGTCTGATACAAAATGGATGCATGGAATGATGATACAGTAGAAATAGCAAGAAAGCATACTATATGATAATTAAAAAAGAGACCAAAAGTAGTCCACGAGAATCTCTATCCATGCTCGGTCCTCTACTTTGGATCTCCAACTAGAATATACATGTATCAACAATCTGGAGCTGGGCCTTTTCCCCTACTAGTACCTGCAACAGTAAAGTCTACACGGGTGCCAAGGAGGCTGCCCGGGTAGGGTGTGAGACAAGTCCCAGTAGGCCACCACCAACGGGGTATATGTGTAATACAAATAGGTGTTTGAAAAACAAACAACGTGTAGTAAACTGAAATTAATTAAAGCAAAGTAATAAAAAACCCTCCCACTCAGGTTCTAGAAGGACACCTGGCGGTCTACCTGCTTCAGCTCATGGCGGGTATTCTGAACAATCACCAGGGGTATAAGTACATAGATATAGGTTATCACTGGCATGAGGTAAACATGCCTCTCATCTATGCTTCTCACATATGTAATAATAATCACTAGCACGAGGTATGAATGCCTCTCGTCCACAAGCACTATAGCTGGCGTGGGGAAGAATTCCTCCCACCCATAAAGGATATATAGGCACAAGGTATGAATGTTTCCCATCCCATTACACAAATATTCAGCTAGCATGGGGTAAAAATGATTCCCACCCACAAAGGGAGATTTATCTGGCACGGGGTAAGAATGCTTCCCGTCGACACACGGAGATTCATCTGGCATGGGGTAAGAATGCCTCTTTCCCACACACGGGTTATCACAAGCACGTAAAAACAGTAAGGCATAACCATTCACATCACAATATATATAATTCAATCCATCTTATATTATATCACACTAATCACATCACAAGGCAACATAAATTTCAATTTATTTAAGGGGTTCAGGCTATATCATCTTGGCTAACTTCTAACCAAGTCATCTCATTTTCCTAACATGGAAAAAGCCTTTCGAGACATATCGTTAAGGTCCAAATGTTAAAAAGAGCCAAATCTCATGACATATAACCTATTGTTAACCAATCCCGGTCCAAACCTCATCTAAATACCCTAATAAGGTTAGATTCATCAACCTCATACCACATGGTTCATTTAGATATGAATTATTCATTTCAAAAAAGGGGCTTTGTGAAAGCCAAACCATGGAACGATGATAATAACTCAAAAAGGAGAAAACCCAAAATGGTAACCATGTGACCACCTACCTTAGAGCTGTAGATGTAGGCTTTCTTGATATCGACTCAGATTCGCAGTATGTTGGAAGAGATCTGAGTTCCAGTTCAATTCCCTAAAAATAGGGAATTTTATCTTATGGAAAAATAGCGAAATGAAAACCAAGATTTACTGAGGAAGGAAGCTTAGGTGTGGTAAGCCTTACCAAGGGTGATCCAACGCCTTTGACAGATCAAATAACGGTCTCCGGATGAAGAATCCACAAGAGAAAGAGTGAGAGAGAGATTTTTGGCTCAAGGGAGGGCTCCTTCTCTGGTTCTGTCTGCAAGAAGAAAGAAAGAAGAGCTTAAGGCTTTTAAAACAAAGTAAGGGAAAAATGGTAATTTCACCCAAAACAGGGTCACATGGTTTAGGTGCACAGTTTACCCAAGCCGTGCGCAAATAGTACGCACCTCCCTACCTCCCAGAAAAAAGCCGCATGGCCATGCAGCCTGGCCCGCATGGCTATGCACCCCTGCAGGTGCCCATGTCTACAGTCGCACGGTTTGTCCCAAACCATGCGCAGAGCATGTGCAAGCTGTGCACCACTGCCTGTAAGACCATTTCTAAAACTCTCGGGCTCCTAACCAACCCTGGACACTTCTTGGACCTTTATTAGGATGTTACACACATTATACAAGCTTAAAGTAAAGATTTGAAAGATAAATAATGATATGTACCTTTTCCAAAGAGTCATGTCATTACAAAGGGTGTTCACCCTTATGCTCTTATACTTATTTGATAGGGGAATTTCATGTATTTATTCAACACTCATTGATTGTGTAATAAAATGTGATGATAAATGAGTCCATGTTTTATGATCTATGTAGAACACTTAATCATGAGAATGAAATTAAAGCGATAGGTGAGCTTGGAATTATATAGTTCTCAAATGTGTTGGTTAATGTTTTATTCCCATGAGACGTCATATAAGGGATTAGGTAGTGAACCTAATCCATCACATTACTTTTTCCATAATGATTTCTTTTCATTTAGCCTTTTACTATGTTTATGATTTCATGTTTTAATTTTTTTCCACATTTCCCATTTTTCCTTTATGTTATCATGTTATGTCATGTCACATTGCTAATGTTTATGATTTTCAATCCTTTAAAGCCCCATTATTATGCTTATTGTCTAAAATGTTTTAATTTTTTCATGTTATTCCATGTTTGTTCCCTTACTAGGCTTTATAGGTTATCCATTTATTATGTATGTCCCAAGGTTACCCAATATAGTTTTAAGTATAAGGAAATACTATGGGCATGTTAAGGAATTTTTCAATAAAGGTGATGTTATTAATGTTTTGAGTTATTATGTACTGTACCGAATTCCCAAATATACTACAATTCTTGATATTCTAGGTTGTATTATGTGTAATATCCTATATTAAATCATGAATTAATTTTTAATAAAGAACAGGGTTTTTATAGTTAGTATCAAATGAAAGTTTAGTTATTTTTGGGATTAGGATTAGAAAACATTAGAGTAATCCATAGGTATAAAACTAAGTAAAATAAAACATACCTAAATGTTGGTAATGTATAGAGTAAGTGGTTTATAATGAAATTTCATCCCTTCTAGGATACTAAAAGTAGATGTGGCTCTAGTATAGATGTACATAGTGGTTAAACCCAAAGACACTACGTTGATATGGACTCGACTGGGAACCGGTGCATGAAAACAAACCTTGTTGCACACGTAGTTTGACACTTATAGTGGGATATGATTTGGTATCTTGACAATATCATTAAAAACTATTATTTAGGGAACAAGAAAATTACCATAAGAGTATATGTTAGTTAATATATCATGGATAACATAGATTAAAGCTTATAAATTCATAAGTTAAGAAATAAATGTCATTTGTAAGTTATCCCTTTAATGTCATTGAATTCCTATTTATTTGTTTAATAGTTAATAATAATCATCCCTAATTATCCCTTTATTATATGCAATGGTCAAAAATAAGATGAATTCGGTAAAAAATCAATTTTAAGGGAAATGTAAGGATTTCCCAAATGAGATGCTCATCTTGATGGGAGTAGGAATAGTGAACTTTGTTATGATACTTTCTCAGCTGAATCAGGTTTTGAATATAAACCGGAACTAGTTAGAGTTCCCAAGTCCCCCTAATAAATAAAAATCAACAATTGAGACCTTTATGTGTCAAAGGCCTCAAAAATTCATTGGATCGTCAAATTCATTAATCACGGAATAATAGGTCTACTCCATTGAGAATATCTTATTCTTACTTTAATGTTTTGAGTAATAGAAGGTTATACTAACTATTTATTTTATTATGGGATAAGCTCATCAGTGGTAGAAAGTGATCAAGAATATGAATTCGGAAAATGACATCGAAGCGATAGGGTGTAACGAATTCGAGGAAATATTTTTTGATAAACATTTGTCTCGCACTCTTTGACTTAAAATGGAAAGGTGTTTCCTTTACCTCAAGAAAAAATATGATTAATCTATTATGGGGTACCCGAAAAACTTCACAAGACTTGTAAAATACACCTATGGATTTTTCATTACCCCCAAATACAAGTTTGAGCACTTATTTGGTGGGATAAAACCTATTCTATAAAAATTCTTAGTGATCCAAGTCTTTGATTGTTATGGGGAAATTGTATGATAAGCCCTCAAAGTCAAAATGGAGATTGGAAAATCTCAAGGGTATCCTAGGGATAAGAATTGGAAACTAGAGTTTAATTATAGTAGTTTTATAGAGAAATATAACAGTTCTATGAAATTTCAGCATCCCATTTGTCAAAAGGTGTGGAAAGAAGAACCCTAGAAATTGCCTAATGGGGAAGCGAAAATGATTTAGGTATGTGAAGGAAGGACACATAGGTATCAATTTATGATAGTAGAAACCCACTAATGTGATGGATGAAATGAATGATCCATTCAACCCTCAGTGCATTGTTAACTGTTTCAATTTCTTGGAAAAAGGGAACTTTGAAAACCAATTCACTAAGACAAGGGTTTTTTGAGACAACCAACAACCTCCAATGTAGTAAGGGATAACTTATTCCATCATAACTATGGATGTAGATCCCAATAAAAATGTGGTGATAAGTATTATAGCTATCAATTCAAGAATAGTGAATGTACTTTTTTATTTCGGTTCTATGGATTCCTTCGTATCATGAATGTTTATTATAACTATTTAAACACCACCACAAATCATATAATTAAAGCTTACAGTGAAAATGGAAAATGGGGAAATTATTGTATCCCATGTATATAACTCCTACCATATCAAAATTTGTGGGATAAACATTTCATAAAACCTTGTGATACTCCCTTTAATATAATTTTATGTAAATCTAGGAACAGATTAACTTTCCCTATATATAACCAAAATAAACTTCTATGAGAATAAAATCAATCTTTGTATCATGAATCATTCCCCGATTATATATAATTGTAAAGAGGGGGAAGAATATTATTTAACACCAACATCTAAATCATGGATATTATTTCCCTACGAGAAATCATATCAAACTCAAATGATTGAGTTTATGGAATGGATTACCCATTAAGAAATTTCCATTGTTATAGAATATGTTGAGGTGTTTCTCAAAGAATTTCCTAGTCTTCCTCCTAGTTGAGAGGTTTATTTTTCAATCTATCATATACCTGGGGTATTTTCATTATCTATGTATCTGTATAGAATGGATATTTTGGAACTTTAGGATCTAAAGAATAAACTACATGAGAATCTGGATAAGGGGTTTATTCACCCAAGTGCTTCACCGTGGGTTCACCAATCCTCTACATCAAGAAGAAGGATTTGTTAATTCACATTTACATTGATTATCATTATCTAAACATGATAATGATAAAGAAAAATTATCATCTTCCATGGATTTATTACTTGTTCAATCTTCAATATGAAGCATAATTATTCTCCAAGGTGGAACTTCGGTTGGGGTATTACCAAGAAAGGGTTAAAGAAGAGTATATCCCCAAGACTACTTTCCGAACAACGTACGAGAACTATGAGTTCATAGTAATTCCATTCGGACTCACTAATGTGCTAGGAATATTCATGGACATAATGATTATAGTCTTTACAAATTACCTCGATAAAATTTTTATTGTATTTATAGATGATATTATAATATACTCCAAAACAAAGGAGTATCTTGTAGAGCATCTAAGAACTATGGTAAAAATTGTATAAAAGGATAAGTGTTATGAAAAGTACACAAAACGTAAGTTCTTATTGAATGAATTATCATTCTTGGGGTGTATTATCATAAGGAATGGGATATTTATGGACCCTTCAAATACATAAGTAATTAAATGATGGTATGGGCCAATTTTTGTGACAGAAATCAATAGTTTCCTTGGATTAACAGGGTATGATTGTTGATTTGTGAGAAATTCATCATAATTTTTGAAGCCACTAAAAAACTAAATCATAATGGATTAAAGTTTGTTTGGAACGATGAATGTGAAGAGAGATTTAAGGAATTGAAAAAATATGATTATCACTGCACATGTACTCACACTACCCACAAGTGGATAACTTTTCTTAGTATTCAGTGATTCTTTAAATAAGAGATTGGGCTACGTGTTGATGAAAAATGAAAAGGTAATATCTTATTCATTAAGGCAATTGAATTTTTATGAACAGAACTACCCAATGCATAATATGGGGTTAGATGTAGTGATCTTTTCATTGAAAATATAGTGTATTATCTCTTTGGGTAGAAGTGTGAAGTATATATGGACCAAAAAATCCTAAAGTATATATTCACATAGAAATAGATGAATATGTACCATTGAAGATGGTTATAACTCTTCAAATACTATGACTTCTCAATCCAATACCATCCTGGGAAAGAAAATAAAGTGGAATATTTTCTAAGTAGAAAGTATCCAACAATTTTTTCATTGATGAGAATTTTGAATAATATGATCTTATTAGACATGAATAGGATGGACATGGTAATCATAGAGAAAGGAACATCATAAATCCTTGAAAAATGATTGTTAAACCATCCCTGATTAAAAAGATACAGGATTCTCAAAGAGTTGATGTGGTAATTTAGAAGAAATTTTAAGCTATAAGAAACTGGAAATCCTCAGGGTTCAAGTTTAATGAATAAGTATTTTTAAGGATTAGGTCAACACTCTCTGTTCCATCAAATATTTTGTTAAATAAGGAGTTATTGGATGATTTACATAGTTTGACCATCTCTATCCATCCACAAAGTATAAATATGTATTGAGATCTCTTAGAGAACTATTAGTGGGACAATATAAAGAAAAAGATTGTAGAATTTACATTAAGATGTCTTATATGTTAGAAAGTGTTGTCAGAAAGAAAAAAATACAAGGGGATGATTCAACGATTACCAATACCTACAAGCAATTGGAAAAACATCACCATGGACTTTTTCATAGGTCTTTCGAAGAAATTAAGAGAAAATAATTATATATGGGTCTTGGTAGATCATCTAGAAAATATTGATCACTTAATTAAAATTTGAGATGACTTCTCACTTGATCAACTTGAAGGATATACATTAGATAAGTCGTGAGGTTTCATGCAACACCATTATCGATTATATCAGATTGAGACCTAAGATTTACCCCATGTTCTATAAGAGTCCCTAACATGCTCTAAATACTATGTTGAACTTTATCACGTTTTATCACCCCCAAACTGATGGCAAATCTAAGAGAACTATCCAGACACTTGAGGCCATGTTTGGATCATTCTCAATTAACTTAAAAGAGGTATGGGATCAACATCTTCCTCTAGTCAATTTCTCATACAATAATACTTTAAAATAAAGAATCCAAATATCCCCCTATGAAGCACCTTAAGGGAAGATATTAAGAACACCTATAAACTGGGATGAATTTGGTGAATAAAAACCTCTTGGTCTTGAAATGGTTGAGGAGTGGAAAAGGTTAATACCATTCAAGATCACTTCAAGTTTATACAGATTCGATATAAGAGTTACGCTAAAAAATTTCAACGATACCTAGAGTTTGACATTGGATACATAGTATTCCTCCACATATCTCCATGGTATAAAGTCATTAGATTTTGGAAGAATGTAAAGTTTAGTCCAAGAAACAATAGTCCATTTGAGATCCTTGATCGCATTAGAGAAGCGGCATATAGTTGGCACTCCAACCTAACCTATCTCTAGTACATGATGTATTCCATGTATCCCTCTTGAGAAAGTACTTACCATACCACTTACATGTACTCAATCTATATGTGTTACCATTGTATAATGGTCTTTACTATGAGGAGTAGTCGATGAAGATCTTAAATTGTAGAGAAAATGTTCTACAAAATATGAAAATTCACCAAGTAAAAGTGCTATGGAAAAACCAAAGGTTTGAATAAGCGATGTGGAAAATATATGAAGTGATGAACCAGAATTACCCCCATCTATTTTAGTGTATAAAAAAAATTCGAGGATGAAATTTTTAAAGGGGGAAATATTGTAATGAACTGAACTTTTATAAATAAAATTCCCCTTTCAATTTAATTAAATGTGTTATTATATATTATGGATATATAAAACACATAAACATATTTGGTTTCATTATATTCTATCATATTTAAAATAACATTAAGTATCATTACCATTGATAATATAATCATTTAATAGTGATTGTATTATTAGTATAAATAAATGGTTTTGATAAATTCAATTGACACGTACAAAGGAAGTGAAGGCCTCCAACAACAAGATTGTACCCTACAAAGACCATTTTTCAGAGCTTACAAGGGATATGGAATCACTGGGCTTTGTCCTTCACCAATCCCAAGATATGATCGAACAACTTAGGATAATAAAAACCATTTATGTGAGATGTTTAATCTCTTCATGATCATGGACCAAACCATGTAAATCAAACCACCCCATGAAAGTCGAACTGTAGCGCACCTTACTCTCAGGGTGATTACTGGTGTGTTAAAGGGATGCGTATCAAGAACACAATAATATTTATATTTATATCTTATGTAATAATAAATATATTTTTATTTTTTTATTATTACTTTATAAATGATTTTTTATTTTGATACAATAAAAAACAAATTGTATTTTTTGGTAATATTAAAATTCAATTAAGTCCTTTATGAATTAATGGATTTTTGAAATAGATAAAATGTTATTAAAATATTATTATGTAAAAAATTTAATAAATATAAATGATCATATAATTTTTATAAATCCAAATTTAATTTTTATATGGGTTAAAAAACTATTATTGTCAAAAAAACTATCATTTCTAATTAAATGTCGATTATTATTTTAAAAGTGAAAATTAAAATATTCTGACCAGTATTTGGATAAAATAAGTATTATTTTTGGAATTAAAATTAAGAAATTATTCAATGGTGAATTTTTCATAATTTTCTAAGATAATCAAATTTTCTGGTAAAAATTAAATACAGTATAAATATACGGTGATTATTATCACATCAAGATGTCCTAAAAATTATGTACTAAATATAATAAAGGGTATTCATGACTAAATATATATTTTAAATTTAAAATAATATAATATTAAGTTTGTTTGATTAATTTTATAAATCCTTTATGAATCCTCCAAAACCATTAATATATTTTAAGGTTTTAAAATCATTTCTTTATAAACATAAATCACATCCACATCATCAAGGGTATTGTTTCAAAAATTCTGTCTTCTATCCTAATATAATAATGATAATATCCCCTACTTGGTATAAACCATGGGAAGGTTTATTTTTTTGTTTCTTTTATAATATAGAGTCCAAAACCTATGGTTGAGAAGTAATAATAAATTCCCCACTCATTTCCAATATAAACCCACCCAATATCCCATTTATCTTCACACAAAAACCATATATTACATCCTTAATATTTCATTCACTCTCTATAGTGCTCACAAGATGACCCCAATATCTCAGGAACCTCATCCAAATCATTTTTAATCACCCTCTCAAGGTAAGTGATCCCCTCCTTCTCTTTACTCAAGTATCTTCTTTATCTTATGTCTTTTATCTTAATTTACAAATGTTGGGATATGTTCTTTCATATCCCACATACTTTCCATTTTATGTCTAAATGATGAGGGACCCATTTCACTCTCATCAATCCCTCCCATGAACATTAAACTCCCCTATTGTGCTTCCAAAATTTCACCGTGATTTTCCATGACAAACAAATGTGTAGTTAATACCCATAACCATTTCATATCAAGGGTGTTTAAATTTATGAACATATGCTTATTTTATTGGGTACTTACATGTATTTATTCCACACTCCTTCATTGTGGAATATAATTTTATTATAAACGATTCTATGTTTTAGGATCTATGTGGAACACATAAGCATGAGAATGAAATTAAAGTGAAAGGTGGACCTAGAATTTTATATCAAAACAATGCATTGGGTAATAACTAGTAGAAATAGTGGCTTCAATGTCGAATCTATGATGTTAGTTTTTTATAAATTGGTGAAAAATGTATTTGTGGGCAATTTTTCGCTTTAATTTTAATATAAACCTGTAACACCTGAGATTTTTATGAGTAATATTTTGTTTTTATATATCATCAAAGGAATCTTTCACTACATACTAGCTTGGCTTACTTTACACGCAATCGCGACCTTCCTCGATAGCTTGCGTCGTACGCAATACCGAGTTTCACTAAACAACGATATGATATTAAAACTAGCCGTTATGAATAGTAATAACCACTTTTTGAAATTTTATAAATTTAATTTTTCAAAATGGACTTCATTTTTGGATTCGGAATACCGAAATTAGCCTAGGGAGAAATTTTGGTATTTTTCTGAAAACTTTCAATTTTTGATGAATAGTGAAACCACTAAGTGGTAGTTTAAAAACTGAATTTTGCATAAAACTTAATTTTACCGCTTCTGTGAATGGAATTTCGAAAATCCGATAGACACGGTTGATATCAGTAAGTAAAATGTGGTTCAATGAGATAAAAATAATTTTTTGGTGAATAGTAACTTTTTACTTTTTTTACCGTGGTAAATAGTAAATAGGGGTAAATATGATATTACTATTACCCTAACACATGTCCTAATTCTATTGGATAAGTTTAATTCGACCAAAAACAACCTTATGAATAAAATATGACCATTTAGGCCCACTTGGGTTAGATTAGGACATTTATTATTAATTTATTTAAAGAAGGGTTAAAATAGTTAAAATCAAAGTTTAATAAGTAAATCATTTTTAATATGGGGTTATACATAAGATAAATTCGACTATAAATATTCATTATAAAGCTAAAATAATTTCCTACATAATGGTATTTTATTTATAATTTTTAGACATGAAATAATTTAATTTATTTATGACACAATTATGATGCAGTAATTATCTTATTTATGAAATATTGTCATAATTGATGTTATAAACACCAAAATAAATGTAATTTGAGACTTTTTATGAATTCCACTAATTTTCTAGGTTACTATGATATATTAGTGTTGATTTATTAAACTTGGTTTGAACATATAATTCTTTTATGACTTTCACAAAAATCATATATCAAATAGTGTCAAAATTGACACAAAATAGTTTTTAAATAAAATTTTATATTATTAATTGTTATTTTATTCCTAAAAAACTAAGGTTCGGCCAAATGACTTAGATAAGTATATATATATTAATAATAAATAAATTTGGGTTCGTTTGGCATATTATAGTAAGTGTATTAACCATATAGTGAAAGAAAACAAAAAGACACGGTAAAACTTAAATTATTTAACTTAGAGTTAAATCTAATTGATAAGGTTAAAAAAATAACCTAAACATGTCTAAATCATATTGGTTGATAGGATTTCGACCCATCCCCACTTTAGATTCGAAATAATACCCATTGGAACCATTATAAACCGATTTTTACTTTAATATAAAATAATATTTTGAGATATTCCTAAGGTGCTCCTCTCCTCCCTTATAAAAGGGCACCTCCTCCCCCTCCTCCTCACACAAATTTGAGCACTCAAGCTCGGCCAACCCCTGCCATTTTCTCCTCTACACTTCCCTAGAATAATCCTAGAGGTCCTGGTCTTCTTCAAAGACCAATCTTAGTTCCCTAAGTGGAGGATTCAAAGAAGCGTTCCAAAGAAGAGGTAATATCCATTACCGATCTTTTCAATTTCTTTCTTCTTCAACTTCTTCTTCTTTAGTTGTTTTAATGATAAAGTAACAACATAAGTATTACTTAAATACTGATATGTTATTATAAATATGAAACAACCATAATTCACATTCTATCCATCCTACGGAAAAATGGAATCACCGCGCGTGCGTACGTACGGAATACCGTCTCCACGCCGTGGTGTAATCTATTTTCCACCATCACCTTACAAGGATGGGTATAATGGTGTAATGAGTAACTATTTATGATTATTATAAAGTAATATTGATACTGAAATAATATATATATACTCCAATACAATTCCACGATCATAGGAACGATATCATCACTCGTGCGTACGTACGGAATACCGTCTCCACGATGTGATGCGACTCGTTCTACATGATCATCATTACATAGTAATTATATAAA
Organism: Viscum album; assembly: GCA_963277665.1. NCBI lineage: Eukaryota > Viridiplantae > Streptophyta > Magnoliopsida > Santalales > Viscaceae > Viscum > Viscum album. The sequence continues at coordinate 1,437,757,087 of OY728164.1, forward strand.
TTAATTGAATGAATAAATATGATATATGTTCACTAATACCATTCTGGATATAAGGTATCTATAACCTTAAAAGAAGAATAAGAATTTATTCGGCAAAACACGCATAAGAACAAAAGGCAATAAAGACCCGAGTAACAAGTAACAATGAAATATTACTAACAAGAAGCTAAGAATATGACCATATATGATATCATATCAATATGTATGATTCTGGAATAAGTCAATAACATTATTTAAACCATTATACAGGAGCTTCGGACACGTACAAAGGAAATCGGACCTAAGGTAAGGGAAATATCACAATCTCATTTTTATCCGAGATTGTTTATACTTTGAAAGTTAATGGGGTGTATTTTATCATCCACATCAATGTTTCCTCAATATGTAATATTATTTCCATCCACGTACAATTTTTTAAATCCAATTTTACCCTTCGGTGAGTTTTTAGTAAAAGATATGAAAGGAATCTTTTGTCGTTTTTCGTACGAGGTACTTTTTGACTTTTCCGACAAAAGTACGAAGAATGTTTTTTTAACTTATACGGCATGAATGGATTTTTAAAACATTATTTCCAAGAAGATTCCTTTACAAGTTTTCAATTTTATTTTTAATCTACTTCTTTTATTTTAAAGTTGTATGACATGTTATGAAAGGAAAAATGTTTTTGAAGAAGAAAGGATATTTTCCTCAAGAATGGAGTTCAAGTGTTTTATCAAAATTATTTTCCATCTAAGATAATAAAGGGTTCTGTTTTTATCCCTATTATTACATTGATTTGATCATGTTGTGATGGAATTATTTTTATGAATTCCTTTATCTTGTATGAATTGTTTTATGATGTCATGATGTTTAAGATTCCGATTTGTATTACAAGGGTTATGCAATGATGTATGATTTATGATTTTGTGGCTCACATAAGAATGGTATCATTATGAGATGGGTGGGACCTATATCTCCCTCCAATGCATTGGGTAAAGATTTTATATCTCCTGAGATAGACATTGCTGGAATAGTAGGTTATACCGGTTCAGTGAAACAGGACTGGAACGAGGGTGACTCGGTTCAGAAAGGTACTTTGTCCACTAAGATAGTCTTGGTAATGAGTCATGACTAACAAGAAATGATTTTCCATGATTATGGGTGCATGCCACAAAGTTTCAAGTTTCATGTTATGATTATGGGGATCTCATTTTCACTTCTATGATTTATTTCATGTTAAGATATTATGATCTCTTTTGCAAGATATGATTTTCAAAAAGATATGATATGATTTTTATTTCCTTTATTTGCCCTTGCTGAGCATTTGAGATCAACATTTTATGTTTTCTTCTCCCCAGGTCAGGAAGATGGATATTAAGTAGAATATGCTAAAAGGGACCCTAGATATGATGAAATAAATGGGAGACACTGTAGAAGATTTATGAACCAGTTGTTTATGTTTCCCAGTTTCTAAAGACACTATACCTATACGGTCCTTTGTGGTTTTGTCATATGTTGTAATAAGTGTGCTTAAATTTTGAAGTATTAACAATGTATGTAAAGTATGAGTCGTTATAGTTGGTATCAGAGGAAAGGTATAGCCAACCTTTGGAAACTAGGATGTGAAAGCCTTAGTAAGAACCCTAAGGATAAGTCTAAGCATATAACACAATCTTAGTGTTTTATAAATGGCCATGAATACCCTAGGATAAGACCTTAAGTGTGAAATTTTATCCTTGATTATGTGGTTTTCCTATTATAATTAGTGTTGCTCACACTATTCTTCTTTGTTTTAGTCAATGGCTGGAACCCGAAGGAACCGTGTTAATGCGGAATGCGATGGGCAATGCAATGATTGTCCCCCTGAGCAACCAAACGATATGGGAGAAGGAATGAAAAATCTTGTAGCCATGCTCACACAACTTTCTCAAGCTATGAATCATGCAGGACTTCCAAACGAGCAAAGGAAGGAGCAACATTCTGTTGAATCCTTCATGAGGCAGCGTCCACCTTCTTTCAGCGGGTCTACTGATCCATTAGTTGCTAAACAATGGATTAGTACTACTGAAAAGATATTTTCAGTTCTTCAATGTTCTGAACATGATAAAGTCATCCTATCAGTGTATCGTTTAGAAGGACATGCTGATCAATGGTGGAATCATATTAACAATACGAGGCAAAGGGATGAAATTGAGTCTATGGAATGGGACGAGTTCAAGAACTTATTTTTCAATAAGTACTTCCCTCGTATTCTCCGAACAAAGATGGAGAAAGAGTTTCTTGAACTGAAGAAAAGGGATGATGAATCTGTTGGTACCTATGAAGAAAATTTTACAAGACTTGCAAGGTACGCTTCTGGTATTATTATCCAACCTGAGAGTAAGATCGATCGATTCTTTATTGGCTTAAAACCAAGTCTTCGAAGGGCGTTATCCATAAGGGACTTCAATAGCTACGAGGAAATCGTTCGATGTGCTCTCAAAGTCGAGATAGAGATTGGATTAACCCATCAGTCACATGGGTTTGATAAGAAGAGGAAGATGGAATTCAAAGGAAAATCTAAAGAGCACACTGAAAAGAAGATGAGCTTTCCCTTATGCTCAAAGTGTCGAAAGAAAAATGGAGGGAGTTGTCTTAAAGGGACAAGTAAATGTTTCAAATGTGGAAAGGAAGGTCATCGGGCATTTGAATGCCGCGATAATGGGAAGAAGATGTCTAATGATGCAAACAAAGGAAGGGATACACAGAATGAACCTACTACACTTCAATGTTTCAAGTGCAAGGAGATGGGGCATTATGCCAATCAATGCCCAAATCCAAGGGTTGTTGATGATGGTCGATGTCAACAAAATCTTAAGGCTAAAGACAAAGGAAAGTCACATGCAATTTCTATCAGCGATGTGGAGTACGATAACGAAGTGGTGAAAGGTACACTTACCATCCACTCTAAAGTCACAAATGTTTTATTTGATTCTGGATCCACCCACTCTTTTATTTCTGAAAAAGTTTCTAAGGGTATCACCGTATTACCTCAACAATTAGATGTTGAGTTAGCTGTGACAACACCTAATGGCACAACAGTCGCATCAAAAGTTTATAATTCTTCTCCGATCAAAGTTTGTGGGAAAGTGCTTCCTGCAAATCTTGTGATCCTTCTTTTAGTGGAATTTGATGTGATTCTTGGCATGGATTGGCTTTCTCTACATGGAGCTCATATCAATTGCCAAAGAAGGGAAGTCACATTTCATATTCCAGATCAATCTACGATCGTCTATCGATGCAAGGATGAATATAACCTTCCAGTGGAAATTCCTTCCATCTTATGGGTCTTGATTCCACTAAATGAAGGTTATTTATCTCAAATGGTTGGTGAGAAACTTACGATTAAGAATATCCCCATCGTACGGGAGTTTGATTGTGTCTTTCTAGAGGAATTACCGGGTCTTCTACCAAATCGTGAAGTTGAGTTTTCAATAGAACTCGTACTGGGTGCTTTGCCTATTTCAAAGACACCTTATAGAATGGCCCCAATTGAGTTGCAGGAATTGAAGAAGCAACTCCAAGAGAATCTTGATAAGGGATTCATACGCCCTAGTGCATCACCTTGGGGAGCACCTGTTCTATTTGTTAAGAAGAAAGATGGATCAATGAGACTCTGCATTGATTATCGAGAACTTAACAAGATCATTATCAAGAAAAAATATCCTCTCCCACGCATTGATGACTTATTTGACCAACTACGCGGAGCTCAATACTTTTCCAAGATTGATCTCCGTTCAGGGTATCATCAATTAAGGGTCAAAAGGGAGGATATACCAAAGACGGCTTTTCGTACAAGGTATGGACACTATGAATTTATAGTGATGCCATTTGGTCTTACTAATGCCCCTGCTATCTTCATGGATCTAATGAATAGAGTCTTTAGAGACTATCTTGATCAATTTGTGGTAGTCTTTATAGACGATATTCTTGTCTATTCAAAGAGAAAGGAAGATCATGAAGATCACTTGAGAATTATATTGAAGACCCTGATAAAGGAGAAGCTTTATGCCAAAATTACCAAGTGTGAATTTTGGCTTCAAAAAGTTTCATTTTTGGGTCACATAATCTCAGAAGAGGGGATATCTGTGGATCCAGCAAAAACAGAGGTTATCAAAAGATGGTCAAGACGAACAACAGTAACTGAGATTCGAAGTTTTCTTGGTTTGGCTGGATATTATCGACGTTTTGTAAAAGATTTTTCACGATTATCTAATCCACTCACCAAGTTGACTCGGAAAGGAGTTAAGTTTGTTTGGACAGAGGAATGTGAAGAGAATTTCATGGAGTTGAAAAGAAGGTTATCCAGTGCACCTGTGCTCACACTGCCTTGTAGTGGAGAAAGGTCTGTGATCTACAGTGATGCATCCAAGAAGGGATTGCGGTGTGTTCTTATGCAAAATGATATGGTGATAGCTTATGCCTCACGACAGTTGAAAATCCATGAGCAAAATTACCCAACACATGATTTGGAGTTGGCTGCGGTAATCTTTGCATTAAAGATTTGGAGGCATTAACTTTATGGTGAAAGGTGTGATATTTATATTGATCATAAAAATTTAAAGTATATTTTCACACAAAAGGAGTTGAATATGCGTCAAAGAAGATGGTTGGAATTGATTAAGGATTATGACTGCTCAATCCATTACCACCCTGGGAAAGCAAACAAGGTGGCAGATGCATTAAGTCGATAAGAACATGCTAGTTTATCCCTGATGAGGATCACAAAAGATCCAATATTTATGGATTTAAAAAGGATGGATCTTGGAATTATAATGGAAGGGGGAAAATATTTTCTTTCTCAAATGAATGTTCAACCATCTATACATGTGAAGATTAAAGAGGCACAGAAAGAAGATGTCGAGTTACAAAAGAAGGTGAGAAATGTTCCTGAATTCAACCTTGATTGTGATGGGATAATAAAGTTCAGGAATTGGGTTTGTGTTCCTCCCATCCCCGAATTAAAGAAGGAGCTGCTGGATGAGGCTCATAGTTCTTCATTCTCTATTCATCCCGGAAGCACGAAGATGTATAGGGACCTAAAACAGTACTTCTGGTGGGATGGCATGAAAAGAGTTGTTGTTGAATATGTCTCTCGATGCTTGGTTTGTCAACAAGTTAAAGTTGAGAGACAGAAGTCTAAGGGGATGTTACAACCATTACCCATACCCGAATGGAAATGGGAAAACATCACTGTGGACTTTGTCACAGGACTTCCTAAAACATCCAAAGGCAATAATGCTATCTGGGTCATAGTTGATCGTCTTACAAAGTCTGCACACTTCATTGCTATTAGAGAGGATTTCTCTCTAGATCAACTTGCCAGGATATATGTAAAGGAAGTGGTAAGATTGCATGGAGTACCACTTTCTATTATATCTGATCGGGATCCGAGATTTACCTCAAAGTTCTGGAGAAGTCTTCAGCATACTCTGGATTCAGAGTTGAGTTTCAGCACTGCTTATCATCCCCAGACAGACGGTCAGTCTGAGAGAACAATTCAAACCCTAGAAGATATGTTGAGAGCTTGCTCTATGGATTTCAAAGGAGGTTGGGATCAACACCTACCTTTGGTGGAATTTTCTTATAATAATAGCTTTCACTCCAGTATTCAGATGGCTCCTTATGAAGCTATCTATGGAAAGAAATGCAGGACTCCCACTTGTTGGGATGAAGTTGGGGAAAGAAAGCTATTAAGACCTGATCTCGTTGATGAAATGGCAGAAAAGGTCAGATCTATTCAACAACACATAAGATCAGCTCAGAGTCGACAGAAAAGTTATGCCGACAACCGAAGAAAAGACCTAGAGTTTGAAGTGGGTGATAAAGTGTTCTTATGAATATCTCCCTGGAAGAGGGTTATGAGATTTGGAAAGAAGGGGAAGTTGAGCCCTAGATATATCGGTCCTTTCGAAATACTGGATCGTGTTGGAAAGGTAGCTTACCGATTGGAGCTTCCACCGAATCTCTCTCAAGTTCACGATGTGTTCCATGTATCTCTCCTCAGAAAGTACATACCTGATCCTTCATATGTACTCAACTCAGAAGTTGTACCGCTGGAGCAAGATCTTTCTTATGAAGAACAACCGATAGAGATTCTGGATCGTAGCGAAAAAGTCCTACGAAACAAGACCACTTGATTGGTGAAAGTTTTATGGAGGAACCACCAACTTGAAGAAGCTAAATGGGAGCTTGAGGATATGATTAGGGAGAAGTATCCTCATCTGTTTGTTACAAAGTGACGAATTTCGAGGGCGAAATTCTTTTTAAGGGGGGTAGAATGTAACACCCGAGATTTTTATAAGTAATATTTTGTTTTTATATATCATCAAAGGAATCTTTCACTACATACTAGCTTGGCTTACTTTACACGCAATCGCGACCTACCTCGATAGCTTGCGTCGTACGCAATACTGAGTTTCACTAAACAACGATATGCTATTAAAACTAGCCGTTATGAATATTAATAAGCACTTTTTGAAATTTTATAAATTTTATTTTTCAAAATGGACTTCATTTTTGGATTCGGAATACTGAAATTAGCCTAGGGAGAAATTTTGGTATTTTTTCTGAAAACTTTCAATTTTTGATGAATAGTGAAACCACTAAGTGGTAGGTTAAAAACTGAATTTTGCATAAAACTTAATTTTACCGCTTCTGTGAATAGAATTTTGAAAATCCGACAGACACGGTTGATATCAGTAAGTAAAATGTGGTTCAATGATATAAAAATATTTTTTTTGGTGAATAGTAACTTTTTACTTTTTTTACCGCGGTTAATAGTAAATAAGGGTAGATATGATATTACTATTACCCTAACACATGTCCTAATTCTATTGGATAAGTTTAATTCGACCAAAAACAACCTTATGAATAAAATATGACCATTTAGGCCCACTTGGGTTAGATTAGGACATTTATTATTAATTTATTTAAAGAAGGGTTAAAATAGTTAAAATCAAAGTTTAATAAGTAAATCATTTTTAATATGGGGTTATACATAAGATACATTTGACTATAAGTATTCATTAGAAAGCTAAAAAGATTTCCTACATAATCGTATTTTATTTATAATTTGTAGACATTAATTAAATTAATTTATTTATGACACAATTATGATGCAGTAATTATCTTATTTATGAAATATTGACATAATTGATGTTATAAACACCAAAATAAATGTAATTTGAGACTTTTTATGATTTCCACTAATTTTATAGGTTACTATGATATATTAGTGTTGATTTAATCAACTTGGTTCGAACATATAATTCTGTTATGACTTTCACAAAAATCATATATCAAATAGTGTCAAAATTGACACAAAATAGTTTTTAAATCACATTTTATATTATTAATTGTTATATTATTCCTAAAAATCTAAGGTTTGTCCAAATGACTTAGATAAGGATATATATATTAATAATAAATAATTTGGGGTTCTTTTGGAATATTATAGTAAGTGTATTAACCATATAGTGAAAGAAAACAAAAAGACACGGTAAAAGTTAAATTATTTAACTTAGAGTTAAATCTAATTGATAAGGTTAAAATAATACCCTAAACTTGTCTAAATCATATTGGTTGATAGGATTTCGACCCATCCCCACTTTAGCTTCGAAATAAGACCCTTTGGAACCATTATAAACCGATTTTGACTTTAATATAAAATAATATTTTGAGATATTCCTAAGGTGCCCCTCTCCTCCCTTATAAAAGGGCACCTCCTCCCCCTCCTCCTCACACCAATTTGAGCACTCAAGCTCGGCCAACCCCTGCCATTTTCTACTCTCCACTTCCCTAGAATAATCCTATAGGTCCTGGTCTTCTTCAAAGACCAATCTTAGTTCCCTAAGTGGAGGATTCAAAGAAGCGTTCCAAAGAAGAGGTAATATCCATTACCGATCTTTTCAATTTATTTATTCTTCAACTTCTTCTTCTTTAGTTGTTTCATGATAAAGTAATAACATAATTATTACTTACATACTGATATGTTATTATAAATAAGAAACAACCCTAATTAACCTTCTATCCATCCTACGGAAAAATGAAATCACCGCGCGTGCGTACGTACGGAATACCGTCTCCACGCCGTGGTGTAATCTATTTTCCACCATCACCTTACAAGGATGGGTATAATGGTGTAATGAGTAACTATTTATGATTATTATAAAGTAATATTGATACTGAAATAATATATATATACTCCAATACAATTCCATGATCATAGGAACGATATCATCGCTCGTGCGTACGTACGGAATACCGTCTCCACGATGTGATGTGACTCGTTCTACATGATCATCATTACATAGTAATTATATAAATGAATTGAATGAATAAATATGATATATGTTACACTAATACCATTCTGGATATAAGTTATCTATAACCTTAAAAGAATAATAAGAATTTATTCGGCAAAACACGCATAAGAACAAAAGGCAATAAAGACCCGAGTAACAAGTAACAATGAAATATTACTAACAAGAAGCTAAGAATATGACCATATATGATATCATATCAATATGTATGATTCTGGAATAAGTCAATAACATTATTTAAACCATTATACAGGAGCTTCGGACACGTACAAAGCAAATCAGACCTAAGGTAAGGGAAATATCACAATCTCATTTTTATCCGAGATTGTTTATACTTTGAAAGTTACTAGGGTGTATTTTATCATCCACATCCATGTTTCCTCAATATGTAATATTATTTCCATCCACGTACAATTGTTTAAATCCAATTTTACCCTTCGGTGAGTTTTTAGTAAAAGATATGAAAGGAATCTTTTGTCGTTTTTCGTACGAGGTACTTTTTTACTTTTCCGACAAAAGTACGAAGAATGTTTTTTTAACTTATACGGCATGAATGGATTTTTAAAACATTATTTCCAAGAAGCTTCCTTTACAAGTTTTCAAGTTTATTTTTAATCAACTTCTTTTATTTTAAAGTTGTATGACATGTTATGAAAGGAAAAATGTTTTTGAAGAAGAAAGGATATTTTCCTCAAGAATGGAGTTCAAGTGTTTTATCAAAATTATTTTCCATCTAAGATAATAAAGGGTTCTGTTTTTATCCCTATTATTACATTGATTTGATCATATTGTGATGGAATTATTTTTATGAATTCCTTTATCTTGTATGAATTTTTTTATGATGTCATGATGTTTAAGATTCCCATTTGTATTACAAGGGTTATGCAATGATGTATGATTTATGATTTTGTGGCACACATAAGAATGGTATCATTATGAGATGGGTGGGACCTATATCTCCCTCCAATTCATTGGGTAAAGATTTTATATCTCATGAGATAGACATGGCTGGAACGGTAGGTTATACCGGTTCAGTGAAACAGGACTGGAACGAGGGTGACTCGGTTTAGAAAGGGACTTTTTCCACTAAGATAGTCTTGGAAATGAGTCATGACTAACAAGAAATGATTTTCCATGATTATGGGTGCATGTCACAAAGTTTCAAGTTTCATGTTATGATTATGGGGATCTCATTTTCACTTCTATGATTTATTCCATGTTAAGATATTATGATCTCTTTTGCAGGATATGATTTTCAAAAAGATATGATATGATTTTTATTTCCTTTATTTGCCCTTACTGAGCATTTGAGCTCACCCTTTTATGTTTTCTTTTCCCCATGTCAGGAAGATGGATATTAAGTAGAATATGCTAAAAGGGACCCTAGATATGATGAAATAAATGGGAGACACTGTAGAAGATTTATGAACCAGTTGTTTATGTTTCCCAGTTTCTAAAGACTCTATACCTATATGGTCCTTTGTGGTTTTGTCATATGTTGTAATAAGTGTGATTCAATTTTGAAGTATTAAAAATGTATGTAAAGTATGGGTCGTTATAGTTGGTATCAGAGGAAAGGTATAGTCAACCTTTGGAAACTAGGATGTGAAAGCCATAGTAAGAACCCTAAGGATAAGTCTAAGCATAGAACACAATCTTAGTGTTTTATAAATGGCCATGAATACCCTAGGATAAGACCTTAAGTGTGAAATTTTATCCTTGATTATGTGGTTTTCCTATTATAATTAGTGTTGCTCACACTATTCTTCTTGGTTTTAGTCAATGGCTGGAACCCGAAGGAACCGTGTTAATGCGGAATGCGATGGGCAATGCAATGATTGTCCCCCTGAGCAACCAAACGATATGGGAGCTGGAATGCAAAATCTTGTAGCCATTCTCACACAACTTTCTCAAGCTATGAATCATGCAGGACTTCCAAACGAGTAAAGGAAGGAGCAACATTCTGTTGAATCCTTCATGAGGCAGCGTCCACCTTCTTTCAGCGGGTCTAATGATCCATTAGTTTCTGAACAATGGATTAGTACTACTGAAAAGATATTTTCAGTTCTTCAATGTTCCGAACATGATAAAGTCATCCTAGCAGTGTATCGTTTGGAAGGAGATGCTGATCAATGGTGGAATCTTATTAAGAATATGAGGCAAAGGGATGAAATTGAGTCTATGGAATGGGACGAGTTCAAGAACTTATTTTTCAATAAGTACTTCCCTCGTATTCTCCGAACAAAGATGGAGAAAGAGTTTCTTGAACTGAAGCAAAGGGATGATGAATCTGTTGGTACCTATGAAGCAAATTTTACAAGACTTGCAAGGTACGCTTCTGGTATTATTATCCAACCTGAGAGTAAGATCGATCGATTCTTTAGTGGCTTAAAACCAAGTCTTCGAAGGGCGTTAGCCATAAGGGACTTCAATAGCTACGAGGAAATCGTTCGATGTGCTCTCAAAGTCGAGATGGAGATTGGAGTAACCCATCAGTCACATGGGTTTGATAAGAAGAGGAAGATGGAATTCAAAGGAAAATCTAAAGAGCACACTGAAAAGAAGATGATCTTTCCCTTATGCTCAAAGTGTGGAAAGAAACATGGAGGGAGTTGTCTTAATGGGACAAGTAAATGTTTCAAATGTGGAAAGGAAGGTCATCGGGCATTTGAATGCCGCGATAATGGGAAGAAGATGTCTAATGATGCAAACAAAGGAAGGGATACACAGAATGAACCTACTACACTTCAATGTTTCAAGTGCAAGGAGATGGGGCATTATGCCAATCAATTCCCAAATCCAAGGGTTGATGATGATGGTCGACGTCAACAAAATCTTAAGGCTAAAGACAAAGGAAAGTCACATGCAATTTCTATCAGCGATGTGGAGTATGATAACGAAGTTGTGAAAGGTACACTTACCATCCACTCTAAAGTAGAAAATGTTTTATTTGATTCTGGATCCACCCACTCTTTTATTTCTGAAAAATTTTCTAAGGGTATCACCGTATTACCTCAACAATTAGATGTTGAGTTAGCTGTGACAACACCTAATGGCACAACAGTCGCATCAAAAGTTTATAATTCTTCTTCGATCGAAGTTTGTGGGAAAGTGCTTCCTACAAATCTTGTGATCCTTCCTTTTGTGGAATTTGATGTGATTCTTGGCATGGATTGGCTTTCTCTACATGGAGCTCATATCAATTGCCAAAGATGGGAAGTCACATTTCTTATTCCAGATCAATCTACGATCGTCTATCGATGCAAGGATGAATATAACCTTCCAGTGGAAATTCCTTCCATCTTATGGGTCTTGATTCCACTAAATGAAGGTTATTTATCTCAAATGGTTGGTGAGAAACTTACGATTAATAATATTCCCATCGTATGGGAGTTTGATGATGTCTTTCCGGAGGAATTACCGGGTCTTCCACCAAATCGTGAAGTTGAGTTTTCAATAGAACTCGTACCGGGTGCTTTGCCTATTTCAAAGACACCTTATAGAATGGACCCAATTGAGTTGCAGGAATTGAAGAAGCAACTCCAAGAGAATCTTGATAAGGGATTCATACTCCCTAGTGCGTCACCTTGGGGAGCACCTGTTCTATTTGTTAAGAAGAAAGATGGATCAATGAGACTCTGCATTGATTATCGAGAACTTAACAAGATCACTATCAAGAACAAATATCCTCTCCCACGCATTGATGACTTATTTGACCAACTACGCGGAGCTCAATACTTTTCCAAGATTGATCTTCATTCAGGGTATCATCAATTAAGGGTCAAAAGGGAGGATATACCAAAGACGGCTTTCCGTACAAGGTATGGACACTATGAATTTATAGTGATGCCATTTAGTCTTACTAATGCCCTTGTTATCTTCATGGATCTAATGAATAGATTCTTTAGAGACTATCTTGATCAATTTTTGGTAGTCTTTATAGACGATATTCTTGTCTATTCAAAGAGCAAGGAAGAGCATGAAGATCACTTGAGAATTATATTGAAGACCTTGAGAAAGGAGAAGCTTTATGCCAAATTTACCAAGTGTGAATTTTGGCTTCAAAAAGTTTCATTTTTGGGTCACATAATCTCAAAAGAGGGGATATCTGTGGATCCAGCAAAAACAGAGGTTATCGAAAGATGGTCAAGACCAACAGCAGTAACTGAGATCCGAAGTTTTCTTGGTTTGGCTGGATATTATCGACATTTTGTAAAAGATTTTTCATGATTATCTAATCCACTCACCAAGTTGACTCGGAAAGGAGTTAAGTTTGTTTGGACAGAGGAATGTGAAGAGAATTTCAAGGAGTTGAAAAGAAGGTTATCCAGTGCACCTGTGCTCACACTGCCTTGTAGTGGAGAAAGGTTTGTGATCTACAGTGATGCATCCAAAAAGGGATTGGGGTGTGTTCTTATGAAAAATGTTATGGTGATTGCTTATGCCTCACGACAGTTGAAAATCCATGAGAAAAATTTCCCAACACATGATTTGGAGTGGGCTGCGGTAATCTTTGCATTAAATATTTGGAGGCATTACCTTTATGGTGAAAGGTGTGATATTTATACTGATCATAAAAGTTTAAAGTATATTTTCACACAAAAGGAGTTGAATATGAGTCAAAGAAGATGGTTGGAGTTGATTAAGGATTATGACTGCTCAATCCATTACCACCCTGGGAAAGAAAACAAGGTGGCAGATGCATTAAGTTGACAAGAACATGCTAGTTTATCCATGATGAGGATCACAAAAGATCCAATATTTATGGATTTACAAAGGATGGATCTTGGAATTATAATGGAAGGGGAAAAATCTTATCTTTCTCAAATGAATGTTCAAACATCTATACATGTGAAGATTAAAGAGGCACAGAAAGAAGATGTCGAGTTACAAAAGAAGGTGAGAAATGTTCCTGAATTCAACCTTGATTGTGATGGGAAAATAAAGTTCAGGAATCGGGTTTGTGTTCCTCCCATCCCCGAATTAAAGAAGGAGCTGCTGGATGAGTCTCATAGTTCTTCATTCTCTATTCATCCTGGAAGCACGAAGATGTATAGGGACCTGAAAGAGTACTTCTGCTAGGATGGCATGAAAAGAGATGTTGCTGAATATGTCTCTCGATGCTTGGTTTGTCAACAAGTTAAAGCTGAGAGACAGAAGTCTAAGGGGATGTTACAACCATTACCCATACCCGAATGGAAATGGGAAAACATCACTATGGACTTTGTCACAGGACTTCCTAAAACATCCAAAGGCAATAATGCTATCTGGGTCATAGTTGATCGTCTTACAAAGTCTGCACACTTCATTGCTATTAGAGAGGATTTCTCTCTAGATCAGCTTGCCAGGATATATGTAAAGTAAGTGGTAAGATTGCATGGATTACCACTTTCTATTATATCTGATCGGGATCCGAGATTTACCTCGAAGTTCTGGCGAAGTCTTCAGCATACTCTGGATACAGAGTTGAGTTTCAGCACTGCTTATCATCCCCAGATAGACGGTCAGTCTGAGAGAACAATTCAAACCCTAGAAGATATGTTGAGAGCTTTCTCTATGGATTTCAAAGGAGGTTGGGATCAACACCTACCTTTGGTGGAATTGTCTTATAATAATAGCTTTCACTCCAGTATTCAGATGGCTCCTTATGAATCTCTCTATGGAAAGAAATGCAGGACTCCAACTTGCTGGGATGAAGTTGGGGAAAGAAAGCTATTAGGACCTGATCTCGTTGATGAAATGGCAGAAAAGGTCAGATCTATTCAACAACACATAAGAGCATCTCAGAGTCGACAGAAAAGTTATGCCGACAACCGAAGAAAAGACCTAGAGTTTGAAGTGGGTGATAAAGTGTTCTTACGAATATCTCCCTGGAAGAGGGTTATGAGATTTGGAAAGAAGGGGAAGTTGGGCCCTAGATATATCGGTCCTTTCGAAATACTGGATCATGTTGGAAAGGTAGCTTACCGATTGGCGCTTCCACCGAATCTCTCTCAAGTTCACGATGTGTTCCATGTATCTCTCCTGAGAAAGTACATACCTGATCCTTCACATGTACTCATCTCAGAAGTTGTACCGCTGGAGCAAGATCTTTCTTATGAAGAACAACCGATAGAGATTCTGGATCGTAGCGAAAAAGTCCTACGAAACAACACCACTCGATTGGTGAAAGTTTTATGGAGGAACCACCAACTTGAAGAAGCTACATGGGAGCTTGAGGATATGATGAGGGAGAAGTATCCTCATCTGTTTGTTACAAAGTAACGAATTTCGAGGGTGAAATTCTTTTTAAGGGGGGTAGAATGTAACACCCAAGATTTTTAAGATTAATATTTTGTTTTTATTTATCATCAAAGGAATCTTTCACTACATACTAGCTTGGCTTACTTTACACGCAATCGCGACCTTCCTCGATAGCTTGCGTCGTACGCAATACCGAGTTTCACTAAACAACAATATGCTATTAAAACTAGCCGTTATGAATAGTAATAACCACTTTTTGAAATTTTATAAATTTTATTTTTCAAAATGGACTTCATTTTTGGATTCGGAATACCGAAATTATCCTAGAGAGAAATTTTGGTATTTTTCTGAAAACTTTCAATTTTTGATGAATAGTGAAACCACTAAGTGGTAGGTTAAAAACTGAATTTTGCATAAAACTTAATTTTACCGCTTCTGTGAATGGAATTTCAAAAATTTGACAGACACGGTTGATATCAGTAAGTAAAATGTGGTTCAATGAGATAAAAATAATTTTTTTGGTGAATAGTAACTTTTTACTTTTTTTACCGCGGTTAATAGTAAATAGGGGTAAATATGATATTACTATTACCCTAACACATGTCCTAATTCTATTTGATAAGTTTAATTAGACCAAAAACAACCTTATGAATAAAATATGACCATTTAGGCCCACTTGGGTTAGATTAGGACATTTATTATTAATTTATTTAAAGAAGGGTTAAAATTGTTAAAATCAAAGTTTAATAAGTAAATAATTTTTAATATGGGGTTATACATAAGATAAATTAGACTATAAATATTCATTAGAAAGATAAAACTATTTCCTACATAATTATAGTTTATTTAAAATTTTTAGACATTAAATAATTTAATTTATTTATGACACAATTATGATGCAGTAATTATCTTATTTATGAAATATTGAAATAATTGATGTTATAAACACCAAAATAAATGTAATTTGAGACTTTTTATGAATTCCACTAATTTTATAGGTTACTATGATATATTAGTGTTGATATAATCAACTTGGTTAGAACATATAATTATTTTATGACTTTCAAAAAAATCATATATCAAATAGTGTCAAAATTGACACAAAATAGTTTTTAAATCAAATTTTATATTATTAATTGTTATTTTATTCCTAAAAATCTAAGGTTCGGACAAATGACTTAGATAAAGATATATATATTAATAATAAATAATTTGGGGTTCTTTTGGCATATTATATTAAGTGTATTAACCATATAGTGAAAGAAAACAAAAAGACACGGTAAAAGTTAAATTATTTAACTTAGAGTTAAATCTAATTGATAAGGTTAAAATAATACCCTAAACCTGTCTAAATCCTATTTGTTGATAGGATTTCGACCCATCCCCACTTTAGCTTCAAAATAAGACCCTTTGGAACCATTATAAACCGATTTTGACTTTAATATAAAATAATATTTTGAGATATTCCTAAGGTGCCCCTCTCCTCCCTTATAAAAGGGCACCTCCTCCCCCTCCTCCTCACACCAATTTGAGAACTAAATCTCGGCCAAACCCTGCCATTTTCTCCTCTACACTTCCCTAGAATAATCCTAGAGGTCCTGGTCTTCTTCAAATACCAATCTTAGTTCCCTAAGTGGAGGATTCAAAGAAGCGTTCCAAAGAAGAGGTAATATCCATTACCGATCTTTTCAATTTCATTCTTCTTCAACTTCTTCTTCTTTAGTTGTTTCATGATAAAGTAATAACATCAGTATTACTTACATACTGATATGTTATTATAAATATGAAACAACCCTAATTCACCTTCTATCCATCCTACGGAAAAATGAAATCACCGCGCGTGCGTACGTACGGAATACCGTCTCCACGCCGTGGTGTAATCTATTTTCCACCATCACCTTACAAGGATGGGTATAATGGTGTAATGAGTAACTATTTATGATTATTATAAAGTAATATTGATACTGAAATAATATATATATACTCCAATACAATTCCACGATCATAGGAACGATATCATCACTCGTGCGTACGTACGGAATACCGTCTCCACGATGTGATGCGACTCGTTCTACATGATCATCATTACATAGTAATTATATAAATGAATTGAATGAATAAATATGATATATGTTACACTAATACCGTTCTGTATATAAGGTATCTATAACCTTAAAAGAAGAATAAGAATTTATTCGGCAAAACACGCATGAGAACAAAAGGCAATAAAGACCCGAGTAACAAGTAACAATGAAATATTACTAACAAGAAGCTAAGAATATGACCATATATGATATCATATTAATATGTATGATTCTGGAATAAGTCAATAACATTATTTAAACCATTATACAGGAGCTTCGGACATGTACAAAGCAAATCGGACCTAAGGTAAGGGAAATATCACAATCTCATTTTTATCTGAGATTGTTTATACTTTGAAAGTTACTGGGGTGTATTTTATCATCCACATCCATGTTTCCTCAATATGTAATATTATTTCCATCCACGTAAAATTGTTTAAATCCAATTTTACCCTTCGGTGAGTTTTTAGTAAAAGATATGAAAGGAATCTTTTGTCGTTTTTCGTACGAGGTACTTTTTGACTTTTCCGACAAAAGTACGAAGAATGTTTTTTTTAACTTATACGACATGAATGGATTTTTAAAACATTATTTCCAAGAAGCTTCCTTTACAAGTTTTCAAGTTTATTTTTAATCAACTTCTTTTATTTTAAATTCGTATGACATGTTATTAAAGGAAAAATGTTTTTGAAGAAGAAAGGATATTTTCCTCAAGAATGGAGTTCAAGTGTTTTATCAAAATTATTTTCCATCAAAGATAATAAAGGGTTCTGTTTTTATCCCTATTATTACATTGATTTTATCATGTTGTGATGGAATTATTTTTATGAATTCCTTTATCTTGTATGAATTGTTTTATGATGTCATGATGTTTAAGATTCCCATTTGTATTACAAGGGTTATGCAATGATGTATGATTTATGATTTTGTGGAACACATAAGAATGGTATCATTATGAGATGGGTGGGACCTATATCTCCCTCTAATGCATTGGGTAAAGATTTTATATCTCATGAGATAGACATGGCTGGAATGGTAGGTTATACCGTTTCAGTGAAACAGGACTGGAACGAGGGTGACTCGGTTCAGAAAGGGACTTTGTCCACTAAGATAGTCTTGGCAATGAGTCATGACTAACAAGAAATGATTTTCCATGATTATGGGTGCATGCCACAAAGTTTAAAGTTTCATGTTATGATTATGGGGATCTCATTTTCACTTCTATGATTTATTCCATGTTAAGATATTATGATCTCTTTTGCAGGATATGATTTTCACAAGGATATGATATGATTTTTGTTTCCTTTATTTTCCCTTGCTGAGCATTTGAGCTCACCCTTTTATGTTTTCTTTTCCCCAGGTCAGGAAGATGGATATTAAGTAGAATATGCTAAAAGGGACCCTAGATATGATGAAATAAATGGGAGACACTGTAGAATATTTATGAACCAGTTTTTTATGTTTCCCTGTTTCTAAAGACACTATACCTATACGGTCCTTTGTGGTTTTGTCATATGTTGTAATAAGTGTGCTTCAATTTTGAAGTATTAACAATGTATGTAAAGTATGGGTCGTTATAAAACCGATGCCAAAAAAGTTATATTTCCTTTTTGGAATTAGTTTTTAACACTACTGACACCAAAAAAAGGCATCGAAAGGATTTATGGTGTCATTTTTTACAAAAACTGATGCCATAAATTTAAAAAAAAATTAATTATCAGCATTGGTTTTCATAAAAATCGATTCCTATTATTAGTTTTTTGAATTGGTTTTTGTAAAAATTGATTCCAAAAACATTTTCATAGAAACCCAAGATCATGAAACCCACATTTTTTGGATCTCTGAAACTTTTTTCCCAACTTGCAATGACCCCGACGAAATACCATTGATCCTAAACATCCATTTTTGTTCTTTTCTTTTATTTTTATCATCATTTCATGATATGTGGTCTCTATTCTTCATCCTTTATCATTTTTGCATCATACATGGAAGTGTTTGTCTTTTGAAACCATTTTTGGCTGACCATCAACCACAGTTTGATTTTATTTCTTTTTTCTTGTTTATTTTTCATTTCTACAAATATTTTTGTTATATATTGGAGTGTTTATTCATCCAATCAATTTGAGGGAGAAATTTCAGATTAAGGATCCATTTTCCATATTGAACTCCAAATTTTTTAGGGTTTTTAAAAAATTTAACTTAAATTATTTATCAATTAGATATATTTTTTATTTATTATTTCAATTATTTTTTTGTAGTTGACTATTATTTATAAATTTTATTGTTAAAGATTGATTATTTTGAAAACAAAATTATTTGATGAAATTTTCAAATGGTCTTGATTATATTATGAAATGAACAATGATATATGGTGTCACCATTTGTCAATATAATGTAAATCACATGTAATGGCTATATTTTTTCCCTTTAAATTAATACAATCCTCAATAACTTTTGACACACATGACACCAAACTAATGTATCAACTATGTAAAATGAACCAATACCTATTATATGACTGAAAATAATTAAATTATAATATCAATAAACCACATGTATATAATATGAAAATAAAAAATTTACTCTTTTTAAATTAAAAAGATATATAATTTATATTACAATAGGGTTTTTTGAAATAAAATATGTTAAGATATTGTGTAATTAACATTAATAAATTAAATTGACCACATTTAAATGATTGAAACCATATATGATTTTTCCATATATGAACAAATATATTAGAATTAATTAATTTTTATATTCTTTTTAATTTATATTACAAAACCATAAATGGTCAAATGGTCAAATTTCAATAAAAACTATTTTCATTATATGTAATACTTCATTTTTAAAATATAATTTTCTAAATTTAATTTGCTAAAATGAACTTCAATTTTTGATTTATGATTTAAATATTATCATAGTATAACTTTAAGGTAAATTTTTGATAAAAATGTATTTTAATTTAAATAATAAAAAATATTTTTTTACCAAAAGAGGGTTTTTGATAGTAGTGGGGGTATGAAGAGTTACCATGGGGTGACTTTACCCCTTATATTAGAATATTAATTAGTAAAATAAGTAACCATTCATCATATATAACCACAAACATTAGGGTATGAAATTAAATAAAAATATTAATATTATAATATAATGTGAGTAAAATATACATATAGTGACTAAATCATGATTTTCTATGAGTAATATCACATATATATAAATAAATAAGAGGAAATAAATTAAAACCAAATAGTATATTAGTTTACAAAATCATGCTTTTATACCAAGAAATTCTAATGGGGTCATTACAGGTTATATCCATTGGATCAGCATGACACACATCATGAAAAATAAATACCCTTATTATATTAGTTTTTATCTTATTCCTAATAATCATTGATGTTTCCTATATGATTACCAACCAATATTATTGAATGTGTTTATGTTTACAATTTATCTATTTATATATGTATATTCATTTAAATGTTTTTTTTTAATATATTCATCAATTATATTGTGATATCAAGTATTAAATAAATCATAATTGCATAAATTTATGAAGAACCACTAGTGAATATAAAAAAGGATTTGATGATTTATTGGAATTTTCTAAACAGAACCTTCAAAACATAGATTTTATTTTTTTCCCATGTGTGAAGTGTTTGAATATTAGAAATTTAAACTCCATATAAATCAAGTGTCATCTCAATTTCTATGATTTTAACCTTAATTATACACATTGTATATGGCATGGTGAAAGAAATGAAAATTAAACATCTATTGTTGATGACAATATTTATAATGTTGTAGAGGGTCGTATTGAAGAATTAATTCATTATATAGGTGTTGAAACCATTGAAAAAACAGAAACTATTGAACAATTTTATGGAGATTTTGAGAATCCATTATTCCCATGTTGTAGTAAATATACAATGTTATCAATAGTTTTGAGATTAATTAACTTTAAAGATAGAAATGGGTGGAGTGAGAAAGGCCTCACTAACTTAATTTATCTTTTAAAAGAGAAACTTCCAGAATGCAACTTTCTTCCATATTCCAATTATTAGGCAAAGAAAATATTATTCGCAGTGGGATTTGGGTATAAAAATATACATGATTTCCCTAATTATTGTGTGTTATATAGGAAAGAATATGAATATTTATCAAATTTTCCTACATGTGGGACATCACTCTATAAGATGGATAAAATATTCAACTTCAATTTATTCTCAGGTACTGGCATCTAACCTCATGTAAAATAAATTTTATATACTTTATAATAATTTCATTTAATAATTCCTTCATATAATTGTGATAATTAAACCACAATTCATTATCAGGTACCAAAATCAAATCTCATGCAAAAGGCATTTGGTACCTTCCAATAATTCATCATTTGAAGCACCTATTTGAAAATTCAATTGATGAAAAAAAATGTTATGATGGAATTAATATGAGAACATCTATTATGGTAACTTATGTCACCATACAGATTCACCATAGTGGAATAGATTTGATAGACAATTTTTTGATTTTGGAAGTGAAGTTAGATATCTCAGAATGGGATTGTGTACTGATGGAATGAATATATATCGGAACCTAAGTGGACAACATAGTTCATTTCCTATTTTATTGTTAGTTTAAAACTTTTCCCCATATATATTCATGAAGAAAAAATATGTTAATATGGGATTGATGATTTCTAGACCAAAACAACCAGGAAATGATATTAATGTGTATTTTTCACCATTTATTGATGATTTGAAACTTCTATGGGAGATAGGTGTTAATGTTTTTGATTCATACAAGATAAAGAATTTTCATCTTTGTGTTATGATAATTTTCACCATAAATTAATTTCCTATATATGGAAACTAATCTAGATATAGTGTTAAGGTAGAAAAAGAATATCCAATTGGTTAAGAATAGAATTCATATTATCAATTGCAGAATGGAAGAAAAACAGTGTACATGGGACATAGAATATTTTTGTGAATTTATTATTCTTATCATAGATTGAAAAAATAATTTAACAGTTTACAGGAATACAATATGCCCCCTTGACCATTTTTTAGTTGATTAATATTATGAAAGGGTGAAAAATATTGATTCAATATTTGGAAAGAAAATAATTAATGGTTTTAAAAAAATATATCTATAAGAAACAGTCTATCTTTTTTTACTACAATATTGGATATTTTTAGAGATAAAACATAACATTAATGTTATGTATGTTGAGAAAAAAATATGTGACAGTTTCATTGTAACTTTTTTATTCATAAAGGGAAATACAAAATATATATTGCATACTAGAATGGATTTGATATCAATGGGAATAAGTTTAGAGTTATATTCCACTATGAAAGGAAACAAAACATATTTACCTTTAGTTTTTCACACATTAATAAAGATTGATAAGATGAATTATTTTGGTTTATTCATGGTAGTAAAGTACCCAGTGGTTATTCTTAAAATGTGAAGAATTTTGTGTCATTTACTGTTTGTAAATTAATAGGTATGAAATATCATGATTTCATGTATTTATAAAACAACTTCTACGAGCCGTACGACATGGTATATTGTTGATAGCTGTCATAAATACTATAATTAGGTTTTTTAATTTTCTCAAATCAATTTTTAGAAAATTCATTGATCCAAATTTGTTAGATATATTTGATAATGAGGTTTATCTTATTCTTTTTCAACTATAAATTTATTTCCCACCTATGTTTTTTGATATAATGGTTCATCTCGTGATTCATTTGGTTTGTGAGATAACAATATGTGGGCCTATTTATTTATTATGGATGTATCCTTTTGAAATATATATAAAAAATTTAATGGGATATGTTAAAAAATAATTGTTGACCAGAGGCCTCTATTGTTCAAAAATATGTATCAGAAGAGCATATTGAGTTATATACTGATTATTTGTATGAATCGAAGCATATTGGCCTCCCTATATCACAACATATAACAGTTGATAGTGAATGTAGAGGGATTCAAGGCTTATAGGTAAAGTTCATTCCATGTGATGAAGTGATACAGGCACATTTATACATTTTGAACAACATAGATGAGGTTCAATCATATATATCATCACATATATCTGGATTAAAGTTATGATATATAAAAAGAAATAAAAATTGTCTAATGATTGAGCATAAAAAGACCTTTGTTTCATGGTTTTAAGAAAAAGTCATTACAGATATATTTGTATCAGAAACATTTAAATGGTTGGCAGGGGTACCATCACATAATGTGATGGCGTGGTATAGTCTAGATATTAATTGGTAAACATTTTATACAAAAACACTAGATGAAAAGAGTACTATTCAAAATAGTAGTGTAATGGCCATCAATGAAGCACTTCATTTTTTGAGTGAAAAACATAAAAACCCGATTTCTACATCAATTCCATGTTTTGAAGTTCTTGAAGACATATGTGAAAATGATTATATTAAATTTTGATCATTGTATTTAAGTTTAATTTTGTTTCAAGTAATATTGGTGTGAAACATTATGAATATGGGTTTAAATTGGTTTATTTGAAAAGATTTAGTTTCAATGAGGAACCATTTATCATGGCCACACATGCAAAGAAAATATTGTATATTATTGATCCATAGATAGATCATTGGTCCATCATTTTTCAAGGGAAAATAATCCATTTGTCTGATGAGGATGATGATGATGTTATTGATTTATATTATTCATCTTTTTATATTACATGATTTCTAGATAATAATGACAATAATACAGACATAGTGCATGCAATATGAAATGATCATGCAGAACGAATAAGGGAAAACACCAAATTACTCTCCTAATTAATCAGGTAATTATTTACATTATATTTCTTTTTTGAAATTTACATGTGTAAAAACTATATTATTTGGTAAATATTGGATAATTAATTATATATATTTGATTATTTATATGATTTTTTTGTGTTAAGTTTTTATATTCTACGGTTATGGTTAAACATTTTTTCATTGAAATACCTGGAGTACATTATTATATTATGGTTAAAGTTATGAATATGAGAACACTTTTTCAAACTTTGATATTTAAATTTATAAATGTTTATATCATTTTATAAGAAATGTTTATTTTTAATAATTTACCATGTTTATTTCTTTAGTTAAGAATCATAAGATAATTATTATTTTTTAAACTTACACTTGTGTGCCACATTTTTTACTTGAATATTTCTATTTTTCTATTTTCTAATTATTAACTTGTCTAATAATATGCAGCTACACAAGAATTTCATTACATTTTCCTATTTCTATTATGGATATAGATACAGAGACAGAGGAACATGTACCAAGGTATTTATCATTTTCCATATTATTAAATATCTAGTAATATAATTATTTATAGAAAATAAACTTTCAATTTACAAAAATTAATTGCAGGACTACTAATGAGAATTTGGCAGTGGATTCTTCTGCTTTTACTATTAATAAATCGAGTTCTCAAGTTGATAAACATGGAATTACATGTTTACCAAAACTATCACATTCTCCTAGATATGAGTGATTATATATTACTTTTGTTGATGATAATAATAATGAAATTATCCCAAAAGAAACATAGTTTATCAGTTATATCTTCATACAGATCCATTGTAGTATTAGTATTTTATAACCTGATTAGAATACAATCAACAAGATGGTGATAGGTCGGTTTTGGGAGGCTATAATGGTACAATATCTCAATTGATTTATTTTAACTCTTTTTTTAAATATGTTATATTTTAAATGACTAATATTTATTTTATTCAATTACAGATGACATTAAATTTTGAAGAAACAAAAGAAATAAATAAAAGATGTCTTTCTTTATCAATGGTTCTATGGAGAGATTTAAAAACAAAGTTGAAAAAAGAATATTTTTTTGGAAAGAGAAAAAATGAAACCCATGCCTCAAGAATGATTTTTTAGATACCGATACATGGAAAAAAATTTGTTTCCAACCGAAATGATGAAGCCTCTCCAGTATGATAATTATATTATATTGTAAAATTTATTATATATGTACCTAATTACTTATTAGTTTTATTTTAATATAATTGTCCTCCTGGAAATCACATCAATACATCTAGATGAAGAATGTATACCCTCATACTTTTTCACTTGGAGGGTATCATTTATTAGAGAAAAAATGATTGAGGAAAAGCTTAAAGCATTAAGAGCTCATTTTTATTGTGGTTCTGATGAGGTCCAATTCAGTCCTCCATCTCATTCCACACACCATGAAAAATGGAAAAGATAAATAAGAAGAAGAAATGAAAAATATCTTGCTTAGAAAAATAAAAAATAGTTGAAAGAATTATAAGTAAATATTTTTTATTTTTCATGAATTTTTCTATTTTAAAAACTAACAACACGAATATACCATTTTCATTTTTTGCTTCAGGATAAACTTTAAGAGTAATCATTCTAGGTTAATTTTATCCTATAGGGTATGTTTTATATTCTATCCATTGGTTTAGGAAATTCAGAATAACATGGATACATAATAGGATATGAGGCGAGTGTTAGTATTCAAAAAGTTTTTTGTCATAAAAGTAAGTAGTCAAGAGACCCAGAAATAAAATCCTTAAAAGCTAATATAAGAGATATGAAATAGTCCTAGGGTGATCAAATTAAATCAATTGTACAGGCTATGTTAGAGTAATTTATGAGACAATCACAGTCTACTCATCCTTCCTAGCTCATCCAATATTTTCAGCCAGCTACGTAGCCTATACAACCCTACCATCCAGACCAGCCTACCCGAATTTCCTACATATATCCTCCACCTCCTCACTTGAACCCAACATTATATTGTGAGTTGTTTCTATATTATCCTCATGTACATATTATAGAATTTAGAGTCATTCATTTCTTGAGGGATTCTTTAAACCAAAATCGTCTACAGATGGGTCAAGTTAGAGTATCAGTAAAAGATATTTTTGATCCTATTGCTCTACTGCCATTTTCTATCATGTATGTTACCAGAATTGGGGATTGCATGGGTCATTTTTTTATTTTTTCTATATGTATTTCTTCATTATCTTTAATACAAGGTATTAATTTTTTTTAATATTAATTACATATGATTGAAAATTACATATTATTTTTCAGAAATTTATCTTATATAAGATTATCTAAAATAAATATAAATGGACCAAAAGAAACAAAAGGTTCAAGAAAAAACAACTATAGATTCTTCGAATATTTTTGAAGGGATATAATGATTATCTCAATATTTTTCATCCTTGTATTATATATATATGTTTCAAATGACATCTGATATATGTGGAAGATATTATCCAATGGGAATATTCAAAAAAGATATCATAGGTCTAATTAATTTTAAAGATCTTAGTATGCCTGTGTTGCAATCGTTTTCCATGTAAGTAAATTGATATTTCTGTTTTTATTTCTTTAATAAAGGATGGTTTAAATTGACTAACTATATTAATTTTTTAATTAGGTACCTACACACACCACATATTCAAAATGAGGCCATGGAAATTTTTGATTTTATAGAACTAGAATTATTTTCAACGGTAGTGTAATATTTGAATATTTCTGGTAGAGTTACATATATATGTGAGAGATTATCAAAGATGAATATTGGGTGTGGGTTTTTCCATTTCTATATGGGTAAGAAAAAAACATAATTGTGAACCAATGTTCATTATAATATAATTAATTGTGAACTTTTTTGTATTGTAGGTGGCATGGGATGTTACGCATATTATTCCCAAGTGAATGCAAATTATATTGGGTTTTCTCTTTATTAGGTGATGTTTGTAAAAAAATTATCACCTTATTAGATGAGTATGTTTTATTTTTTTTATAAGTTCATTATATTTAATTATTATTATTATTATATATAAATATATTATTATATTATATATATGAAAATGTATTCCATGGAAAAAATTTAACAAAGATCACTTGTCGATAATGAACCCAAATGAAATTCAATATGTGAAAGTGATGATAATTATATTAATATTACATATTATTCTGATTTTAGATATATATATATATATATATATATATATATTGGTTTTTAATATCAAATTAATGTTTTATAATCGCAGTGTCATCGCCAAAAAGGTTATGTTGAATGTGGTTATTATGCTCTATGATTCATGTATTAGATAATCACAACTGGGGTAACTATTTAATTTTATAAGGTTAGTCATATTAATTATTTTATATTTTCTATCATAGTATTCTATTTTTTTATATTATATCATGTAATGTTGTTGTACAAATTCAATGATGTTTATCCTTGTATGAAAGATGAACCTACCCATATTTGATCATTTTTTGTGAACTATTTGTTATCTATGATTGCGATTTAAGGTATGTATATTATAATGATTATGATTAGTTGAGGAACATTTATTATAATTTTTTTAACAATTTTTTTGTATTTTTTAATAGCTAAACTTTTTTTATAATAATGTTTTTATCTATGAATCAAATCTAGTTCATCAGACTCATAGAATCAAACTTAGGTCCATCAGATTCAGTTCATCAGATCTATATTCATTGGATTCAAATAATAGGATCCAAAATAATTGGGGGCATAATTTTTTTTCTAGAAGTTTTTATTTTCTGTATTCAAAGAAGTAAATAATTTGATGAGTTAGAAAAAAATAATTTTTTATTAGAAGAATTCGTTTTGTTTCTAAAGAGTTTTTAAATAAGTTTGTGAAGTCATAAGATAGAATGTTATCATAATTTCTCAAAAAAGTTATATGATTCTTTGTATGTCAATAAGTTCTCAAAAATCAAGAAAACGTTCATGATAAAATATTTTGAAGAAATAGTGGATAGGTTTGAAGAAATTCAAAATTGTAGAGTGAATAAATCCATCATAATGAGAAATTATATCGTAATGAGAGTTTGATCATAATAGGGATTCCACCATTATGAATAAATCCATCAAGGGTAGAATTTTTCAGAAGATCAGATCCAAAAGTTAGGATGTGTGAATCTGATGAAGTTGGAATAATTTCAATGTTAAATTATAAAAATTCCACTTTAGTGGGAATTCCATAGTAATGAGAATTCAATTTTAATGAGTTGAGAAGGATAAAATATATAACATGCTCTAAGAAGGAAACTGAAATCAGACTGACTCTGATTAGAAAATAGAATTTTAATAAGTTGATTATTAAGAAGATTCAAAAATAAAATTCCAAAAGTTTTTTTTGAAGAATTTATGTGCTCAAACATGAATTTAAATTTTTCATAAATCATAGATAAATCAAATAAGGATTGAATAAGTCAAAGTTGAAGTTGAAATGTGATAAATTTCCAGAGATTTTGATATTTGAGAAAGAGGAGAAATTTCCAAGTTTCCCGCCTTTGTTTTTTGAGTTTCTTATACATACTTCCTCAGTTCATACATTCATGGTAGAAATTTAACGCCAGATGAAAAGGTGGAGCACTAAAGAAATCAAGTGATAGTCATTTTGAGGCAAGGATCTCATGAGGAGGATCAAACGGTTGAATTTTTTTTCCAAATTAATAAAGATCATACTTATAAGATAATATTTAGTCAATCATATTGATTCAATCAGATTGAGTCTATCGGACTGAGGTACATCGTATTGAGTTTTTTAGAACAGTTTGAGTTTTTCATATTCAGAATGGGTTCATCATATTGATTCCATCGTATTGAGAAAATCAAGTATATACTCATCTTATTAGAGGAATAAGATCCAAATATATTATATTGAGATAATTGATTCCAAACTCATCGGATTGAGAAAATTGGATCCATCCAAATTGGACTAAAGATTCAGGATGGACAATTGTGAAGAATTTTAAACAAAGTATTAATTATTTTTTTAGCTCAATTGTTTTACAAGAAAACATTTTTAAGTGATAGGAGTCAATATAATAATTCCTATTAGGATATAGAAGGTGTCTAATGGGAGTTGGAATAAGTTGTATTCACTTCTTATTAATAGTAGATTTCCATAGACCCATGGGAGTGGCTATAGAAAGGATTTAGGTTCTCACACTGAGGTAAAACCTTGTAAATATTGTGTGGTTTACTTTATTTCCTAATATTTAATGCATGAGTATTTACTAAAAGTTGAAAAGTTTATAAATCTTAATAGGTTTTAGGGGTCACGTTTATAAAATTTTTGAAACTTATAAAAGTTAAAAACTGATTAAAACCCCCATTATCAGTTGTTATTAGGTCCTTTGAAACTTCAATTGGTATTGGGGGGAATGTTCCCTTGTTGAATACTTATCATGGATAATATCAATTCTGTAAAAAGTATAGTAATTCGAACATTTTAGAAAAACATTATTATGGATGAAAAAATAGGATGATTCCTTATCTCTTATCTATAGTCCTGGAAGTTATTGATGATGCTACTATTGGTTTTCCACTAATTGAGAAAGATTATGCTATGAAATTTTCTGATAAGATAAATATATAAGTTGATTAAAATCCTATAAATACTATTCTAATTTTATTATCAGAAAATTTTTATCAAATGTTGATAGGTCTAAAATCTTCGAAAAGTGTGTGGGACATGTTGTAAAGGGTTTATGAAGGGAAAACAAAAGTTATGGAAGAAAAACTAAAAATATTTCATAGTAAGTATGAAAACATTATAAGGAGATATGAAGAAACAATTAATGAATAATTCACTAGAGTAAATGAAATTGTTTTATACATCATGGGATTAAAATATGTTTTGTAAGATTCTACAATTATTAAGAAATTTATGAGAAACTTTCCGAACAGGTTTGATTTTAAAATTTCTTCTTTAAAAGATAAGGGTGATTTATCTATTGATGAATTTCATAAAATTCTTGTTTATTGTGAAATTTAGGAAAGATTTAATATTTAAATAGAATATAAAAGATGAAATGTCTTTTGAAGCTATGTGAAAGTTAAAAATTGAAGATGTTGAAGATGTAGATCCTTGTGACTCTGAAGATAAATAAGATGATTATTTGAATGAAAAATTATGTCTCTTATATATAAGAACTATCAAATAAGAATATGAAATTATGGAGGTAAACTTCCTCACAATTTTTTAATTGTGGGGGAATAAAACAATTTTCTATGAATTTCCCTAAGAAGAATGTTGCAGAATATCGATATGATTCTGATGGAAAACCCTCTATGGAATAAGTGAAACAAAAATGATAAAGAATAAAATTCTCACAATAGATACAAGAATAAGATTACTATAAAAAAGTATGTTGAGTATAAAATTTGAATCGGACTCAACTAAAAACAATTCTTCTGGAGAATAATGTTCAAAAAAATTAAGAACCTTCATTGAAAATTTTGAGAATACAAAATATTCCTTTAAGAGTGAAGAAGGAGCTGATGAATCTTATAGAGAGTATCATCTCAGAATAAAACTTCTTTAATGTATTGACCAAAACAAATATCTAAAGAAATAAATCATAATGGTAAAGAAAAATTGTAATGAATTTATTGAAGGAAGTAAATATGTCATCAAGCATGAGGATGAATACATTCATGAGATCATAAGTTACAAACATAGATTTTCTTAACAGGGAAAGATGATTGAATTTCATAGTAAGAATCTAGAAACTAAGGAAGAAGATATTAAAAAATCATCAATAAAAACTTATTGAGCCCAAAATTTCCTTGATTAATATGAATTAAAACTTCCATAAAGCATCATAAGTAAAATATGATACTTCTAAAGTTGTTTAGAAGGCTCAATATGAGAATTACGTGAAATATTCATTTACTAAAAATAATGATTCATCTGATTCTTTTAACATTTATAGTTCTATAAAAAGTATTAAGAAATATTGGGTAGATAAATGCCTTGATAAATCTATCAATTCTAAAAAATTAGAAAACTCATTGGAAAAAAAATTGGTCCACATCTTGATTATGTTATAGATGAAGTTATCTAACTCATTAGAGTTTCTATAGAGAAATATCTTTCTTGAATAGAAAATCAAGATTTTATGGCTATTTCTAGTGTTTTATAATCTATGGTTACATAGGTTATAATTTTTTGTACAACTTATCTTTATCCATAAGAAGTTTTGATAAAAGTGGAAGAAATATTGAAAGTAGAATGAGTAACATTACAAACTTATAAGAAGCCAGAAAAGTGAATTTCCATGATATTAGAAACATACCAACAAGAAATAAATTTGAAATTTTAGAAGATGTTTTTTGAATATGTGATAAGGGTATTCCTCATGCCAAAAAAATGTATAACACTCCTTCCAAAAGAATTTTCTTATAATAGAAAATGAAATGAAACTAAAAATAATAATGTTGAGGAATGAGTTTTTGTTTTTGATATAGCTTTGAAATAAATTAAAACGAACCAACCATAGATACTAGATAGTGTATATTCATCACATTTGAATAGTGATATTAAAATATTGAAACTTTTAGAAATTCATGATGGGGGAGAGATTACCTTTTGGAATGATAGTTCTTTAAAAATGAAAGGAATCAGAATAGCTGAGATTGAATCAGAAAAGTTAAAATCAAAGAAAGTTTTATTTGTTGATGGGATAAAACATAACTTACTTAGTGTATGTCAACTTTTTTATGATGGGAAATATTTTTTTTTTAGAATTTTTTTTATCCTCAAAAGTATGAATGATAGAAAATTCAGTACAAAAGTAGAAAGAACAAAAGAGAGTCTCTTCCAAATAGTATAATTCAATAAATCATGTTATTTGAGTGTGGAATATGATAATATGTTGTGGAATTGAAGACTTGGGCACCTTAGATAGAAAAGTATGAAAAGACATTCTAGAATTTATTTCATTTGAAACTTTCCAAAATTGAAAATATGATAAGAAGATTTTTTTGTAACTTATTAAAAAGGGAATAGGACTAACAAAATTCATAAAAGAGTTGAGATTAAATCTACCAGACCACTTGATCTTATTCATTCTGATTTATTTGAACCAATGAGACAACAATCAATAAAAATATATTTATACTTTATCACTTTTATTGATGATTTCACTTGGATGAAAAACATCATGTTTAGAAAGTACAAGTCAGAGGCTATTGAAATGTCAAAATTATTTAGAAATGATTTTGAGAAAGAAATGGGTGTCCCCATAAATAAGTTAAGAATATATAATGGTACCAAATTCACAAGAAATACTTTTGAAATATATCTGATAAATAATGTTATCAATAATTGGTATTATGCTACCCATACTCCAAAAAAATGGGGTAGAAGAAATAATAAATATAATCTTGGTGTATATAGGAATAATTATGTTAGTGTAATACAAACAGTCAATGTTCTATTATAAAAAATTTGTTAGTAAAATTGTACATGTTCCAAATAGATGTTTGTTGAGACCAGAAACCAATAGAACTTTTTATGAAATGTGGTATAACAAAAAACCTTCATTGAAATACTTCAATTTTTTAGAAGTACATGTTTTCTTAAAATCAAAAATCTATATTTGGGAAAATTTGATGAGAAATATTAGGAAGGAACTTTTTTGGGTTATTCACTAAATGGAAGAAGTTATGAATTTTGGAACAAATATTTAAAAAAGGTAGTGAACTCAAATGATGTAGAGGTAATTGAAAATAAAAGTTCCTAAAAAATTTTGAGAATTTTGAGGAGGATAAACTAGAGAATTCTAAAATTGTTGAATGTAATTCCAAACATCCTTATCAAGACTCATAAGAATCGTGTGATGAGGAAATTTCAACTGAGAAAGAAACATTGAAATTTCCTACCTTACAAAAACATGTTTAATCCAGAAAAAAATTGTTGGGAATAAGATGGCTCTAGTTTATTCCAAAAATAATTTGAGATTAGAAAATCAGTCTTCACTTATCTAAAAATTTGAACCAGAATCAATTTCATAATCTATTAAACATAAAGAATGGGTGTATTCTATAAATAAATATTTGGGTTAGATTGAGAAGAATGAAATAGGGGAACTTGTTTCATAGCTAGAAAATAAAAATGTTATCGGAACCAAGTGGGTTTATAGAAACAAATTTAATGAGCATGGATAAGTTTCAAGATACAAATAAATACTTTTTTGTAAATGAAATGCATAGGTGGAAGTTCTGGATTTTGATGAAACCATTTCCCCAGTTGCATGGATAGAAAATATTCGAATCTTTCTTATAGTGGATACTCATTGGAATTACAAATTTTATCAGATGAATGTAAATTTGGATTTCTAAACTGGTGATATTGAGGAAGAAGTTTAAATTGAACAACCTTGTGGGTTTCTACTTGATGAGGATGAAAACAAAGTTTTTAAATTGAATAAATCTATGTATGGGATGAAACAAGCACTACATTCATGGTATTCTAAGATTGATAGTTTTTTGAGTGTTTTGAACTTTTTAAAAGGAAAAGTTGATTGAAAATTGTATGTAAAACATTTTGATTCCTGAACTCTAATTAAAATTATTTATGTTGTTGAAATAATTTTTTTGCGGGGATGAAGAAAATTTATATAAAGAATTTACTAATGAAATGAAAAATAATTTTGAAATATCAATGTTCGTAGAATTAACTTTCTTTTTTGGCTTAAAATTTCAACAAAAATAAATATATATTTTCTTATCCCAAGAAAAATATAGGATAAAATTGTTAATAAAATTTGGTACGGTAGTATCCAAAGAAGTTTCAACTCCTATTTTACTGAGCACAAAGTTGAGCAAAGATGAATCTGGAACAAGTGTGAATCGGAAAGAATTTTGGAATCTGATAAGAAGTATTCTTTACCTTACAGCCTCAAGGCATGATATTGTGTATGTTGTGACTTTGTGTTCTAGGTACCAAAGTAATCTGAATTAATTTCATAATTGGTAGTAAAAATAATTCTAAGATGTGTCAAAGGAAAAGAATTCACATAGGTTGTCATAGAAAAAAGAAATTCAGATGAATTTTAATGGTTATAATGATGCCGATTGGGATGGAGATTGTAATGATATAAAATCAACCATAAGAGGAATATTTCTCTTAAGTAAATATTTTTTAAGTTGATATAGTAAGAAAAAAAGTTCTGTAACTTTGAGAATAGTTGAATCTAAATATGTTGTAGCTACTCTATCTTGTACTCAAATGTTATGGATGAAATTTCAGGTAGAAGACTAGAAATTGAATTTTTCTAAACCATTGAAGATCCTTTGTGATAATTTAATTGCATTTAATATTTCTTAAAATATTGTTCAACATTTAAGATCAAAAAAATTAATATAAATTTTCACATTATAAAATAGAAAGTTATTATTGGAGATGTTTTTCTAGAATACATTTCAATAAGTTATTAGATTGTTGATATCATTCCAAAAGAAATTTCAAAAAAAGGTTTGTGTAATTGAGGATGCAACTTCATGTTCATCCTCTACCCATATCTTCCTAAACATTTTAAGGAAGTTACCCCCACTGTGTTTTAGATTATGTTTACAAAGGGGGATACTATGTAACAACATCAAAGAAGTTTTTTAATTATCTTTATTTTATGAATCTGAATATGTGGTTATCATATAATGGGGAATAGAAAAATAAAAGTGAGAAAATAAAGAATGTGGGAGAGAAAAGAATGTGTGAAAATAAACGTGATAAGAGTTTATCTTTATATTACCACAAAACTTGCTTTCCACCAAGGGATGGAATTATTTCAAAAACAGTACTTTATCTTGCTGTGTGGTGTTAGGACACTCTCTTTTAAGAAAGGTTGTGTTTTTATAAAATTCAAAAACATGATTTTTTACAACTGTTGAGTTGTGAAAATTTGTTGATAGTTGAAGAGTTGTTAAATATGGTTGTCAAAAAACCAAAGTGAGAGATTGAAGAACCATTTTGAAAAAAAATTTAACAATGTTTTTGTATTTTTTGACAACTAAATTTTTTTATAATAATGTTTTAATTATTAAAGAATTGGATCTGGTTCATCAGAATCAGAGAATCTAACTTAGGTCTATGAGATTCAGTTCCTCGGATCCATCTGTATCAAATTCAGATAATCAAATCCAAAAGAATCTGAGGCAGAATTTTTTGTTTGCTGAAATTTTTTATTTTTCGTATTCATAGAAGGAAAGAAGATGTTGAGTTAGGAAGAAAAAAAAAATTTAAGAAAGAATTTTGTTTCTAAAGAGTTTTAAAATAATATTATGAAATCAGGGTTAGAATGTTTTTATACTTTCTAAACAAATTCAAAGAATTATTTTTGATCAAGAAGTTATCACAAATCATGGAAACTTTCATGATTAAAGATTTTGAAGAAATTGTGTATGGGTTTGAAGAAATTCAAAATTTTATAATGAAGAAATATAGTATAATGAGAAATTATATCTTATTGATAATTTCATCATGATAAGGATTCCATTGTTATAAAGAAATCCTTTAAAGGTAGAATGTTTTATAATATCGGATTCAGAATTCAGAGTGTATAAATATGATGAAGTTTGAAGAATTTCAAAGTTAATGTATGGAGATTCCATCAT
Source organism: Viscum album (assembly GCA_963277665.1). NCBI lineage: Eukaryota > Viridiplantae > Streptophyta > Magnoliopsida > Santalales > Viscaceae > Viscum > Viscum album. Next base: position 1,437,792,254 of record OY728164.1, read on the forward strand.
AGTGGGAATTCCATAATAATGACAATTCAATAATAATGAGGTGATAAGGAAATAGAAATTGTACTAACTCTGAGAGGGAACTAAAATTAGACCAACTCTGATAAGAAAACATATTCACAATAAGTTGATTACAAAGAATAATCAAAATGAAAATTCCTGAAGTTTTATGAAGAATTCAAGTGTTCAAAATTGAATTTCATTTTTCTGTAAATCTCATAGAAATCCAAGGAGTATTGAAGAAGTAAAATTCTATGTTTAAATGTGAGATATTTTAGGAGATTTTTAGATTTGATGATTTCAGGAAGGTTTCCAAGTTTCCCACCATTGTTCTCCTAGTCACCTATAATGAGTTCATCAGATCATTCAATTATGGTATAACTTTCACGTAAGTAGAAATATAGAAGAAATGAAGAAATAAAATGAGATTAATTTCTAGCCAGAGATCTCGTGAGGAGGATCAGACAGTTGAATTTTTTTAACTAGATTGGGAAAGATCACACTGAGATGATCGTATTCAGTCAATCATATTGAGTCAATCAGACTGAGGTACATCGTATTGAGTTTTTTAGCAGAGTTTGAGATTTTTAGATTGATAATGGTTTCATCATATTTATTCTATCATATTGATAGAATCAAATCTAGACTAATTCCATTTAGAGAATCAGATCCAAATAGATTGTATTGAGAGAATCAGATCCATACTCATCTGATTGAGAAAATTAGATCCATCCAAATTGGAATGGGGATTCGAACTAGGAAATTATGGATTAGTTTCAATAAAGTCTTTATTCTTTTATTTTGGATCAATATTTTTACAAGAAAAAATTGTAATCTGATAGGAGTCAGTATAATCATTCCTATTAGGATATATAAGTTTTCTAACTGGAGTTAGAACAAGTTGTATTCACTTCTTCTTAATAGAGGATTTCTATAGACCCATAGGAGTGGTTATGGAAAGGATGTAGGTTCTGACAATGAGGTGGAACCTTGTAAATATTCTGTGATTTACTTGCTTCCCTACAATTTCATGCATGAGTATTTAATAAAATTTTATAAGGATATAAATCATAATTTCTTTTTGTATTTAAGTTTATAAATTTTTTTAAACTTATAAAAATTAACAACTAATTTAACCCCCCCCCCCCCTTCTCAGTTGTTATTAGGTCCTTTGGAACTTCATTAGTATTCTATTTTTCTAATAATAAGTGTTCAAAAAATAATTATTTTTTTATAATATGTATTTGAACAATATCATTGAAAATGATTGATTCAACATCAACTAACAATGATCATGTTAAAAATTTTAGGTATGTGTTTCTTAATTCTACTTTATAATCCAAAAGCATAGATAATTTTTAATTAACTAGTTTAAAGTAAGATTTTATATTGTTTTTTATTCAATTATACATGTTGTTTGATGGTTGTATATTATTTTTTCTATTATATGGTGTCTAATATTTTGAGGGGTGTAATATTCTAAATTTTATGAAAAAATTATTATCTCTCGGCATCGGTTTTCATTAAAACAGACACAAAAACAATAAAAAAATCAAGGTTTTCAGCATCATTTTTTATGAAAACTGATTCCAAAAATGAAGCTGATTATCATTTTTTGAAATAGTTTTATAAAATTGATGCTGAAAATGAATTTGATTCACATTTTTAGTGTCATTTTTACAAAACCCAATTCTGAACACCTTATTTTTAATGTCAAATTTAGATATGTTGGTTAAAAACTAATGTTAAATCATGTTTTTTCATAAGTGAATGTTTTATTCTCATGAGACATCATGCAAGGGGTTAGAGAGTGAATTTAATCCATCACAAGAATTTTTCTATCATGATGACTTGGACGTTAGTCTTGAACTATGTTTATGATTCAGTTTTTTAAGTTGTTTCCACATTTCTCATGTTACCTTTTTTATCATGTTATATAATGCCTCATTTCTAATGTTTATAATTTTCACTCCTTTTATTCCCCAATGTTATTCTTATTGTCTAACATGTATTACTTTCTTCATTTTAGGGAAAGTTTATTCATTTATTGGGCTTTATAGATCACCACTTTTTATGTACTTCTCCAGGTTATCCCAAGTAGTTTTATGTATAAATGGATAATATGGGCATGTTAAGGCAGTTTTCAATAAATATGATGTACTTCCTATTTTATGTTTTTATGTAATGTACCTAATTCCAAAAGACACTAGACTTATAAATATTATGAGTTGTAATATTTGTAATATTATGTATTAAATCATCAATTAATGTGAAATAAATATCATTGTTTTCATGATATATTGTTTAATTATACACTTTATCACATTATTATTAATAATTTTTTGTTAAAATCATTATTTTAGGTGATAATTTTTTCGTTTTTAATGTATGTTTTTGTTTAGTAAATTTGATCATTTTAATTAGATCATTGTTAAATTATATCTAGTATATTAACCATGATATGGATATCATATATATTCATTATATATGTATTTATAGTAATCTATAAAATTTATAGATATAAAATTGATTACACTGTTCATAGAGACGGTATGTCGTACATACTCATGAATGATATTTCAATTTTTCTCAATGGATAGAACTAAAGGACAATATATATTAATTATCATTTAAAGAATAATTATTATGTTATATATATCAGTTATATTAATAAAATATATCCTTATTTCTATCAATGAAAAAATAAAATGAAAAACATTTCACATTGTTATATAGAGGTGGTAGTCTAAACATACACACGAGCGATGTTATTATTTTCCAAAGGATTAGAAGGTAAGAAGATAGATTTGATATTATATTTATATAATTATTTTTATATATTTAATATCAAATATATTATTTAAATTTATTCTTATTTCCTTCTATGTAAATCATAAAAAAATCACATCGCTTTTCAAGGCGGTAGTTTGTCGTACACACGATCGACGTTATTGTATCCCCCATGGAATGGAAAGTAAGTTGTTATATATGATATGATGATTAAGTAAGTATAATAATATCATATATATCATATTAATATGTTAAATTCATCATTTTATACATCCTGTAAATGTGTTTATGGAAAACAAATTACATTTGTTCCTGAGGTGGTAGTCTGTCGTACACACAATCAATGGTTTCATTTCCCATTTGATGAAATACGAGATGGATATAGGTCATGAACTGATCATAATAAAATATTAGTATATATTATATCATATTATAATTATATTATTATATATGAATAATAGTTAAAGGATGTTGAGGAAGAAACAAAACAAATATGTGCTTTAAGAATTTTACCAATTCTTTGGAGAAACAATTTAGGTTTATACCTAAATCCTTTCTAGATTGTATTTATGATAAAAAAAAGTACTATAGGATATTGGGTTATAGATAAGAATTATATTTTATTTGTTATTTTCTAAACCAAATGTTTTTTAAGTGTGAAGAGTATAGGAGAGGTTTATCCTTTTATAAGTGGTGGAGAGGATACAGTTAGAGATTTTGAAAAAAAAGTGATACCCAAGTGTTTCTCATTCCAAAAGCCTAACAAATTGTTCATTATAGAACCATATATATGATAAGGAATACATAGGACCATAAAATTGATGTTTTAAAAGTTTTAGGTGATTTTTAACCCTTATATTCTTATCTTAACCCAAGGGTAAGCCCATTTTTACCTTAACCACGGTAATCCATTTTTACTATTTTCACAATTCATTATGGTCAAAAATTAAGATCAAGTTATTAGATAATATAAATTATTAGTATTAAAAATATTAAATCCATTTTTTCAAATTCAATTAACATAAGTGGTATAATTCAATTTAAAATTAAACCCACAAGCGCATTGAAAAAATGGTTTTTCCGAAGAAAACCTTTCAAAAATTTAAAAAAAAATTATTTCATAATTCAATGTGTAATTGATTCAAATGATATAAATTAGTTAAATTTTAATAAATTTTAAATAATATTACTTAAAAACAATTTAAAAATATAATTTAATTTTTAAAATAATTTAACTAAAAAAATAAATTAAAATCAGTATTTTTCACTATTCACAAAAAAAAATATTCTTTTCAGAAAATTATCGAAAATTAACACAAAGATGATATTTACATTTAGATTTTTAAAAATGAAGTTTTTTTTAAAAAAAAAAATTTAGAAAATTGATAAAAAAAATAATAAGTTTAATTTATGTGTGTAAAGCATGACTAAACCACATTTTTGGAAATTTTAGTTTTTCTGAAAACATTTCTTTTTCTTTCAAATGATTCTTATTTTATTTATAATTAATAGATATCCATTTAATTTATTTTTTACATGTGTAAACCATATAATATGAATAATTTAGTAATTACTATTCATACCCACCAACTTAATGGCTACGTTATAATGGTCATGTTTAAATAATAATATTTTAATAGAGTGTCTCATTTCGTTCAAACCCGACGTTGTGTGCATTTAAAGCTATCTAAGAGATTGAATTTATTTAAAATATATATATAATAAAGTCATGATGTGTTAAAATATATTCTAATATTGGTTCTGTGTGTCATATATAATATATAATATGATGTTTCTTCTTTTAAAATCTTAGGTTGTTAAACCATGTTCATTTTATTGAAATTAGATTTATGGTTCTGGAGAATGGAATCCATGATGAGCTTATTTCGGGTGATTTACCAATTTAAATGGATTGATTAATAATGATAATTAATTGTTATTTTATCCATAAAAATTAATATTCATGAAATATATTAATCCTTAATATCGTATATATTCATCAAATACATTTTTAGAACCATCTGAGTAATGTGGTGGTGAAAAATGAAACACATCATCCATATCTGTGGTAGTCCGCTCATACGAACGAGCGATTTTTTCATTTTTCAACAAAAGAAAATCAATTTAGATAGAAATTTATCTTTATTTAATCATAATTTGGTCATAAATATATTATTTATTCATTAATATTATTATTAAAACCATCCATCTAAGGTAGTTATGAAAAACACATCATCCATAGTGGTGGTAGTCTGCACGTACGCATGAGCAACGTTTTCATTTTTTAAATGGTTAGGAAGAAGGCACAAAACAATTATTAAATAAAATTAATACCATTTTAGTATACTAGTTATACTTATTTAACTATTTTAGAAATTTTATAATAGATTTAGTCGTTATATCATAAGAATTAAAATAATATATTTGAAAAATTAGTGGTTATGTGTTTTTTCCATACTCCTCCGGAAAAATATTTGAGCCTTATTATAATGGTATTTGGGTGAGACCATATCCTAATTAAATTGAGAAATATATTTTTTAATTTTTTTTTTGTATACTTTGGTTAATCCAAGAGTCATTATTTGGGTAGATAACTGGGATGGTGAAGGGCTCATTTTATAAGTGAGTGGGGGCACTTTTTGTAAATAGCCCAAACTTTTTATTAAATTCATGTCACATTCAATGGAAATTGGCTCCAAAGGTTGAAAATAATGGATTTGGGGTAACCCTAGTTTGATTAATCCAGTAAACATTAATTTTAAGATATATTTTTAACATGTTTTAGTAATTTTACCCTTCTTTTAACTGTTTACCATAATTGTTTTTCCACGGTTACTCATTTTTTTAACATCGCTAAATTATTTTTATATTTAAAATTAAAATTACCATTATCAAATAATTTATATGTAGTAATTCAAATTTTTGAAACCATTTTATAATATTAAATTTCTAAAATTGATAAAAATTAACTCTAAAATAATAATTGTGTGACGCATAAAAAAAAATTTTAGAAAAATTATTATTTTGGGTCCAAATTGTTAATCATGGGTTTATAAATTAAACATAATATTTTAAAAGTATGATTTTATTTATTAAATACATAGTTTATTAGTAAAATTGTTTTATAAATTTTTTAGTTCATGCTTATATCCTAATGATGTTACCAAATCCACGGTATTTCTAAAAATGGTTTTTATACAATTAACCTAAAAAATATTTCCAAAAAAATGTCAAAAAATATCAGAATATAATATTATTATTATGAATCTAAAAATTAATTTTATTTCATAAATTTTAGATTCTAAAATTATAAAAATTATTTTCTAAATGAAAAATACAAAATTTAAGAAAAATATGATTTATAAAAAAAGGGTCTATTAAACTTTAAGTGTTTTTGATATTATTTCATATAAATTAATAATTAAATAAATTTAGGTATATTATTTCATACATTTAAATATTACATATTATCCTAATAATATTTTAAATGTGATCGATTTAATTTATTAGAATTAATTATAAAATACATCAATTGATTATTATATTTTTATTTACAAGAGGTTTTATTCATCTTGTAATTTTTCAAATAATGTTTATATAATATGTCACATCTCGTTTTAGTTCAGTTTTTCATGTAAATAAATAAATTTAAATTATTTTAACTTTAATTTTGTTACACCTCACTAGCTTTGAAACACCATATATACTTTAGTTTTACTAAATCAAATAAATCCAATGAGTGAAACCACCGCTTAGAATTTGGGATATCAACAAATATTTTAAGCATACTAATTCTGGGAATGGTGTAGGTAATAATAGTTTAAGTTAACTCCAAAAAAATTGTTCTTGTAACCCACAAGTTTACCATTAAAACACTATAATCTAAAAAATATTCATTTTATCTACTAAAAAACAACCTGTGAACTCACCCCACTTTTATAATAAATTATTAGTATATAAAATATAAATCACAATGTTTTGCGACATGCCACTTACAGCATAACACAACTAGAAAAAAGGGCTATTTCCACAGTTCAAAATCGTGGCAATAGCCCCCAAAACTGTGGCCAAAGGCTACGGCAACGGTTTTGGCCAACCGTGGCTGATATCGTCGTGGCAGTAGGTCCCGTCCTATTGCCATGGTTTTAACCATGGCAATAGGCCTCCAAATTTTAAATTGTGGTGCTTGATCTATAGCCACAGTTTAAACCGTGGCAATATCCTCGGAAAACCATGGCAATTGCCAAAATTATAAATGTCCCCAGTGGGTTTTGATCCATGCATCTCCACTATACAGTCCAGAACACTTACCACTACATTGTGCCACAATTTGGGTATATATATATATATATATATATATTATGATATATATATTAATAAAAACCATGGTAATAGACTCAAAACCATGGCAATAGGGCTTCCCGCCAAATTTATGGCGAGAATTATTTTTCCCGCGGAAGCACGGGAACCCTATAGCCACAGTTTTTGAGAACAGTGGCCATATAGTAATGAAAAAATTGGCATATGGCCACAGTTTTGCAAACCGTGGCCATCGGCAACAAAACCATGGCTATAGGCCATGGAAAATAGGTATATAGCAACGGTTTTAAAACCATGGCTATAGCCACCTATAGCCACAGTTTTAAAACTGTGGATATAGCCACCTAAAGACATGGTTTTAAAACTGTGGATATAGCCACCTATATCCACGGTATTAAAACTGTGGATATAGATCTGGGGCAGTACCTCCATTTTCTAGTTTTGTTAATTGATACTATTTTTTAATATCAAATAGTTTTTATGACACTTTACTTATATTTAATTCAAGATCTAATAGATTCTTTCATTAAAATATTAGGCTGAATGGACTATGGAAAAATCATCACTAAATCCCCCTGAATTTTATCATAATGTTTCTTGAAATAATCTTCAGTTTAGAGAACCTTTTGTTGTGATAAGCATCACTTGTTTTTTATATTTTATTATCCTTTGAAAATTAATTGTTGATGCCTATTTTTAATCATATAAAATTAATAAACATGATAATAATTCTATGATACTACTACTTTTCTCAAACTGTCCACTTTCGTTTAGTGGGATGTTTTTATGAAATTCATGGATTGAGATCACTTGTTATAATTTAGTTTCAACAAGATTCCACTTGTTTACTTGGACAATTATTTGAAACCTATTTTAATTTAATATCAGCCTTCTAAAAAAAGATGCATATTCATCCTGATATTTATTTACAACATTCATATTTTATATCTGATTTTTAATCATTAAATTATTTAGAAGACCCTTATTATTAAGTAATAATCATCCTTTTCACTTATGATCATGGATGGTACAAAATTGGGCTTGTAATACTTCTGAATTCAGTGGATATGTGTTGTTTCTATCTTTAAACTATATTTTTTCATCTCTAAAATATGTAACTTGTGAGAACATTTTGTAACATCCTGAAAATTCTTTTATGTTATTAATATAGCTATTTTTTTATAATGAATGTCTTTCTATGTGCACATAGAAATAATTTTACTTTTCATAAGAAATTTATAAATCATCTGTTAATATGGAATAATACAACGAATTATAGTAAAGGTATATATAGATGGATAAATAAAACAATCATTAAAAAACTCTCTAGGATTGAATACACCAATGAACCTAAAAAGAAAGAGAACCATTACGAAAACAATTGACATTATCAAAGGATTTGTAAGAACATTAATAAGAAATGCAGTGTGTGATAAAGCAAGAACAATATTGTATTTAAATGGAAATATGATTGGTATTCATGAGGAACATTTTCAAATATGTCTGATGAGAATTTTTTCCATTAATCAATAAGATTTTGGTTCATTATTATTGTTGTTGGTGCAAAAAAGTGTTTGTTGGGATTATTTTATAAATGTATTTTTTGAAATTATATAAATATATAAGCAATAGTATGTTTCATGATAACTAAATGATTTAAAAAAAACTATTTCATTAAATAATCTTATAAAATTATTTTAAATTGATAATATGTTTCAATTAATCCCAAAGTAATTTTTAAAATGGTCAAAATGTTTATTTTTCTATTAAATTGTTAATTATCACTAAAGTAATGGTTTATTTAAAAGTTAAATTATCATACCTAGAAAATTAATTTTATGAAATAAATTTCACTTTTTGAATAATTATGTCAATTTTATTTTAGGGGAATTTTTGGGGAATTTTCTGACGAAGTTGATTTTTCTTAGAAAAGCTGAAAATTGTTGTTTTACAAGCACTGGGATTTTATGAGATCATTATTATGTCATCGTGATTAAAAAAATTGAAGCGTATTTATCAATAAAAATTTAGTTTAATAATTATAAATTAAATTTATAAATATCTAGTTTAATTTATAAATTTATAAATATATAAATTGTTTAAACCAAAAATTGGATTTTTTGAAATAAAATTCATTTCATATATTCGGTGCATTTATTAGGTTTTCTATAAGGAGTGGTTCAGTTTTGTAAGGACTTTAACTTCAAAACACACTATCCCACACTTAACTAGTCCATATAAATTGTTTTAATTTATTGATCTCACAAGTGGTTGGATTATATAGTAAAATAACCAATATTTAATCATTTAAAACCCACCCCTCCTCAAGTATAAATACTACCCATTAGTCATTCCTCTCCACTCCAAAATCATAATACCAAAATTTATGATCTTTTATCCTCACTAAATATAATCCATGCTTTCTCTATTATGTCTCTACGGTGTATCCAAATTCTTAAGGTTCTCCCCCCCCCCCTCCATGATTTAGGAATAAAATATTCAAGGTAAGTGACCCCTCTCTCTTGTTTTCTATTCAAGAACCTAATTAATTTTATGAATTTTATTTACAATTAATAATTTTGGGATATTTGTTTACACATCCCAAATAATTTAATTTTTATGTACAAATTATTATATAACTATATCTCTCTCATTAAAATTTATTATGAATCTTTAAGTGTGGTAATTACGATGCTGAAATTTCACTATAGTTTTTCTTTCCAAACTTTTATTTAAAGACCATTTTCTATTTTATGAATTTTAAATACCATTTTTTCATATTTAATTTTGTTATTACATATCCCCACCACTTACCATATTAATAATAAGTGATTAGATACACCTTTCACTCTCATTAATCCCACCCATGAACCATTATATTCCCCTGTCATTCTTCTGAAATTGTCCTACGGTTTTCCATGACAAACATTGTGAAGTGTATATCATACCCTTTTAACATCAAGGGTATTCACCTATTTGTACCTATAATTGATTTTTTTGTGAAATCCATTTATTTAACCCACAATCCTTAATCGGTGTATTAAATGTGATGAAATATGTTCTTATGTTATATGATCTATGTGACACACTTATGCATGTACATGATATGATTATAATGGGCGCACCTAGATAGAACTCCAATAAAATGGTAATTTTTTATTCTCATGATATTACATGTATAGTGCATGAGAGTTTACCCAAAACATATTATATTACGTGGTCTTGGGGGTTAACCTTGAATTATGCTTATGAAGTCATGATTAATGTTTTTCCACAATCCCATGTTTTTTTTATGTTATCATGTTATATCATGCCTCATTGTTCAAGATTATGATTCCAACCTTTTTCATATCTCATTGATATGACTATTGAGTAAAATGTGTTACTTTAATCATGTTATTATTTTCTTATCCCCTTACTGGGCTTTATAGTAGACCACATTCTTATTTATGTCCCTAGGTTACCTTGTGCATTTTTAAAAGATATATAATTTTAAAATCATTTTAAGGAACATTTTATAATGTTGTCATATCCATGTAAAAATTTGATGTGATATGTGTAACATCCCATGTAAATAAAGATTAATAAATTTTCAAACTTATTAATATTTACGAATTAAATATTAATTTTACTTTAAAAGGGGTTTCTATGTTCGATAGCATAGCCGATATGCAACAAAGAGTTTCTTTGAAATCTTACGTTGCACAGTAGTAATATAATAATATTATTTTAAATGGTAGTTAACACGTAGCCGTTGTATTGGTGGGAATGAAGATAAATAACTAGAATATGATTATATATGTTTTTTAAATGTTTTTACATTTATCCAATAAAAGATAAAGGCTTAGAATAAGAAAAAGAATTCAATTTTAGGCATAGAAACTCTAATATTCACTAAAAGGTCAAACTATCACCTTTTGATGTAAAACCCTCATTAAATATTGTTTTGGTCACTCTTATACATTATATTGGACCAAATAAAACTCTTCTTTAGAATTGGGACATCAAAATTCACTTTGTTTAAATTATTAGTATTTTTCCGATAAAGTTCAATTTTCAATGAATAGTGAAAAATATTGTATTTTAACTCAAAACCACTTTTTAATATAATTTATTTATATTGTTATATTATAATTTTAATTATTTTTAAAGTGAAATTATAATATATTTTTACCATTTAATCCAATGGTGGTCATTGGAAATAATATCACTTTGAGATTTGACAAAAACGAGTGTCAATCTTTTGATAGATATTGTTTCTTAAAAACACGCTATTTGATTTGACAGTGGGATTTAATTATAAAATTAATTAATGCAACTTATATGTTATGAATTTGGTAAAATATATATCATTTTTTATTTTGGAATATCAAATATATCTTAGGGTTAATTTTTGGTATTTTTCTGAAAAACCTTAATTTTTTATGAATAGTGAAACCACAAAGTGGTAGTTAGAAAAACTGATTTTTCGTTTAAATGGAACCTTACCACTTAAGTGATTTGAATTTAAAAAATCCAATATAAATTATTTTCATTATTAATTAAAATGTGGTTCAATTTGATAAAAATAATTTTTGATGAGAAGTAACTTTTAAGTTTTATTAATCGCGATTAAAGGTAATTAGTGTGATTTAAGGTAAAAATTATATTATAATAAAATGAAAATATCTTGACACCAGTACTAATCCTATTTTATGAGTCATGTACGACCAAGAAAATCCATGGGTCAACTTGGGGACCCCATGGAGCCATTTTGGTAGGAAAATGACATTAATAACTTTTTATTTAAAGTTAAAATAAAAATGTCACAAACATGAGTTATTTTACAAAAAACAATTAAATGGGGTTATACAAGTCATATTTTTTACTATAAATATTCATTAGAAATCTAAAATTATTTCATACATCATGATATTTGTTTTATAATTTTTAGACATTAAATAAATTAAATTATTTATGACATCATGATGATGCAGTGATTACCTCATTATTTAATGATTTAAATAAAATGAAAATATAATGTAAAATCTAAGACCTAATCATGTCAAAAACCTATTAGAGGGGTGTATTTCTAACTCTTATCACCTTATCCTAAAAATACATCAATGTGGGACCTTTAAAATCCGAAACTCATTTGAAAATAAAGAAACCTTTTATAACTTTCCAAGAGTGCCCCTCCTCTCCTCTTATAAAAGGCCCCCACCTCTACCACCTTACCCACACCTCTCAAGCCTTTGGCTCAGTCAACCCCAGCCCATTTTTTCTATCCACATCCCTCTCTTAATCCTAGAAGACTCATTTTTGGCCGAATTCTTTCCAAGGAAGCCTTTGAGCTCAAATAAAAAAGAGTTACCTGATTTAAAGGTAGTGTCTTCTCTTGTGTTCTTATGTTTTATTTTGCTTCTCCAACCCCCTAAACTCTTTTTATTCCTTTATATTGTAACAAAACAAGTATACTAAATATACTATGATGTTGTTATGAGAAGTATTAGAGCTAAACCTACACACACCTTCATCTAATGGTTAAAGAACATACTGTTTCTGTGGTTGGTGATTTTCTGCCTCATAAAACGATGATTATTCAATCTTATTTTAACACATTTCATGGTGTCCATTAAGATGTCACTATATTTATATATGATTTATATTATGTTTATGTTTTCCTTATGCTTCTATATTTTTCATTTATGGCATACCTTTATGGTTTCCATTATGGGTAAACACGATAATTCCATTTTAGGAAGTGCGGACTACCGCCCCCTCAAAGTGATTTGATTTGTTAATGCCATATGTGGGATGTATAGAGGATGGAGTTAATGATATTATATATGATATTATACTGGAATTATAATATACCTTTACATAATTATGATTTCACTCCATTAAATATGAAATAGAAATGAAAGTAGCGTTCATGCGTACGTACGGCTTACCGTCTCCATGAACGGTGCATTTCATTTCATACCACTAAATGGTATATACTATGGTAAATACATGTATATGTTGGCTATATATGATATATATTATATCAAAATAATGAATATCATTCTGGATATAATGAACCTTTGACCACATGAACAACATGTAATTGTAAGAAGTCCACTTTCGACTTAAGAACCAAATATTGACAAAACAAACATTTTTTAACTTAAATGATTACATAATGTTTATAACATGGTAGTAAGGGACATAAAAGGAATAATAATCTGTAAAATGTTTCTTAAGAAAGTAAAAATTAACTTTAGTTTATTATTCAGGAGATTAAAGAGCAATCGAGTCATGTCGGGCACGAGGTAAGGGACTTCGTCTCAATCTCCTTTCATTGAGGCATATTTTGTTCTAATACAAGGCTTTTTTTATATGTTGTATAAACCCCTTTGAATTTTAATTTTATACAAAAGTAAATTTTTTCTACGAAGCGTTTTACAAATTGACAAAAAGGAATGTTTCTTTTAATGTACGCGGTGACAACGACCTTTTCCGCCGCCGCGAGTATTATTTGGTCTTTGGATTCCTCAACAAGTCGTGATGTTTTTTTAATGAAATAAATACCATATAATCTTTTATGTATTTTGGTATTGAAAATGGTTTTTATAATGGATTTTTTATGTCAATATATTTAAGTGATATATTGTGTTTGAAATGTGGAAATGTTTTCTTTCCATTATTTTTGTTTTATGTCTTATGATTTTATAATGGTACATAGACATTTGACGGGTGCTTACGTGGTAAACCATATGACGGGTGGTGTCGTGAATACCAGGACGGGTGGTTACGTTATAACCTCCAAGGCATTGGGTATGGAAGTTGGCTGTATGGCTATTCCATTAAGTGATATGTGTGGAAGTCGACCGTATGGTTATTCCATTTAAGTATGTTTATGTCCCATGTTACCTTTATATGTTATGTGATCTTTATATGGGTTTTATGGTAATATTTTGGTTACAAAAGGGTAAGCAATGATCTTTTATTCAGTGAAGACTTTTTACTACTTCATAAAGGTGAAAGTTATTACTTTGATAAAGTATACATGGTTCTCTTGTTGTTTTAAAAAACTAACAGTTTTCATTCTTTGTTTATCCCTTACTAAGATTTTTATGCTCACACCAAGTTTTTTTGAAATGTTTTTCACAGGAATTAATGTGGAATAGGGTCAAGGATGGGATCAAGGGAAAGTCATGCTATCTAAAACATGGAACTAGACATGTTTCTTTTTAAGAGTTTTTATTTTATGGAAACTTAGTAGAAGTGTCTACTTTGTAATCTTTTGAGATGTAATAGTTATGTCCTAATTCTCTAAAACTCTAAACTTGAAAAGATCCTCAATGTGAATTATTAATTTAATTAAATATTAAGTATGGTTTAAGGCTGGGGCCTTATAGTTGGTATCAGAGGGAGTTTTAGACAACTTTAGGAGTTAGAAAATTGTTAAATTATAAATTAATTTATGGTATGATTGAAATGATATAGAATTTAAAGATTACCATGTTTCTTCGCCTAAGATATTTCTATGTTCAGAATGGATTTCTGCAGAGGAAACAAACCAGCTATGTTGGGAAGACATCAGGAGGAAGACAACCTTCCAAATCAACAACCTGAGATGGTCGGAATTGGAACTGAACAGTTTGTTGCAATGATGGCATAGTTGACTCAGACTATAAATGGTGGTGGTATCCATGCACGAGATCAGCCAGATCAATCACAGAGGAACATGTCAGTGGTGGAACATTTCATGAGGCAAAATCCCCCATTATTCAGAGGATCATCTGACCCTGTGCTAGCTGAAGGTTGGATTAAAGCACTGGAGAGGATTTTTGATGTCATGGGGTGTTCAGAAGATCAAAAGGTTAGACTTGTTGTTTACCGTTTTGAAGGTGAATCACATCAGTGGTGGTCGATGATGAAAAATATCAGGGATAGTGATGATATTGATAATCTTCACTGGGATGAATTCAAAGGTATGTTTCTTGAGAAATTTTTTCCTAAGGTGGTTCGTCTTAGGATGGAAACACAATTCCTAGAATTGATGCAGGAGGATGACTCAGTGGATGCTTATGAAGCAAAGTTCACCCGACTGCAAAGGTATGCTCCAAACTTCATACGAGATCTTGATAGTAAAATCAACCGTTTTTACTCAGGTTTAAAGCCAAAGTATCGAAGGGCTTTAGCTTCTCGTGAGTTCAAAAGTTATAAAAACTTGTTCGATGTGCGGAGAAGGTGGAAATGGATTTTTCCGATGATCAGGTGTTCTTTGACAAACAACAGAATAAGAGGTCCAGTTGGCAGGAAAAAGGGAATAATTCATCAAAGAAGCAAGGAGGTAAGAAAACCAAATGTCCATCCTGTGAGAATTGTGGTAAAATGCATCATGGAGAATGTTTATCCAAGTCTGGAAAGTGCTTTTTGTGTGGTAAGTCTAGTCATATTGCTCGTAACTGTAAGGAAGATGATCAAGTATGCAATAAAAAGTCAGCGGTAAGATTTTTTAAGTGTAATTAAATGGGTCATTATGAAAATGAGTGTCTAACGAAGAACTAAACTGGGGGGAAAGCAGCCAGAATACAAGCAGAAAGGGGTGGTGAAATCCTTTGCAACTACTTCAGCAGATGTTGGGCCATCGAATGAAGTATTATCAGGTACACTGTTTGTTTGTTTGGATTATGACAATGTGTTGTTTGATTCAGGGTCTATACATTATTTCATTTCTGATAAATTTTCTAGTAAATTAGAAATTCCATCTCATGATATGAATCCTGAAATTATGGTAAAAACACCCAGAGGAAACGTTGAGACAAAAAGAAATTAGAATAACCTTCTTATCCTTGTGTGCGGAAAGAATCTACCAGCAAACCTTATTGTTTTGCCTCTAGTAGAGTTTGATGTTATTTTGGGCATGGATTGGATTTCTATTTATCATGATAAGATTGACTGCAGAGCTAAAATGGTTTCTTTTCAGAAATATTTTCAGTTTTTGTACAAGAATGAACCCTTTCTTTTGATAACATATCAGGAAGTTGAGAAACTAGTAAAAGATGGAAATGAATGTTATCTTGCACATATTGTTGAAAATAAAGGAACTATTCAGATTAATGATGTGCCTGTGGTAAATGAGTATCTTGATGTTTTTCCTGATGAGTTGCCTGGTATTATTCAGGATCGGGAAGTTGAATTTACTGTTGACTTAGTTCCTAATTCTAATCCAATTTCAAAACCCCCTTATAGAATGGATCAAGTTGAGCTTTTAGAGTTAAAGAAACAATTGCAGGAGTAATTAGATAAAGGTTTCATTTGACCTAGCACATCACCATGGGGTGCTCCTGTCTTGTTTGTTAAAAAGAAAGATGGTTTAATGAGACTTTTCATTGATTATAGAGCCTTGAATAACATTACTGTTAAGAACAAGTATCCTTTGTCTCATATCGATGATTTTTTTTATCAGCTCCAGGGAGATTAGTATTTTTTGAAGATTGACTTGAGGTCGAGGTACCATTAGTTGAAAATAAATGAAGCAGACGTTCCGAAGACTGCATTCCGTACTAGATATGGCCATTATGAATTTTTAGTTATGCCTTTTGGGTTAACCAATGCACCTGTTGTATTAATTGACCTTATGAATAAAATTTTCCACGAGTTCTTGGATAATTTTTTGGTTGTTTTCATCGATGATATTTTGGTGTTTTCTAAAAGTAAATAGGAGCCTGAGAGTCATTTAAGGGTTATCTTTCAAACCTTAAAAGAAAATAAACTATATGGAAAATTCAGAAAATGTGAGTTTTGGTTGCAACAAATTTCTTTCCTTGGTCACATTGTTTCAAAAAATGGCATAACTATTGATCC
The DNA here is from genome assembly GCA_963277665.1 of Viscum album. Lineage (NCBI taxonomy): Eukaryota > Viridiplantae > Streptophyta > Magnoliopsida > Santalales > Viscaceae > Viscum > Viscum album. The sequence goes on from OY728164.1 coordinate 1,437,809,198, forward strand.
TGCTAAAACAAAAATTGATGAACAATGGCCAAGACCCACAAATGTAACCGAGATCCGTAGTTTTCTTGGTTTGGCAGGTTACTATAGAAGCTTTGTTGAAAAATTTTCACGGTTTTCTAGTCCAATGACTAAGATAACTCAGAAGGGTGTTAAGTTTATCTGGAAAAAAGAATGTGATGATTATTTTAAGGAGTTGAAAAAAAGATTGGTGAATGCTCCAGTTTTGGAACTTCCTTCCAGGAATGGTGAGTTTATTATCTACAGTGATGCTTCATTGAAAGGACGTGGTTGTGTCCTAATGCAGAATGATCAGGTAATTGCTTATGTTTCAAGTTAGTTGAAAATTCATGAGGTAAATTACCCTACACATGATTTGGAATTAGCTATTGTTGTTTTCGCTTTAAAAATTTGGAGGCATCATTTCTATAGAGTAAAGTGTGAAATATATACTGATCACAAAAGTTTAAAGTATATATTCACTCAGAAAGAATTGAACATGAGACAAAGGAGATGGCTGTAATTAATTAAGGATTATGATTGTACAATTCATTACCATACGGGAAAAGCAAATAAAGCGACTGATGCTTTGAGTCGAAAAAGTAATGCTTCATTAACCATGGTACGTTTGGAACAAGATACTTTAGTTTTTGATTTTATGAACTTTAGCATAAAAGTTTTTGGTGTAGGAAGTAATTCTATTTTGTTTCAGGTATTAGTGAGATCATCCCTATCAGACAGAATTAAGCAAGCGTAGAAGAAAGACAGTGGGTTGCAGAAAAAGTTAGAGCTGGTTCAGAAGGGTAAGTTTACTGAATTTAACATTGATAATGATTGTGTTTTGAGGTTTGGGAAGTGATTATGTGTGCCTGGTGATTCACAGTTGAAGAATGATTTGTTATTTGAGGCTCATTGTTCCCTGTTTTCAGTTCATCCTGGCAGCACTAAGATGTACAGAGATATGTGGGAGTATTACTGGTGGGATGGAATGAAAAAAGATATTGCTGATTTTACTGTAAAGTGTTTGAGTTGTTAGCAGGTTAAAGCAGAGCGGCATTTACCGAAAGGGATACTTTAGCCTTTACCAGTGCTAGAGTGGAAATGGGAAAATATATCCATGGAATTTGTTGTGGGATTTCTGAGGACATCTCGAGGTAATAATGAAATTTGGGTTGTTGTTGATCGATTGAGTAAATCTTCCCATTTCCTTCTTATTTGAGATACTTTGTCTCTAGATCAACTTGCTCGGTTGTATATTAAAGGGATAGTCAGGTTGCCTGGAGTTACCCTCTCCATTGTATCTGATCGTGATCCCAGGTTTACTTCTAACTTTTGGAAAGGCCTTCAAAATTCATTGGGTACTGAATTAAATTTTAGTACAACTTTTCATCCGCAATCAGATGGGCAGTCAGAATGAATAATTCAGACATTGGAGGATATGTTACGTGATTTTTCGATGGATTATCAGGGAAGTTGGGACCAATATCTTTCTTTGGTTGAATTTTTATATAATAATAGTTTTCATTCCATTATACAGATGGAACCGTTTAAGGGATTATATTGGAAGCGGTGTCGAACTCCAGCTTTTGGGATGAAGTGGGTGAAAGGAAGCTGATGGGACTAGAATTGGTAGAAGAGATGGCAGAAAAGGTTCATTTGATTCAGAAACACATGAGAACAGCTCAGAGAAAACAGAAAAGTTATGTACACAATAGGAGGAAGGATCTATCTTTCAAGGTAGGTGATCATATTTTTCTCAAAGTTTCATTGTGGAAAAGTGTGACGCGATTTGGTAAGAAAGGAAAGCTGAGTCAAAGGTTTATTTGACCATATGAAATTCTGGAGAAAGTTGGATCAATTTCTTACTGAGTGGATTTACCTCCGAGTTTATCTCAGGTGCACAATGTTTTTCATGTTTCGATGTTGAGAAATTATATGCCAAATCCATCTCATGTTTTGAGCCTGGAGGTAGTTCAGTGGGAAGAGAATATCTCTTATTAAGAACAACCAGTCTAGATTCTTGACTGAAGAGAGCAAGTGTTGCGAAATAAGGTAATTCACCAGGTAAAGGTTTTGTTGAAAAACCATATGGTTGAAGAGGCAATGTGGGAATTTGAAAATGCTATGAGGGATAAATACCCCCACTTATTTTGATAAGTGAATAAAATTGTGAGGAAGCAATTCCCAAAAGGGGGGAAGGATGTAACATCTCAGGTAAATACAGAATAATACATTTTTATACTTATTAATATTTAAAAATTAAAAATTAATTTTACTTTAAAAGGGGTTTCTATGTTCGATAGCGTACTCGATATGCAACAAAGAGTTTCTTTCAATTCATACTTTGCACAGTAGTAGTATAATAATATTATTTTAAATAGTAGTTAACACGTAGTTGTTGTATTGGAAAGAATGAATAGAAATAACTAGAATATGATTATATATGTTTTTTTAAATGTTTTTACATTTATCCAATAAAAGATAAAGGCTTAAAATAAGAAAATAATTCAATTTTAGGCATAGATACTCTAATATTCACTAAAAGGTTGAACTATCACCTTTTGATGGCAAACCCTCTTTAAATATAGTTTTGGTCATTCTTATACATTTTATTGCACCAAATAAAACTCTTATTTAGAATTTTGACATCAAAATTTACTTTGGGTAAATTTTGGGTATTTTTCTGTTAAAGTTCAATTTTTAATGAATAGTTAAAAATGTTGTATTTTAACTCAAAACCTATTTTTAATCTAATTTATTTATATAGTTATATTATCTTTTTAATTGGTTTTAAAGTGAAATCAGAATATATTTTTACCATTTAATCCAATGGTGGTCTTTGGAAATGATATCAATTTGAGATTGGACATAAATGAGTTTCAATCTTTTGATAGATATTGTTTCTTAAAAACATGCTATTTGATTTGGCAGGGGGATTTAATTATAAAATTAATTGATGAAACTTCTATGTTATGAATTTTTTAAAATAGACATCATTTTTTAATTTCGAATATCAAATATAGCTTAGGGTGAATTTTTGGTATTTTTCTGAAAAACTTTAATTTTTGATGAATAGTGAAACCACAAAGTGGTAGTTACAAAAACTGATTTTTCGTTTAAATGGAACTTTACCACTTCTGTGATTTGAATGTCAAAAATAAAATATAAATTATTTTCATTATTAATTAAAATGTGGTTTAATGGGATGAAAATAATTTTTGATGAAAAGTAACTTTTAAGTTTTATTAATCGCGATTAAAGGTAATTAGTGTGATTTAAGGTAAAAATGATATTATAATAAAATGAAAATATTTTGACACTTGTCCTAACCCTATTGGATGAGTCATGGTCGACCAATACAATCCATTGGTCAACATGGGGACCCCATGGAGCCACTTTGGTAGGAAAATGATATTAATAACTTTTTATTTAAACTTAAAATAAAAATGTCACAAACATGAGTTGTTTTACTAAAACAAATTTTAAATGGAGTTATAAAAGTCATATTTTTGACTATAAATATTAATTATAAATCTAAAAATATTTCCTACATCATGATATTTGTTTTATATTTTATAAACATTAAATAAATTAAATTATTTATGACATCATGATGATGCGGCGATTACCTCATTATTTAACGATTTAAATAAAATGAAATGATAATGTAAAATCTAAGACCTAAACATGTCAAAAACCTATTGGATGGGTGGATTTAGAACTCTTATCACATTATCCTTGAAATACATCAATTTTGGACCCCTAAAATCCTAAAATCATTTGAAAATAAAGTAACCTTTTATAACTTTCCAAGAGTGCCCCTCCTCTCCTCTTATAAAAGTCCCCCACCTCTACCACCATAACCACACCTCTCAAGCCTTTTTATCATCCAAACCCTACCCATTTTGTCTCTACACATCCATATATTACTCCTAGAAGCCTCGGTTTTGGCAGAAGTCTTTACAAGGAAGCCTTTGAGCTCAAATCAAAAAGAGTTACCCGATTTAAAGGAAGTGTCTTCTCTTGTGTTCTTATGTTTTATCTTGCTTCTCTAACCCCCTAAACTCTTTTTATTCCTTTATATTGTAACAACACCAGTATATTAAATATACTAGGATGTTTTTATGAGAATTATTAGAGCTACACCTACACACACCTTTGTCTAATGGTTAAAGAACATACTATTTCTGTGGTTGGCGATTTTCTGCCTCACGAAACGATGATTGTTCAATCTTCTTTTAACAAATTTCATGGTGGCCATTTAGATGTCACTCTATTTATATATGATTTATATTATTTTTATGTTTTCCTTATTCTTCTGTATTTCTCATATATGGAATACCTTTATGGTTTCCATTATGGGTAAACGCGGTAATTTCATTTTAGGAAGTGCGGACTACTGCCCCCTCAAAGTGATTTGATTCTTTAATGCCATATGTGGGACGTATAAAGGACGGAGTTAATGATATTATATATGATATTATACGGGAATTATAATATACCTTTATATCATTATGATTTCACTCCATTAAATATGAAATATAAATGAATGTATCGTTCATGCGTACGTACGGCTTACCGTGTCCATGAATGATGCATTTCATTTCATACCACTAAATGTTATATACTATTGAAAATACATTTATATGCTGGATATATATGATATATATGATATCCAAATAATGAATATCATTCTGGATATAATGAACCTTTTAACACATGAACAACATGTAATTGTAAGAAGTCCACTTTCAACTTAAGAACCAAATATCAACAAAAAAACATTTTTTAACTTAAATGATTACATAACGATTATAACATGGAAATAAGTGACATAAAAGGAATAATAAGCTTTAACAAGGTTCTTAAGAAAGTAGAAATTAACTCTAGTTTATTATTCAGGAGATTAAAGAGCAATCGAGTCACGTCGGACATGAGGTAAGGGACTTCGTCTCAATCTCCTTTCATTGAGGCATATTTTGTTCTAATACAAAGCTTTTTTTATATGGTGTATAAACCCCTATGACTTTTAATTTTATAAAAAAGGAATATTTTTCTACGAAGCATTTTACAAAACGACAAAAAGTAATGTTTCTTTTAACGTACACGGTGACAATGACCTTTTCCGTCGCCGCGAGTATTATTTGGTCTTTGGCTTCCTCAAAAAGCCATGATGTTTTTTTAAATGAAATAAATACCATCTACTCTTTTATGTATTTTGGTATTGAAAATGGTTTTTATAATGGATTCGTTATGTCAATATATTTAAGTGATATATTGTGTTTGAAATGTGGAAATTTTTTCTTTCCATTATTTTGGTTTTATGTCTTATGATTTTATAATGGTACTTGGACATTTGACGGGTGGTTACGTGATAAACCATATGACGGGTGGTGCTGTGAATACCAGGATGGGTGTTTATGTTATAAACTCCAATGTATTGGGTATGGAAGTCATCCGTATGGCTATTCCATTAAGTGATATATGAGGATGTCGACCGTATGGTTATTCCATTTAAGTATGTTTATGTCCCAAGTTACCTTTATATGTTATGTGTTCTTTATATTGGTTTTATGGTAATATTTTGGTTACAAAAGGGTAAGTAATGATCTTTTATTCAATGAAGAGTTTTTACTACTTCATAGAGGTGAAAGGTATTACATTGATAAAGTATACATGGTTTGCTTGTTGTTTTGAAAAACTAACAGTTTTAATTCTTTGTGTATCCATTACTGATCATTTTATGCTCACCCCAAGTTTTTTTGAAATGTTTTTCACATGACTTAATGTTGAATAGGTTTAAGGATGGGATCATGGGAAAGTCATGCTATCTAAAACATGGAACTAGACATGTTTCTTTTTACGAGTTTTTATTTTATGGAATCCTTTGTAGAAGTGTCTACTTTGTAATCTTTTGAGATGTAATAGTTATGTAATAATTCTCTAAAACTCTAAACCTGAAAAGATCCTCAATGTGAATTATTCATTTAATTCAATATTAAGTAAGGTTTAAGGATGGGGCCTTATAATATGTTCCTAATTACCAAAGACACTAGGATTCTAGATCTTCTAGGTTGTACTAAGTTTTTTATGTAATAGAACATGAATTAATGTATAATAAAGGAAAGGGTTGTCATATTTTGTATCATAGGAATGTCTAGTTTTTTATGTTTTTAGGATTAGAAAATATTAGAGAAAGATTTAGGGATAAGAATAAACATAGAAAAACATCCCTAAAATTTTCGTAAAGTATAGAATTAGTAGTTTCTAAGAAAATACATCCCTATTTGGATACAAAAAAGTGGTTATGGATCTAGAAAATATGTTCCTAGTGGTAACATCCAAAAAAAACCCTATTAAGAGAGACTCAATCGGGAAGTAGTGAATGAAAATGGGCCTTGCCGCACACCTAGTTTGACACTCTTATGGGATATACTTCAGTTATTACAAGTTTTTTATGAACCAATAATAAAGGATATATAGAAACTGTAAGCTATTATATCAAAATAAATAAAATATTAAATATGATCTGAGATTCCCAATGTTATAAAAATTATAGGATTAAAATATCCTTCAGAATTTAATTTTAGGAATCATGTATTTCTGAACCATAGAAAGGAGTTATAAGATTTGTAAAGAAGGGGAAACTATTCCTAAGGATTATTGGACCATTTGATGTTGGACATAAATTTATAGGATGAAATTTATTTATAGGGGGAAGAATTTAATGCCCTATAAATTCATTTGCGGTATTAATAGAAATCTCATTTTATAATGAATGTTTTATTATGAGCAGATAGAAATAATTTCACTTTTTTTAAGAAAATTACACATTATGTGCTAATATGGAATAATAAAACGAGGCACAATAATTATATATACATAAGGAAAAATAATAAAATCATTAACATAAACTTCATAGGGTTGAAATATACCAAGAAGATCACCCCTAACATAAATATCATAAAAAGAAAGAGAGATTTTAAGAAACAATTGACATTATTAAAGGATTTGTAAGAACCTTCATAAGAAATTTAGTGTGTGATAAAGATATAAATTATGATGACCATGTTCTTATTTCATACTTAAACATGATTTATTACATAAAATTTTCTTGATACATCATAAAATATCGATAGGTGTAGTGTCTTAGGGGCTTAGGATCATTACATAACAACTTAAAACATGAAATACAACATCTTTATTGAAAATATACTTTATATGACCACTACATTTCCTCGTACTTAGCATTACATTAGATTACTTGAGGACATGCATAAGAAAATGGTGAGCTATAAAGCCCAATAAAAAAACTAAATAAGGAATAACATTAGGAATAAAATACATGTTAGACAATAGGCATATAAATGGAACACAAGAGAAACATAAACATAAATTCATGATAAATCCTGATAATCATAACATGAAGATGTGGAAACAACACTTAACATGGAATTAGCATGATCCAAGACTCATTGCACATAGAGCAAGAGTAAACCCTCATTGCATATGAATCACAAGTAAACCCTCATTACACTTGAATTATCATGAGTCAACACTAATAGCACATGACATATCATGATACTATACTTTACCCAATGCATTAGAGCACTATCAGGGCGCACCCTTCTTAAACATTTTATTTCATGCATAAGTGTACCACATGGATCATAAAACATGGATTCATTAAACATCGTCATTTATTCCACGATAAAGAAATGTGTAATTAATAAATGAAACACAATAATCAATAATTAAATGTGCATAATGGTGAATGACCTTGATAGAGACATGGGTATGGTATTAACTACACAATGTTATTGGCTTGGAAAAAATGTGGTGCAATTTCGGCAGCATAACGGCGTGACATAAGGATTCACAAAAATGGTTGATGAGAGAGAAAGGGGTGTCTCATCATATGTACATGAAATGGAAATTATGGGGGTCATATAGACACTTGTCCCAACAATTTTAATGGAATTTAGATTCATGATACAAAATAATTTCTTGAATGTAAATGAGGAGAGAGAAATTCCTTTCAGAATTTTGACAAAGTAACAGGTGTACATGGGAGGCATTTTATGAGAGATAAATGGGTCTCCCACCACCAAAACATAAAGAGGGAAGTATGGGGGAGGTTTAAAATCATACCACAAAATTTATAATTTAAATTAAAATTGCATAACAACTTAAAGAAAATTGGGTAAACATGAGAAAGGAGGTAAACCCTTACATGGAAGTGTGCTTCCAAAGGATTGGGAGAGGCCTGAGAGAGGCTTATTGGGAGATTGGGGTGGCGAGAGAGGATTATAGATATAGGAGGGTAGAGTTTGGACGAAATCTAATGGCTTTTAGTGAAGAGGTAGTGGAATCTTGGGTGGGTTTATATTGGAAAGGAGAAGGAATTCTTTATTATTTAGGTTTGGGACACCTCACATTAAACTAATCAAACCCACAAACCAGCCCATGGTTTTTCCCCATTGTTTTTTTAAATAGGATTTGAAAACAATATTTTATAATTCCAATGGCCTAAATTCTTAAAATAATAGGGTTTCTTATGTGGAGTTGAGTCACACTCTCAAGGAAAACAATTTAAAAAGATAAAATGTTTTATAAGTCATGGGGGTCCACTAAGGCATCGCAAAATTAATCAAACAAATCTAAAATCACATTAATTTATGGATAAAACATATATTGGCCGAATATATCATTTATAGTATTTTATTACATCAATATTGGTTCATTATGATGTAATCAAACCCATTATATATTTAAACGGTATTTAATTTTTTCCCAAAAATTTGACTGTCTCAGAAAATTATGAAAAATTCACCATTGGATAATTTTGATGTCATAATTCCAAAAATAATATTAATTTTAGCTAAATAATTTTTTAAATATGTTAATTTTCACTATTAAAATAAAAAACGACATTTATTGAAAAATAATGGGTTTTGAAGAAAACAACTTTGAAACCTTAATAAAAATTATAATTTCATTCATAAAATTATACGATCATTTATATTTAATAAAAAGTAATTTAATAATAATATTAATATTTTAATAAAATATTATTTAATTAAAAAATCCATTAATTCATCAAAATAGATTTCTTAGTTAAATATTAACTAAAAATACTATATGCGCTTCAGAAACTTTTTAAAAAGTAACAATAATAAAATGAAATTATAATATTTTTTATATAAAAAATAATGTACATACTCATAGTGATAATTTCATGTTACATAACCCCTTAAAACACTCACATAAGACCTTAGGGTATGGTGCGCGATGGTGATAGACTCTTGGGGTGGCTCAGATAGCATTGCTCGTGTAGTAATCTCTATCAACTTCCACTTCTCTTGTAGACGGTTCCACTTGAGCTTAATGTAATCAATCATGGCTTGGGCCTGGTCAAGACCGAAGCCCAATAACACCACCTCATTTTTTAGCTCTGACAAATGGTCTTCATATGGGGAAAGTCTACTATATGAGTACATCACTTCCTTTGTCTGCGTAAATTGGTTTCTACTTAATCGTGTGATCACTATTCAACGGCTTTATAAGCAATGGCCACAATTCGTAATGGTATTTTAAAATCCCAAAACATAAAACCATTGAAGTTAAGATTTTATATAAACATTTTACAGAATGAGACATTTAATTAAATCAAGAGGAATTTACATTAATGAAAGTTTGGGTCATTACAATCTTCCCCCCTTAAGAAGTTTTTCCCTCGAAATTTCCTTTCCCCACACTAAAACAGATGTAAGTTACTATGCTTCATCATTCCCTCTAATTACCACATCGCTTCTTCATACTTGTGGTTTCTCCACCACACCATGACGAGGGCCATTGTCTTATTTCGTAGAAATGTTTCTCTACAATCTAAGATCTTCACTGGTTTCTCCTTGTACGAAAGATCATCCATTTATTGTACCACCTTTAAAGGGAGTACATGTGAAGGGTCTAGTATATACTTCCTTAAGAGGGATACATGAAAGACATCATGTACTTTGTCCATGGTAGGTGGAAGTTCTATTCAATAGGCCACAGCCCCGACACGATCAAGAATCATGAAAGGGTCGATGTACCTAGGACTTAACTTTCCTTTTTTCCAAACCTCATGACTTTCTTCCATGGGGATATGAGTAGAAATAAAATGTCTCTAACCTTAAACTCAAGGTCTCATCGACAATTATCTGCATAACTCTTCTGTCGACTCTGGGCTGACTTGATATGTTTTTGAATGGTTTTCACCTTCTCCACAATTTCTTCGACCATTTCAAGCCCTAGCAGCTTACGCTCACTAACTTCATCATAACACGTTGGTGTTCTACACCTTTTCCCATAGAGGGCTTCATATGATGCCATTTGAATACTCGAGTGGAAATTGTTATTATAAGAGAACTCAATGAGAAGAAGATGTTGATCCCATAATAATTTGAAGTCCATTGAGCATGCTCTTAACATGTCCTCGAGTGTTTGGATAGTCTGCTCGGATTGGCCCTCAGTTTGAGGATGATAGACTGTACTGAAGTTCAGTTCAATATTCAGAGCATGTTCAAGACTCTTCCAAAACATAGATATGAATCTTGGATCTCGATCAGATAAAATAGATAGTGGTACTCCATGTATCCATACCACTTACCTAATATATATCTGTGCCAGTTGATCCAATGAGAAATCCTCCAGAATTGAAATGAAGTGTGCAACCTTTATAAGACGATCCACAACAACCCAAATTTCATTTTTGCCTTTGGATGCCTTTGGAAGTCCGGTGACAGATTCCATGGTGATTTTCTCCCATTTTCATTCTAGTATGGGAAATGGTTGCATCATCCCCTTAGACTTATGCCTCTTTTCCTTCACATGAATACACACCAGGCACTTTGATGTATATTCAGCGATCTCCTTCTTCATATTATCCCACCAATAATGCTCTCATAGATCTCAATACATCTTTATGTTTCTTGGGTGAATAGAGAAATTTTAACTATGTGCATCATCCAAAAGATCCTTATTTAACTATGTACTTGATGAAACATAGTCTTTTCCAAAATATCATAGTTCCTTCTTCAATAACATTAAAATTATAGGATTTACCTTTTCTGATAGCTTCTATTTTTTTCGTAATTCTCACATCATCCTTTTGATAATCATTTAACCTTTCCAAAATAGACGGTTGAGCTATCATTTGTGAAAAGATTTATAATGTTCCCTTCTTTATGATTCTCATGTCCATCTTCATCAAGTCTAAGAAGATTGGACCCTTCTCAATTCTCATCAATGATATAATCGTTGGGTCCTTTCTACTTAGAACATCTGCCACCTTGTTCGCTTTCCCATGGTAATAATGGATTGAGCATTCAAAGTCTTTGATCAGATCTAACCATATTCATTAGAACATGTTCAACTCTTTTTGTTTGAATATATACTTGAGGCTTTTGTGGTCTATATATATTTCACACTTCTCCCCAAAGAGATAATGCCGCAAAATTTTCAAAGCGAAGATCACTACAGCCAACTCTATGTCATGTGTTGGATATTTTTTGTCATCAACTTTCAATTTCCTTGAAGCATAGGCAATGAATTTTTCATTTTTCATCAACAAACATCCCAAACCCTTCTTCGAAGCATCAAAAAATACCACAAAAATTTCCCCACTTGTGGGTAAAGTGAGCACAGGAACAATGATAAGCCTCCTTTTCAAATCCTTAAAGCCTTCTTTGCATTCATCACTCCAAGAAAACTTTACTCCCTTATGAGTTAGCTTAGTAAGAGGGTTGTACAATCGTGAGAAATTTCTCACAAACTGTCAATAATATCCAGCTAACCCCAAGAAGCTACAGATATATGTTACTGATGTTGGCCTTGGCCATCCCCCAATTGTAGCTGTTTTAGAGGGATCCATAGATATCTCATTTCTTGTGATTATATGACTTAATAATGAGACCTCTTTCATCCAGAACTCACACTCGGTGTATTTTTCATAGAGCTTATCCTTTCATAAGGTCTCTAGTACAGTTCTTAGATGCTCCTCATGATCCTACTTGGTCTTGGAGTATATCATAATATCATCTATAAATACTACCACAAATTTTTTTAGGTAATCTCTAAAGACTCTATTCATCAAGTTCATGAATATTTCTTGAGCATTAGAGATTCAAAAATTCATTAATATGAATTCATAATGCTCGTATCTTGTACGAAAAGAATTCTTGGGGATATCTTCCTTCTTCACCCATACATGATAATATCCCAACCGCAAATCTACCTTGTAGAAGTATTTTTCTCCACGCAAATGATCAAACAAGTTAAAAATTCATGGGAAGGATGATTGTTCTTTATCGTGATTTTGTTAAGCTCACGATAATCGATGAAAAGGTGCATTGACCCATCCTTCTTCTTGATAAAGAGGACTGGTGCACCCCATGGTGAAGCACTTGGGCATATAAACCCTTTATCCAGATTCTCCTGTAGTTCTTTCTTCAGCTCCTCAAGCTCCACAATAGCCATTCAATATGGAATCCTAGATATTGGCAATGCCCCAGGTATAAGATCAATTGAGAATTCATCATCTCTTCTAGGGGGAGACTAGGAAATTCCTTGGGAAACACTTCAGCAAATTCCATCACAATAGGCATGTCTTCAAGGATGCTTGCTTCCTTGGACTCAATCATCTGAGACAGATACGCATGCTGATAGGGTAGTAATATCCATGCTTGAGATGATGGAGATAAAGAAGATTCATCCTCCTCCTTGCACTTCTAAATAATAGAGGGTCGATTCTCCACATGGATAGTGAATTCCCTCTCACGGAAATTTATGTTGGCTTTATATAATGAAAGACAATCCATGCCACGAATGGCATGAAATTTCACCAGTGGGAGTATGATGAGGTTCACCTGGAAGTTCAATCCATATAGTATAGCAGGGTTGGAGTTATATTCATGGGATATAATGATTTCCCCATTTACCGTACTCATTGACATCTTTACTTCCATGATTTGTGGTGGTGCTGGGATTGTTCTACTAATCTTTCGGGATATAAAAGAATGTGTAGAACCTGAATCAAAAAGTAAATTCACTATTCTTGATTGAATAACTAGTGTACCTCTCACCACTTTTTTTGGGGGTTCACTTCGGCCGTAGTGATGGAAGAAACTCTCCCTTTCTGCCTTGGAGGTTGTTGGTTACTTCTTAAAACCCTTATCTTAGGAAACTGATTTGCAAGATGTCCTGGTTCTTTGTAGTTGTAGAAATGAACAATGCATTGAGGTTCAAATAGAGTGTTCCTCTCCTCTGTTGTAGCTATGGGTTTTTCTTGTCAACAGTTTATAGATATGTGCCATTCTCTTCCACACCTAAAGCATTTCCTTTTACCCTTCAGGCAATTTTCGGGGTGCTTTTTTCCCGCAACTTTGGAAAGTGGGAGGATAGATCTTCTTAGCACCATTGGATTGATCCATTGGACTACCAAAATTGAAGTCCTCCTTATGCTTCTTATCCCCATGATACCCATGAGATTCTCTGATCTCCATTTTGACCTTGAAGGCATATCATACAATTTCCTCATAGTTGTCGAAGTCACGGATCGCCATTTCTTTCCACAGGATAGGCTTCATCCCATCAAAGAAGTATTCAACCTTGAATTTGGGGTTAATGACAAAGCCAGAAGCATATTGTTAAAGCCTTGTGATGTTTTCCTCATATGCTTCGACAGATTCGTCATGTTTTCTCTTGAGGGCAAGGAACTCCCTTTCCATCTTTAGTCGGAGGGTGTGCGGATAATATTTATATAAAAACATCTTCCAAAAAACCATCCATTCCAAAATCTCAATCTCCTCCTTAGGATTTGTATTTTTGATCAAAATCCACCATTGATCAGCTTCACCCTCTATACGATAAGCAGCTAGGAGACCCTTCTCTTGTTTAAAACATTAAAGGATGGGGAAGATCTTTTCAATGGAGGTGATCCATTGTTCAGCGATTGAGGGATCAGATGATCCATTAAAAGTAGGAGTCCTTTGTCTCGTGAATCTCTCGATATCAACTTGTTATTTCATAGGGGGGAGGGGTTGAATGTTCCTCTTGACCCATGTTTCTATTCAAATCTTGATTCAACTAACAGAGAAGCGTGGAAAAAATTTTGATTCTTTCTCCCATCAGTATGGGAATCTCATTAGAACAGTCATCGCATTGATCTTCACATCGGTTGTTAGCCCGATTCCTCCTACTACTGGCCATTGGCAGGAATAAAAGGAATTTTAGGGGTAACACATAAAAGGGTAATACCAAGACAAATAACGTATGACTTATCAATATCTTTTATTTACTTAACTTATGAATCTATGGGCTTAATTCTATGTTATCCATGATCTACTTTCAAACATATATTCTTAGGGAATTATCTTTTTAGTCCCTTAAAAATGGTTCATTATAAGCTTGTGAATTTACCAAACCATATCCCCTATGAGTGTCGTAACCAAGAGTGCATCAAGGCCCTTTTTCTTGCACTAGTTCCAATTTGAGTCTAGCTCAAAGTGGTGTTTTCGGGTTTTACCCCTAGGATACATCTGTGCTAGAGCCGCCTCTACCTGTTCGTATCCAGATAGGGATGTATTTTCTTGATAAACCACTTACTCAATACTCACCAATACCTAGGGATATTTTTATTATACTTATTATTTTATCTAAGTCTTTACTAGGGTTCTCTAATCCTAATTCCAAAAATAACTAAACCTATCCTCTGAAACGAACTATGACAACCCAATTCTTATTTCACACTTAAACATGATAAATTACATAAACTTCAATAGATACAACATAGAGTATAAAGAGGTATAGTGTATTTGGAGCTTAGGATCATTACATAAGAACATAAAACGTGAAATACAACATCTTTATTGAAAACTTCCTTTACATGACCACTACATTTCCTCGTACTTGTATTGCATTGGATAACCTGAGGAAATACATAAGAAAAGGGTGATCTATAAATCCCACTAAGGGAATAAACAAGGAATAACATGAGTAATAAAATACATGTAATATAATAGTCATATAAATGGAGCACAAGAGAAACATTAACATAAAGACATGATAAAACATTATAATCATAACATGAAGATGTGGCAATAACACTTAACATGGAATTAGCATGAGCCAAGGCTCATTGCCCATGGAGCATGAGTAAACCCTAATTGAACATGAAGCATGAGTAAACCCTTGTTGCACTTGAATTAGCATGATTCAACACTCATTTCACATGATGTATCATGATACTATACTTTACCCAATGCATTGGAGCGCTATCAAGGCACACCCTTCCTAAACATTTCATTTCATACATAAGTGTGCCACATGGATAAAAAACATAGATTCATTAAACATCATCATTTATTCCACGATAAAGAAATGTGGAATTCATAAATGAAACTCTATAATCAATCAGTAGATGTTCATAAAGTTGAATACCCTTGACAGAGACATGGGTATGGTATTCACTACATAATGATATTGGCTTGGAAAAAATGCGGTGCAATTTCAGCAGCATAATGGTGTGACATAAGGATTCACAAAAATGGTTGATGAGAGAGAAAGGGGTGTGTCATTGTATGTACATGAAGTGGAAATTAAAGGGGTTCATATAGATACATGTCCCAAAAATTTTAATTTAATTTAGATTCATGAAACAAAAGAATTTCTTGAATGTAAATGAGGAGAGAGAAATTCCTTTCAGAATTTCAGCTTAGTAACGGGTGTACATGGGAGGAATTTTATGAGAGAGAAATGGGTCTCCCATCATTAAAACATAAATAGGGAAGTATGGGGTAGGTAAAAAAACATACCCCAACATTTATAATTGAAATTAAAATGGCATAACAAATTAAAGAAAATTGGACAAAAATGAGAAAGGAGGAAAACCCTTACTTGGAAGTGTGCTTCCAAAGGTTTTGGATAGGCTTGAGAGAGGCTTCTTGGGAGATTGGGGCGCCTGGGTAGGATTCAAGAGAGAGGATAGAAGATGTTGGAATAAATATAAAGGCTTTGAGTGAATAGAAGGTGGGATCTTGGGTGGGTTTATATAGGAAAGGAGAAGGAATTCTTAATTTTTTAGGTTTGGGACACCTCACATTAAACTAATCAAAACCAAAAACCATCACATGGTTTTTGCCCATGGTTTCTACCAAAGGGGAGTGGAAAACAATATTTTATATGTACAATGGCCTAACTTATTAAAATAATAGATTTTCTTATATGGAGGTGAGTCACACTCTTAAGGAAAACGATTTAAAAAGATAAAATGTTTTATAAGTCATGGAGGGTCCACTAAGGCATCACAAAATTAATCAAACAAATCTAAAATCACATTATTTTAAGTATAAAACATATATTGGCATAAAATATCATTTATATTATTTTATTACATCATTATTGGGTCATTATGATGTCATAAAACACATTATATATTTAAACGGTATTTAATTTTTACTCAAAAATTTGACTGTCTGAGAAAATTATGTAAAATTCACTGTTGGATAATTTCAACATCCTGATTCCAAAAATAATATTTAATTTATCTATTTTTTTTAAATATGTGAATCTTATCTTTTAAAATAAAAACAGACATTTATCGAAAAATAATGGGTTTTGACAAAAACAACTTTGAAACCTTGATAAAAATTATAATTGCATTCATAAAATTATATGATCATTTATATTAAATAAAAATTAATTTATTAATAATAATAATAATTTATTAAAATATTATTTAATTCAAAAATCACTTAATTAATCAAAATATATTTATTAGTTTAATATTAACTAAAAATACTATTTTCACTTCAAAAACTATTTACAAAGTGACAATATTAAATGAAAGTATATTTTTTTATTATATACAAAAAATAATGTACATATTCATTGTGCTAAGGTCTTGTTACATAACCCCTTAAAACCCACATAAGACCTTAGGGTAAGGTACGTGATGGTGACAGACTCTTGGGGTGGCTCGAATAATATTTCTTGGGTGGTAATCTCTATCAACTTCCACTTCTCTCGTTGACGGTTCTGCTTGAGCCTAACATATTCAATCTCAGCATGGCCTTAGTCAAGAGTTAATCCTAATGAATCCAACTCCTTTTCAGGCTCTAAAAAATGGGCATCATACGGGGAAAGTCTACTGGATGAGGCCATCGCTTCCTTTGTCTAAGTAAATTAGATTTGTTAAAGCCCTATATTTATACTAATCATGTGATCACTGTTCAACAGCTATGTTGGTCGGAGTGGACACTCAAGAGGGGGGTGAATTGAGTTCCAATTAAAATTTCTGTTAAAAACAATTTCTATCAAAATCCCCCAATTTCAAAAACAAATTAAACTGTAGTGAATTTATATAGATTATAAAGGTTCAATTAGTTTCTCAAAGATTGATTAATTCTCAGTTAACTTAATCTTATGATTAAATTAACTTTTGAAACTAACTTATTGATTTATAACAAATATAAACACTTTCTAATTTAATTATCAAAGTAGCTTTGAAGATAGATTATATTTCAAAGTAATAGCAGCGGAAAATGAAATAAATATGTATAGTATGGATATAGAGTATAACTATAAGCACAGAAAATTAACCAAGAGGTTCAGTCTCAAGCCGAGACTTAGTCCTCTCAAAATTTTATATAAGAATGATCCACACCCTGGATCGGGGTTAACAACAGTGAACACACTGTCCAGGTCACAAGACCTCTACCACAGTTCTTCGTGGGAAAACAAACAACAGCAGCAAGCTGTCCAGGTCACAAGACCTCTACCACTATCCACAGTGGGAAATGGGATGCAAAAAGATTTGCTGAGGATTTACAGATCCTCCAGTGAAAGTACAGGAGTCAGTGTGTGTGTTAGATATAGCAGATAACACACACTGCTCGAAATGAATGGTAATAAATCACAGAACAAGAGATGTAGAGTTTAGAGATTGTTCTGGTGATTTCAGTATAGCTTTGGACTCCTTTGAATTTGATTAGAAGTAAGTCTGAGTCCTCTTCTTGTTTCTGTTGAGAAACAGAGTGTCGTAAGCTCCAGGTTCACAGGTGGTGAGAATGTAGTCGATGAAGTTCTTCTTGTATGCACAGAACATTCCTCAAGTATGCTTGATTGTCTATGAGCTTCTCTGTGTTCCTCTTGTGCTTGTGTCGTTTTTGGTATATTGGATGCACCACACTTTTCTGGTTCACTTCTCGTTGTTTGTATTCTTCACACGTACGCGCTTTTTTTTTTCTGGTATGTAGTCTTCTCGTATTTATCTCCCATCAGGGGACAGAAAAGATTTCTTTTCAGCAGGTACGAGGAACGGGTTCCTGACATCCGACAACCTTTATCAGATATTTGACAAAACATTAAAATGTGTGATATGGCCGTTAGATAGATTAAATGTAGGAAATAAAGAAATTAAAATAGTGAGTCGAGAATGTATGTCACTGTCGACTTCAACTGTGGTCTTCCAACTGTGGACTTCCAACTGTGGACTTCCAACTGTGGACTTCCAACTGTGGACTTCCAACTGACTGCTGACTTCAACAAAGGGCTTGCTGTCTGTAGGCTTGCAATAGTAGCTTTTACTCCATGTAGCTGTAGCCTTTCTATCTGTAGACTTGTAACATCAAATTTGTTAGAACTGTAACCTTTGTCAACCGTAGACTTCGATCATCTGTAGACTTAGTAGACAGAAGCTGTCTAACTGTAACCTTGATTGTAGGCTTATGACTGTGAACTTGTTCGACTGTGAACTTGAGCAGAGAAAACTTTGAGCAGAAGTCTTGTAACTGTGACCTTCGTCTGTGAGCTTTGACAATAGATAGCAGTGGACTCGTGACTGTAAGCTTGTATTAGTCTTCTACTGTAACCTTGTAACTGTGAACTTATTGCAACAGTAACTTAAGGTGACAGTTAACTGTAACTGTGACTTTGAGAAGAAAACTCTGACTGTTAGCTAACAATACCAAACTTATGTAAATACTACTGTAAGATGTTACAGTAAAGTTATGAGAGTAAGAATATGAACTTTTTAGAATAAAATACGTTTAAGCATAGAATAATGAGATTAATGCAAAGGTTTAATACATCATAATTAATGTTTAAGCATGATTTGGGATTATCAAAACAGGTGATTCCAACAATCTCCCCCTTTTTGATAATCACAAATTATGTTAGTATGAAATATAGAAGTATCAGAGAGAAGTGTGCAAAACACAGTATTAGCAATATGAGCACAAAAATTAGGTATAATCCGCAAGGATTTCTCCTCTCTGTATAGGTTCATTTCTCCCTTGAGTTTCCTATTTCTCCCCATATCTCCCCCTATCTATTTCGCTTTATTTCTCCCCCTTTTGTGATTAACAAAAAGAAAGACAGAGAGAGAGAAGATAAACATTGTATTAATAAGGAGGACAATACATGACCCAAAATGTGAATACATGATCCCTATAAAAAAAACATAAACAGACTCAATCCTCTTCATCTGGAGGTAAGGGATCTTTTCCTTTGGAGGAAGAAGATGGAGCAGGAGGTGAAGGATCAACAGGCTGAGGAATGGCAGCAGGAATGTCTGGAGGGGCAGCAACAGAGGCTCCTGAAGGCCTGTAGTGAGTAGCTTGCTGAGGTATCAGTGGTCTAAGGCTTCTGAGGGTATCAATAGGAGACATTACTGAAGAACCACTGGGGATGGAGACAGGTAGGGCAGGAGGAACTATAACAGGTGTGCAGTCCACATGAAGAAAAGGTAGGAGCAGATTCCTGAAATCCATGATAATGTTTCCTCCTCTGTCCATGGCAGATAAGAAGTCATCTTTGTTTTCTAAGAATTTATCCAAAGCCGGGGTCAACTCTCGTAGCTTGCTAACTTGTTCTTTGAAGGCTTGAGTTACAGGAGGCAGCTTCATAGTTTCTAATATGAGCTTGAAGTGATTGTTCAACTGATGCTTGGTGAAAATCCGATCAAAGTAATAATCCACTTTACTTTTGATGGCCTCCTGAGAAGCAGTAGCAGCCTGGAGGTGCTCACGAACAAAGCCACTGACTTCTCTTGTAGTAGCAAGAATCTGTAGGTCTGATGTGTCATTTGCACGTGCCTGAGTAAGCTCTTCTCTGAGCAGGCTTCTAAACTGCTCAAGGTCCACAGGAGAGCTAGATGAAGGAAGGGACTTGACTGAGAATGCCACTGTCTCCTTGAAAGACTGAGTCAGATTTCCAATCACTTTCTGAATGACAGCATCCTGATTGCTAAAGTGTTCTTTTACTGATTTCTTGAAAGCCTCAAATACTTCCACAAACTGCTTGACCACTTCTTTGATGTATCGAATCTCACTGGCCACTTGTGTCTGAGAACTGCTCAGGGCAGTTAAAGAAGCAACCGATTGTCTGAGGGCCACTACTGCTCCAGTCCAGCTTTCAATTTGGGTGTGGCACACTTTCATTTCATCCAGCACTTCTTTGATTGGACTTCCCACAACACATCCTAGAGATAGTTCTAAGGATTGTTCTACATTTTTCAGCTCATCAAAAAGACTGGTTTTCAATTCAGCAACAGACTGTCTGATGGTCTCCTTCATTTCATTCTTTAAGGATTCAAGGTCTTCCTTGGTGGCCAATCTTTCAGTTTCTAACACTGGAGAGCTGTTAGGTAGGATGACTGGATTTCTTGGTGGTTGGTTTTCCTCATCTGAATCCTCATAATTGAGTCCTAACACCATGTATCCTGGATCTGAGGTCCATCCTTCTATATCATACAGTACAGAGACTGAACCAACACGCTCCCCCTCACTTGGAGGTCCTTCCTGAACACTTTCTACTATCTGCTCAACTCTGGGTAACTCTAAGTTTTCTTCTGTAGCTCTAGCAGGTTCCATACTTGCTTCCTCTGTAGGTTCAGCAGTGAGGTTAGCCTCCTTCTCTGTTGGGTCATCAACCACTTCCATGACAACAGTAGTAGAGACCACTCCTGCTTCCTGGTCAGACACTGACTTGTCTGTATACCCTATCAGAGGGCTCATACTAAGTTCTTCTGCAACAGTTTCTTGATTTTCATTTAAAGCTCCAGCCTCTTCTGCTTCGACTGTATCACCCTCATCAGAGGTGTCCTTGGCAAAATATTGAGATTCTTCTTCTTCTTCTGTAGTCTCAGTCTCATTGTCTCTTAGAACATGCTCTCTACTAGGTAGTTCTTTTGGAGGGCTTGCTGCTCCAAACGTCACTGTCCTGACAGGACTGTGAGTAGTATCAGGATCACTCCCTTCATCAATTGGGGTGTTCTCTCTTGCAGAGTTACCAACTACTGCAGTCTGTTCATCATCTGAGTATACAGGTTCAGGCTCATCAGGCTTTAAGCCTGGATCTCTCCTATCTCTCGGTCTAGAGGGATGAGTAGAAGGGCTAAAATTCTCATAGATTCTCTCCTCATCATTCACCCATGATTTCTTCCAGGGATTCCAACTGATCTTCATGAATTTGTAGATTACTTTCGAGATACATACACTGTTCTTTGCTACTATCAACTCTTCCTGACTTCCAGCTGCACCTTTCACTTTCAACATAACCGAAATGAGTTTAGCATGAAACAAGGCACTTGACTTTGATCTTGCCTTTATCATGTCCTCCATCTGAGCCATCAGCAACCTACAAAGGTTGACCTTCCTTCCATGTTTTAATAAGTACATCAAGTAAATATCCTGATGCTTCAGAGTTGCAAAATCTCCTCTTCTAGGACTCAGTACATGCTGGATAAACTTAAACAGAAGCCTGTCCTCTCCATTCATTTCAGTAGCAATAACCTTCCTTACAGTGCCATTGCCTGTCAATTCTTCCAGAGCCGTCTCATGATCAAAGATTCTACTATTTGGAGGATCCGCTCCAGAATAGTAGTTCTAAATACCCTCATGAGGAGCTCTTAAACATGCAGCCCATTCAACGGATGAAAAACTGACTTCATTGCCGTTTACTCTGGATACCAGTCTATGCAGATTATCCTCTTCCTCGAACTGTAGATATTCATAGAACTCCTTCACCAGCTTCGGGTAGTATGGTCCATTATTGTTTGCGAAGCATTCGGTCCATCCTTGATCATTAAGCACTGCCAGCACTAATGATCTGCTCGATAAAATCCACTCTTCACTTAGCTCCTTCTCAGCAACTATTTCTCTCTTAGTCAGATGTGGATTAACAGGTCTTATCGAGGCGTTCCCGGTGCCACTGGATTCGACTTGAGTCCTCTTTGGCATTGGTGCATCTTCGTTGATAGTCGGGGGTCGCTTTGTTCTGGCCATTGGAACTGAATGAGGTTTCGAGGTTCGGTTGAAGGTTTAGGGTTTAGGACTTGAGAGAGCAAGGGTCGAGATGAGTGGATTGAGATGTGTTCGATGTTCTCAATTTTATCATTTAGGGATTTAGAAATAAAAGAATAAAGAAAAGAAACGGTTCGAATTCCCGCAAAAATAAAATAAGATAAAACAGCGAAACAGCCTACAGAGAGATGTAACAGTGAGGTACACCGGTGAGGTCTAACTGTGAGGTTTCAACTGTGAGGTCTAACTGTGAGGTTTCAACTGTGAGGTCTAACTGTGAGGTTTCAACTGTGAGGTCTCAACTGTGAGGTTTCAACTGTGAGGTTTCAACTGTGAGGTTTCAACTGTGAGGTTTCAACTGTGAGGTTTCACTGTGAGGTTTCAACTGTGAGGTCTCAACTGTGAGGTTTCAACTCTGAGGTTTAACTGTGAGGTTTCAACTGTGAGGTTTCAACTGTGAGGTTTCAACTGTGAGGTTTCAACTGTGCTATAGTTAATCATACCTAACTCATGTTTGATGTAACTTAATCTCTCAGAATTCAAAGGCTTTGTAAAAATATCAGCTAACTGATGTTCAGTGCCAATGAACTCAAGAGTGATATCACCTTTTTGATAATGATCCCTCAGAAAGTGATGTATCACATCAATATGTTTTGTCCTAGCATGAGATACTGGATTTTTTGAAATGTTAATAGCACTTGTCTTGTCACACCTTATAGAGACATGTTTGAATTGATATCCATAGTCTAGTAAAGTGTGTTTCATCCACAAGATTTGTGCACAACAGCTACCAGCAGCTATATACTCAGCTTCGGCAGTAGACAATGCAACAGAATTCTGCTTCTTACTACACCAAGATACTAGTGACTTGCCTAAAATGTGACATGTTCCAGAGGTGCTCTTTCTATCTAACTTGCAGCCAGCAAAATCAGCATCAGAATAACTTAATAAATCAAATGATTGTCCTTTTGGATAAAATAATCCCAAATTGGGAGTATGTTTTAGATATTTGAAAATCATTTTAACAGCAGTCAAATGAGACTCTTTTGGATTGGCTTGAAATCAAGCACACATGCATACACTAAACATGATGTCAGGTCTACTGGCAGTAAGGTACAGTAGACTACCTATCATACCTCTGTAATTGGTTTGATCCACTGGTTCACCAGTTTCATCACTGTCCAACTTGCAAGTGGTGCTCATAGGTGTGTCACTGCCTTTGGTGCCATCCAAAGAAAAACGTTTTAGAAGATCTTTAATATATTTACTTTGGTTCAAAATAATACCATTTTTATTTTTAAAGATCTGAAATCCAAGGAAAAATTTGAGTTCTCCCATTAAACTCATTTCAAACTCATTTTGCATTATTTTTGAAAAATCAACACATAAAGAATTTTTTGAAGATCCAAAAATAATATCATCCACATAAATTTGAACTATTAATACATCTTTAGAAATCCATTTAATAAAAAGAGTAGGATCAGCTATCCCTTTAGTAAATCCATTTGAAATAAGAAAAGAGCTGAGCCTATCATACCAAGCTCTTGGAGCTTGCTTTAAACCATATAAAACTTTAGATAGTTTAAAAACCTGATTAGAAAAATGGGGATTTGTAAAACCAGGAGGTTGTTCTAAAAATACATCCTCAATTATATATCCATTTAGAAAAGCACTTTTAACATCCATTTGATATAGTTTGAAATTCAGATGAGCAGCATAAGCAAGTAATATCCTAATGGCCTCTAGTCTAGCCACGGGTGCAAAGGTTTCCTCATAGTCTATTCCTTCTTCCTGACTATACCCTTGTGCAACTAGCCTAGCTTTGTTTCTGATTATGTTACCAAACTCATCAACTTTGTTTCTAAACACCCATTTAGTGCCTATGGTAAGAGTGTCTTTAGGTCTTTCCACTAATTCCCAAACTTTGTTTCTTTCAAACTGATTTAGTTCTTCTTGCATAGCCATTACCCAGAATTCATCACTGATAGCATCATTGACATTTTTGGGTTCAAGCTGTGAAAGAAAAGCTTGATGTTCAACCTGATTTTTTAGAGAAGCTCTAGTTTGTGTTCCTCTATCAAGATTACCAACAACAGCATCTAAAGGATGATTCTTTAGAATCCTAGTTGATTTGGTAAAGGTTGGACTAGAGATTTCAGGTTCCTCTATAGGTTCGGGTTCCACAGAGGAAGATTTTGGAAAAAGTCCAGAACTGGATGTTTTTATTGCAGGTTCTTTAGATTTGTCATTTAGGTCCAGAACAGATAAGTCTTCTTCAACATCTTCAAGAGAAGTTTTAGACTCATGTGGATCAGAGTCATCAAACTTGATGTGAACAGATTCTTCCACACATTTGGTTTTCTTATTGAACACTCTATAGGCTTTACTAGACATAGAGTAACCTAGGAAAATTCCTTCATCACTTTTTGGAGCAAATTTATCAAGATTATCTTTAGTATTCAGAATAAAGACTTTGCAACCAAAAACTCTAAAGTAATTAACCTAAGGCTTCCTATTATTCCACAACTCATAAGGGGTTTTCTTTAGAACAGGTCTGATCAAGACTCTATTAATGACATAACAAGCTGTATTAACAGCTTCAGCCCAAAAGTAAATGGGCAGGTCATATTCATTAAGCATAGTTCTAGCAATTTCTTGCAGGGTTCGGTTTCTTCTTTACACTACACCATTATGTTGAGGTGTCCTAGGAGTAGAAAAATTGTGAGCATAGCCATTGTGTGAGCAGTAAGATTCAAATTCTTGATTCTCAAACTCACGGCCATGATCACTCCTCAAGGTCTTAATCTTAAGTCCACTAAGATTTTCTATAGACTTAGAGTATTTAACAAAGGAAGAGCAGGCTTCACTTTTGTGAGCTAGAAAGTATACCCAAGTATATCTAGAAAAGTCATCTACAAGAACATAAACATAGTGCTTCCCATTTAGACTTGAAATTCTTGATGGTCCAAACAAATCCATGTGAACCAGTTCAAGTGGTTGAGAAGTTGAAACTTCTTTCTTTGGTTTAAAAGAAACTTTGTGTTGTTTTCCCTTTTGACAGGGATTACACACTTTGTCATTTGGGAATTCAAGCTTAGGTAAGTCTCTAACTAAGTGTTTCTTAGAGAGTTTTCTAAGTGAATGAATGTTGCAGTGTCCTAATCTCCTATGACACAGCCAAGACTCTTTATGAAAAGCATTTAAGCAAGTAACATTATGTTTAGCTAAAGTGTTTAAGTCAACAGCATAAACATTTTCATTTCTTAAAGCAGAAAATATTAAAGCATTTTTGGAATTATAAACATCACAAGAATTGTTTTCAAACTTGACATTAAAGCCATCATCACACAATTGAGAAATGCTAAGCAGGTTGTACTTAAGTCCATCAACAAATAAAACTTTGGAAATTAATACTGAGTCAGTGTTACCAATCTGGCCTAAGCCGATGATTTTTCCTTTTGAGTTATCACCAAAAGTGACATATCCTCCATCAACCTTTATTAAGCTTTTGAAGCACGAATAGTCCCCAGACATGTGTCTTGAACATCCACTGTCTAAGTACCATACCTTCTTGTAATTGCTTTTCAAACAGATTTCCTACAAAACAGATTAGACAAGAAATGACTTTGGTACCCAGATTTTCTTGGGTCCAGATATGTTAGCAATCAAGGATTTAGGTACCCAGATTTGTCTTATGGGTCCCATACAATTAATAGATGCAACAGATTTAGAGAGATATACTTTATTTGATCTACAAATATTTAAATAACCAGTTGAGGCATATGAATTTCCAAAACTGGAACTAGCAGGATTTTTTTCAGACTTGGAAATAAATCGGGTTTTAGTAAACTGTCTTTGTCCAGGTTGATATCCCAATCCAGTAGCATACTTAGGTGCAACTTGCTTTCCTAGCAGTTGGGTTAGAGTATCTTTTCCATTTGTGAATGTTTCTAAGTCCTTTCTAAGTTGTTCATTAGATAGTTTCAGTTCTGTATTCTCCTTTAATAATTGGACATTTTTCTCTTTTTCTACATCAAGTGCAGACTTGACACTTGCAGTAAGAGCATGCTGTTTCTTTAAAGACTTATATTTATCCTTTAGTTCATTACACGTTTCTTCCAGCATATTACAGTATTCAGTCAATTCATCTTTAGACATATTTTCAGAATCAGAACCAGATTCTGCTTCACCTTCAGAATAATAAGAGTTTAAAGTGGGAGTGTCTAAGGTTACCTCAGATGTGTTTGTCATGAAACACATATTAGCACGATTTCTTTCAGAATCACTGGACTCTGATTCACTTGTGCTGTCTTCTGAAGCACTCCAGGTGGCCTTCATAGCTTTCTTATAATTCTTGTCCTTGTACTCATATTTCTTCTTGAATTTTAACTTAGGACAGTCAGCTTTGATGTGTCCTTTCCTTTTACATTCATAGCAAACTATGTCTTCTTCTTTATCAGTTTTCTTCCAATCTTTCTTCCACTTACCTTGTCTATCATACTTACCCTTGTAGTTTGGTTTTCTGAAGAACTTCTTCTTCCTATAGAACTTCTTGAATCTCCTTGCTATTTGTGCCATCTCGGCATCACTGTCAGAATCTAAGTCTTCACTAGATGAGCTTTCAGTTGGTATATGCACTTTCTCCTTGTCTTTGCTCTTTGATGCAGTAGACTTAAAAGCTACAGATTTTCGTTTTGGTTCCTCATCTTCCTCTTTATTCACCTTTAGCTCTTCTTCGTACATCATCAGTTTACCAATTAGCTCCTTGACAGGCAAAGTTCCAATATCACAGGATTCTCTAATTGAAACGGATGTGCCTCTCCATCTGTCAGGCAGACATCTCAATAATCTCATGATTTGCTCCTTTGCTGGAACAATCTTTCCGAGTGAGCTCATTGTGTTGACTATCTCATTAAACCTGAGATACATATCAGAAATAGGTTCATCAGCTTTCATCTTAAAGTTATCATATTTGATAGTATAAGTATTTAACCGCATTTCCTTGACATTAGTTGTTCCTTCATGAGAAACAGCTAAGGTGTCCCAGATTTCAAAAGCAGTTTTACATGCAGAAATTCTATTGAATTCCTCATCTCCTAGAGCAAAGTAGAGAGCATTCACAGCCTTACAATTATTATTGTAAGCTACCTTAGTAGGTTCATCCCAATTTATTCTTTCAGTTTCTGGAATCTTGTATTGAGACTCTATAGCAGTCCAAATATCAAAACCCATACTTTCCAAATGAATTTTCATTTTGAGCTTCCATTGGGCATAATTCACACCATTAAAGAAGGGTGGCCTGTTAGTAGCAGCACCTTCTAGTCTATTATCCATAAGGAAATTTTAGAAAATGTTTTAAAGAGATAAAATTTAGAACTAACAGAAATTTAAGATCTTTTAGATAAAACTACAATCACAGTTTAAAAACAGAGAGTTAAAATAAAACTTTGAGCAAGTATAACAGAGCTAAACACAGCCTCTGATACCAAATGTTGGTCGGAGTGGACACTCAAGAGGGGGGTGAATTGAGTTCCAATTAAAATTTCTGTTAAAAACAATTTCTATCAAAATCCCCCAATTTCAAAAACAAATTAAACTGTAGTGAATTTATATAGATTATAAAGGTTCAATTAGTTTCTCAAAGATTGATTAATTCTCAGTTAACTTAATCTTATGATTAAATTAACTTTTGAAACTAACTTACTGATTTATAAAAAATATAAACACTTGCTAATTTAATTATCAAAGTAGCTTTGAAGATAGATTATATTTCAAAGTAATAGCAGCGGAAAATGAAATAAATATGTATAGTATGGATATAGAGTATAACTATAAGCACAGAAAATTAACCAAGAGGTTCAGTCTCAAGCCGAGACTTAGTCCTCTCAAAATTTTATATAAGAATGATCCACACCCTGGATTGGGGTTAACAACAGTGAACACACTGTCCAGGTCACAAGACCTCTACCACAGTTCTTCGTGGGAAAAAAAACAACAGCAGCAAGCTGTCCAGGTCACAAGACCTCTACCACTATCCATAGTGGGAAATGGGATGAAAAAAGATTTGCTGAGGATTTACAGATCCTCCAGTGAAAGTACAGGAGTCAGTGTGTGTGTTAGATATAGCAGATAACACACACTGCTCGAAATGAATGGTAATAAATCACAGAACAAGAGATGTAGAGTTTAGAGATTGTTCTGGTGATTTCAGTATAGCTTTGGACTCCTTTGAATTTGATTAGAAGTAAGTCTGAGTCCTCTTCTTGTTTCTGTTGAGAAACAGAGTGTCGTAAGCTCCAGGTTCACAGGTGGTGAGAATGTAGTCGATGAAGTTCTTCTTGTATGCACAGAACATTCCTCGAGTATGCTTGATTTTCTATGAGCTTCTCTGTGTTCCTCTTGTGCTTGTGTCGTTTTTGGTATATTGGATGCACCACACTTTTCTGGTTCACTTCTCGTTGTTTGTATTCTTCACACGTTCGCGCTTTTTTTTTCTGGTATGTAGTCTTCTCGTATTTATCTCCCATCAGGGGACAGAAAAGATTTCTTTTCAGCAGGTACGAGGAACGGGTTCCTGACATCCGACAACCTTTATCAGATATTTGACAAAACATTAAAATGTGTTATATGACCGTTAGATAGATTAAATGTAGGAAATAAAGAAATTAAAATAGTGAGTCGAGAATGTATGTCACTGTCGACTTCAACTGTGGTCTTCCAACTGTGGACTTCCAACTGTGGACTTCCAACTGTGGACTTCCAACTGTGGACTTCCAACTGACTGCTGACTTCAACAAAGGGCTTGCTGTCTGTAGGCTTGCAATAGTAGCTTTTACTCCATGTAGCTGTAGCCTTTCTATCTGTAGACTTGTAACATCAAATTTGTTAGAACTGTAACCTTTGTCAACCGTAGACTTCGATCATCTGTATACTTAGTAGACAGAAGCTGTCTAACTGTAACCTTGACTGTAGGCTTATGACTGTGAACTTGTTCGACTGTGAACTTGAGCAGAGAAAACTTTGAGCAGAAGTCTTGTAACTGTGACCTTCGTCTGTGAGCTTTGACAATAGATAGCAGTGGACTCGTGACTGTAAGCTTGTATTAGTCTTCGACTGTAACCTTGTAACTGTGAACTTATTGCAACATTAACTTAAGGTGACAGTTAACTGTAACTGTTACTTTGAGAAGAAAACTCTGACTGTTAGCTAACAATACCAAACTTATGTAAATACTACTGTAAGCTGTTACAGTAAAGTTATGAGAGTAAGAATATGAACTGTTTAGAATAAAATACGTTTAAGCATAGAATAATGAGATTAATGCAAAGGTTTAATACATCATAATTAATGTTTAAGCATGATTTGGGATTATCAAAACAGGTGATTCCAACAAGCTATATTATCAATGGTCACAATTCATAATGGTATTTTAAAATACAAAAACATAAAACCATTTAAGTTCAAATTTTATATAAACATTTTACAAAATGAGACATTTAATTAGATCATGAGGAATTTCCATTAATGAATGTTTGGATCATTACAATCTTCCCCCCTTAAGAAATTTTCCCATAGAAATTTCCTTTTCCCACACTAAAACAGACCTGGGTAACTCTGATTCATCATTTCCTCTAATTCCCACGTTTCTTCTTCAAACTTGGGGTTTCGCCACAACACCTTGATGAGGTCCATTGTCTTATTTCGTAGAACTTTTTCTCTACGATCTATGTTTTTCACTAGTTTCTCCTCGTAAGAAAGATAATACTCTAATTGTACCACCTCTGAAGAGAGTACATGTGAAGGGTCTGGTATATACATCCTTAAGAGGGATACATGAAAGACATCATGTACTTTTTCCATGGTATGTGGAAGTTCTAGTCTATAGGTCACAGCCCAAACACGATCAAGAATCTCGAAGGGGTGGATGTACCTAGGACATAACTTCCCTTTCTTCCCAAACCTCATGACCTTCTTCCATAGGGATATGCATAGAAATACCATGTCTCCAACCTTAAACCCAAGGTCTCATCGATAGTTATTTGCATAACTCTTCTATCGACTCTGGGCTACCTTGATATGCTGCTAAATGGTTTTCACCTTCTCCACCATTTCTTCGACCATTTCAGGTCCTAGAAGGTTATTCTTACCGACTTCATCCCAACACATTGGTGTTCTAAAACTTTTCCCATAAAGGGATTCATATGGTTCTATTTGGATGCTCGATTGGAAATAGTTATTATAAGAGAACTCAACAAGATGAATATACTTATCCTATCCTCCTTTGAAGTCTACTGATCACGCTCTCAACATTTCCTAAAGAATTTGGATAGTCTACTTGGATTTTCCATCAGTTTGAGGATGATACGTTGTACTGAAGTTCAGTTCAATATTCAGATCATGTTGACGAATCTTCCAAAACGTCGAGATGAATCTTGGATCTTGATCAGATATAATTGATAATGTTACTCCATGCAGCCTTACCACTTACCTGATATATATATGTGCCATTTGATCCAATGAGAAATCCTCCCAAATTGAAATGAAGTGTGCAACCTTTGTAAGATGATCCATAACAACCCAGATTTCATTATTGACTTTGTATACCTTCGGAAGTCTGGTAACAAATTCCATGGTGATGTTCTCCAATTTTCATTCTGGTATGGGCCATGGTTGCATCATCCCCTTAAACTTTTTCCTCTCTGCCTTCACTTGCTGACACACCAGGCACTTTGATGTATATTCATTGATCTACTTTTTCATATTATCCCACCAATAATTCTCTCAGATATCTCAATACATATTTGTGTTTCCTGGGTTAATAGAGAAATTTGAACTACATGCATCATCCAAGATTTCCTTCTTCATCTCTGGACTTGATGGAACGCATAGTCTTTTCCCAAATCTCATAGTTCCTTTTTCATTAACAATAAACTCTGAGGATTTCCCTTTTTTGATAACTTCCATTTTTTCTGAATTCCCACATCATCCTTTTGAGGATACTTTAACCTTTTGAAAAGAGGCGGTTGAGAAATCATTTGTGAATGGATTGATGATTTTCTCTTCTTTATGATTACCATTTCCATCTTCATCAAATCTAAGAAGATTAGATCCTTCTCAATTCTCATCAATGATAGAATCATTGGGACCAATCTACTTAGAGCATATGTCTCCTTGTTTGCTATCCCAGGGTAGTAATGGATTGAGAAGTCATAGTCTTTGATCAGATCTAACAATATTCGTTAGCACATGTTCAACTCTTTTTGTGTGAATATATACTTGAGGCTTTTTTGGTCCATATATATTTCATACTTCTCCCCAAAAAGATAATGCCACCAAATTTTCAAAGAAAAGAACACTACAGCCAACTTAAGTTCATGTGTTGGATAGTTTTATTCGTGAACCTTCAATTGTCGTGAAGCATAGGAAATGACATTGTCATTTTTCATCAACACACATCCCAGGACCTTATTCGAAGAATCACTTAAATACCACAAATATTTCTGCACTTATAAGTAAAGTGAGCACGGGCACAGTGATAAGCCTCCTTTTAAACTACTTGAATATTTCTTCACATTCATCACTCCAAGAAAACTTTACTCCATTATGAGTTATCTTGGTAAGAGGGTTGTAAAATTGTGAGAAATTTCTCACAAATCATCGATAATATCTAGCTAACCCCAAGAAGCTAGGGATATTCATTCCCAATTTTGGCCTTTTCCATCCCTCAATTGCAGCTATTTTGGAGGTATCCATAGATATCTCATTTCTTGTGCTAATATGGCCCAAGAATGAGACCTCCTTCATCCATAACTCACACTTGATGTACTTTTCATAGAGCTTATCCTTTTGCAAGGTCTCTAGTAAAGTTCTTACATGCTCCGCATGATCCTCATTAGTTTTGGAGTATATCATAATATCATCTATAAAGACTACCAAAAAAAATTCTAGGTAATCTATAAAGACTCTATTCATCAATTCCATAAATATTTCTAGAGAATTAGTGAGTCCGAAAGGCATTACTATGAATTCATAGTGCCCGTATCTTATAGGAAAAGCAGTCTTCAGGATATCTTCCTTTTTTCAATTACTTTATAATGTCCCAACCGAAAATCTACCTCGGAGAACTATTTTGCTCCACACATCTGATCAAACAAGTCATAAATTCATGGGAGATGATACTTGTTCTTTATCGTGATTTTGTTAAACTCATGATAATCGATGCAAAGGCATATTGACCCATCCTTCCTTCTGATGAAGAGGATTGGTGCACCCCATGGTGAAGCACTTGGGCTTAAAAACACTTTATCTAGATTATCCTATAGTTGTTTCTTCAGCACATCAAGCTCCACAATAGCCATTATATATGGAGTCTTGGATATTTTCAATACCCCAGGTATAAGACCAATTGAAAATTCAACATCTCTTCTAGGGGAAGACCAAGCAATTCCTCGAGAAACACTTCAAAGAATTCCCTCATAATAGGCATGTCTTCAAGGATGGTTTCTTCCTTAGGCTCAATCATCTGATCCAGATACGTGTGATCATAAGTAAATAATATCCATGCTTGAGATGATGTAGCTAATGAATATTCATCCTCTTCCTTTCACTTGTAATGAATCAGGGGTCGATTCTACACATGGAGAGTGATTTCCCTCTCACGGAAATTTATGAGGGCACTATATGAGGAAGGCCAATCCATGCCAAGAATTGCATCAATTTTCACCTGAGGGAGTATGATGAGGTTCTCTGAGAAGTTCAATACCTAGATTATGATAGGGGATGAGTTATATTCCTGGGATGCAATGATTTCCCCATTTTTCGTACTCACTGACATCTTCACTTCCATGATTTGCGGTGGTGTTGGGATTGTTCTACAAAAAAATTCAGGATATATAAGAATGCGTAGAACCTGAATCAAAAAAGTAAGTTCGCAATTCTTGATGAATTACTAGCATACCTATCACCACTTCATTGTCAGGGTTCACTTCAGCAGTAGTGATAGAAAAATCTCTCCCTTGCTACCTTGGAGGTTTTTGGTTGCCTCCAAAAACCCTTGGCTTAGGGAACTGATTTGCAAGATGCCCTATTTCTTTTTAGTGGTATCAATGAACAACATGTTGAGGTTCGAATAGAGCATTCATATCCTCTATTTCAGCCACAGGTTTTTCTTTCCAATAGTTAACAGTCATGTTCTTTTCTCTTCCACACATAAATCATTTCCTCATACCCTTCAGAAAATTTCCAGGTTGCTTTTTTTTCCGCACCATTGTCAAGTGGGGGGATAGATCTTTTTAGCACCGTTGGATTTATCCATCAGACTAACAACATTGAATTTCACCTTACACTTCATATCCCCATGATACCCCTGAGATTCTACGATCTCCATTTCGACCTTGAGGGCACATCGGACAATTTCTTCACAGCTGTAGAAGTCACAGATCGTTGGCGCTCTCCACAAGCTAGGTTCCATCACACCAAAGAAGTGGTCAACATTGCAT
This sequence comes from Viscum album, assembly GCA_963277665.1. Taxonomy (NCBI): domain Eukaryota; kingdom Viridiplantae; phylum Streptophyta; class Magnoliopsida; order Santalales; family Viscaceae; genus Viscum; species Viscum album. Next base: position 1,437,843,036 of record OY728164.1, read on the forward strand.
TCATGGGTAACGACAAATCTAGAATCATATCATGCAAGACTTGGGAATTTTTCCTTGTACAATCTGATAGATTCTTCATTTTTTTCTTAGGGTAAAGGAAGTCACTTTCCATCTTAATTCGGAGGGTAGAGGGAAAATATTTATCAAAAAACATCTTCTAGAAAACCTTCCATTCAAACGCCTAGATATCCTCCTCGGGATTTGTATTTTTGATCAATGTCCACCATTGATCATCTTCACCCTCTATATGATAAGCATCCATAAGAACCTTCTCTTGTTCAGAACATTGAAGGATGGAGAAGATCTTTTCAATGGAGTTTATACATTGTTCGGCGATTGAGGGATCAGATGATCCATTAAAAGTAGAAGGCCTTTGTCTCGTGAATCTCTCGATAGTGACTTGTTCTTTATTAGGGGTGGTTGAATATTCCTCTTGACCCATGTTTCTATACAAATATTGATTCAACTAAGATAGAATCATGACAAGCTTCGTGATTCCTGCTCCCATCGGATTGGGCATCTCATTAGAACAGTCATCGCATTGATCTTCACATCATTTATTAGCACGAGTCCTCCTATTACTGGACATTAGCTGGTATAAAAGGAATGTTAGGGGTAACACATAAAAGGGTAATCCCCAGACAAAAAATAGATGACTTATAAATATCTTTTATTCCCTTAACTTATGAATCTATTGGATTTATTCTATGTTATCCATGATCTACTTTCTAACATATATTCTTAGGGAATTATTTTTTTAGTCCCTTAATAATTGTTCATACTAAGATTTTGAATTTACCAAAGAATATCCCTTGGAGTATCATAACCAAGAGTGAAGGAAGGCCCAGTGTCGTGCACCAGTTACCATTCGAGTCTAGCTCAAAGCGGTGTTTTTGGGTTTTACCCCTAGGATACATCTATGCCAAAGCTGCCTCTACCTACTCATATCCAGATAGGGATGTATTTTCTTGATAAACCACTTACTCAATACTCACCAAAATTTATGGATGTTTTTATTATTCTTAGTCTTATCTATAAAGATTTAATAGGGTTCTCTAATCCTAATCCCAAAAATAACTGAACCTATCATCTGATACCAAATATGAAAATCATGTTCTTATTTCACACTTAAACATGATTTATTACATAAACTTCACTGGATACAACGTAGAAGATTTAGAGTTCTAGTGTCTTTGGGTGTAGGATCATTAAATAACAATATAAAACTTGAAATACAACATCTTTATTGAAAGCTTCTTTTACATGACCACTACATTTCCTCGTACTTATCATTGCATTAGATAACCTGAAGACATTCATAAGAAAAGGGTGAGCTATAAAGCCCACAAAGGGAATAAACAAGGAATAACATGAGGAATAAAATACATGTCAGAAAATAGGCATATAAATAGAACACAAGAGAAACATTAACATAAAGGCATGATAAAGCATGATAATCATAACATGAAGATGTGGAAAAAACACTTAACATGGAATTGGCATGAGCCAAGACTCATTGCACATGAAGCATGAGTAAACCCTCATTGCACGAGAAGCACAAGTAAAACCTCATTTAACTTGAATTAGAATGAGTCAAAACTCATTTCATATGACGTATCATGATACAATACTTTACCCAATGCATTGGATCACTATCATGGTGCACCCTTCTTAAACATTTCATTTCATGCATAAGTGTGGCACATGGATCATAAAACATGGATTCATTCAACATCATCATTTATTACACGATAAGGAATGTATAATTCATACATGAATCTCCATAATAAATAAGTAAATGTGCATAAAGTTTAATAACTTTGATAGAGACATGGGTATGGTATTCACTATACAATGATATTGTCTTGGAAAAAATGTGGTGCAATTTTGGTAGCATAACGGCATGACATAAGGATTCACAAAAATGGTTGATGAGAGAGAAAGTGGTGTCTCCTAATATGTACATGAAATGGACATTAAGGGGGTCATATAGATACATTTCCCAATAATTGTAATGGATTTTAGATTCATGATACAAAAGAATTTCTTGATGTAAATGAGGAGAGAGAAATTCCTTTCGTAATTTCAGCTTAGCAACGGGTGTACATGGGAGGAATTTATGAGAGATAAATGGGTATACCATCATTAAAATATAAAGAGGAAAGTATGGGGGGTTTTAAATTATACCCCAACATTTATAATTGAAATTAAAATGGCATAACAACTTAAAGAAAATTGGATGAAAATGAGAAAGGAGGAAAACCCTTACATGCAAGTGTGCTTCCAAAGGCTTAAAAGAGGCTTGAGAGAGGATTATTGGGAGCTTGGGATGCCTTGGGAGGATTCTAGAGAGAGGAGGGAAGAGGTTGGAAGAACTCCAAATGCTTTGAGTGAATAGGAAGTGGGATCTTGAGTGGATTTATATAGTAAAGGAGAAGCAATTCGTTATTATTTAGGTTTGGGACACCTCACATTAAACTAATCAAAACCACAAACCAGTCCATGTTTTTTGACAAAGGGGAGTGGGAAAAATATTTTATAAGTCCAATGGACGAACTTCTTAAAATAATAGGGTTTCTTATGTGGAGGGGTGTCACACTTTCAATGAAAACAATTTAAAAAGATAAAATGTTTTATAAGTCATGGAGGGTCCCTTAAGGCATCACAAAATTAATCAAAAAAATCTAAAATCACATTATTTTAAGGATAGAACATATATTGTCCGTATATATCATTTATAGTACTTTATTAACTCACTATTGGGTCATTATGATGTCATAAAACACATTATATATTTAAACGATATTTAATTTTTACCCAAAAATTTGACTGTCTTCGAAAATTATGAAAAACTCACCGTTGGATAATTTCGACATCCTGATTACAAAAATAATATTTATTTTATCTAAATAATTTTTTTGAATATGTAAATTTTCACTTTTAAAATAAAAACTGACATTTATCGAAAAATAATGGGTTTTGACCAAAATAACTTTGAAACCTTAATAAAAATTATAATTGCATTCATAAAATTATATGATCATTTATATATAATAAAAATTAATTTAATAATAATAATAATTTATTAAAATATTATTGAATTCAAAAATACATTAATTCATAAAAATAGATTTATTAGTTGAATATTAACTAAAAATATTATTTACGCTTGAAAAACTATTTACAAAGTAACAATAATAAAATGAAAGTATATTCTTTATTATATATAGAAATAATGTACATATTCATAGTGCTAATGTCTTTTTACATAACCCCTTAAAACACCTGCATAAGACCTGAGGGTAAGGTGTGCGATGGTGATAGACTCTTGGGGTGGCTCAGATAACATTACCGGGGTGGTAATCTCTATCAACTTCTACTTCTCTCGTAGTCAGTTTCGCTCAAGCTTAACATATTCCAGCTCGGCTTAGGCTTGGTCAAGATCGAAGACCAATGATGCCACCTCCTTTCCGAGCTCTGAAAAATGGGCTTCATATGGGGCAAGTCTACTGAATGAGTCCATCGCTTCCTTTGTCTGAGTAAATTGGATTTGGTAAAGCCCTATATTTATATTAATCATGTGATCACTGTTCAACAGCTATATTAGAAAAGGTCACAGTTCTTAACGATATTTTAAAATCCAAAAACATAAAACCATTGAAGTTAAAATTTTATATAATCATTTTACATAATGAGACATTTAATTAGATCAAGACGAATTTCCATTAATGAAAGTTTGGTTCATTACATAAATATGGTGTATTTAAATGAAAATATGACCATTAGACATGCAGAATGTTGTCCAATATGGCTAAGGGTCATTATGACCATTAATCAATTAGAAAATTGGTCATTATTATTATTATTTGCAGAATAAAGTGGTTGTTGGGATTATTTTATAAAGTTATTATATATATATATATGTAATTAAAATTATGTTTTATGATAAATTTATAATTTTTAAATAAAAATTTATTTCATGAAATAATTTTATAAAATAATTTTTAAATGATAATATATTTTAATGAAGCTCAAAGTAATTTTTATAATGGTTAGAATGCTAATTTTTCTATTAAATTTTTAATTTTTATTAAAGAAATGTTTTATTTAATTGTTAAAATGATTATGCATAGGTAATGATTTTGATGAAATAAATTTTATTTTTTGAATCATCATGTCAAATTCATCCAAGGGGTTTTGTAATATTCTGAAAAAGGTTATTTTTTGGTGAAAAAGTAAAAATTGTTTGTTTACAAGCACTACAATTTTATGACATCGTTATTATGTCAGCATGATTAAAAATTTATTGAAAACTTTTTATCAAACAAAATTTAATTTAATAAGTATAAAAATTAATTTATATATATCAATTTTAAAATATAAATTTATAATTTTTTAAACCAAAAATCATATTTTTAAAAATAAAATTCATTTGTTATATTTCATGCATGTGTTAGGTTGGATGAAAGGTTTGGTTCGGTTTTTTAAGTCCATTAACATCTAACCACTATCTCTCATGATTAATTACTGTAGGAAAAAATTTTAATTGATTGATCTCAAGAGTAGTTGGATTTTATGGTAAAATAACCAATATTTAAACCTCTAAAACTCACCCCCTCCAAAAGTATAAATATCACCCATTAGCCATTCCTCTAAAATAAAAAATAATAATCCATGAAGTTTTTCCATTTTACCCTCTCTAAATATCATCCATGGTGTCCCCAACATGTATTCATGGTCCAAAGGTTTTCCCTCCATGATTTAGAAGCAAATCATCAAGGTAAGGGACCCCTCTCTCTCTCTTCTTTTCTATTCAAGAACCTTATTTATTTTATTCCTTTCATTTAAAATTACTAATTTTGGGATATTTTTTTTACATCTATTATACTATAATTTTTATTTTAAAATGATGAGATACCTCTTTATCTCTCATTAAATCATTTTAATAATCTTTATGTATGGTTGTTATCCTGCTGAATTTTCGCTGTGGTTTTTCATGACAAAATTTTATTCAAACACAACATTTTTTATTATTCCTTTTAATTACTATGTTTTCATGTGTCATTATGTTCTAACAAATACTTATTTCTACCCTAATTATGACCAAGTGATGATATACCTCTTTCACTCTCATTAATCCCTCTCATGAACCATTATATACCCTTGTTATGCTATTGAAATTATCCGATGATTTTACATGCCAAAATTAAAAATTTTATACCTGTCATAAAACCTCAATATATTTTTGAAATATTTCTATTTAAATAATTTTATTTCTTTGATATGTCGTGTTTCACACAGCATCGAGTTTAAACAAACTGCGTGATATTATTAAAATATTATGTGACTGCTGTAATCTAGCTATTAAATTGATGATTATGAATAGTATTAGCAGAATTATGAAATATATATATATATAGGACTTAATCAGTAAAAATTTATTTATTAATTCTAATGAAATAATTACACAATTTTTAGTAATTTTATTTTATGCATTGAGAAAATACGTTTTCTTCCAAAATGATTTTAATTTAGAAAATATTATAGTTAAATTATGGTATGTATATAAATTATATTTTGGAAAAATAATATCATTTTTTTTAAATCAACATATCAAAATTATCTTTGGTAAAATTTTCATATTTTTCTGAAAAGATTTATTTTACATAGAATAGTAAAAAATACCAATTTTTATTGAAAACAGTATTTTCATTTCAACCATTTGAAAAGGTCCATTTTATTTTAAAATGGTTTCAAAGTAAAATTAGTTATACAATATTACTAATAACACAATTATTATGATTATAATACATTTCTAGTTTAATTTAGTACAAAAACCTTTTTATACTAAAAAGATCATTTTCCTAAAAAAATGTTTTTCATTACATTTTTTCAATTTAATTTTAAATTAAATTATAACACTTCTGTGGTTTGAATGTTGGAAAATATATTTCATATTTGGATTCATTATTTCAAAAATTACTAAATTGGTCTATTTTGTTTTTGATAAATATTAATTGTGACTTTAATAATTTTTATCACCTCGGTAAATAGTAAATCGGTTTAATCTAGTTTAAAAATAAGTGATAAAGTCATAATTATTCACCGTAATTATTATTGGATGAATTAAATTCAAGAATTAATAACTAAATTTCTAAATTGATTCATTTAATGGATAATGTTTCATGATAATTACCTATAAATTATTTAAACCAAAGGAAGTGACAAAATATAAGTCTCTTAGTTTTAAATATCATTTTTTTTTTCATAGAGGGAAAATTAAGTTATGAATGAAAATTAATTGTAATTTTGGGCCTAATAAAATTATATTCATTTTTTTACTTTGTTTTTAATTTTTAGGAATTAAATTTTTTCCTTAAATACTTACACAATCTTGATGTAGTAATTATTTCATTAATTGAAAAATAAAATAAATGATATTAAAAATTTAAAAGTGTTATAATTTGAGATAATTATGGTGATCTATGAATTTTATAGAATACCATAAAATTTTGGCGATGTGTTAAAATATTTTTTTACAATTATAAGTGTTTTACTGAAGTTATTAAATTCAAAGTATTGAATAGTTTTAAAATTGACACTAATTAAATTTTATGAAAATAATATTTTATTAAATTATTTATAAATCATAAAATAACTAAATAAGGAAAAAAATGGATAAGGTATGATAACATATATCATAAATTAACCATTTATGGTCTAATTAACACCTCATAAGTAAATATTTGAATCTTTTAATATTGAAAAATTTGTTACCGTAGTTAAAACTAAAATAGGTTAACTAAGGATTAACCAAAATTATAAGATTAAAATTACACCAAAACTTGTCTAAAATATATTAATTAAAATTATTACAACCCTATCCAACTTTATGTTTTAATACCATTCCATTTTTTGGTATTTTTAGTGAGATTCAATTTATTATAAAATAATCTTTTGTGAAATTCCAAAAGTGCCTCTCACTTCAATTATAAAAGGAAATCTCCTCCCTCACTTCATTACACTGCATTAAGCCATATATATATAACATACAATAATAAATTTACTTCTAAAATTCACTATATACATTCTATAAGTGCTCTTCTTCCCCAAATTCCAACGCTAGATCCTTTTAGAGTATATCTAAAGTAGTCATTTTAAAGACGAGGTAATCGCTCTAACCAATTAGTTTATTTTTATACTCTTCTTTACCAAATCTAAATATGTAATATCTATAATAAAATAATAAATTAAGTATCCTAAATATGATTTAATGTTATTATGATTATGAAAACACCATTATACACCCTCTTTACCAACAAATAAGAAGTCAAAGTATCGTTTGTACATACGTATGACTTACTATCCTCACAAAGCGATAAAATTCATTTTTCATAACCATATTTTATGGATGGATATTATGATGTTATTAATGATTATATATGATATTTATGATATAATTATATTTATTTAATTATAATATCATTTCTACCTTCTTATCATCCAATCCTTTGGGAAATGATAACGCTTATCATGCGTACGTATGAACTACCATCTCCATGATGCGATGTAATTAGTTTTTCATTTATATTTCACATAGATGATAATAGGGATTTATTTTATAAATATAAATGATATATATCACATAATAATTATTCAATAATTTTTTATTATTATTTACCATTCTTTCATTCCATCAGATGAAAAGTGGAAACAATGTTCAAGCGTACGTTTGTCTTATTATGTCCATGAACAGTGTAATTCATTTTTCTATCTCTAATTTTTATGAATGATTATAAATATATATATAAGGATTATTTATTATTTTTATAAAATTACTAAAATTATGAAAATTATGGTACCATGACGATATTATAAGGGCTGAAACTATCGAACTGAAACATGCTTGGAAAATAAAGTAGTTATCACCGAGAACCGAGATTTTAATTAAACATTATTAATAAATGGGTGATAATATATTGTAAATAAATAATATATGGTATTATATACATGAATATTTTTATTTATTACATTTATATTAAATACATGTTTATTATATAGTATTTTCTAATGTGAAATAATAAGTGTGAGACTTGAGATAAGGGATTATCATACCACTTTTATTTATGTGGTACATATGTCATATATACCACTTGTTTATTCTGTGTGGTTTATATATTACCCATGATTATATTTTATGATTAATATAAATAATATTATGGTATTTTCAAATGAATATATGTTTCTTTATTTCAAAGGGATTACAATTCAAATGATACCAAATTAGTAAGTGTTTATTTCACAGCCTCATCAATATTTGGGATTGATTGTGTTTATGTCTGCATTAGGGAATATTTCCATTACATTTCAATGTTTTATAAATAATATAATAAAGTTTTATTCTATTATAAATCAATAAATTAAAATCATTTTTTCCCATTTTTTGGCTTTTTAAAAAATGGTTCAAAAGGAATTTTTATTGTTTTCTAAATGAGGGTTTTTATGAAGTTTCTGGAATAAAAATAATAAAGGAATGTTTTTATAACTTATACAACATGAGTGGATATTAATACCATAATTATTCATTAATTAATTGAATCTTCCATTACAATATTACCAAGTTATTTTCAAAGAAAAATTTTTCCTTATAATTGTGCGGCTTTTAAAAAAATGATTTCAAAATGGAAAGGATATTCTCCTCAAAAATTATTTCAAGTGATCTATCAAAATAATTTTCCTTTTAAGATAAAATTGTTTTATTTCACATATTCTTTATTGGGGATATGATCCAAGGATAAAGTTCTTATTCTTTTAATGAATGGTTTGTGTTAATGATGGCATAATGCTTATGAATATGGTTTCTTTTCCATGAGTTATGTTATGATTAAATGATTACAAAACCCATTTATTTTTATGGGATCTAGTATGATGAATGATTTATGATCCTATAGAAAACATATTTATTGTATTATTTGTGTGATGGGTGTGACCTATATCTCCCTCTAATATATTTGGGTGATGATTTATATCTCATGAGGTAGACATGACTAGAATAGGGAGTGAACTTGGTTCGATAAGGGACGTTTTCCACTATGATGGTCTTGAGAGTAAACCTTAACAACTATGATGGTTGGGGAGTAAACCCACACCACTATGATAGCTGTGTAAAATATCCTAGAATGCTAAAAAATGATTTTATTTTCTTATTTGTATTCCACAATTCCATGTTATTATCTTGTGGATTATGATCTTTTATTATTTTATCATTAATTTCATATAAAAATCTAATATTTATTCTATGACTCAAGATTATAATATTTGATATACTGGGTTTAATTTTCAAATGTTATTTTTATGTTCTTATACCCTTATTCTCATTTAATCATTGATATCCCTCATTTTTATCCTTAATTATCATCTTATATCACCCTTTTTTAATGTTTTATTTCCCTTTGATATAAAGATAGGTTTTAAGTAGGATATGTTTGTGAAGTGTGATAGTAGTTAATAAATTTTTGTGAGATAATATAGATTTTTATAAACTAGTTTTTTAATTTTCTGAGATATTTAAAAGTTTTTCCTAATTATCTAAAACTATAAACCTAAAAGCTCTTTAGGTGTGTAAGTGATACAATATTTCATTTTTAATTTTCAATATTTTGATAAAAAAATTGGTCATATTTATTGGTATCAAAGTTAGAAATGTAAAGTTTATGTTTTTAGCATTGGATCCCAAAGTGTGGGATTTTGGTCTATTATAGTTGGTTTCAAAGTAAGTTTTAGATAAATTTGGATATTGGGATGTTTTCATGTGAAGTTTTTTTAAGAGTTATATATATCATAGTAGGAATATAATTTAGAATTTCACCATAAGTTTCAAGTCTTAGAAACACCTTTTGAGGTTTAAATTGGTGGAATATTAAGGTGACTAATGATATTTTTATAATATATTTTTATTCAATTTGAGGTATTTTTAAACCTTAGGTTTATCATGTTAAAAATTTTCCTTGATGAATAATTCTATTTTAATTTTTTTAGACATAATTGTAAAGGTATGGAAAACCTTTAGGGTTTATTGGATCTTTAACTTTGAGGTAATTATGGGTTATTGAATATTTAGGATGAAAAAGGAAAAGTATGAGATATATTTGTTTGTTAAAACTTTCCTTTAATGTTAAATATAATAAGGTTATTTTACATTTATAGGAATTTTATAAGGATTATATTAATATAGTTTTATAAAAAGGACAACCCACAGGATGGGAGATAACTTTTCATGTCCAGAAAAGTTGTAGGGATTAAACCCACAACCAAAGGGAGATAAGGGTGCATCACCTAATAATAGCATATATGATGTCCTGGTAAGTATGATGGTGTTTTCCTTTATTTAACTCATCAGATGGATGAAGGTTATATTCATTTTTGGAACATATGTTTTATCATATATATAACTATGGGATTTGAAATTGATTTGGTGATTAATGTTACTTCGGAAGATGTTCACTATTTTTGGAAACCCTATATGATTAAGGTAAATATAATATAATGTGATTTTATTTGAGGAATAATGGTTTAATTGTATTTTGGATACATATATGACTGTGGATTTATGGTGATTCTGTTTATTTATGAAAATGGTTAGAATATCTTTTAGATTATATATTTAGGGAATGTATGTTTTGTGATATAAATAATAAATTTATCTTCTAATACTATATAATCAAATTATTCGGATTTTTTGGATTTAATATTGAAATGTAATATTTTAAGTAATTTTAAGGTTAGTTATTTATTGAATGATATATGTTGAACTTTGTATATTACTATTTAATTTTAGAGAATAAAGTATTTTTCCTTATATGAAGGTTTATTATTTTTGGGAATTAACTTATCATGTGCTAACCATTTTGGTTTTTGTTAATGCCTAAATATAGGGGGAATATATTTTTATTATTTTTTGTATTATCTATTATAGGTTTATTTTAGTGCTTCAGATATGAAAAAATCATCTATAATACTCATAGTTTGGATAAAAAGATAATATTGGTGTAGAAATTGATTAAATAATGAAACTATAGTTTTCAAGTAATTATATTTCCTTAAATATTGTAAAAGGTTCATAAGACAAAATTATTTTCCTATTACCTTCAATTCGGATGAATTGATGTCCTTTTTCCCGTATGTAGTTTATGATTTGGTGATTGTTAACTTTATCAAGATCATTCACTTTATTATGATCAATGATATCTAAAAATAACTTTACTTCACACTAATGTTCTATTATTTTTTAACCTATTATTTTTAATCCCATTAAACTTTCTACTTCCCTTTGTATCTTTTCAAGAATAGGTTTTATTATCCATTGTTGTGATGTGGGTTTCCACAAATAAATTTTTAAGTGAAAAAAACATTTGATTATCATGCACAAATTGTAAGGATTTGATTTATTAAAGGGGTAGAATGTACCATCCTTATATTTTTATGAAATATTTCTCTTTAAATAATATGATTTCTTCGATAGCTTTCTTTTCACGCAAGAGTGAGTTTAAATGACTTGTGTAACATTATTAAAATATTATGTGACCATAATAATCTAGATGTTCAACTGGAAGATATTAATAGTATTAAAAAAATTATTAAATATATTTATAGGACCTACTTAGAACAAATTTATTGATTAATTCTAATGAAATAAGTGCTCAATAATCAGAAATGTTTTTTATGCGTTAAAAAATATGTTTTCTTCAAAAATAGATTTTATTGAGAAAATTTAATAATTAAATTTTGGAATGTATATAAATTGTATTTTAAAAAAATAATATAATTTTTTAAAATCATTATATTAAAATTATTATAGGGTAAATTTTTTGGATTTTTAAGAAAGGATTTATTTTTTAATGAATAGTGAAAATAATGATTTTTATCAAAAACTGTATTATTGTTCAAACCATTTGAAAAATTACATTTCATATTAAAAAAAATCAAAATAAAATTAGTTATATAATATTATTAATAACACAATTATGTAATTTGAATCAATTTCATAGTTTAATTTGGTATAAAAACATTTTTATGCTTAAAAGGAAATTTTACTAAAAAATTGTTTTTTGTTGTGTTTTTATGATTTAATTTTAAATTATATTCTTCCACAAGTATGTTCTGAATTTTTAAAAATAGATTTTATATTTTGATTTAATGGTTTTAAATTTAATAAATATGACTCTTATTTTTTGTCAATATAAATTGTAACCTAATTAATTTTTATCACCTTACTAAAGGATAAATCTGGTTAATCTGGGTTAGAAATAAGTGATAAGGACATAGTTATTCATAATAATTATTATTTGATGAATTAAATTAAACAAATAACTGATAATTTTATAAATTGATTCATTTAATGAAAATTTGTTCATGAAAATGACCTATATATTATTTACACCAAAGGAATTGAAAAAATGTCACTCTTTTAGTATTAAATATAATTTATTTGTTTACAAAGGGAAAACATTATTTATGAAATAATATTAATTGTAATTTTGTTACTAATTGAATTATATTCATTTTTTAAATTTATTTATAATTTTTAGTAATTAAATAATTACCTAAAATACCTACAAAACCCTAATAAAGTAATTATTTAATTAATGGAAAAAATCAAATAACTGATATTAAAAATATAAAACAATATTATAATTTGATATAATTAAGGTGATAAAATAATTTTATAGATTACCATGACATTTTTTGCATGTGTTAAAATAATTTTTTATAATTCTAAGTGTTTTATTGATGTCATTAATGTCAAATTAATGAATAGTATCAAAAATGACATTGATGATATTTTATGAAAATAATATTTTATTAAATTTTTTAAAATATATAAAAAAAATTAAATAATAAAAATGGGGATAATTTATGGTCTAAAATATCATAAATTTCCATTTATGGTTAAATTTACTCATTATAATTCAATATTTGAACATTTTAATATTAGATTTTTTTTATCATAGTTAAAATTAAAATAGGTTAACTAAGGGTTAATCAAAATGATAAGGTTTAAAATTACACTAAAAATTGTTTAAAATATATTTTTTGATGTTATTAAAATCTTATCCCACATTATATTAAAATAAATTACAATTTTTAGGTATTTTGATTGATATTGAGTTCATTATAAATTAATCTTTTGAGAAATTCTAAAATTTCCCCTCAATTCAATTATAAAATGACACCTCCTTCTTCACTACATTACACCACATTTAGCCTTATATATTTACCATAATCTATAAAATTATCTTCTCTATTTACCTATAAACATTATAGATGTTATTTTCTTCCAAAAATACCAACCCTAGATCCTTTATAGGTGATCTAGAGGATTTGTTTTGAAGAAGAGGTAATCGCTCTAGCTGATCACTTTATTTTTATACTCTTATTTACCACCTATAAATATATGATGTATATCATAAAATATTAAAATAAGTATAATTATTATTATAAAATGATATTATTATTATTATTAAAACACCATTATATACCCTTTTTCCTACCAAATAAGAAGTGAAAGTATCGCTTGTTCATATGTATGGCTTACCACCCCCATATTGCGATACAATTAGTTTTTCATAACCATATTTTATGGATAGGTATTATTATGGAATTTATGTTTATATATGATATTTATGATATAATTATACATATATAATGATAATATCATGTATACATTCTTATCATACAATCTTTTGGGAAATGATAATGTCGCTCGTGCATACGTATGGACTACCATCTCCACGATGTGATGTGATTGAATTTTAATTTATATTTTACATGGATGGTAACAAGCATGGTTTTTATAAATATAAATTGTAGGTATATAACTATATTTATTCAATAAATTTCTATTATTATTAACCTTTATTTTATTCTATCAGATGAAAAATAGAAACAACATTTATATGTAAGTATGATTTACCATCTCCATGAAAGATGTAATTCATTTTCTATCTCTAAATTTTATGAATGATTATAAATATGTATATAATGAATATTTTGTTTTATAACATGATAAAATTTCTTTAAATTATATGATTATGATCAAAGTATAAGTATTGAGACTATCAAACCGAAACATGATTGGGAAACAAATCATTCATCACCTAAAATGGTGATTTTAATAAACAGTTATTAATAAATGGGTGATAAGATGTTATATATAATTTATACATGGTATTATAGATATGAATATGATTATTTAATACATGAATAATAAATCCATATTTATTATACATGATTTTTTAATGTTAATGAAAAAAATTATGACTTGAGGTAAGGGGTCATCATCTCAGTTTTATTTCTATGGGACAAATGTCTTATATACCAATTGTTTCTTATATGTGGTGTATATATTTCTCATAACTGTATTTTATGATTATTATCATGAAAAATAATGGTATTTTAATATCCATATAAGTCACTTTATTTCATTTGTATTAAATTTCAAATGATACCAAAGTGGTAAGGGTTTATTTCACAATCTCGTCGTTATTCAGGATTCTTTGTGATTAAGTCTCTTTTGGAGAATATTTCTATTCAATTTTCATGTTTTATAAAAAAACAAAAAGTTTTTTAAAATTCACCAAAAAAATTAAAATCATGTTTCCCCATGTCTGGATTTTTATAAAATTGTTTAAAAGTAATTTTTTCCACTTTCTAAAAAAGGGAATTTGTGACATTTCAAGAAAAAAAATAGAATGAATGTTTTTTTAACTTATACAACATGATAGGATTTTCCGAAAATTATTATGACTTAATTAATTGAATATTATTTTATAATATTAACTATTTTTCTCAATGAAAAATTTTTATTTATAATTCCATGACTTTTAAATAAAATAACATCAGAATGGAAAGGTTATTTTCTTCAAGAATTATTTCAAGTGATCTTTCAAAATAATTTTTCATCTAAAATGATATTATTTGATGTTACGTATGATTTTATAGGGATATGATTCGAGTATTCCATCCATATTATTTCTCAAAATTGTTTATGTTTATTATTTATTGATTTTTATAAATCGTATTTGTTTTCAATGAGTTATGTTATAATGAAATTTTAATGAAAATCATTTATTTTTATGGGTTCTTATGTGATGAAAGATTTAAGATCCTATATAACATATATTTATAGTTTTCAGTATGTGATAGGTGGGACCAATATCTCCCTCCAAGGAATTGGTTAATGATTTAAATCTCATGAGATAGATAGGACTGGAATGAGGGGTGGACTTGGATCAGTAAGGGACTTTTTCTACTATGATGGTCTTGGGAGTGATCCTTGACTACTATGATAGTTGGGCAGTGAAACCATATAACTATGATGGTATTGGTAAAGATTATTTACTATTATGAAAATGATTTTCTATGCGTATTTTTATTCTAAAATTCCATGGTATGCTCTCATGAATTATTTATTTGATTCTTTTATGATTCATGTCATATTAACTTCCAATATTTATTCCATGACTCAATATTGTGATATTTGATATATGGGATTTAATTTTAAAATGTTTTGTTCGTTTTTATATACCCTTATTTTCATGTAATCATTGATATCTTCCATATTTATCCTTATTGAGCATCTGATCTCACCCTTTTCTTATGTTTCATTTTCCCAGGATATAAAGAAAGTTTTTAAGTAGGATATTTCTAAGAAGGGTTCTGGATTTGAATAAATTCTGGGAGATGATATATATTTTTATGAACTGTTTGTTTAATTTTCCAAGATATGTAATAGTTTTTCATAATTATATAATACTATAAAACTAAAATTTCCTTGGGTATGCTAGTGATCTAATATTTCTTTTTTAAGTTGTAAGATTTTCATGGAAAACTTGGGTCATAATTATTAGTATCAAAGTCAGAAATGTAAAGTTTTTTTTAGTATCAGATCCAGAAGTGTGGGATTCAGGGATGTTACAATTAGAATCACAAAAGGGTTCAGATAATTTTAGATATTATGATGTTTTAATATCAGGTTATATTAATAGTTATAGATATTATCATATGAATATAATTTTTATTTTGATCATAAGTTCATAGTCTTAAAAACCCCCTTTTCTGTAGTTTTAAGGGACATAATTTAAGGTGACTAATGTTGTTTTTCGAAGAATTCTTTATAGAGTTTGAGGTATCTTTATACCTTAATTTTATATGGTGAAAATGTTTATTTGAGAAATAATTGTATTTTCATTTTCTGGACATAAGTTTAAAGGTATGATAAGCTTTAGGGTTTATCGAATCTTTGATTATTGAGGTAATTATGGGTTATTACATTTTTGGGTAGCAAAATGAAAAGTATGAGATATACTTTGAGGTTAAAACTTTACTTTAATTCTAAATATAAAAAGGTTATTTTACATTTCTATGAATTTTATAAGAATTGTGTTAATATAGTTATAGAAATAGGATAACTCGTAGGATGGGTGACAACCCATGACGTCCAGCAAGGCTGTGGGGATTGAACCCACAACTGAAGGGAAATAAGGGTGAATCGCCTACCACTAGCATGTGTTATGTCTTAGTAAGTATGAAATTTTTTTCTTTTATTTATATGATCTGATGGATAAAGGTTATTTTAAATTTTGGAAATATGTTTTATTGTATATATAACCATGGGATTGGAAATAGATTTGGTGATTAATGAAAATTCAGAAGACATTCACTATTTTGGGAACCATATCTGATTAAGGAAAATAGAATTTTATACAATTTTTTTTGAGTAATAAAGGTTGAATTTTATTTTTGAGACATATATGATTGTGGATTTATGGTGATTTGGGTTATTTATGAAAATTATTAGCATATCATTGGGATTATATATTTAGGGTGTGTACATTTTGGGAGATAAATACCAAATTTATCTTGGAAGACTATGTGGTCAAATCATTATGATTTTTGGGATTAAATATAAGTATGGAAAATTTTAATGAATTTTGATGATATTTATTTATTTAGTGATCTATGTTGAACATTTTTCATTAGTGTTGAATTTTGGAGATTAAAGTAGTTTTATGTATATTAAGGTTAATTATTTTTCGGGATTAAATTATCATCTGCTAACCATTTCAAAAAAATTTAATTCCTAAAGAAAGTAGGGATATATTTTTATTATTTTTTAGATTATGAGATCTTGTAGTGGTTTATTTTAGTTCTTTATATATAAAAAAATAATCATCAATACTCATATATTGGAGAAAAAGATAAGATTGTGGTGATATTTTATTAAAGGACGAAACCATACTTGTCAAATAAGTATATTTCATCATCTTCACAGACTAGTAAGTAAATTAATTCCTCTCCAATATTAAAAATTTTATAATATAGAATTTTTCCTTATAAACTTCAATTTGGATTAATAAATGGTCTTTTCCATATCCGTGGTTTATGATTTTTTGATTGTTAACTTTCTCAAGATCATTAATTTTCTTGTGATCAATTATCTCTATAAATTAATTCAATTCCCACTAATGTTATCCTATTTTTAATACTAGTGTTTTTTATCCAATATAAACATTGTACTTCCATTTCCCTATTTTCAAGTGGAGGTTTTACTATACCTTATCATGATATGGGTTTCCATAAAGGTATTTTGAAACGAAAAAAACCTTGGATTACCAAGAAAAAAATGAGAGAAATAAATTTATTAAAGGGGGATAATTTTACACCCTAATATTTATAAGAAATATTTCTCTTTAAATAATTTTATTTCCCTGATAGTTTATGTTGCACACAACATCAAGTTTAAATGAACTACGAAACTTTATTATAATATTATGTGACTATTATAATATAGTAATTAAATTGGTGGGTATGAATAGTATTAAAAAAATTATGATATATATATATATATACTACTTAGTACAATTGTCTTTATTAACTATTTTTTAATAAGTACTCCATTTTCAGTGATGTTATTTTATGCTTAAAAAAATAAGTTCCTTCAAAAAATACTATTTATTGAGAAAATATTATAATTAAATTCTGGAATTTATAAAAAAATTAATTTATAAAAATAATATAATTCTTTAAATAGATATATCAAATTTATCTTAGTTTAAATTTTTTGGATTTTTCTGAAAAGATTTATTTTCCAGTGAGTAGCTAAAAATACCAATTTTATTCAAAACTGTATTTTCATTTCAACCATTTAAAAAGTTTTATTTTATTATAAAATGGTTTAAAAGTAAAATTAGTATAATTATATTATTATTGACACATTTATGTTAATTAGAATCAATTTTAAAGTTTTATTTGGTATAAAAACATTTTTATACATAAAAATGGGGTTTTTCTAAAAAATTGTTTTTCGTTGTGTTTTGTTGGTGTAATTTTAAATTAAATTCTACCACTAAGGTGATTTTAATTTTAAAAAAATAATTTTATATTTATATTTATGTGGTCCAAATTTATTAAATTGTACTTCTTTATTTTTTGTCAATATGAATAGTAAACTTAGTAATTTTTATCACCTTAGTAAAGGGTAAATCAGATTAATCTATGATAAAAATAAGTAGTAAGATCATAATTATTTAATATAATTATTATTTGATGAATGGAATTATATAATTAACACTTTATTTTCAAAATTTAGTCATTTAATTTACACTTTTCTATAAAAATGACATATATATTATTTAAACCAAAGGAAGTGGCAAAAGGTAAATCTCTTAGTTTTAAACATCATTTATGTGTTCACATAGGGACACAAATTAGTTATTAATGAATAATATTAGTAATTTTATGAAAATAATAAATTTATATTCAATTTTAAATTTATTTATAATTTTTAGGAATTAAATAATTACCTTAAATACTTACATGATGTTGATAGAGTAATTATTTAATTAAGGGAAAAATAAAATAAATGATATTAAAAATATTAAAAGTATTATAATTTAGAATAATTAATGTGATAAACGAATTTTATAGATTACCATAAAATTTTTGGGATGTTTTAAAATAATTTTTTTAATTATAAGTGTTTTATTAATGTTATTAAAGTCAAAATAATGAAGTGTCAAAATTGGCACTAATGATATTTTATGAAAATAATATTTTATTAAATTATTTAAAAATCATAAAAAATCCTAAATAGGGACAAAGGGGATAATTTATGGTATAAAATATCATAAATTGGACATTTATAGTTTAATTAATACCTTATAAGAAAATATTTTAACCTTTTAATATTGAAAAGGTTGTAATTGTAGTTAAAATTAAAATATGTAAACTAAGGGTTAATCAAAATGATAAGGTTTAAAATTAGACCAAAAATTAACTAAAATATATTATTTTATGATATTAAAACCCAATACCACCTTTTATTCAAATACATTTCTATTTTAATGTATTTATATTTAGATTGAGTTTTTTATAAATTAATCTTTTAAGAAATTCTAAAATTGCCCCACACATCAATTATAAAAGGACACTTCCTCCATCACTTAATTACACAAACTTTATCCTTATATATCATCAATAATATTCCAAATTCTCTTTTAAGCTTTATTATACAAATTCTATAGGTACTATTCTTCCCAAAAGACCAACCCTAAATCCCTTTAGAGGAGAACTAATAGAGTCATTCTGAAGAAGAGGTGATCACTCTAACTGGTCGCTTTCTTTTTATACTCTTCTTTACATCATATAAATTGATGATATATACCATAAAATAATAAATTAATTATACTAAACATTATAAAATATTATTTTGATTATTAAAACACCATTATACTACCTATTTCACATTAAATAAAAAAGTGAAATTATTGCTTGTGTGTACGTACGACTTACCATCCTCATGCAGAAATAAATTTTTTTTCATATCCATATTTTATGGATGGGTATTATAATGTAATTAATTATTGTATATTATATTTATTATATAATTATATTTTCATAATGATAATATCATGTTTATATTCTTATCATACAATATTTTGGGAAATGATAATGTTATGTGTGCGTATGTATGGACTACCATATCCATGATACGATGTGATTCCTTGTTCATTTATATTTCACATGGATGGTAAAAAGGATTTATTTTATGAATATAAATGATATATATAACATAATAATTATTCTGAAAATTTATATTATTATTTACCATACATTCATTCCATCAGATGAAAAATGGAAGCATCATTCATGTATACGTACGACCTACCATCTCGAAGAACGGTGTAATTCATTTTTTTGTCTCTAATTTATATGAATGATTATAAACATGTATATAATTAATATGTATTATTTTTATAGGATTATTAACTTTATAGAAATAATTTTACCATGATCAATGTATAGAGACTGAAATTGTTGAACCAAAACATGTTTGGAAAATGAAAGTGTTGTCACCTAGAAAAATGATTTTAATAAGAAATTATTAATAAATGGGTGATAAGATGTTATAAATAAATCATACATGTAATTATCTATATTAATAAGGTTATGTAATAAATTTATTATAAATCCATATTTATCCTATAGGATGTTTGAATGTGAATGAAGAAATGAGAGACTTTAGGTAGGGGATTATCATCTCACTTTTATTTCTACAATACATATGTCTTATATACCACTTGTTTCTTATATGTGGTGTATATAATACCCATGATTTCATTTTATGATTATTATCGTGAAAATTATGGTATTTTCATATCCATATATTTTTTGTTATTTCATGGGGATTATAATTCAAATGATTCCAAAGTGGTAAGGGTTTATTTTACAATCTCATAATTATTAGAGAGTGTTTGAGTTTAAGTATCTGTTGGGGGATATTTCTCTTCAATTTCCATGTTTTAAAAAAATCAAAAAGGTATCTAATATTATATAATAATTATTTAAAATAATTTCTACCAATGTTTTAATTGTTAAAAAAAGGTTCGAAAGGAATTTTTTGTCATTTAACAAATGAGGTTCTTTGTGACTTTTCCAACAAAAATATAGAGGGAATTTTTTCTTAACTTATATGGAATGAGTGTATTTTCCCACCATAATGAATACATAATGCATTGAATCTTACTTAACAATATTACGATGTTCTTTTCAAAGAAATTTTTTTCTTTATAATTGCATATCTTTTAAAAAAATGATTTCAAAATAGAAAGGATATTTTGCTCAAGAATTATTTCAAGAGACCTTTCAAAATAATTTTCCATTTAACATAACATTAATAGATTTTACTTATGATTTAATGGGGATGTTATCCATGGATTCCATCTATATTATTTCTCTAAATGGTTTTTTTATTATGTCATGATGTTTATTTATCTCATTTATTTTCTATGAGTTATGTTATGATGAAATGTTTATGAAACATATTTATTTTAATAAGTTCTGATATAATAAATGATTTAAAATTATACAGCACACGTATTAATATATTTCATTATGTTATTGGTGGGTCTTATATATCCCTATGATATATTGTGTAATGATTCATATCTCATGAAATAAATAGGACTAGAAGGGGGAATGAACCCGAATCAGTAAGGTACATTGTATGTTATGATGGTCTTGGGATGAACCATGACTGCTATTATGGTTGGGGAGTGAACCCATACCACTATTATAGTCTTAGAAAATATCCTTGACTAATAAGGAAATGATTTTATATTCTTATGTGTATTTCATAATTCTTTTTATGATCTAATGGATTATGTTCTTTGATTCATTTTGGATTCATGTCTTATTAACTTCCAATATTTATTCCATGACTCAATATTGTGATGTTTGATATACAAGTCTTAATTTTAAAATGTTATGTTCATGTTCTTGTACCCTTATTCTCATGTAATCATTGATATCTCACAAATTTATCCTTACTAATCATCTGATATCACCCTTTTATTATGTTTCCCTATGATATTAATAAAGGTTTTAAATAGAATATGTTTGAGAATAGTTCTAGACATGAATAAATATTTATAGATGATATAGATTTTTATGAACCAATTGATTAATTTTCCAAGATATGTAAGATTTCTTCTTAATTCTCTATAACAATAAACCTAAAAGTTCATTGGGTATGTAAGTGGTCCAATATTGTTTTTGAAATTGTAATATTTTTATGGAAAAATTTAGGTCACATTTATCGATATCAAATTTGGAAATATAAATTTTAACCATATCTGAAATTGCGTGATTCCAGGCTGTTACACTCGTACCCTTTTCCACTCAAGGGTATTCATGTAGTTGTACCTATAATTAGTTTATAGTTGACTTCCATCTATGTAACCCATAATCCTTAATCATGGGATTAAATGTGATGAAATATGTTCTTATGTTATATGTTTTATGTGGAACACTTATGCATGTACATGATATGAGTATCATGGGTGCACCCAGATAGTGCTCCAATGCATTGGGTAATGTTTTAGTCTCATGATATTCTATGTGTATTGAAAGGGAGGTTATCCTAAGAACATTTTGATTTTACTTCTTGGTGTTTAACGTTGACTTATACTTATGATGTCAGGTTTAATGGTGTTGCCACATTCCCATGATGCCTTTATGTTATCATGTTATATCATCCCCCATTGTTCGAGATTACAATTCCCACCCTTTTCATGTATCACTGATATGTATATTGACTAAGAAGTGTTTATTTCATTATGTTATTCTTTTCTTATCCCCTTACTGGTATTTATAGCTCACATCATTCTTATATATGTCCCTTGGTTATCTTGTAAAGTATTTAAAGCTATATAATTTTAGAAGAATTCTAATGAGGTTTTAAATAATGTTGTTATATCCATGTATCAAGTTGATGTGTACATAATTACCAAATACACAAGTATTATCAATCATCTAGGTTATAATATGTGTGTTTTTATATAATAAAACATGAATTACTGCATGATAAAGGAAAATGTTTTCATACACTTACCCCATAGATTGTATCTCCCAAAAAATATGAACCTCTTTAAATAAGTCAAAAATATATAAACCATGTGGGTAAAGGGGTACATTTATTTTATTTTATTTTAGGAATAGAGGTGGTCAAGTTAGACCACCCCTTTATTTTTAAATTTATTCAAATCCATTATAGTGGTTACATATAAAATAACTCTTGTGCACACTTATTCTTATAAAGAATCACTCATACCCATTTATACATCATTATTTTTCTTCCATGTAAGTACAGTACCAATAGTTTTCTTTTCATGCTTTATAGTGGTTCAAATAAAACCACTTAAAAATTATTCATGTTTTTTCTCTTAAAATTCCATCAATGTTGTTTCGGGATTTTACACCTGATGAAGGTCCTTTCTTGAGTACACTTTATTTTCCCTTATAAATGGTTCAAATTTATCCTTTATCTTTAGCTTCTAGGTTTTTCCTTTATTCCCAAGAGTTCTATTATGAGTTCCAAATGTTTGGTGCTTGATGTACCTTTCATTAAGTTTCATGCGTGTCCTCCAAAATAGTGAACCCTTTTTAGATCAACAACCTTTTTCCATGATAAATAATTTACTTATATGTCATGGGAGTGGAGAACCTCCTTTTGAATTTTCTTTATCTCTTCCAACTATAATTAATTTCTAAATTATCAGGGTTATAATATATAAACATTTACCATAGAAATCATACCTCATTTGATACCATTTTGAGTGATATATTGACACAATCAGAGTTCGTATTCCAATGAGATTATGGGATTCAAATAAAAAACCCATCGTATTCCTCAAAATTATAAAGAAGTATCACTTTGTGTATAATTTATTTTAAACTTTGTTTCTTATATATTTTCTAAGATACTTTCTTTTAATTCTATATTTCATATCAAGATTATTTTTGTGGTATTTATTGGATCATCTATAATGGGAACTTCCAACTTGTACTTTCCCATTAAGGAACTAAGATTTGTTTCAAGTTCCTTAATCTTCTATAATTTAATTTTGATTGAGTATCCATAATCTTTATTCTTGAGATAGATTCCATACTTTTTTGCATCTTTCCTTCAAGATGTGTTCTAAGAGAGAGAACATTTAATTTCAATTCATTTTCAATGAACATATATTTCCTTTCTAACTTCTTCAAGAAAATAACTTTGTTGTTTTATTTTTTCACCAATCCCTATTATATCAAAGTTTATTTCCACTTCCACTCTTCTATTTCTTTTCTAATATGTGACCATATCTATAATGATTTAATAATATACCTCATGTATTTTAATACCCTGAGTTATTATGAATTATTTTTTCAAATAAATTAAATTTATTTGATAGCTTTCATTACACACAACACCAATTTAATATTTAATTACACTCAATACAAAGCTAAACTTTCATTATACACAACACTGAGTCAGATTGTGTTACACACTAAGTTTTAAAAAAACTACGATATATTATAAATATAGTTATTTAAATGTGGAAATTATAACCTATCAATTAATATTATTAATATTAATTGTAATAAATAATTTTTAAATTTTAATTATAATAGTTTTATATGAAGGAAAAATATTGATAAAAAAGAACTTAATTTTCAGTAAAGTCTTTATATGTTTTCAGAATGTTATTTTCTAAAAGAATGATTTTTATTTATTTCAGTGAACATTAATAAAATTATTTTTTCAAACTTTTAGAAAATTAATTTTATAAAATAAAATTAATTTTTAAAATCATTGTGTCAAAAATTATCAGAGGGTTACGTTTTTATATTTTTCTGAAAAGTTACATTTTTTATGAATAATGAAAATATGAAATTTTAATTAAAAACTACATTTTTTAATTTATTTATAAATTTTAATTATATTTTAAATTTATTTTAAAGTAAAATTAGTTCAAATATATATCCATTAATCCAATTTAGGTCATTTTAATTAGTTTCATATTGAATTTTGATATAAAACATTGTAAACTTTTGAACATTTTCTCTTTAAAACCCCACTTTATATATTATCTGTGGAATTAATTTTAAATTAAATTTTTTCACTTATGTGTATATAATTTAGAAAAATTGATTCCATATTTGGAATCATCATAATTTATATTATCTAATTATTATAAATTTATTTTTTACAAAAAAAAATTGTAAAAAAGTAAAAAATATTTACCAAAATTAACGTAAAAATTGGATTAACAGAGGGGTTAAACTACAAATATGTGGGTTAAAGACAATCCAAAAATTGTAAAATTCCTATTTTATGTCCATAATTTAAACTCATCTCTTCTAGGGTCGAGAATGGTTCATTATTGGAGTTGTGTTACATGAGAAAATTCTGGCGGAAGTTTTTCTTTTGAAAAATTGAAAGTGCGCCGCTCACATCACTTATAAAAGGCCACCACTTATCTTATCCTCTCCTCATGATTTTTATAAGAAGATAAAAATGTAATTCAAAAAATCTAATAACTATGTAGAGAATAATATAATATTTTCTTTATTCTCAAAGTGTGGTAACAAGCATTGAGGGAATTTTATTATGGGTGCTAGTAAATGTTTTAAGTGTGGAAGGGAAGGTAATTATGAAATTGGTTGTATAAGTGATGGGAATAATTTATATTATGATTAAAATATAGATAAATCTATACATAATTCACTACCCACACTTCATTTTTTGAAATGCAAGGAGTATGGACACTATGTTAACCAGTTCCCAAATCTGAAGGTTAATGAATATGGTCAATGTTAGTAACCTATTAAGCTAAGAGACAGAGGTAAATATCATGTGATCACTATTTTTTATGTGGTTTGTGATAAATACATGGTGAAATGTATACATTATATCCACTCTAGAACTTCTAATGTCTTATTTGACTTTTAATCTACCCATTCTTTCATATCTGAAGAATCATTAAAGGGTATCAAGATTCCTCCCAAACAATTAGATGTAGAATAAGCATAGAAACCCCCCTAATGGTTCAATTATCACATATCAAATCAATGTTTCTTCTCTGTCAGGAATTAGGGGGAATTTTCTTCCTTAAAATCTTTTTATTCTCCCTCTAGTTGAATTTAGTGGTATCTTGGGCATGGATTAGATTTATCTACATAAATCCCACATCAATTATTGAGGAAAGGAAGTCCAAATTAATATTCTAAACCAACCTATGATCATCTATCTATGTAACAATATGTAAGAACTTATTATGGACATCACATCCATTGTTTGGGTCAAACTTCCCTTTCATAAGGGGTGTTTATATCATATGGTTGGGAAGAAACTCGACCTCGATGATATATCTATTTTGTAGGAATTTATTGATGCCTTTAGAAAAGAGTTTCCTAGACTTAAAAAAAAGTGAAGTTGGGTTTTCAATAGAAATCATACCTATTTACGTACCAATTTCAAATACACCCTATAGACACTACCACAAAACCAGGCAAGGAAGGCGCCTGCCTTTATCAGTGCTAACGAAAATGCGCTGATAAATGGGTAAGCCTTTATCATCTCTAGATAAAAGTGCTGATAAATGTTCCCTTTATCAGCACTAAAACAAGTGTTGATAATGGTGTACCCTCTATCAGCTCTTTTTTTAGCACTGATAAATGATACATTTATCAGCGCTTTTCTTAGAGCTGATAAAGGTTATATTTATCAGTTCTTTACTTCATATGAAATTATAAAATTTATATTCAAAAATAATATTTATTATATATATTAAATAAAAAACACATGTTATAACAATATATATATATATAATTAAATAATTATAAGATTAATAATAAATATATTTATTAGATTTAAAAGATTTATTAGATTTATTAATTCATTATATTTATTAGATTTATTAATTCATTATATTTAATATATATATTTATTATATTTGTTTATATTTAATGTATTTGTTTTATATATAAATATATAATACTTTTTAATATATATGTATAATTAAAATTATTGAATATATGTGTGTTTTCCAATGATTTGGGGTCAATGAATATATCATGCATGTATGTTATGTGATCATATATGTGCATGAATAATGTTCATTTATAGATTATAATTACATATCACGTTGATGTGTTATTGATTTATAATTCATTATGTTACCCATATAATATATATGTTCTAAAAAATGTACACTTGTAATTAAAATTACATTATATTTAAAAAATAAAAATATATTTTATTATATTTTTAATGATATATATATAAATATACCTTTCAAATACATTTTTAATTATAATTATAATTAACTATATATAATTAATATATTTCTAATCTTTTAAATATATATAATTAATATATTTATTTTATATATTTATATGATTATAAATATAATAAATATATTTCTTATAATTTTATAAGTATAAATAAAGATATATTTATTTAGAGTTATAATTATTAATAAACATATATATATATATATGTATCATAAATATCATTTTAAATAAATATATAATAATATAAACAAATTATTAAATTTATACATTTATCAGTGCTTTTATTAGCACTGATAAAGTATGGATTTATCATCTCTACAAAAGCACTGATAAAGTGGGTCTTTATCAGCACTAAAATGAAAACCGCTGATAAAGACATCCTTTATCAGTGCTACAAAAGTGCTGAAAAAGTCCTACCTTTATCAGCGCTAAAAAAGCACTGATAAAGGGAGTCTTTATCAGCCTTTTTCATTTTAGCGCTGATAAAGACCCCCTTTATCAGCTCTTTTTACTAGCACTGATAAAGGTCTCCACGGGATTTATAAATGTAACCAGGTCCTCCTCCTCCTCTCCACACCCTATAAATCTCTCACGTAAGCCCTACCATGCGCCTCCGCCGCTACCTCTTTCTCATCCTCCTTTTCCATGGCTTCCACCTCATTCTCCACCTCTGGCGCCTACTTCTCCTCCTCCTACACTTTTCACAGCTCCTCCTCCCCACACCCTATCAAACTCTAGTAGAATCCTTTCCATGTGCCTTCGCCACTGCCTCCTCTCTGCCGCTACATCATTCTCCTCCTCATCTGTCGTGACCACCGCCTCATTCTCCTCCTTCGGCACCTACTTCTCCTCCTCCTCCTCTTATCGCGGCTCCTCCCCCTCCTCCTCCTACACTACGGCTCCTCCTCCTCCTCCTCTGTCGCGTCTCCTCCTCCTCCTCCTCCACCTATGCCTCCTCCTCCTCCTCCTCCTCCACCTACTCCGCTTCCTCCACTGCCTCCACTACCTCTGAGCTACCTCAGCTACCTCTGCTGCCTCCAATGCCTCCTCTGCCTTTGCTACCTCTGTTGGCTTCACTACCTCTTCTACCTCTGCTATCAACACCTCCTCCTCCTCCGCCACCAGGTCCTCCTCCTTAAGGTGAATAAAATTGAATTTCCATGAATTAATTATATTTGAATTTATTTTCAATATTGATATTAATTATGATTTGGCATGATTCTTGTGTGTGATGCGTGTGTGTGTGACACATGTACATCTGGTTGGTTACTTGTTTGATATTGATTAGATCTCCCCATTATATCCTTGTGATAGAAACCTGAGTAGAGAGAGTATTTTTTTGTAAGAGGTTGTTACACTAGATTAGGATTTCACTCCATCTAGTGGCCCTTAGTTTGGATCTTTTTCTGATTTTGGATACTACCCCATAGTTAGGTCAGGTAGGGTTTGAACCGTTCGTTCAGGTGAATTCATGTCATCAGGTGAGTCATGCCAACAGGATGAGACATATGTTTACTAAGTTCTATGTTGTACACTATATTGTACACTATTCTCCTTAGGTTCGAAAAAAACAAACCATAATAGGGTTTCTACCAATTTTTTCCCACTACCCACTCTCTCTGGGTTGGGTCATATACCTATTTAAATATCACATCCTTTCTTATAACATAAAAGTGCCACCAACCTCTCACATTGGGTGTGATTCACATATCCTCTAATTCCACAACATAGTAGCTGCTCCCCTCTCACTTATGGTGGGTCTCACCATCACATCACATAGAAAACAATTTAAAGAGAGAATATCTATAGACAACCTCTCACGAAACTAATCCAAACCAATAATAAGTGATCCCCATTTCTATATCTCACATCATATTATCATAAAAAAAATGTTCTAAGGAGGGAATCACAATATCCAACCTCTATCACAATTCAAAATGTGCCATCAATAGGTGTATCTCATGGAAGTAACACACTAATCCCCTTTTACCAATGCCTTCTCACTCATAGTAGGGTCCTATAAACACCTTATCATTTAAATATAGGCCATCCATCTAGTCTCATGCCACAAAACATATAAATAGGAATCTAAAGAGGGTATCTAGATATCCAAACACTCGTACTATCTAAACCACATCATCAATAGGTGGTCCCCATGGATGATCATACTTCAACTAGGTGAAAGTCATATAAATTCCCAATCTCTTAGTCAGTTTGACCATAAATGATAAAAGTCACCATCCATTTAGCCTTGCGTAATAATCTCCATAAAACCATCTTGCTTATACATGAAAATTATTTCCAAACTATCAACATTCAAATTACGCCTATAAGGGAATCTACTGGGTTCTACAAACCTAACCCATCTCTACTCATTGATACCAACACACACTCATCTCTACATGGTAATGTCATAACCCACATGCTATACTTGATCTAGTCCTAGATAGTCTAGTCTATATCATTTTATAATTCCCACATTAAAACTCATTAAAACTAAATAATGACCATCCTAATAAACTCACACTAAGAGCCTTGGATACCCTATGCTAAGTCATATAGAATATTACCATGACCTTCACTTAGGTACCATATCATATCTCCGCTTGGAGATCTCTTAATTCAATTATAAGGAGTAAATACTCTATGACACACTTCACCAATCCCTATATGAAATATCATACTCATCAAACACACCATGACTCTTATATATCTTTAAGAGAGTGTTCCCCATCATATGTGAGATATATAAATATATTATACAGCTTATTTAGGCCTAAGACTCTAATACCTACTCAAATTGCCTTAGAAAACTTAACTAGGCTATACAAATCTCATACCAAAGTCGATCCTCTCATAAACACAACTATAAATATCACCACTATGGAGACATAATCTCTGGATGATCACAAAATCAAAAATAAAATCAATAGAACCCTCATTCTATCTCTTAGTAGATCAAAAACACCCTGTTTATTTTCCTAGGTTGCTCTTGATTTCTATCCCTTTCACTGGAACACATATACTCATGCATGAATGAAAAATCATGCATAAAGTGGGACATGGTTTTGTATTATAGGGTCCACCTACCTCAAAAAATGGAGTAACCCCCTCACTAAGATCAACTCATCCTCAACAAAGACTATACATGCCTTATCTAATCTTGTACCAATGATTGAGACCCAATATCAAGGCACAGTTCCCAAATAATTAATTATAGAAACTTATAATTTATTATTCACCTTAATATAATTAGGAATAATATTTTAAAAACTAACTGGGAAACACAACACCATCTATAACACACAAAACATGGTGCGTTCATCCTATGAGGATAACCTCTAGCCAATACAAACAAAATATACATCATCTGAATTGATTTGAAGATGATATAGTGAAATTATCACACAAATCCTAGTTAAAATCATCCCAAATCATAGGGAAATAAAGGATAATAGTAATGGATGAAGTGTTAGGGAATAACTCACTAACACACTATAAAAAACTCCCAAGAACCACCCCTCATCAGGGGGGTCGAAGAGAGGAAGATAATGAATGAATCCCAAGAACCACCCAAGATTTTCTATTAATGAGCACGCCCCTCCGTCATTTTTGAAGTATCTAGTTTTTTATCTAAATTATACTCATATTCCTTCTCCCCTAACCTATATACTCATCCTTTGGATTTCAAATAGGATGAATATAAATAAAGAATGGATGAATGCCAATCAGTTGAAAAAAGAGTATGAAGAAGGCGTGAAAGAGTTTATCAAGTTTGCAAAAGATCATGCATATGACCCTTCTCAAATCCTTTTTCCATGTTTACGCTGTTGTTATTAAAATCAAATTATTCCATAAAAGTTGGAAGAACACTAGATCTGTCATGGAATAGATCAGAGTTATATATGTTGTAATAAACATGGGGAAACAAGGAATGTAGGTAGTGGCTGGGATAACACTGCGTTTTATGGATCATCTGATATGATTACAAGCATGAACAATGAAGATGACCGTATAGAGGATGTGATTACAAATATGAATGATGATGAAGATCGTATTAATTAAATGACAAGGACCGTCGAAGATGAACTTTGTGATTACCCAAAATTGTTTGAGAAGTTAAAAAGTTGTGCAATGATTTCATTGTATGCTGGTTGCAATAAATATACAGCATTGTCAGTCATACTAAAGCTGTATAATTTGAAAGCAGACAATCAGTGGAGTGACACCAGTTTTACAAAACTACTTACTCTCCTGAATGACATGCTTCCAGATGATAATGAGCTCCCGATCCAAACATACTATGCCAAAAAAATGCTACGCTCGACGAGTATGATCTCTGAAAGAATACACACCTGCCCGAATGACTGTATACTATTTTGCAAGGACCACAAATCACTTAAAGAATTACCAAAGTGTGGTGATTCTCTATTCAAGAAATATGAATCCAGTCCTACTAAAGTTTTATGGTACTTTCCAATCATTCCAAGGTTTAGGCGCTTGTATGTAAGTGCGAAGACTGCATGACAATTGACATGGCATGCAGATACAAGAATTAAAGATGGGATACTACGTCACTTTGCAGACTCTCCTCAGTGGAAGAGAATTGATCATGAGTGTCTTGAATTTGGAAACGAGTCAAGAAACCTTTGTCTTGAATTATCTACTGATAGATTTAATCCTTTTGGTTTTCAAAGCAACAGTCATAGTACATGGCTGGTTATGTTGGTAAATTATAACTTACCACCGTTGTTATGCATAAAATGAAAATACATCATGTTATCTATGCTTATATCGGGACCAAAACAACTGGGTAATTATAATGATGTTTATTTAGCTCCATTGATCGATGATGTGCAATTATTATGGGATGTAGTTGTTACATTTTATGATGATTACAAAAAGGAGGATTTCACTTTGAGAGCCATGTTGTATGGGATGATAAATGACTTCCCTACTTGTGGAAATTTTTTAGGATATAGCATTAAAGGAACTCATGGGTGTCCCATTTGAGAACAAGGTACACAATCAATTAGGTTGAAACATTCATCGAAAACTGTGTTTATAGGACATCACAGATTTCTACCCCAACGACATAAGTATCGATCTTGGACTACATCATTTTATTTAATTTTAGAAGAACATACAACACCGTCTCCAATAATAGGTGATCAATTGTTTGAGAAAGTTAAAAATTTGGACACTACTTTTGGTAAACCGGCTTCAAAAAACCTTATGAAATCGGTTGGAAAAAGATATCAGTTTTTTTTTTGAATTACCATACTGGAATTTTCTGTATGTCATACATTTTCTTTATGTTATGCATGTTTAAAAAAATGTATTTGATAGTGTAATTAGCACATTGCTAAATACACATGGAAAAATAAAACATGGAATTAAGGCTAGGTTGGACATGGTTGAGATGGGAATACGAGAAGAGTTGGCACCCGTGAAGGGTGAAAAATGAACATTTATTTCTCCTCCTGCTTACACTCTTTCCAGGCAGGAGAGATATCAGTTTTGCAACTTCTTGAATGATATAAAGGTTCTAGAGGGGTATTCTTCAAATATCAGGAACCTCGTTTCAATGAGATATTTGAAGTTAAAAGGTATGAAATCACATTACTTCCATGTTTTGATGCAATATATCATTCATATATCTTTATGTTTCATTTTGCCCAAGAATTTCCGACATACATTAACGAAACTGTGTTTCTTCTTCAAAGCTATATGCAGCAAAGTTATAGACCCAGTGAAATTTCCAACTATGGAAAGAGAAATTGTCGTCATATTATGTGAATTAGAAATGTTCTTCCCACATTAATTTTTTGATATGATGGTTCATTTAATGGTCCACTTGGTGAGAGAGATTCAACTATGTGGTCATGTACATTACAGATGGATGTACCCCATTGAATGGTATATGAAGAATTTGAAAGGGTATGTCAAAAATAGAAGTTGGCCAGAGGGTTGTATTGCGGAGCGATATATTGTTAAGGAAGCTGTTGAATTATGTACCGAATACCTATCTGGTGTGGAAATCATTGGCCTAGCGAAATCTTGTCACACTGGGTGGCTTGAGGGTGAAGGAATTTCTGGAAGATAGGTTGTCACAATCAATATTACAGATCCGGAGCAGGCCCATCTTTATGTTTTTCATAACAGTTTCAACGTTGACCCATATGTTGAAACCCAAAAAGAAATTATTAGGCATTTGAATCCATCTTGGGAAGAAAAATTGATATCAGATACACATAATCGACGGTTTATAGGATGGTTTCAGGACCATATTTTTAAGAAGTCATATGAAAATCTGGAGTCAATTTCAGAATGACATCAATGGATAACCGGAGGACCAAGTGTGTATGTATTATCTTAAAATACATATGTAGTTAATGGTTATACATTTTATACTAATGAACATGATGAAGAAAGTACCATGTAAAATAGTGGGGTTACACTTGTGGCTGAAGCGATGCATGTTTCCAATGGTAAGGACAGAAATCCAATTTATGTGAATATGTCATACTTTGTCAACATCAAACAAATATGGTAGTTAGATTATATGGAATTACAACTTCTGATTTTTCAATGCAAGTGGGTTGATAACAGGAGTGATGTTAAAATAGATGAATTGAGATTCATGAAAGTTGATTTCAATAAGGAATGGGAGAAAGATGAACTGTTTATAATGTCATCACAGGCATTGCAAGTATTTTATGTTCCAGATCCCACAAACTGAAACTGGTCCATTGTTCTGTTATCGACCAAAACAACTGAAGGGTCATATGAAAATTCAACAGAGGATGACCCTTTCATTTGGAATTTTCAATCATTTTGTAGTGTTCCAAATTTACACAATGTTTTGTATGTCATAGGAGACCACAATGAAGGGATATGGATAGTCGATATAGGGGTAAAATCCTTTCATCCTTAAAAAAAGAGAGTTCGATAATCAAGTTTTTTTTATTGTAATATAGATTGTGTTACATTGTGTTATTATCTATTTTTTGCTGCTTTTGTGTGATCTAGATTAAATGTTAAACCACTTAGGCAGATAATGACTTATGCACCTGCTGATGCACCCAATCCCAAGACACAACAGGTTTCTCAACCTATTGCAGCTGGTCCCACTACTGAGGTACAACAGGTCTCTCAATCTGTTGCAGCTAGTCCCACTGCTGAGGTACAACAAGTTTCTCAACCTGTTACTACTGGTCACACTACTGATGTACAACAGGTTTCTCAACCTATTGTTGTTGGTCCCAGTGTCGATGATAGAGCTTCATAGGAACATAATGATGATATAGAAACTGAAGAAATGGTAGGCAATGAAACCCCGGTGGCACACAAAAAAACAAGTGCATTGTAGTTTGACAGTTTTAGCCAAAATCCTTAAGGAAAAAAGAAAAAGGCATCAAATATAAGGTGGGATGGAATAAGTGAGGCCAGCATGTAAACCCCAACAAAGCCATGTTTAGTAGCTACATTAGAATTGTCACTCGGCAACGTGTGCCGATTGATATAGAGTCATGGCACCATGTTTTCAACAGGCTGAAAACATTAATGTGGGAAGAGATTATGTTAACATTATGATATCATTTATTTAATTTATCAAAATAAAATAAAATAAAATACTAAAATATTGACTAACTCTTAATCATCTCTTGGAGAGTGCCTTTAAAGTAGATTTCTCACACAATGAATATGTATTAAGACTGGTAGGAAGGGTTTATAGAGGCTTTCGCACCATTTTAACGAAATTTCATCTGAAATATGCTGAAGGAAAAATCAAGCTGCACCCACTTCCTCTTTATGCACACTTGATATCCCAAGGAGCGTGGGATGCATTTTGCAACCATCGTGCGGAGCATACTTTTCATGTACATTGTGTTTGTTAACATGTTGTTTAAAGTTGCTTGTTTTCATCACTTTTATTGACATTTTTTTATTTATGAAACAACAACTCAGTGCTGAAAATAAAGAACTGGAAAAAAACCAGCATACACCTACCATAAAGCAATGCTGGGGTACGCTTCAATTGAAAAACAATTGGTACGTATTTTAAAATTACGATAATACTTTTATGTGACATAAAAATACATTATAACCATGTTTCTCTATTTATATGCAGTTTGATGAATCAAAATCCCAAGACACTACCATCTCACGCCATGTGCTATAGAAGGATGCTCGTGTTAATAAAGAGGGGAAACTAGTAGATGAAAACACACAAAAAGTGTGGGAAACATGTGTAAGTATGAAATAATACAAATTTTTTTTCTTTAAATCACTATTACATAATGATGATTACTTATTTTCCCATATTTTCTATTTTAAATATTCACAAGAATCAACAACACCCGCACGGGATGCGAACATACTTTCAGCGGCATTGAAATAGCCAGAAGAGTATGGCCGCGTCAGAGGTGCTGGTTTTGGGGTGACACCCCGGACATATTTTCAGAAAAAAACAAGAGGAGGTACAAACTAAAGAATTAAAAATGATGAGAGATAGAGTAGCTACCCTTGAAGAAAAATTCCAATGTTATGGAGAGTTTCTAGCAACTTTGATGGGGGAGAGGCAAAGAGAAGAAACAACTCAAGAACAACCTGCGTGAGAAGATCCCACCCCACCCCACCCCCCACTAGCATTGAGGTGAGCCATTACCCTCAAAGACCTGACTTAACTGAGGTAATCAATGTTCTAATGTTTGTTTCTAAGAAATGTGAATCACATAGACACTAATACCTTTCTTGTAATGACATTCTACAGGGTGAAAATTATTATGATTTATATTTTTCAACTCCCACCCATCACCTTGTAGCAAGGTCTACGGTGTTCAATATGTAGAATGACACGCTACACTCCAGACCACTTCCAACCAGTCATGTCAAATTGTCGATTAACGTAGCTCATGAGCCAAGCGCTGAGCTACCCATGCCAAATGACGATGATGACATTCATACAGTGGAAAAAGTTGTTGGAAAATTCGTTGCATAGCCATCGAATCTTGTAAAAAACATGTCAACCAAGAGGTATTCATTTTTTCAATTCATTTTTCAAGAAGAACCTTTAACATTTAATTAGAAAAGGGATGAACTGATGAATGTTATTACAGAAGGACAAAAGGAAGGAGCTAAAACAAAAGAGCGGATCAAAAGGATGAACCAACCGATCAAAACGATCTACTGAGAGCACCTTCACCCTGCCCGTTCTATATCCGCATTTAATATCATTGAAATCTCATGTGGATACGAAAATGAAAGTTGGAAATAATCACACAATTGTTTTTGAAAAAGATATGTACAGAGAGGAAACATTAGATTTCGTTAGTGCTGATGCTATAGCTAAAATCATCACATACGACTAGCTAGGTGCCTCAGTTATAAATGTATACATAAGGTATGTTTTGATGATTTGATTTTACAAAAGCTGATATACTATGATAATTATGGCTAAATATATTCCATATTTTTCATCGGCGTATATATGAAAAACAATTGAAGGGATTTTCCCATGAAAACAAATTTGGACTTGTTAGTCCTCACACCATGTCTACACAACAAAAATAAATAGATTACGATTTTTAGGCTGAATTAATGTCATACCTGAACAGAACGTTTCAATGAAAAATTGTGACTGACAGGCTCTTTTTAATACCAACGTTGCTGGGGTAAAACTTTACATTTTAATCATATCAATTATATTTTCATTTCTATCATTACTTATTCCTTTTTTTGTTTTTAGGAAGCATTGTATGCTCATTGCAGTCAATTTAGATACTCCAGAAATTTATTTTCTGGATTCAGTAAATAGATATCCAACAAACAAACCACACATGATGGTGATTGTCAATTTTTAATACACTAGATCAAAAATTTTAGAACTAAATATCTATTTATATAATTTATATTATATTTTAATGAGGATTTTGTTATGATATGGCGGTGTATGAATATCATCTAAAAGCTGGAATGAATCCAGGGCCTAAGGACGAAAAGGCGCATGAGATCTAAAAATGGAAAAGTATCATGGTATATATAACTATATTTAACTATCTAAATACATATAAAAATAGCTTACTTATTTTTCTTGATGTTTCCACAGTGTCCGAAACAAACAAACGGAAAGAACTGAGGTTATTATGTTTGTAAATTTATGAAAGAGATCATATTTCGTGAACAAACTAGCATCCCTGAAGAGTTATTTTTGAAAATAATTACTAGTTCATTTAAAATAATTTTTAATCCTTTGTGTATTTATATTTTTTCATTACTACTATGACTGTCACAAAAACTACTATTCACAAGATGATATAGATGTGTTTAGAAATGAATGGGCAACATACCTGATGGAAGAATGTAAACAAATGGACAATGAAGGTGAATTCCTACTACTTATTTTATCTTTATATGAACATTGATATCTCCCTTGTTTACACTTATTGATAATCTATGATCACCATTTCTTATGATTCATATCCTTATATTATGAATAATGGTTTTAGAAATGACATTAGTTTCTAGTAAAGAATAACTTGATGAGAGACTCTTATGAACTACTGACATACAGAATACTGAGAAAATACATTCAGATTGTTTTGATACTTTAGGAAAAAGATCCATGAGTCATTTTTGACGTGTAAGAATCAACCTCACCTCAATCCGATGCACGGTGTTACCAGTATGGCTAAAAGTGTCTAATATCAGTTTCAAATTGACATTAACTTTAGAAAACAACACAAGTGACATATGGAAAACTGAGAAAATGTGTTTGGATTGTTTTTATATTTTAGGAAAATGATTCATGAGTTATTTGTGATGTGTAAAAAATCAACCGCACCTCAATCCGACGCACGTTGTGACCAGTATGACTAAAAGTGTCTGATATCAGTTTCAAATTGACATTAACTTTAGAAAAGAACAAAAGTTACATACAGAAAACCAATAAAATGCATTCGGATAGTTTTGATACTTTAGGGAAATGATCCTTGAGTCATTGTTGATGTTTATGAATCAACCGCACCTCAATCTGACGCACGATGTCACTGGTATGGATAAAATTGTCTGATATTAGTTTCAAATTGACATTAACTTTAGAAAACAACACAAGTTTCATACGAAAAACTAATCGAACGTGTTTGTATTGTTTTGATACTTTAGGGAAACGATCCATGAGTCATTTTTGACTTGTAAGAATAAACCGCACCTCAATCCGATGCACGGTGTGATCGGTATGGCTAAAAGTGTCTTATATCAGTTTGAAATTGACATTAACTTTAGAAAATGACACAAGTGACATACGGAATAAAAATAAAACATATTCATAGTGTTTTGATACTTTAGTAAAACGATCCATGAGTCATTTATGATGTGTACAGATCAACCACACCTAAATCCTACACATGGTGTGACCAATATGGCTAACAGTTTCTGGTATCAGTTTCAAATTGACATGAACTTTAGAAAACAACACAAGTGACTTACGGAGAACCAAGAAAACGCATTCGGATTATTTTAATACTTTATTAAAACAATCCATGGGTCATTTGTGACGTGTATGAATCAACCGTACCTCAATCTGACACACGGTGTGACTAGTATGGCTAAAAGTTTCTGATATCAGTTTCAAATTCACATTGACTTTAGAAAACAACACAAGTGACATACGGAAAATCTATAAAATTCGTTTGGATTATTTTGATACTTTATGAAAACGATACATTAGTCATTTATGACGTGTATGAATCAACCGCACCTCAATCTGATGCATGGTGTGACCGGTATGGCTAAAACTGTCTAATATCAGTTTCAAATTGACATTAACTTTAGAAAACAGCATAAGTGACCTACGGAAAACTAATCAAATGCATTTGTATTGTTTTGATACTTTAGGAAAAAGATCCATGATTCATTTTCGACATGTACAAATCAACTGCATCTCAATCCGATGAACAGTGTGATCGGTATGGCTAAAAGTGTCTGATATCAGTTTCAAATTGACATTTACTTTAGAAAACAAAACAAGTGACATACGACAAACTAAGAAAATGAATTTGGATTGTTTTGATACTTTAGGACAATGATCCATGAGTCATTTTTGACATGTATGAATCAACCGTACCTCAATCTGATGCATGGTGTGACCGGTATGGCTAAAACTGTCTGATATCAGTTTCAAATTGACATTAACTTTAGAAAATAACACGAGTGACATACGAAAAACTGAGAAAACGCGTTCAGATTGTTTTTATACTTTAGTAAAATGATCCATAATTAATTTTTAATGTGTACAAATCAACCAAACCTCAATCTGACACACGGTGTGACCGGTATGGCTAAAAGTGATTGATATTAGTTTCAAATTGACATTAACTTTAGAAAACAACACAAGTGACATACGGAAAACTGAACAAACATGTTTGGATTGTTTAGATACTTTAGTAAAATGATCCATGATTCATTTGTGATTTGTATGAATCAAACGCACCTCAATCCATTGCACGGTGTGACCGGTATGGCTAAAATTTTTTGATATCAGTTTCAATTTGACATTAACTTTAGAAAACAACACAACTGATATATGAAAAACTGAGAAAACGCATTCGGATTGTTTTGATACTTTAGGACAATGATCCATGAGTCATTTTTGACATGTACAAATCAACCGCAGCTCAATCTAACGCACGGTGTGACCATTAAAGCTTTTCATTGGATAAAGAATCAGCATTTATTAAATGAGATAAATCATCAAAAAACATATTGATTTTACATTATTCCCTTTCATTGTTATCAGAATGAAAACATTTGATTTTATCATTTCCATATTTTAGTTTCACATTTACATATTAATGTATTCTTTCATATTAATGTTTTAATTTATTTCATTATTGTATAACTAACATAATATTTGTTTTCCTATATAGGTGAATTTTTTTCCTTGAGTTCGGATGCTTTGTTCGGCAACAAATACCATGGATGAAAATTTTTGAGAGGGGACCACGGATATCAATGGATGAAACATTAATGTTTATAACTATTGTTGGATAATTGTAATTGTAACCATGTAAAAAAAAATTTGAAATCTATATAGCAGTGTGTTTTTTTGTATCCATGATGTTAAGTAAATGTATATAAAATT
The DNA here is from genome assembly GCA_963277665.1 of Viscum album. Classification (NCBI taxonomy): domain Eukaryota; kingdom Viridiplantae; phylum Streptophyta; class Magnoliopsida; order Santalales; family Viscaceae; genus Viscum; species Viscum album. The sequence continues at coordinate 1,437,883,357 of OY728164.1, forward strand.
GTTTGTCAAAATACTGTGTTCGTTGTGTTGTCTTTAGGTTCTTGGTTCGTGTGCAGGTGATATTTTGTGCAGGTGTGTAGGTGTGTAGGTGCTGGTCGTGCAGGTGTAGGGGCAGGTGCCTTTATCAGTGCTTTTTTGAGCGCTGATAAAGGATTCCTTTAACATCACTAAAATAGAGCTTATAAAGGGCCCCATTACCAGTGCTCAAGATAGCGCTGATAAAGTCCCTCCTTTATCAATGCTAAAAAAAGTGCTGATAAAGGGGGTCCTTTATTAGCATTTTTTTAGCACTGATAAAAGTGGCATTTATCAGCGCTTTTCGGAGCACTGATAAAGGGGACCCCCTATCTATGTCAGCATTAATAGCGCTTTTCTAGCACTATTAATGTCGGTTTTTAGCGCTGATAAAAGGCCAATTTGTAGTAGTGAGAATGGCCCCGATTGAGTTTTCAGGAATTAAAGAATAAAATCTAGGAAAACCTTGACAAGGGATTCATCTGGCCAAGTGTGTCACCTTGGGGTACACCTGTTATTTTTTTAAAAAATAAATATGGATCAACAAGACTATTAATTGATTATTGGGATCTGAACAAGATCACAATTAAGAACAAGTGTCATCTTCTCTATATTTATGACTTGTTTTATCAATTATATGGGGATCAATACTTTTCCAAGATTGACCTTCATTCTTGATATCATCAATTGAGGGTCAAGAATGAGCATATACCTAATACATCATTCCCTATAAGGTATGGAAACTATGAATATATAATTATTTCATTCAGGCTTACTAATTCTCCCGCTATCTTCATATATTTAATTAATAGAGTCTTTACATATTTCCTTGATCAGTTTTTAGTAGTCTTTATAGATACTATTATTATCTATTCAAGGAAAAAGTAAGTGCATGAATATTAATTTACATTTGAAAAAAATACCCTAAAGAAAGAGAAACTGTGTAAAAAAATTACAAAGTGTTCATTTTTACTGAAAAATGATTAATTGTTGGGTTATATAATCTCAATAGAGGGTATATAGGTAGATCCCTCAAAGATGAGATCTATTAAATGTTGGAACAGACCAACCACAGTGACCAAGATCCATAGTTTTCTTGGTTTATCTAGATATTATCAATGATTTGTGGATAATTTCTCAAAAATATCTGATCCTTTATCCATGTAACATGGAAGGTATGTAATTTCTTATAGATAGATGAATGTGAGAAAAATTTTGGGGAACTGAAGAGATGATTAGTTAGTTCACCTATGCTTACATTTCCCTATAGTGGGGAAGGGTTTGTAATATTTAGTGATGCATCCAAAAAGGGATTGATATGTGTTATTATACATAATGACATGTTTATAGATTATGCCTCATGAAAATTGAATATTCATGAGAAAAATTACCCAAAACATGACTTGGAGTTAGTTGTGGTAATTTTGTATTAAAGATATGAAGGAATTATATTTATGGCGAGAAGTGTGATATATATACTAATCAAAAATGTTTAAAGTATATATTCGCATATAATGAGTTGAATATGGGCCAAATAATATGGTTAGAGACGATTAAATATTTTCACTACTCAATACATTACCACCCTAGGAAAGAGAACAAGGTGGTCGATGCTTTGAGTAAAAAGGGTCATTTTAACTTATCCATGATGAGGATTACAAAAGATACAATATTTCTATATTTAAAAAGGATGGATTTGAAAATCCTGAAGGAAGGGGGGAAATCTTATCTTACTCAATTGAATATTCATCCATCTTTCCATATTAAGATTAAATATACGTAAAAGCAAGATGTATAGCTAAAAAAGAATGTTTGAAATGTTCCTAAGTTTAACACCGATCATGATGTAATGATAAGTTTTAGGAACCATGCATGAATTACATCCATACCATATTTGAATAAGGATTTGTTAGAGGAATCACATAGTTCTTCATTCTCTATTTATCTATAAATTCTAAAGATATATAGATATTCAAAAAGGTATTTCTGGTGGGATATTATGAATACAGATATCATAGAGTTTGTATCTCAGTTTTTGATATTTCAATAATTTAAGGTTGAAAGACAAAGGTCTAAGGGTGTGTTACATTCATTACCCATACCAGAATGGAAATAGTAAAACATCACCTTGTATTTTGTCATTGGAATCCCCAAAATTTCTAAAGGGTGTAATTATATATGGGTTGTATTTGATCTCTTTACTAAGTTAGCTCACTTCATCACTATCATAGTAAACTTCTATCTAGATCAGATTTATAGGATATACATTAATTATGTGTTAATGTTGTATGGATTACTACATTCCATTGTTTCTTATTGGGTTATGAGGTTTACTTCAAATTTCTATAGATGTATTCAAAAATCAATTGATATGGCATTGAGTTTTAGCACTGCATTTCATCCTCAGAGAGATGATTAGTCTGATAGAAAAATCCAAACCCTAAAGGACATGTTGAGATATTTTTCTTTGTATTTCAAGGGTTTTTAGGATCAACACCTTCATCTATTTGAGTTTTCATACAACAATATATTTCACTCTAGATTTTATATGTATCCTTATGAATCACTCTATAAAAATAAATGTTTAGATCAAATTTGATAGAATGAAGTTGGAGAAATAAAGGTATTGGGACCTGAGAAAGATGAAGAAGTAGTAGATAATGTTAAATTCATTCAGAAACACATCAAGGAAACTCAGATTCAGTAGAAAGGTTATGTTGATAATCATCAACGTGATCTATAATTTGAAGTTGGAGACAAGCTGTTTCTGATAATTTCTCTATTGAATAAAGTTATTATATTTGGTAAGAAATAGAAACTAATCCTTGTCCTTCCCTTTTAAATTATTTATCATATCATGATGGTATCCTGTAGGTTGATGCTTTCAATAAACCTCTATCAATTCCATGATGTGTTCCATGTATCTCTCCTAAGGAAGTACATTCTTGACCCTTAACATACACTAAACTCAAAGTTCATACCACTGGAGAAAGATCTTTCTTATGAGGAACAACCTGTGGTGATTTTGGATCAAACATGTAACATCTCGGATCCAGATGCCACTCAACTGGTTCCATGTACCGGGTTGGCCACATGGCCTCAAGCGTATTTCCCCAAATTCCAAAGGATTTCGACTAGGATTGATGGATTAGGTTGTGATAGTGGGGAAACTATTTTATCATTTGTAGAGTGTAACATATCAGAATAAATAATAATACAATATCAAAAGTAGTAAATAGAATATAACTGAAATAAACAGTGGAAGACGAATAAGATAAATAACCAAGGATCATTTAATATAAAAATTATGCATCATCTCACATTTACTAGGAAAGAAACCAAATAAGTAAAATACAATAATACACAATATATGTCTCAAAATAATTAAAGAAACAAAAAGAAACTAGCAAGCATCACAAGCCTCGGCTCAGTTCCATGCTCTTTGGCTCCTAAATAGCATCTCAAATTCTTGTAGAAGGGAACTTTCCCTTATTGACACCAATAAAAATATAATCTATTTAGGTCTAAAATCATGACCCAAATATGGTGTGAGAAATAAATCCTAGTATAAAACCACCAAATATATGTGCCTATCTTTCAGTGAGCATATGTAACAGGTGGTGTACAAAAAGGAAAAGTAATAAAGTAATAAGTACTCAAAAGTAAACAATCCTTAAAGTACTAAATTATATTTGTATTTAATTAATTTTTCTTTCATTAATTAAATTACCATGAATTATATAATTCTTGGGATCTGTCCTAATCCCATCAATCCCCTTGAGAAAGTAAGCACAATAGATACCTCAACAGGATATCTAAACAGAAATAAGTGAAGGCTGAATCTAATCTTGTGCTTTGGCTTGGAAGACGCATCATAAGTCATTCCATTTTAATATTCAACTCAAAATCCTTCCCATAGGTATAGAAAAACCCTACCTGTAATCATAACCCAATCTTCTCCCTCATTCCTAACTAATCCTCACCCACAAGCATAACAAATCCTTATCTACAGGCATACAAAATCCTCACCCACAGGAATAAAAAATCAATCAGTTTCAAGCCTGATATATCATCATTTCATCATAATAAAAAACAAATGAAAATTATACTATTACATTATTAACATATAAAAACTCACATGGGCATCAATAATATCACGAAACAAGTGAATTAATTTATCATAAGGTTTAAATGTTAATTGTCATATCATGGGAAAAGGTAAAATCACTAATCCAAAACCATTTAATCAAATCAATCACAATTTACCATAATTACAATTATATTATAAATTTAATTCATACTTAATAACTCAATAATATAAAACAAGGCATGTCTCATAGGAAACCTCATCCAAACATCCATAAACAGTCATTCCAAGGGAATGCACCCACGGGGTGTCCCTTAATCAAGCCAACAATCTCAAACTTGATTAATTTAATTTAATTCATGACCTAATCATCATTAAGAAACAAAACGGTTCAATTTCTATTCATGGTTACACCCTACACATGGTATAATGGCAATACGGCATATATAAATACTCAATATTGATTGAAAGGTGGAAGACCAGCTACCATGAACTTGTACAACTCTCCTCATCCAGTGTCGGGCTCTAATTCAACCTAGAACAGAGTAGATCTACAAATGGGTATAAACTATTAACCTTAAATAACTCAATAAAGAGAATAAATCAAGAATAAATTCTCAAGAGTAATTTATATCTCACTTATCGGGTTCAAACACAACTAGCAACAAAGGAACCGGGGTTCAAATGATCAATTTGGAAGGAAAACGGTCCTCAGTGATGTTGTTCCCGAACCTAGATGAGCCCCTAACTATTTTCAAAAAAACGATTCTACTGCCTAATTTATAAATAAAAAAATTACACTATGTGTACTTGAGACTACATGTCATGTTCGTATAGATTATAGCCTGACCATTATGTTATTGTGTACTGGGATTAGAGGGCATGTAGCCTTACGTACATGATGTGTACCTATAAGTACATGGCATGTAGTTCCTATTAACATCATGTAATAGGCTCGTAGCTAGCCCCTTGACCTCTTTTCCCCCATTTTCTTAAGTAAAAACTAAAAAATAAATATCCATACCTTAAAGGAAGAATTGGGTTCTTACAAAATTCCCACCTTAAACCAATTCATCCCCAAATTTCCCTTCCAAGGGTGATAAAGAAAAATCTGAGAACAACTCTAGCCATTATGATTGTATGTTAGCCTCCCTCTCCCAAGTCTCGTCCTACACTTGGTCAGGTTTCCATAGTACCTGTACCAAAGGAATAGACCATCCATGTAGAACCTTCATGCTATGATCCACAATATGAATGGGATTCCCCTCAAAGGACACATCTTCCTGCAACTCCACTTCCTTGGGATGAAAGGTGTGAGACAGGTCTGAAAAGTAACATTGCAACTAAGAACTATAGAAGACGTCATAAAGAGCCCCATACCTATGAGGTAACTTTAAGAGATAGGCAACCACCCTGACCTTCTATAGAATCTCAAATAGACTGACGTATCTCAGTGAAGTCTTACTATGTCTCCTAATTCTCTTGTGTTCCAACCTTAGTGCAACACACAAGAAAACTCGATCCCCAAAATCAAAATCTAGAGGTCGTCTACGGTGATCGGCATAATATTTCTGACAAGACTATAGAGTATTAATCCACTTATGAATCAACTGGACCTGCTCAGAAGTCTCTTACACAAGATGTGGTCCCAGTAAATTTGCCTCACCCTCCTTTAGCCATCACAGGGGTGATCGGCATGGCCTACCGTAAAAAGCATCATAAGGTGACATATATATAGTTTCATGGAAACTATTATTTTAGAAAAACTCAACTGGTGGAATATGCTTCTCCAAAGAGCCCCCAAAGTCTTGGATGCATGCTCGCAGCATGTCCTCCAGCACCTGTATTATATGCTCTAACTGGCCATCAGTCTGAGGGTGGTATGTTGTGCTCCGAAGCAACTATGTACCTCGCTCCCTTTGAAAGATCTGCTATAAAATATATTTAAAGTGGTCATACCTATCAAATATGATAGAACGAGTGACCCCATGAAGTCGTGCTACATCACGAACATACAGCTTCTCAAGATCATCAACATCGAAGGTATCCTTGATCGGCAAGAAGTGAGAGACCATTGTATGTCTATCAACCACCACCCATACTAAATCATTACCTCAGGGTGACCTCGATAAAATATTCACTAAATCTTTCGCAACATTATCCCATTTCTACTCATGAATAGGTAACTTCTGTAAAATCCCGAATGGCCACTGATGCTCCACCTTCACCTTCTCACAGGTGGAACACCTCGTAACAAAACCGACCAACTCTCTCCTCATACCCGGCCACCAGTATTAACGGCGCAAGTCACGATACATCTTGGTAACTCTGAGATGAACATCCCAAGCTGAAGCATGAAACTCCCACATCAACTCCTCATGTATTCCCACTAGAACCCGGACATATCCATGGTTATGCAAGATCTCATCATCACCCACCATCCATCCCAGTGATGGATCCTTACCTTATACACTTTCCTGCGGGAATAGGACCTTAGAATCAGATAGTTGTATCATCCTCACTCTATCCATTTGGGTATTAGTCACAGGTAAAAAAGAAATTAAATTCTTTCCCTAGATGTCATGCACCTTCAAGTGAATCTTAGATAACAACGGCATAAGGTTCCATTCACTACTAACCTCCAGCACTACCGGTATCTGAGTACTCATACTCAGTGCATCAGCCACTGCATTTCCTTTTCCAAGAATGTAGGCAAGATTGAAGTCAAAATACTAATTTTATTCTACCCACCTTCAGTGCCTCAGATTTAGATCATGCTAAGTAAAGATGTACTTGAGACTTTTTTGGTTCGTGTACACCACAAAATGCTCCCCCAATAAGTAATGTCTCAAAAATCATAAGGCATGAACAAGCATGGATAACTCGAGATCATGAATAGGATAGTTCTTCTCATGTGGACTCAACTTCCAAGACCCATACAAAATGACTCAATACCCCTGCATAAGCACTGCTCCAAGCCTGATACCTGATGTGCAGTAGTACATAGTGTAACTCATGCTTGGCTCTAGAAAAATCAGTATCGGTGCTGATGTTAGTCTCCCTTTCATCTCCTAAAAGGATATCTCACATGAATATGACCATACGTACTTCACACCCTTATTTTTCAATCCCTCAATCAGCATTTCTAAGTGTGATAAGTCCTGTATGAAATGCCTATAGTAACTAGACTTCCCTAGAAAACTTTGTACCTCAAAGACATTCTTGGGATGCTCCTAGGTAACTACTGCTCTCACTTGCTCTAGGTCCACTAATACTCTTGTCTCTAAGATGATGTGAACCAGGAAGTGAATCTAATCCATCCAGAAGTGGCACTTTGTGGGCTTATCATATAACTGATTCTCTCTTTGTGTACTCAAAACAATCTCAAGATGGGTGGTATTTTCATGTCGGGTATAATAATACACCAAGACATCATCCACAAAACCACCACAAAATAATCCAAGGATGGAACACTCAGTTCATTAGTGCCATGAAAACCGTCGGTTCATTCGTACGACCGAACAACATAACCAAATACTCATATAGACCATACCTAATACAAAATTATGTATGAGGTATGTCTGAATATAAAACACATACCTGGTGATATCCACACCTTAAGTCATTTTTTGAGAATAATCGGGCTCCTAGAAGCTGATCAAACAGGACATCTATCCATGGAAAGGGATATCAGTTTTTAACAGTCAGCTAGTTTAGTTTCTGATAGTCCATGCATAGCCTGATGGTATTGTCCGCCATCTTCACAAAAAGGACCAGTGAACCCCGTGGATAACTAATGTGTTGAATAAACCCCTTTTCCTATAAATCCTCTAGATACCTCTTGAGCTCTTGCAACTCCATCATAGACATCTTGTAAGGAGAAATGGACGCCGATGTAGCTCCTAGCACAAGCTTGATAGAGAACTCCACCTCTCTTACTAGAGGTAAACCTGAAAAGTGGTCTAGGAAAACATCCCTGAAACGATCAACCACTAGAGGGAAATATAAAAGACGTGTTCCTTGGTCATCTAGATATAAACTGGAAATCTATGTTCTCATCCCACTCAACCCATGATGCTCCGGTCCAACTCAGCTTTCCAGGACATCTTTGTCATGATCCGTCCCCTGGGGCCCATGCCATGGCTACCCCAATCCCACCTTCCATAGGCTAGGGTTTGGAGACTAGAAATAGAAAGGATTATCCCTAAATAGGAAGGTATTTCCTTTAAACCTGTACACACACATACTAGGTACACAACAAAAGTAAACCACATAGTAAAACTACTGAAGTAAAAGTGGGAAATGAGAGTAAAGGGGCTAGTATACAAGCCCAACTAAAAGAGATAATACAACAGAAATAGAAAAAATCTCATGATATCATCTTCCAAGGATCTTACCTAAAGGGAAGGTACATATCATCATTGCGGCTCTCCACGTAAATCGGTCACCTCTATACACCGTCTAGTCTTGGCTCCCTAATCTCGGTCATAGTTGACTGTCATCTGCACAAGACTCAACTAGGTGCACGTGAATCCCGTACAGGGGTGAGTATATCAATACCCCATAGGGACCCCGAGACCCCTGAAGGTATCCCATAATTCCACAAATGAAAACACAAAAAAAATGATCTCAATCATAAAGCACAAGGAAAGACTCAGCTCAAACCAAGTATACACCTTAAAGAACATGAATAAAGATGATTAGTCATAAAGCTAGTCCATATTATTCTATTGAGAGGCTTTTCATTCTACACTACACAAGGTCACTAGGTTCTGACCCACAAAGGATCGCTAGGTGCTTACCCACGGTGGATCACTAGCTGCTGACCCACGGAGGATCGCTAGGTGCTAACCCACAAAGGATCGCTAGGTGTTGACCCACGGAGTATTGCTATGTGCTGACCCATAGAGGATTGTTGAGTGCTAGTCCACAGAGGATAGCTCAGTGCTGACCCACGGAGGATTGTTGAGTGCTGACCCACAGAGGATCGCTCAGTGCTGACCAATGGAGGATTGTTGAGTGCTGACCCACAGAGGATCGCTCAGTGCTAACCCAAATAGGATCACTAGGAGCTGACCTGCAAAGGATCTCTATGTGATGACACACAAAGGATCGCTAGATGTTGACCCACTGAGGATTGTTATTCATTCATCATCCCACAGCCGGCCACTGGATTCCTGCACTAAGAACGCTTGATTCTAAGAGGATACGCTCCTCAAGAAATTGGTCATACATCAACTTCCACGAAGTCCCACAATTAAGTAACCCGAGGAACCCCCATGTCATAAGGGTTCCAATTCAATAGGTGGCGCGTCAATCGGATGCCTGGTCTGTAAGTTATTGGCATTTTAGTGTCGAGGGACCGGTTAGATTAAAGTCTGATCCAACCCATACATAATCAAACTTTCTTCAAAACCCAAGTGGAGTATCTCAAAAGTACCACCTCATCCTAAGTATTTCGACGCCGTAGACAGTTCATCAATGTGGCATCCGTTTTATGGGACATAATCCTTTAAGTGAAACTGTGTTGTTAGTGGGTCTGGGTCCGGTCCAACCCGGTAGGACCGACCCAACCCAACCCACTGGGCTCGGCCTGGTTTGGATGGTCCCAACCCAAAGGGTTTGGGCCGTAGGCTTGGACAGCTAGGCCGCAGGACCTAGCACGGCCCACCTGATTGGGTGCAACCCGCCAGCTGGGCGTGGGGGTCAGCTCCCCTCCCGAACTGTCTAGCCATTTGGGTTCCTCCATCAACGGCACCAGTTGTCACCACTCCAACTGGCTTGTCCATGTCGACCAGTTGACAGTGGACCCATAGGTACGATTCCACCCTTCTCTATAGCTCGGATCCACGACCCTCCTCTATGGCGTGCCATCATCGTCAATGTGGCTGGCATTGTCCGGTCACTGTTGTTCACCGCGGTGCCTGCGGGCACCGCCGCATTGGTGGTGTCGCACCGGCAAACCTTCCATGGGCTACCGATGAAGCTCTGGTGGTCCAATTCTCTTTCCATTAGCACCTAAAGGCCTCCCCAGATTCCACCTTCCCTTCAAGGCCCTTGGTTCCACATTGCCGACAAGTTGACCATTCACCCAAGAAGAACTCATCAAGAACATGTTCGGTAGAGGGTTCGAGCCTTGTTTGGATTGTCCTGCACCCTCTGCATTAGCGTTATGGCATGTGGGTGAAACAATAATAATTATAAGATTTAATAAAACCCCAAAATTAATTCCTGTTATAACCTCCGACAAAAATGAATGAGTTTCGGATCAACCTGTTAGTTGGTTGATTTGCGTTCTTCATAACAATCAAGAACGAAGAGGGGAAAATAATTTAAACACATAAACAAATTTCAACCCCCTTCCTGGAAAAGGTGTAAGATGTTGCAGATGTGGTAAAAGAATCCATGTTTGTTGGCGCTCTTTGTTTCTCGTCGTTTTCTGGTTCGAATCCTCCAGTGGTCATTGAAGCTTCATTCTATGTTGGTGAAAGACGTCGTCGACGCTTTGTCAGAGGTTCCTCTCATGAGTCACCAAAACTCATTCCCAAGGTTTGATTAAAATTAGATTAATCTCTCATATTGTTTTTAATATTATGATTAATTAATTAACCATAATTAATGAGTCAATTAATCACATAAAAATTTTCATTACAGAACCAAATAAATGAGAGGTTTAAGACATTAAAAGTCTCTTATTAAAAGTCTGATGTTGCACTGCATTCCCACCGACATCACTCAATGGTTACAAGGAAAGAATAAAATAACTTTGGAGTTATTTTATTATTATTTTTATAAGGTACAAAAATTAACTTTTTCATCTTAACCTTGTTGGTCTAAGTTAATATTACATTAAATGAATCTCGGTGTTGCGGATTCAACAGTTCCCTCAGATTTTTAATCCAAAGACCGGTTCAAAATATAGAAATTGATGCTTTCACGTTTACTGAATGTACCTTAAAAAAAGTTCAAAAATTATTAACAGTCATCCTTGACCCATTCTGGTTGAGAATAGGATCTACCTAAGGGGAACACGCCCTCTCGAGCTCAGAGGTACTCTCATATTTCCAATCCAAGTTACCATTTATTAGTTATAAGTATTTGATAATAAAATAATAGTTAGTTAATTATTTTATTTACGTCCAAAAACTACCTTACACTATTTTCCCATGCCAGCCAATGTTAGGATCTACCGAAGGAAAGAATACCCTCACAAGTTCATCGGTGGTCTCATATTTTTTAATCTGAGACATCGTTCGTGAGTTTTAAGCATTTGAAAAATAAAATATTTTTATTTAATAATTTTATTTATGTTTATTCAATTGTTGGGTTTTATCATAAGAGGCCTGAGCCGACTAAAATTAAGTCTCCCCTAGGGTAAACATTCCATAATGAACACAACGGTACCCTCATATTTTTGATCTGGGCACCCGTTTAAGAGTTATTCCACTTTTTTTATAAAAACTACTCATGCGTGCTATTTAAAACATAACATTTTTAGACTGATCATTTCAGAAACTCCGAGACTCAAAATCATGTGCCATCAATTTTCACAATCTTTTAAATATTCCATAAAATTAAAAAATATATATAGAATTTTTGGGTCTTTAAATTCTCCCCACCTTAGGGATTTAAATCCTCGAAATCCAAAACAAAGTAAAATCAAACAAGTGGGGTACTGAGCAATAATCTGAGCCTCCCACTCCCATGTGCTCTCCTGGAGGTTCTCGTTCTTCCACTGAACTTGCACCAAAGGAATTGATCTTCCACGGATGTCCCTCTCCTATATATCCTCAATCTCTACTTGGAACTCTGCCAAATTTTCCTCATTATCAATGTCAAACTCTCCCCAATCAATGATGTGTGATGGGTCATGCACGTATCTCCTGAGCTGCGACACGTGGGAAAAATTATGCACTTGGTGCATCTATGTGGGAAGATCTAGAAATTAAACAACCTTTCCAACTCTGTTGAGATTCTAGAAAGGTCTGATGAACCTCAGAGATAGTTTTCTTTTCCCGCAAAATATCAACAATCTTCATCGGGGTGAGACCCATTGGAAGACAAGGCCTCCCCTCTCAAACTCCAAGAGTCTTCGTCTCCTACTAGCATAAGACTTTTTCCTGCTCTATGAATCCTTCATCCACTCCTGGATGATCTACACCTTCTCTATGGTAGCCCATACCAACTCTGGACCTATGAGTACTGACTCCTCTGGGTCTGTCCAGCATAGAGGTAATCTGTATGGTCGCCCATACAAGGCCTCAAACAGCACCATGTCAATGGTGTAGTGATAACTGTTGTTGTATGCGAACTAAACCATGGGAAATTGATCCTCCCAACTATGGCCAAAATCAAGGACACAAGCATGAATCATGTCCTTAAGTGTCTGTATGGTCCACTTCATCTAACCATTCATTTGAGGATGAAAGTTGGTATTCAAGCATAGATGAGTCTCAAACGCCTCATGTAATCCCTTCCACAACCGGGATGTAAAACAAGTCTCATGATCTGAGAAAATATTTGATGGAACCCCATGAAGCCTTATTATCTCCTATACATAGAGGCATCCCATGAACTCTATCGATCCCGGCTCTCAGATGGGTAGGAAGTGGGCCGACTTAGTGAATTGGTCAATGATCACCCAGATGGAATTGTGACCCCTGGACATATGTGGAATCCCGATCATAAATTCCATGGTGATTCCATCCCACTTACACTTTGGTACCTCAAGTGGCTGAGTCAATTCTTTTGTAACCTAGTGCTCAGCCTTCACTTACTAACAAGTAAGGCATCATGTAACAAACTCTACCACTTCTTTCTTCATCCCTGGCCACCAGTACTGATGATGGAGGTCCTGATACATCTTCACCACACCAAGATGTACTGCCAAAGGGGATGTGTGGAAATCCCTCGATACCTCCTCTCATAGCATCATTAGTACCATGGTTCATCCACTGAAATGAAGGATGTTCTCCCTACATTCAAAAAATTCATTAGGAGCATGTCCTGAGGATATCTAAGCACGTCGGGCCTCACAATCCACATCCACAGAATATTTCTCCCTAACTCGTTGAATGAGGGGAGAGACAGTCATAAACTAGAGGTAAGTTTCTCCATCATCATTCACGAAGGATATCAGCATCGTGGCTAGCTGCTCTATTGCCTCACTCAGTAGGTGTAGACTCAACCTCCTACTGAGTGCGTTTGCTACTACATTTCCCTTCTCAAGAGTGTAGACTATCACACTCTAGCCATCATTGATGTATCTTGTTTAATTCCTTCTGTGAGAAGATATACCTGAGACTCTTGTGATTGGAGTATACAGTAAACTGTTCTCCCTACTATACTCTCAGCTATCAGAGCTCCACGGGAGCCATATGATATGCAGTTGTAAATATTGGTGTCATCCTTGGGTATAAGCCAATGCCAAATTACCTCTACCTATTGGGATGTAATCCTAGAAACATATTTTTAAATGATGTTCTCGAACTCTGCCACTACTGTTGGGAAATGGAAACTCAAAACACCTGCTGCCACGAGGGTAGGGCTAACTAACTCAAGAGTGATCAGATGCACCCTCCTATGCATGAGTTTATCTCATGCTTCATGGGTTTCCTTTTTTCGACCAATTAAAAACCCATTCAAACATTATAGATATACCGAAAACTTTTTTCTAAAAACACTATATCTGAGCCTGATTTGTGGATGAACAGTCCATACCAAAACTAACGTCATAAGGAATCGACATTGCCACCACGAGGTTCCAACCAAAACTCTCACCTCAAGGGTCCGATCACACCATCAGTATAAGTGTGATTATTGAGCCTCCTCCCATAGTTATATCCAAACATAATGGTCAAGACAACAGTTTAACCAAAACTCTAGGTATTGAACAAGATTCGTGACAAAAACGAATGATTAGTACCTGTGTCTATTAATAAATAATCTATTATTAGACACATATTGTACCTCAAATCATTCCTGGATCCCTTGGGTCACACTCCTTGACCGCATGCATCTACTCCCTTCCCTTGTCCTCCAGCTCCCTGAGCCTGGTGGGGACCACATTAGGGTGGTGGTTGTAACATGTCGAAATGTATACCACCTCATACTACTCTCCTAGCTCCTATTCCATATTTTTTGCCTTGTAGATTCATCTGTCCCTATTACATACTATTCTAGAAACATTTTACACATCCAACTCTCTAAGACTGACATTGTTCTCCTACTTTCCCACTGCTGACATTCACTGGTTGTATCTTCTCAGTCAAAGAATTTTTCAACCACAAAGGTTCTCTATGGAACCATAACATAAGTAGGAATGCACAGAGGGATAGTACTAGCTTGGATGTCCCTAAACACATCTCTCTAAGAGGTTTGAGCCATTAATATTTGTTCATATCGTATTCCTCAAGTGTCTAGAATGGTCGGTACACCTCGATGATTACTCAGCTACCGACATGTCATCCTGCCGAAGCTGTAGAAGCTCTTGGGGACACATACCCCTTATATTTTTATGGCAAGATACCCCTTCTCTGATAAAGGTTCTCAATCTCTATCCATTGAAATGTAACCTCATTGTAACATAGGGATAATCTAAACCCTACCATCTCCCTACTGATCCACGTAGAATGATCACTGTCATGACCACCATCTTCTCTAATGGTTCCCTATCTAGATGGAAACTTGGTCACCACCTCAGGACATTCCTTATCTTCCTGTGAGTCAGGCTTACCTCAGAACCTGAGGGGTATCTATCACTGAAACTCGTGTAAGACACTGACCCTACATGTGTACTCTACCGATACCTCTGGTAGTAACTACTGACCAATGAGGAGTGGTATCGTTGGGACACTGTCTGAAGGTACCATATCAAGAAACCGTCCTTGTACTGAAGTCGCATCGCTCTGTGGACCATCATCATGGTTACGCATTGGAATTATGGTTGGCTGTGTCTATGGAGGCATCTTGAAAGAGAATCAAGATTAATCATGGTCGATAAGTTATACCTGGTGAGCTGACTCAAAAGAGATCAATAGAAAAACATTTTCAAAACACATAAAACTAGTGCTTTCATTTACCGAGTTAGAAAATAGATTTAAGGGTCCTTGTGTATTGATACGTCATCTTCTGCACCAACCTGGGACTATGTGGACTGTAATATGAACTCAAGACACTTAACATTATTGCTCCATTGAAAACACAGACTCTTAGTTCTTCTGGTAGAACTGACCGCCTTTGATACCACTTTTTCATGACCCGTCCCCTGGGGCCCGTGTTGTGACTACCCCAATCCCACCATCCATAGGCCAGGGGTTGGAAACTAGCACCAAAAAGACTTATCCATAAATCAAGAAGGAATTTATTTTAATCATATACACACATGGACTAGGTACACAACAAAAGTAAACCACGTAGTAAAAATTCTTAAGTAAAAGTGAGAAATGAAAGTAAATGGGCCAGTATAAAATCCCAACTGAAAGAGATAATACAACTGAAATAGAAAAAATCTCCTGAGATCATCTGCCAAGGATCCTACTTGAAGAGTAGGTATAGCTCGTCACTACGGCTCTCTCTGTCAACCGGTCACCTCTGTGCACCGTCTAGTCCTGGCTCCCTAATCTCAGTCAAATCTGTCTCTCGTATTCATAAGACACAACAAGGTGCGGGTGAAGCCCATACAGGGGTGAGTATAACAATACCCAGTAGGGACCCCGAGACCCTATAAGTTCTCCCATAATTCCACAAAGGAAAAACCACAAATCATGATCTCAATCACAAATCACAAATAATGACTCAACTCAAACCAGGTATAAAACTTAAAGAACATGAATAAATATGATTAATAATAAATCTAGATCATCTTATTATATCAATAGGCTTTTTTTAGACCATTTAGGGTCGTTAGGTGTTGACCCACATAGGATTGCTAGGTGTTGACCCACGGAGTATCGCTAAGTGTTGACCCATGGAGGATCACTGAGTGCTGACCCACAGAGGATTTCTCAGTGCTGACCCACGATGGATCGCTGGGTGCTGACCCATAGAGGATCGCTCAGTGCTGACCCACAAAGGACTACTAAGTACTGACCCACAGAGGATCTCTAGGTGTTTACCCATGTAGGATCGCTACGTGATGACCCACTAAGAATCATTATTCCTTCATCACATCACAGCCAACCATTGGATTCCCGCACTAAGAACACTTGATTCTAGGAGGATCTTCTCCTCAATTCATTGGTCATACCTCAACCACCATGAATTCCAATGATGAAGAAACTTGATGAACCACCATGTCATATGGGTTCCAATGCAACAGGCGGCGCATCAATGGGACGTCCGGTTTGTAAGTTATAGGTATTATAGTGCCGAGGGCCCGGTTGGATTCACATCTGATCCAACCCGGTCATACTCCAACATTCTCTAAAACCCAATTTCAATATTTCAAAAGGACCGCCTCATCCTAGGGATTTCAGTTCCATATACGGTTTGTCAAAAGGATGTTCGGTTTAGGAGAAATAGATCTTTAATCAAAATTGGGTCGTAAGTGGGTTTGAGTATGGTCTGACTCGGTAGGGCCGACCCAACCTGACCCGCTGGGCCTAGCCCGAAGGGGTTGGGCTCGGCCTGGTTCGGTTGGGTCCGGCCCGAAGGGGCTGGTTTGCGGGCTCGGTCTGCTAGGTAGTGGGCTCCGCCCGCTAGGCCGTGGGACCGGCCTGGCCCACCCAGGTGGGTGTGGCCCGCCGGGCTGCTGGACCTACCCGACCTAATGGCTAGGCGTGGGGGTCGGATCTCCTCTGAAATGGCCTAGTCTTTCAGGTTCCTCTATTAGTGTCATCAGTTAGCGCCGCTCTAGTGGACTGGTCCGCATGGATTGGTCGACGACGGACCCGTGGGTGCGGGTCCACCCTCCACCGCAGCTCAATGTTGCGTCCCTCCTCTATGGCGCGCAGCCATGACCCTCCTGCACAGTACGCTTCCGCAGCCCTCCACCATGGCATGCTACCACGGCGCACCGCCACCGTCAATGCGGTCTCCGTCGGCCGACTTCCCTTCTCCGCCACGGCCGATTGCCGGTGGAGCTTCCGTAGGCCACTGGTGAAGCTCCGGTGGTCCGATTCTCGTTCCGTCTGCACCTACGGGCCTCTCGGGATGCCACCATCCCTACGCGGCCCTCGGTTCTACATTTCCAACAATTTTACTATTCTCCGACGAAGAACGCATCAAGAACAAGTTCGGAAGAGGGTCTGGTCCTTGTTCGGATTGGCCCGCACCCTCCACGTTAGCATTATAACATGTGGGTGAAACAATAATCATCATAAGATTTAATAAAACCCAAAAATTAATTTCTGAAACAACCTCCCTAAAAAAATAATGAGTCGCAGATCAACACATTAGTTTTTTGATCCGTGTTCTTTATATTAATCAATAACGAAGAGGGAAAATGATTTAAACACATAAACGAATTTAAACCTCATGCATGGAAATGGTGGAAGACATTGTGGGTGTGGGAGAAGAAATTGTGTTCGTTATCACTCATTGTCACTCGTCGTTCTCTGATTCGAATCCTCCAACGGTCATCAAATATCTATTCTACGTTGATGGAAGATGTTGTCAGCACTTCATTAGAGGTTCCTCTCATGAGTCACCAAAACCCATGCCCAAGATTTGTTTAAATAAATATTAATCTCTCACATTATCTTTAACATTATGATTCATTAATTAACCGTAATTAATGAGTCAATTAAACACATAAGCATTGTCATTACAAAACCAAATAAATGAGAGGTTTAAGACATTAATATTCTCTCATTAAAAGTCTGACGTTGCACTACGGTATCACCATCGTCGCTCAACGATTACAAGGAAAGAATAAAATAACTTTTGAGTGATTTTATTATTATTTTTGTAAGGTCAAAAAATTATCTTTTTCATCCAACCCTTTTCAGTCGAAGTTAAGCTTCCCCTAAGAGAATCCTAGCACTACAGATTCAATGGAGCCATCATATTTTTAATCTGAGCACCAGTTAAAAAGATATAAATCACCACTCGCACATTTACAGAACATACCTTAAAAAAAGTTCAAAAATTACTAGCAGTCACCCTCGACCCGCACCGGTCGACGGTAGGATCTTCCCAAGGAGAACCCTCCCTCACGAGCTCAACGATACTCTCATATTTCAAATCTGAGTTATCATTTTGGAGTTATAAGTATTTGACAATAAAATAATTATTTTTTAATTATTTTATTTACGGCCAAAAACTAACTTCTACTATTGGCCCATGCCGTCCAATGTTAGGATCTGCCTAAGGAAATCATACCATGACTAGTTCAATGATGGTCTCAGATTTTTTAATCAGAGTCACCTTTCATGAGTTATAAGCATTTGAAAAATAAAATTATTTTATTTAATTATTTTATTAACGGTTATTCTATTTTTTTTCTCACTGGAGGCATGCGTCGACTAAACTTAAGTCGCCCATAGGGTAAACCCGTCATCCTAAACACAACGGTGCACTCAGATTTCTGATCTGGGAACCCATTTAAGAGTTATTCCACTTTTTGAAGAAAACCTCTCACATGCACTATTTAAAACTTAAAATTTTTCAATGGATCATTCTGGACAATCTAGGCCTCATAATCCCATGAATTCAATTTTCACAGTCTCGTAAAAATTTTATTTAATTAAAAAATTATACAGAATTTTAGGGTCTTTACAATCTCACTCTCCCTTGTATAGATTTGATCTACCTTCTAGTGACGTAAAACTCACCTTGCAGTGATAGAAATCAACAAAGTCTTGAAAGGAGACTAACTAGTCCATTCTGAGTATGACATAAAAACATGTCATCTCTTTGACATAGAGATCCCAAATGAAATGACAACCACCAACCTCAAGGGGTACTCCTTAAACTGACGCACACCTATCGTCCAAATCCCTAACGAATTATCTAGCATCATAACATCATCATAAGAGAAAACATAGAGCCCAAGGATCTCTATAATGGGCACAAATATAAAACTACACAAATCCTCTATATCAAAGAGTGAAAAATATAAAATAGAGGCGACTAGAATAGAACCTTTGACAGTAGAAGGTCTGGGATCCTTATTAGGACCCAAAGTTTTATCAATGAAATTATTTTCTTATAATTATTCCTTATAGTATAATCACATTATAAAGAACAAGGACATATAATGATACTAAATATTATTTGACCATTAAACATAATTTTTCCACTTCTATGTTTTGAATTTTGAAAATCTGACATACAATGTTGCAATCAGTAAGATGTTTGGAGTCCGATAAGACAAAATTAATTTTTAGTGAATAGTAATATACCCTTATGAATAGTAATGTTACCCTTATGAATATTAACTTTATATAGGATAGTATATACTTAAAATTTAAGTGAAAGCATGATGTACCTATGTTTTGGAATAAGTAAACAAAAGTTTTAAAAAGTGTATTTTTCAAGTAAATTATGGTTTTAATTAAAAATTAAATTAATCCTATTTAGAAATTTATTTTTGAAAATGGAATTCATTTTTTGATTCTATACATCAAAAAATGGTTGGTGTGAATTTTTTGGATTTTTCTGGAATACATGAATTTTTTACTAATAGTGAAATACCATAATTTACAAAATAAGCTAAATACACTAATTATAGAGTCATGTATGATGTTATGATGATATAATCCCAATTAGTTCATAATAACATTATAAAATTACTTTAATTATTTATGGAAGCCTTTCTATTACTTGTCTTGTGAAAATTAATAAATTAATGAATTTAATATTGAGAAATCCCTTCTCCCCTCCACTATAAATACCACCTTTCACACCCTCACTTCCTCCCACCTCTCAAGCATAAATCACTGTCTAGAATCTGCCCAAGCATCTTCCATATCCACTCCCCCATTTAAAAGAGCTTATGGTCTCATCAAAAGACCAATAAAAGGTTCCATGAGGTGGATCTCAAGAGGATAACTCAAGAGGTAATTCCCCTCTCTCTTTTCCTTTGATTTCCTTTCAACTTGAAGTTATTTTATTATTATCTCTACACCTACATTCATCCAGATGGTATGGTAAATATAGTATTATACATATAATTTAATGTTATTATACTAATGGGATATTATATCATCTAACCCCCTTATCCTCTTCTCTTTATTTTTGAAAGGAAAACGTTGTTCGTGTGGTGTTAATTTATCACTTTTAAGAATGACATGATTTCAAATTTATTTTCCACCTTCAGATCTGGTCATGAAACAATTTTTATGGTTGAACTAGATTATTTTATATTTATTTTATCCTATTTAATGTTCTGTAAATAACTTATGAACATATTACTAAATGAGTAAAATAAACAAGTTCATTGTGGATGAAAAATCGCCCGAATTAACCCAAACGATTATCATTAAGTTCTTATCTAATGATTCATCTAAATAGTATATAATATAATAAATTATAAGAACATTTTAACTCAATGAATATCATTAATAACATGAATTATCAGTTGTATATGTTTATCCATGTTCAATATGAACTTTCATTCATGAATACAAGTGAAATGTTCAAGAAAACCATAAAAACTGACATTTCCAAACAATAGATTAAACCCTATAACTCATCCAAAGGCCCATTAAATAACTTAATGAAACCATAATGAACCATATTCACTTAAAAAAGGTTCTTTAATTTTTAATTAATTAATATGATGTGGTTATAAAGGACTTTAAAGTGAAGAAAGTGTTTGGATACAAGGTAAGGGGAAATTCTAAAACCCAATTTTCTTACTTCGACTTCTCCCTCTTTCACTATATTTTTGGTATGGTTACTCCATAAAAATAATTTATTAATAATTATATTACCCATTATGGGATATAAATGTTATCTACTAGATTTTATGTCTGACACAATGTTTTCCAAAATAACTCTTCTTTCAAAAACACACCTTTTTATTTCTCACTCAAGGTTGATGGTTATTGTATCATGTTTGTTTTTCCCACTTTCTTTTGGGAACCAAAAGTTTATGAATGTGTTATTATGAGATGAAAATAATTCCATTACATGGGTTAATTATTTTCATTTTTTGATATATTTTTTATGTGGTATTCATGATAATGATAATGTTATGATGTGACGGGTGTGCCCGGAATTATATGGCACAATATGAATGTTTGAATGTGATAGGTGTGCTCGGAATTATAAAGAGATCCAATTCATTGAGTAAAGTGATTAATCTCATGAGTTAAATTGAAATGATGTGTGAACAAGTTTCTAGATTTGTTTAAATGTATGTGTGGTAGTTAACCACTAAGACATGATGTTTCATTTTTTATGCATTTCCACATTTCAGGTCTTTTATTATTGATTCCTCTCATGTTCATAATCCCTTTACTATGTCGTAATTATTCTCACCCGTTGTTTTATTGGTCTTATCTACCCTATTACTGGACATTTATCTCACCCCTTTTTGATGTATATCCTTTGGTGACTACATGTACTAAGGAGAGGTCAAGTGTCAATAAGAAGTTATAGAATAAGAAATTAAATATATTTTATGTTTGATGTTGTAAATTTTATGTTTTGTACTAGCTTTCCCAAGACACTAAACCTTTGGATCCTCATGGTGTAATACTATTATGTTTTTTATCTTCATAATGATATAATAGTAATTTAGGAAAAGGCAGGGTCTCTATAGTTGGTATCAGAGGCAAGGTTTAGTTAATTTGGGAATTAGGATTAGTGAACCCTATAGAAAACCTCTAGAATGGGACTAAGTACAAATATGCACAAAATAAGATTTATATAGGGATCCCATAAGTTATTATTTTAGTGAAAAATGTACAAATAAATAAGTTATTCTTGACTTTTTAACCTATATTTTCTTTTATCCTTTTTTATTTTAGAAAATGGTGGGAACAAGGAGAAACCAGGGCAATAACTCGTGCGAGGGGAAATGCAACGATTTCCCAAAAAACATCACCAATTCTTTTAGAGGTGGAGTTCAAAACTTCATGTCTATTATTACCCAACTATATCAGTTTATTAACAATAACCATAATAATGGTGAACATCCTCCTTCACCAAAGGGCAATAAACTAGCTATTGAGTTTTTTATGGTGCAACAACCACCAAAGTTTAGTGGTTCTTCTGATCCACTAGTTGCAGAACAGTGGG
The DNA here is from genome assembly GCA_963277665.1 of Viscum album. Classification (NCBI taxonomy): domain Eukaryota; kingdom Viridiplantae; phylum Streptophyta; class Magnoliopsida; order Santalales; family Viscaceae; genus Viscum; species Viscum album. The sequence continues at coordinate 1,437,905,648 of OY728164.1, forward strand.
TCAAATCCCTGGAGAAAATATTTTATGTGCTTCACTGTTCTGAGGTAGAGAAGGTGAATCTATCCATTTATCATCTAGATGTAGAGTCCAATCAATGGTGGTCTTTGATTGAGAACACTAATCCATGGGAGGAAATTGAAGATATGGAATGGGAAGACTTTAATGTCATGTTTCTTAACAAGTATTTCCCATGTAATATTCATAAAAAGGTGGAGATAGAATTCATAGAGGTCAATCAAAAGGAAGAAAAATATGTCACAACCTATGAAACTAATTTCACAAGGCTTTCAAGGAAGGATTCGGGGTTTTTTTATCAATAATGATAAAACAAAATGATAGATTATTTAGTGGATTAAAACCACACCTTTGATAGGATCTTGAAATTAGAGAATTTGGTAGTTATGAAGAAGTTGTTCAATGTGATCTAAAAGTGAATATAGAGTTTGGAGAATGGTTCCACGGCTATGGTGATAAGAAAATAAATATGGAGTTTCAATCCGGAGGATCTAATGATAAAGGTGGGAAGAAAACTCAATGACCCACACACCAAAAATATGGAAAGTTCCATCATGGGAACTTCCTCAAAGGGATGGTTAAAATATTTAAGTGTGGTAAAGAAGGACACCACGCTCAAGATTTTCTAAAAGACGTGAAAATGAAGGAGAATATAGTGGAAGAAAAGATAGAACCACTCGTGTTTCAATGCTATAACTATAGGGAGAAAAGGAACTATGCAAGCCAGTGCACTAAACCTCGAGTCCTTGAGGGTAATCAGCGTTAGTAGCCACCAAATCCAAAGAAACAATGGAAGGATTATGCCATAACTACTGTGGAAGTGGATAAATATAATGAATTCATACAAGGTACACTTCCTATTCACTCACGAATGGAAAAAGTCTTATTTGATTTTGGTTCTATGCATTCCTTTGTATGTTTAATGTTTGCTAGAACTATAGAATTGAAGCCCTAAAACCTAGAAGTAGAGATATCTATAAAAACACTAAGTGGTGAAATCATTGAAACCCAAGTGTTTGACTCTTCTCCTATGGGATTATGTGGTAAGATTCTTCCAGCGAATCTCTTAATACTTCCCTTAGTGGAATTCGATGCTGTAATGGGAATGGATTCGATCTTCTTATATAGAGCACTTATCAACTATTAGGAAAAGGAAATATCTTTTCATATTCCTAACCACCCCATGATCCTCTAAAAATTCAAGGTAGATTGTGAATCTCCTTTGAAAAATAAATAAACTGTGTGGGTGTTGATTACCTATGAAGAATCATACCTCTCCCAAATGTTTGAGTCAAAATAAAGTGTCAACCTTACGAAAATTCCCATCATGTGTGAATACGGTGATGTATTTCCCAAAGAGTTACCCATACTTCCCTTGGATCATGAGGTAGAGTTATCAATATAACTCATACCTAGAGATAATCCTATCTCAAAGTGCCCATATAGGATGGATCCTATCGAATTGGAGGAGTTAAAGAAGCAGCTACAAGAGCATCTGGAGAAATGGTTCATACGCCCTAGTGTATCAACTTGGGGTGCGCAAGTGCTCTTTGTGAAGAAGAAGGATGAAAAAATGCGGCTGTGTATCGATTATCATAAACTAAACAAGATCACCATAAATAATAAGTATCCTCTTCCAAGGATAGATGAAATGTTTGATTAATTAAGAGTTGCTCAATATTTCTCAAAGGTGGATCTTCATTCTGGATATCATCAGCTAAAGGTGAATAAAGAAGATATTTAGAAGACTACCTTTCATACAATTTATGGGCACTATGAAGAACATCTAAGACTTGTGTTGGTGACATTGAGAAAAGAGAAGTTGTATGTCAAGTTCAAAAATTGTGACTTTTTGATGAATCAAGTCACGTTATTGGGACATGTGATTAGAAGTGAGGGAATTTCTGTGGACCCTTCTAAAACAAAGGCAATTGAGGAATGGCCTAGGCCCTCTAGTGTCACAGAAATCCATAGTTTTCTTGGATTGGATGGGTAATACAAACCTTTTGTGAGAAATTTCTCACAATTTTCAATCCCGCTTACTAAGTTAACAAGGAAAGGGGTAATGTTTGTCTAGATGGAAGAATTTGAGGGAATCTTCAAGGAGGTAAAGAGAAGGTTTATCACTGCACCTTTACTCACACTACCGAAAAGTACAGAAAGTTTTGTGATATATAGTGATGATTAAAAGAAAGTATTCGGTTGTGTACTCATGAAAAATGATAATGTGATAGCCTAAACCTCACAATAGTTGAAGATCTATGAGAAAAAGTACCCGAAGCATGATCTAGAGCTAGAAGCCATGATTTTTTCCTTGAAAATCTGGTGGCACTACCTTTACGGTGTAATGTGTGACATATAAACCGACCAAAAAAGACTAAAGTATATATTCAAACAAAATGAGATCAACATGTGTCAGAGGAGATGGTTAGAGCTAATCAAGGACTAAAATTTCTCTATTCACTATAATCCTAGAAAGGTGAACAATTTAGTTGATGTTCTAAGTAGAAAATAACATGTTACTCTATCCATGTTAAAAATTGATAAAACCCATATCTTCTTGGATATGAAAAGGATGGATTTGGAAATCATAAGGTCAGGGGATAAACCCTACCTTTCCCAAATGATTATGAAACCATTTATCCAACATAAGAATAAGGAGGCACAAAGGGATGATCTTGAGTTACAAAATTATGTGAATGCAGTAAAGGAAGGGAAGCTTCAAGAGTTCCATATCGATGATGATGGTGTGATTTGGTTTGGAACGTGGATTTTTGTGACTTCATCACCTAGGATAAAGAAGGAGCTATTGGAAAATGTACATAGCTCAACATTCTCTATCCATAATGTTAGCACCAATATGTACTTAGATCTCTGTGAACACTTTTGGTAGGATTACATTAAAAGAAGATTGCATAATAAATCTCAAGGTGTTTGGTATGTCAGCAAGTTAAATAAGAGTGACAAAAGTCCAATGGGTTGATGCATCCATTTCTTATACCCATGTGGAAATGGGAGAATGTAACTATGGAATTTTTCACGGGTCTCCCAAAGATGTCGAAGGGAAATAATTTGATATGGGTTGTGTTTTACCGACTCAACAAGACTTCCCATTTTATCACTATTCAGAATGACCTCTCGCATAAAAAACTTTCAAAGATACAAGTAAAGGAAGTTGTGAGACTGCATGGAATTCCACTATCGATTGTCTCTAACCATGATCCAAGGTTCACATCTAAATTTTGGAGGAGACTTCAACATGCTTTGAGTACTGAATTAAATTTCATTACGGGTTATCACCCCCAAACTGATGGCCAATCTAAAATGACCATTTACGTTCTAAAAGATATTCTAAGATATTTCTCTCTAGAATTCAAAGGTGGATGGGATCAGAATCTCCCATGGTTGAGCTCTCATACAACAATAGTTTCCACTAAATTATTCAGATGGATCCATATGAAGCTTTGTATGGAATGTGATGTAGGACTCCAACCTGTAGGGTTGAAGTTAGAGAATTAAATCTACTTGGACCCGATCTTGTCCACGAGGTGACATGGAAGGTTAAACTTATCCAGAAATACATCAAATCTTCTCATTGTTGTAAAAAGAGATATTATGACAACCATCGAAGGGACTTGGAGTTTGAAGTTGGAGATAAATCCTTCCTTAGAATATCACCATGGAAGAGAGTCATGCAATTTGGAAAGAAAGGGAAGCTAAGCCCAAGGTACATTGGCCCCTTTGAGATCCTTGACCGCATAGGAATTGTGGCCTATCATCTTTCACTTCCACCAAATATGGATCAAGTTTATGATGTTTTTCATGTATCACTCTTGAGAAAGTAAAAACCAGATGCCTCACATGTAATGAACTCAAAGGTGGTATAGCTGGAAGATGATCACTCCTATGAGGAGTAGCCAGTAAAGATTCTGAACCAGAGGGATAAGGTTCTGCGCAAAAAAACAACCCACCTTGTCATAGTGTTGTGGAGGATCCATAAGTTTAAATGAGATACTTTGGAACCAGAAGAGGCGATGAAGGAGAATTACCCTCACCTGTTTGTGTAAAATGAAATTTTGAGGGCGAAATTTTATAAGGGGTGAGAATGTAAAAAACCAAATTTTTATCAATGAAATTCCCTTATTTTAATTATTCCTTATATTATAATCACATTATGAAGCACAATGACATATAATTATACTAAATATTATGGGACCATTAAACATAATTTTTCCACTTCTATGTTTTGAATTTCGAAAATTTGACATACACGGTTGCAATCAATAATATGTTTGCAGTCCGATAAGACAAACTTAATTTTCAGTAAATAGTAACATACCCTTATGAATAGAAATTTTACCCTTATAAATATTGATATACCCTTACGAATAGTAACCTCACCTATTATAGTATATGTGTAGGATTTAAGTGAAATCATGATGTACCTATGTTTTGGAATAAGTAAACAAAAATTTTTAAAAACTGAATTTTTCAAGTAAAATATGATCTTAATTAATAATTAAATTAATCATATTTACAAAATTATTTCTGAAAAATGGACTTTCTTTTTCTATTATAGATGTCGAAAAATGTTTGGGGTGATGTTTTTGGATTTTTCTAAAATACTTGAATTTTTTATGAATAGTGAAATACCATAATTTACAAAATTAGCTAAATACACTAATTATAGAGTCATGTATGATGTTCTACTGATTTAAGTATATTTGGTTAGTATTAACATGATAAAATTAATTTAATTATTCATGGAATACTCACTATTACATGTCTTTTGGATAAATAATAAATTAATGAATTTAATATTGAGAAATCCCCTCTCCCCTCCATTATAAATACCACCCTTCACACCCTCACTTCCTCACATCTCTCAAGCTTCAATACTTGTCTAAAATCTTTCCAAGAATATTCCCTAGACCCTCCCCCACTTCCAAGATCTTATGGTATCATAAAATAGCCAATACAAGGTTCCTTGAGGAGGATCTCAAGAGGATAACTCCAGAGGTAATTCCCCTCTCTCTTTTCCTTTAATTTCTTTTCAACTTCAAGTTCATTTCTTATTATATCCCCACTTATATTCATCAACATGGTATGGTAACTCTGGTATTATAAATTTAATTTAATTTTAATATACTAATGGGACATTATATCATCCAACCCCTTTCTCCTCTTATCTTTATTTTTCAATGGAAAATTTTGTTCGTGTGGTGTTAATTTATCACTTTTAAGAACCACATGTTTTCAATTTTCTTTTCCACCTTTAGATCTGGTCATGAAACCATTTTTATGGTTGAAAAATATTATTTTATATTTATTATATCTTATTTAATGTTATGGAACTAACTTATGTACATAATACTAAATGATTAAAAGAAACAAGTTTGTTGTGGATGAAAAACTGCCCGAATTAACCCAAACGATCATCATAAAATTACTATCTAATGATTCATCTACATGGTATATAATATAATCAATTATAAGAAAATTTAAACACCTTTAATATAATTAATAACATGAATTATATGTCCTGTATGTTTATTCATGTTCAACACAAACTTCTATTCATGAATACAAGTGAACCGTTCAAGAAAACCATAAAAACATACATTTCCAAAAAATGGATTTAAACCCTATAACTCATAAAAAGGCCCATAATATAACTTAATGAAACCATAATGAACCATATTCATGTACACAAGTTTATATAATTGTTAATTAATTAATATAATGTGGTTATATAGGACTTTAAAGTGAATAAAGTGTTCAAATAAAAGGTAAGGGGAAATTCTCGAACCCAACTTTCTTTCTTCGGGTTCTCCCTATTTCACTCCATTTTTGTTATGGTTACTAATTAAACATAATTTTTTCATAATTATATTACCCATTCAGAGATATACATTTTCTCTACTAGATTTTATTTCAAACACAATGTTTCCCAAAAGAAATCTTCTTTCAAAAACACACCTTTTATTTCTCACTCAAGGTTGATAGTTATTGTATCAAGCATGTTATTCCAACTTTATTTTGGGAACCCAAAGTTTATGAATGTGTCCTTATGATATGAAACTCATTCCTTTACATGGGTTAGTTATGTTCATTTTTTATATATGTTCTATGTGGCATGCATGATAATGATAATGTTATTATGTGACGGGTGCACCTTGAATTATATAGCGCAATATATATATTTTAATGTGATGGGTGCACCTGGAATTATAAAGTGCTCCAATTAATTAGGTAAAGTTATGAATATAATTAGTTAAAGTGAAATTATTTATGAAAAATATGATATATTTTTTTACAAGTATGTGTGGTAGTTAACCACTAAGACATGATGTTTCATTTTTTATGAATTTCCACATTTCAAGTCTTTTATTAATGATTCATATCATGTTCATGATCCTTTTCCTATGGTATAATTATTATAACCCATTGTTAAATTGTTTTTATATACCCTATTACTAGGAATTTATCTTTCCCCTTTTTTTATGTATATATTTAGGTGACTATATTTACTAAGGAGAGGTGAGGTGCCAATAAGAAGCTAGAGAAGAAGGAATTAAATAAATGATTATGTTACATGATGAAATTGTTATGTTTGGTCCTGGTTTTCTCAAGACACTAAACCTATGGATCCTTATGGTGTAATACTATTATGTTGTTTATCTTTATAATGATGTAATAGTAATGTAAGAAAAGGCAGGGTCCCTATAATCCTACTCCTACTGGGTCTATTGCACTATATACGTTTGACATATACCATGGCCCTGAGACACTACCTGGCTACCCTGAGCTAACCAGCCCTACTGTTGTTGAGATCCAGGGGTCTAGATACCATATCCATGACCACCACCTTGGCCTGAATGGCCTGATGTATTCAAATTACCTAATTGGTGAGAAGATATTGACCCTGCTACTGAACTTGGAGTCTGTGCAGAACCTCTATCACTAATTGTTGGTGGAAATGCCCTATTGTAGAGCTATAGATGGCCCATCATGCTGAAACTTCAGCACTCAACTGGTTCCATAGGGAACTAAGGTCTCATGTGCCCAGTTCTTCTACACTGGTAGCACCTCATCTGGCTACCAGAAGAAACATTATGACTACTCATATCCCTATGATAGAGCTCCATATGATGATTCTTTCTTCTAGTCGATACAGTACTAGATCTTGGTGATGAACCACCCTAGTTTACACCTTTAGTTTCATTCAGATTATGCTCACTAATCAGCACCTGATTCATGATGGCATATATATAAGGCAACCTAAAAAATTTCACCTATGATCGGATGTCATACTTGAGACCATCCTCAATTGGCCTAGCCCTCAATGTCTCTTCTCCCATTAGATTAGGTGTGAATCTATGAAGCTCAGGGAAATGGGTTGAGTATTCCATCACTGACATAGCGCCATGCTCCATATGTATGAACTCATGGGATCTATCGGCCCTCAGCGTATCGGGGAGATAGTAGTCATAGAAGACCATCTGAAAATATTCACATGACATGTCTTGATGGAACTATGTCTAAGTGATAACATCCCTCCACCTCTTGGCCAAATCACGCAGCATATAAGTTTCAAGATTGACCCTCCTATCAGGAGGTGTCTCCAGATGCTCAAAGATCATAGGCATAGACTCCATCCATGATTCAACAGCTTGTGTTCCACCTTCCCCTGAAAACTTAGGCAGATGCTACAGCTGGAATACTCGTGTTAGTTATTCCATAGACGTGGTAGGGTGAGGTACTCCCTAGAATGTATGTATAAACCTCGTGAAGCCTTTATAGAATTGTTCATCCACACTTTTTTCTGGTATAACGGTTGGTGCCATGACTGGCACATCTGGTGGATCCACTGGTAGCACATGGCCTACCACCTCTAGGGTATGCTCATTTCCACTCTCCTGGAATACAACTAGAGGTTGTTGTGGTGGAATTACTCTGTAAAGTCCATCACATACACCTCAGTACAAGATTATTCATCAAGGTACGAAGTTAAATAATGACATAACTAAACAGAAGAAGAAAATATTCAAAAGTTCACAAAATATGAGTACACGGCGTGTAGGAACCACAAATATAATGTAAATTTATGACCTTACACGGTCGTGTACTCGTGTCATCTTGGGTGTATAAACACCCCAGGTACACAGCGTGTAGATACTATACATGGTGTTCCCCCTTAAACTCTCACATGGGCATGTAACATCACCTTACCTGGTTATGTAAACATCCTAGGTACATGACGTGTATGGATGACACACAACATGCACTCAAGTCTTCCCTCCTGGCCATGTACTTTTACAAGGCTAGAGGTACATGGGTCTGCCTATACAAAACTACTTGGGGTGTAATTAAGGTACATGACATTTTTTAATCAAAACTAAATAGCTTGTGCTTTCTTTCACATGGACAATGACATAGTTTTCTAACACACTGTGTGTACTCATAGTACATGACATGTACTTGGAAAATTTCTTTTCTTCTCTAATATAAGAATACTTGGCATGTGTTAATAGGACCATGCGCCATGTTATTTTGGTTTCCAGATAGTAATCCTCAGAAACTTCCCTAGAACATTATTTTTTGAAAAATAAAGCAATGGTGTGCCAAATTATTACCCGTCAGGGCCCATACTCCCCATAAATCAATGTTTTGAATCCACATATGGCACATAACAACACAATTTATATCCCATGGATGAAACATGATCCACCAAATTTAGATCCAATAGGGCCAATACTCTTTAGGGACTAAAGTTTGGCATTCATAAAATTCAACCATAACACATACCAGTAAACCTATCATAATAGAAGTCATATATATCATGGTATATATCAAAATAGGATTCATATCTATCATTGAATCTATCACAACAACATGAAATCAGTAATTCTCTCTAAATGGCGTGGCAAGAATGCATGGAATGTGATTTATAACAAGTGCCTATATGATGTATGAGATAGAATACCCACATCTAATCAGGTTGAAACAAAATAGAACCACAATTATATCAATAATAAAAACACAAAAACAGTGTGTGTCACCTAACGGTGGAAGAAAATCAACTGTAATAGCTCATAATCCTAAAATCACAATTCAATTTGAGGTGATTTTGCTTTTCGTTATACATGGGGTAGCTACTCCTAGGCAAAACGAATTACCAACCTCCATTTCCTTTATATACCTTTCTAATGTCACCAAAAAGTAAGACACACTAGAAAATAAAACTCCTATGATACCACTTTGTAACATCCCGGATCCGGATGCCACTCAACTGGTGCCTCGTACCCAGTTGGACACATGGCCTCAAGCACATTTCCCCAAACACCAAAGGGTAATGACTATAAGTGAGGGCCTATGGTGTGATATTGGGGAAACTACGCCCCCATTAGCAGAGTGTAACACAATGGAATAAATAATAATACAATAGAGGAAGTAGCAAATAGTATATAACTGAAATAAACAGCGGAAGACAGATAAGATAAATAAGCAAACATCATTCAATACAAAAATAGTGCACCATGTCACATGTTCTAGGAAATAATCAAAACAAGTACACTGTAGTAATACACAATATATGTCTTAAACACATTAAAGAAACAAAAAGAGACTACTAATAATCACAAGCCTCGGCTCGGTCCCATATTCTTTTGATCCTAAATAGTATCTCAAGTTCCTATAGAAGGGTGCTTTTCTTTATCAATACCTGTAACAATATAATATATTTGGGCCCAAAAGCATGACCTAACTAGGGTTTGAGAAATAAATCATAGTCGAAAACTACCAAATATCTATGGCTATCTATCAGTGAGCATATGAAATAGGTAGTGTACAAAAAGAAAAACCAGTAAACTAGAAAGTACTCAAAAGTAAAAAATCCTACAAGTACTAACTTCCATTTATATTCAGTTCATGTTATTTAATTAATTAAATTACATTAAATTATATATAAGTCTTGGGATCTGGTCTAAGCCTATCAATCCCCTGTAAAAAGTAAGGACAAAATATACCTCAACATACTATCTAAATAGAAATAAGTGAAGGTCGAATCCAAGCTTGTGATTTGGTTTGGAAGATTCATCATAAGTCATTCAATTTTAATATTCAACTCAACATATTACCTGTGGGAATATAGAACCCCTACCTATAGGAATAACCCAATCCTCACCCTTAGGCCTAACGAATCCTCACCCACAGGTATAAAAAATCCTCTCCTACAGGCATAACAAATCCTCACCCATAGGCATAACAATTCAATTACGTTTAAGACTAGTATATCATCATTTAATCATAATAAACAACACATGTAAATTACAATATTACATAGTTAACATATAAAAACTCATGTGGGCATCATTCATATCATGCAACAAGTGAATTAAACTATCACAAGGCTTAAACGATAATTGGCATATCATGGGAAAATGGGTAATCATTAATCTCAACCCCTTTAATAAAATCAATCACAATTTACCAAAATTATAATTCCATTATAAATTTAATTCCTACTTAATAACCCAATAGTGGAAAAAAGGCATGCCTCATAGGCAACCTTGACCAAATAGCCATAAACAGTCATTCCAGGGGAACGCACCCACGGGGTGGCCCTTAATCAAACTAAAAACATCAAACATGCTTAATTTAATTTAATTCATGACCTAATCATCATTAGGAAACAACAATGGTCAATTTTAATTCAATGTTACACCCTAAATATGGGATAATGGAAATATGACACATATGAATAACTCCACATTGATCAAAATGAAAAAGACCACCAACCTCGTACTCATATGACTCTCTTTGTCCAGTGCCGGGCTCTAATTCGACCTATAGTAGAGTAGATCTAAAAAACGAGTATAAAATATCAACCTTAAATAACTCAATTGAGAGAAGAAACCATGAATAAAGGCTCAAGAGGAATTGATATCTCACTGATCGGGTTCAAACACAACTGGCGACAAAGGAATCGGGGTTTGGATGATTAGTCAGGAAGGAAAACAGACCTCGACACTGCTGTATGTGAACGCAGATGAGCCCCTTCCTGTTTTCTCAAAAAAGACACTACTTCCCAATTTATCAATAAAAAAATTACACATCATGTACTTGAGGCTACACGTCATGTCCGTATAGATTTTTGCCTAACTATTATGTGACAGTGTATCAGAATTACATGGTGTGTTGCCTTGTGTACACAGTGTGTACCTATAAGTACACAATATGTAGTTCTCAATCCCATCCTGTAATAGGCCTTCACCTATCCCATAAATGTCTTTTCCCTTATTTTCTTAAGTACAAACTTAAAAAGAAATATCCATACATAAAAATAAGATCCAGCTTCTTATAGCATAGAGAATGTTCTTCAAAATAAGACCACTCACCTGGTCAATGTTTTATGGTGAAACCACTAGTTTTAGGAAGCTATATGAGAACTTGAGGATATGATGTGGTATAATTATCCTCATTTTTTTATATTGGAATGAAGAATTTTGAGTGAAAATTTTATTTTAAGGGGGTAGAATGTAACACCCTAATTTTTTATGAATTATTTTTTTTGAATAAATTAAATTTCTTTGATATCTTTAATTATACATAACTCGATGTTAATATTTCATTACATGAAACACCAAGTTAATATTTCACTACATGAAAAACTATGTTATCTTGCATCACACACTGAGTTTTAACAAAACCATGATATATTATTAAAATAGTAATTTAAATGAAACTATTATAACCCAACCATTAAACTTAGTGATATACATATTAATAACTAATTTTTAAATATCAATTATAAGGGTTTTATATAAATTAAAAATATTTATAATAAAAAATTTCTTTATTTTCGGTAAAAACATTATATGTTTTGAAAATACTATTTTCTTAAAAATTAATTTTTTTTTTAATTTTGTGAACATTAATGAAGATAATTTTCAAAATTTTAGAAATTTAATTTAATAAAATAAAGTTCATTTTTTAAATCATCATTTCAAAATTATCATTGAGTGAATTTTTAGGTTTTTCAGAAAAGTTTATTTTTTATGAATAGTGAGAAATACTAAATTTTAATTGAAAACTGTTTTTTTATTTAATTTATTTATAAAGTTAAATTATATTTTAAATTAATTTTAAAGCTAAATTGGTTCAATTTTATATCTATTAATTGAATTTAGGTCATTGGAATAAATTTTATAATAAATTATGATATAAAAACTTTGTAAACTTTTGAACCTTTTCTCTTTAAAAACTTGTTTTCTCATCGCATCTATGGGATTAATTTTAAATTAAAATTTTCCACTTATGTGGATGTAATTTGGAATAATAATTATTTATATTATCTAATAATTTCAAAATAATTTTGGAACAAAATTAATAGTAAAAAAATAAAAATTATTTATCATGGTTAAGGTAAAAATGGGTTTACTAGGGGGTTAAACTAAAAAGATATTAGTTAAAAATATCCCAAAACTTTTCAAACATCCATTTTATGGAAATATTTTGACCTTATATATTATATTAGTTATATTGTTTATTATTTTATCCTTTTTTGATGAAAAAAACATGGGTGTAATTCTTTCTTTCAAAAAATTATAAGTGTACCACTCACCTCGCTTATAAAAGGTTGCACCTTCTCCTCTCATTCATACCTTAAAACCCTTTTTTCTGCCAATACTTACCCAAATCACTTCCTAATTTCCCTCATATAATACTATAGTCATTATTCTGGACATAAATCCAACCTAGGTATTATTTTGGCGCAAACCTAAAGAGGATAACCGAAGAATAGGTAATGTTCAACAACGAGCATTTTTTGTTTAGGTTATTCCTCCAAATCCTTCAATTATTATTATAAAATGATGATATAATATCATAAGTATTTTAAATATACTTATATTTTGTTATGTTAATGTAATTACTACAACCATCTCCACTTCCATCAAATGGGTTACGAAATCATCGTTTGTGTGTATAGTGGACTACTACCTCACAAACCGATGTCATCCAATTTTTCATTACCACCTATCAAGGCTAGAAATAATGATTTATTTATTTTATATATATAATATTTATTATAATATTATACCTAATTAATTATTATGTCACATATACATTTATACTCTCTATATTTTGGGATTATGATAATGTTTCTCGTGTGTACAGTGAACTACTATTTCTCAAAGAGATGTGATTCATTCACACTTTACTTGGAAGGTAAGAATGATGGTTTTAATGAAAAATTGTGATATATATAACATGAAATTTATTTTTTAATGATAATGTATCATTTACCTATATTTATTTAAATTAAAAAATAAAATGGAAACAACAATCATGTGTATGTACGGCCTGCTATTTCCATGAACGATGTATTTAATTTTCTATCACTAAATTTTATGGATTAATATAAATAAATATATACTAAATATATATAATATTTATATCATGGTTAAAATTATAGATATTATTAAATCAAGATCAAATTAATAGTACCAAAAATAAAAAATAAAACCATATATTAAAAAAAGTGGTTATTACCTAAAACATAAATTTAATATGGATTTATTAATAAATGGGTAATAAAAGTTCATAATAAAATAATATATGGTATGATATATATAATTATTTTTCTTAATAGAATTATAATAAACATATATATATTATATATAAGGTTTTAACAAATTTTATGGAAGTCAAGACATATGGTAAGGTATTTTTTTCTCAGTTTTCCTTCTTTGAGAGGTATGTTATATTATGCACCTATATTATTTCATGAGCTATATATACAACCCATTAGACATTTAATATCCTTAATTTTTTTTACTAATGATATTTTAAGTTATATTTTATTTTATTCCCTTATAGGGATTACATTTCAAAGTTACCAATGTGGTAAATATTTTGTGTTACAATCTCATCGTTTGTCAGGATTATTTATGACTACGTTTCTCATAATCAAATCTTATGATCCATCTCTCAAGAAATTCAAGAATTTTATTATCCTCTAGTTATTTTAGGAGAATAAAATTTCTCCCTTCATTTTACTCTCTTCATGTACTAAAGTGTTCAAAAATATTTATTTTAAGAAAAATATTCTTTTCCATTGAATATCTATTTTCATCCAAAATTAATTTTTCTAAAAAATTTAAAAAAATATTTTACTATTATCCTATGATTTTTAAAAAACATATTTACCCATGTTTGACTTTTTAAAAAAATTTAAAGGGATCTTCATGAAATTTTCCAAAAAAATATCTTTTGTCTTATATCAAAAATGTGAAAGGAATATTTTTTTAATATGTACAGCCTGAACAAAACTTTCCACCATCATGACCATTATTTTATTTGATGATTTCTTTATAATTTTTCAATGTTATTTTCAAAGTAAAATATTTTTCAAAAAAATTAAAAAGTGTTCTACAAAGTGCAAATGTTATTTTCCTCCAAAATAAGATTTAAATGGTTTTTAAATCTTTCTTTATATGTTTTCTAGTTTATTTTCAAATAAAAGTATTTCTAAAATGTTTTATGTTTTAAAAGTTATTTTCAAATAAAATAAATCTTCTCCAAGAAACGTTCCAAGTGATTTATCTTTAAAAATATTTTTCCATCTAAAATGAAATCATATTATATAAATTATGATTTACTAGGGATATGAACCAAGGATACCATTATTATTCTTTCTATGAGTAGTTTATGAAGAAAAAATGTTTATGAAACTTGTTTCTCTTCAATGGGTTATACCATGAAAAAATGCTTATGAAACCCATTTTTTTTTTCCTGGGTTATCCTTTGATGAGATAATGAAATGATCATAAAACCTATATCTTTTCTACAAGTTATGATATGATTAAATGTTTATGAAACCCATTTCATTTCATAGGTTGTGATATGATGTATTTTATATGATATTGTGACACACATATGTATGATTTTCATTATGAGATGGGTGGGACCTATATCCCCCTCCAATGAATTGGGTACTGACTTATATCTCATGAGATAAAATGACTGGAATGGGGAGTCAACTCGATTCAATAAGGGATTTTGTATTCTATAATGGTCTTAGGAGTGAACCTTGAATACTATGATGGTTGGGGGAGTGAACCAATTACACTATGACAGCCTTGGAAGTTAGCATTAACTAATATGGAAATGATTTTCTATTCTTATGTGTATGACAGAAATCTATGTCTTATTCCAATGTTATGCTCTCATGGAGCATGTTATTTGATTACCTTATGATTCATGTCTTATAAACTACCAATATATATTCCATGACTCATTATTATGATATTTGATATGCAGGGTATGGTTTTAAAATGTTATTCTCATGTAATCATATAATTATGTTCATTTTATTCTTACATATCTCCCTTATTTACCCTTACTAAGAATTTGATCTCACTCTTTCTTATGTTTCCTTTCCCCATTTTATGAAGAAATGTATTATTTATGATATGTCTAACTAGGGTTCTAGTTATAAATATCATTGTGGGAGATGATGCAGTTCACTTATGGACCAGTTGTTTATGTTTCCAAGTTTCCAAAGAAACTAAACTATTATGGTCCTCATGTGTGTGTTTATGTAATGTAATGAATATTCATCTCGAATGATGTAATTTATATGTATGATAATCCTGAGTTTTTATATGTATGAATCCCCATTGATCTTATTTTCTTTACAAATGTTGGATCACTTCCTAGTCACTACATAAACAATATCTATATCTACAACTAATTGATGTTTCCATTTCTTTTTTAGAATTACTCCTTTTTAACTTTATGGGATATTTTATACTTTCTAATTTAAAATATTCCTCCAAACTAAAATTTCAATTAGATAAATAGAAAATTCATAATTTTTTTCCTCAGTTGTAGATACTTTCTTCTGAAGAGGCTTCTCCTTATTTTCCCTATTTTTTGCCTTTAGACAAAAGACAATTTTCATTTATCTTGTGCATAGGCTTCCTATCATGTCATATTTTACATCTTCTGACATCAAAGGTTATTTTACATATAAACCTTCCAACTATATCCACATATCCTTTAAATAATTTTAATGTGAAATCGTCTCAAAAAATATCTCCATTTAAATATTTATTTAATAAATTCTTAACTAAAGTATCAATATCCAATTTCTTTTGATCTATTCAAATATAATTCCATATCAAATCAATAGAACAATTCCTTCTTACACAACCTCATAGGATACTTATATACATACCTCTATTTATGTCATAAACTTATTCTCCCACCTATAAAATTTTGTACAATTGAAAAATAGTGGCACAAAAATTGACTCCATTTGGGAAAGAACTCCAAAAATAGTCTATGAGGTTGAATGTAACATAGGAAATGTATTTTATACCACTTGTTATGTCCTAAAGGAACCTTGATATGGGTGTAGATCATGGTGATTCTAATTTAATAATTTTCTCAATTTTACTTATTCTATAGTTTGGATCTTGTTCCCATTTAGGCAGGAATTGTGTTCTACCAACATAGGGGTTATACTTGCACACACCCTTTCTAAAATATATTTTAATATATAGTAAAGTAATTCACACAAATACATGTGTATTTTAACTTGTTTAACTTACACTGGGATACTCCAAGAATCATGAAATTAGTAGTGTAACAATGCAACAAAATCCACTACTACACTAGTTCAGTGGATACAATATGGTTATGGTCACTCAATACAAAGGCTCACTACTTATACAGTGTTTTGTGTCCTAAAAATATCAAAACCAAGGATCAATTCCCTTTAAACTTCATCACACTCTACTCTAGATAATAATACCAATATCTTATAGATATATAGGTCTCTCCATAATAAAAAAAATGTGTATCTTTGTGTATCTTCTGTTATGGATAGATGTGTTGATAATACTCATTTTTTATCCTTATTTGGATAATTAACTACAAATTTCCAAGTTAATCATACTTATAGTATGAGTTTGAAACAGCATTTACTTTATACTGTTTCAACAGGAATTCATTTTGATTTACTGCACCATAGTAACTTCATATAATCTTGAAAATCATTCTTTAAGTTGATATAGGTTCCTTCCTCTCTCTCTCTCTGAATCAATGGATATATCAGTGTAAAATATATTCATCAATTCCTTTTTCTTTCTCATTATATTCTTATTTATATAATATATAATACTTTTTTTAGATAACCTTTTATATTTTCAAATATATGGTAACCACCACAAATATCATTTTTTAGATTTCTTTCAATTCAAGTTTCCAATTTTTTATTAACCTTTTAAGATATTTATTCATGAAATATTTTCCATATTCATGAATATGTAAACCTGAGAATAACTCCTTATTTAAATCCTTCTCTAGTCTTATCTAATATCTAAGTATGAGATATTTTTTATATCTTGAAATATGGAAATACTGAGTCTTCCTCATTTTCTGTGTGATTTTTAATTCATGGAAATATTACTATAAAACATACCTATTACTTTATCTTGAATCATGAATTTCATTAAAAGACCCATGATATTTGAATCATTTAAAACTGATACAAGAATTTATTAAAATAAAGGAAACAATTCTCTAGGAAAATGGAAAAGGGTGTTTCCATTTCCAAATGCATAGTTTCATTTCCATGGTATATATCTAGAATAACTTTTTGGGTACCCTTCCATGTACCATTTTAAATACCCTTCAAAAGGGTATACACTTCCGAGTACCACTCTATAAAACACCTTACCATTTAAAAATATAAAAAAATATCACAAAATAATTCATTTGAAATATTACATGCATGAAACATATTGAACTCCTTCATCCCACTAGTACTATGTCACTCTTACATTATTAGGCATTTAAATATATTCAAATAACTCAAGTAAAATGACTCATACATGATTAAATGTATCTCATATGAAAATTTTAGATACTCGTATATGATGAATCATATATTATGATTCAAACATTGGAAGTATTGATTGGACATGGTTATCTCTAACTAACACAAATTTAGATGAAACATTGGCGGATTCTTTCTTTTCTTCATTAAACTGGATCCTTTAACTTTAGCCACTCTCTAAATTGTTGTGATGTTACCAGTGAATTAATGTCATAACTCATTATATTGATGATGAAATTCCATAATCATGAATTATTCTTGGTTTGAGTGTTAATAAATCATGTAAAAATTATGCACACATGAAGTCACAAGCAAGAGGTTGAATAAAAACAGGATGATATCATTTCACTTTATTTTTTTGTAGCTTTTTAAGCCTGAAAAGTTCTAGTACTTTTCATATACCACATCAGAAAATGATTTTAGTGGAGACGCCTTTATTACTCATGATTCACTAAAGTGATATCAAAAAATCATTTCAGTCCAGCCCTAGTCGATGGGTCGCCATGCATCCCTTCACAGTGATCAATCTCTTTCCTTCACATATTTCAGTGTCAACCTGAATTGGTACTTAACTTTACATGGACCCCTCTTGTATATTTACCTTATAAATATCATACCTATCCTCTTATATCAGGATACTTTTTAGGTTGTTTGACTTGTAGTTTTCCCCCTTTTTATTAATAATTCTACCCCAACTTAGCCGAAAAAACCTTCTTTATGTGTATACATTTTTTATTTTCAAATGTAGAAACTATAACAACTTCAAACCAAATAAACCTCCACCAACGTAACTAAATAATTATATCTTTAAATATGTATCCATATTAATCCTCCAAGCATCACTAATTTCATTAATAGTTACCCTATCAATTATAAAATCCTCCAATAATTTCCACTTTCTTTAATAGCTTCTTTCTCAAGCATGACATCCAATGACAACACATCATTTCCATATATTTTCACCAACTCTAATATAAAATATATTTTTTAAAAATCTAACATAAAATCTTATGGTGTCAATAATATCCCCCATTGTATTTTTTTAAAAAAATGAGTGAAAATGTTGTTTTTTCTCTCCCCCTTTCTTGATGAAAAATAATGGGGTGAATTCCAATTTAGTATTACCATTTGGCAATAAAACTGTATCATTGTTTTTTTGTACTCAATAAGGATAAAATAATGAAATTAAAAAATCTAAGTTTTTCAATAATATCATTATATAATTTTAATTTAGATATATCTACTAGATGAGAAATATTTTTCTCTTTTTGTAGCACCCTTATCCCAAAATTCCAAAGCATGTGCATTACATTATTACATTTGCATTATTAAATGGAATCAAATACCAAAAGACCAAATAGTTTAGAAATTTTATAAAACCAAATTACAAACATGAAACCCATTTTACATTGGTGATATAAAATAAAACATAATACATAACAAATTAAAATAAAATTCATCCTTGAAACTCATTCAAATAATTCCTCTTCATATAGTGGGGAAAGGAAACATAATAAAGGTGAGCTAAAATTCTTATTAAGGGTAAGTATAAAAAAATTAAACATAAATCAATAATAATAATCAATATGTAAAGGTAAATGAAATTGTACACACTTTTAATATGGGGTATGCCTTACAGAAGAAAAAGTAAGACAAGAATCCCTTACCTTGAACCTGACTTGTCACGTGTGTCTTTATCTTCCGGAATAATAAAATTATGTAAACTATTTAATTTTTTTGGAACATTTTTAAAGTTTATTATTACTTTTACTTGACTTATTACAGTGTTTTATACAACTACTTAAACAATTTTGTTTACATTGGGTATTTTGACCAAATTCAGTCCATGTGTCAAAAATGAAATTAGTAGGTCGAATATGGTTAAAAGGTTCATTATAAAAATATATTCATAATAAAAATAAATATATAATTATCATATTTATACATAAATTATAATTTTAAAAATAGTAATGAATTATTTTTATGAAAAGTGAACCAACGTTATAATCATGGAGACGGTAGGTCGTACGTATGCATGAGTAATGTTCCCATTTTTCAATGATTGTTATGGAAAGAAGGTAAGTAACATTTATCTTTAAATAATGATAATTATATCATAAATACCATATTATTTAATATTATATACTTATATATATATAATTATTTTTATTTAAAAGGATCCACATCACGTCGAGGAGGCAGTAGTTCACACATCCATGAACGAAGTTATCACTTTCCTCGTGTGTGAAAGGGTAATAAATAAAATGATATATTATATTTAAATATAATTAATTATGTAATTAATATCATATATTTGTTATTTATGTCACATATTATTAATTAAACACGTCCTTAATACATTTTATGTAATGTGTGAACGTATCAGATCGCTTTGAGGAGGCGGTAGTCCATACGTCTACAAACGAAGTTATCGTATTTACATAAAATGGAAGGCATAAAGGTATGTGTTATATAAAAATTATAGAAGTAGAAGGACATATTAAATATCATATATATAATATATAAATAATTTTTCCATCATAATTTCCAACCATGAGAGGTGGTAAAGAAAAAAAGAATGACAACATTTCATGAGACGATAGTTCCCAGAACACAAATGGTAAGTTCATTTCCCATTTGATGGAAGTGTGTCTAGGTGTAGGTAAATACTTTAACATAAAAGAATTTAATTATATTTAGTATAATTATTTTATTATATAATCATGGAATAATAATAAATTAAGGGGTGTAGAAAAAGTGGCTTTATAGGTGTTATTAAGGGGAAGCGTGAATGCCTTTTTATAGTGGAGGAGGAGTGTCATTCTTGTAAATATTAAAAGGTAAACACTATTTCGAGGTATCTCATACCACATATGCCTAAAAAATGGAAAAATAATGGATTAAATGGAAATTATGTTAGATAAAAACCTTTAACACACAAAAATAAGTGTTTTTTTTATAATTTTTCTCCTTACTCTTTAAGATTCCGTATATTTTTTGTTTTGGTTTTTCATTTAGGTAACTAGTTTTACAACTTAATTAATTTAACTATTAAGAATAAATTAAGGTGAGATTTATTATAAATTATAAACCAATTTAATTATAAATATTATATTTAATTTACAAAATAAAAACCTCATATGAGTTATAAATTAATTTTAAAACCACCGCATGTAACGCGTAGAAACACTACTTTAACACAGACAGTGCTAACAATGTTTTTAATACCTTTGGGTCAATATGTTAATTATAAAAGATAAATTGGTATATTAATTGAAAATATTTTGTATTTATTAATACTTAAAAATACCTTGGAATAATATTTCATTTTTATTAGTTTTAAATCATTTAATTAAATATTATTTATTGTAAAATAACATTAATGTCAATTTTGACATTATTTGTTTAATTTTAATTTAAAATATCAAAAAATTATTGGAATTAAAATATATTAATTTAAAATATGTGTAACATGATATATTAACCTAAAAAATATTATGACACAATAATTCATTAAGTTTAATTTACTTTTAATGTTTTTAACATCATTTATCTTTTTTAATTATTAACTAAATAATCCAAGTGTTAGCATTTGTTAAGGGTTTAATGTGGTTATATATTCTATAAAAATTAAAGATAAATTAACATGATAAAAAACTCATTTAACTTTAAAAATAATGTTTATAATTGAAACTATGTAGCTTATCCCACACTCTAAAGCATTATAAATGTTAAAGGTATGGAAGGTTCTTTTCTGTCTTTTTCCTTACATGACTTTGTATATGTGTCACTTTAATGAACATGTGCCCAAATTAACTCATAAAATTTTATCCAAGATGGAATATGGTCTAATTATTGGCATAAAATATATTTTTTACAAGTTTCTAGGTCATTTTGGCCCTTAAGTTTACGGTTTAGTCCCTTGTTAAGCTTAATTTTACCTTAGTCACTAAAATTAATTTTAATTAATTTTAATAATATTTTTTTTTCAAAAACTAAGTTGATCATATTAGACTATAAATATTATACTTATTATAGACTTTTATTTTTAAATTTCTAAATTCAATTTACAAAAGTGGAAAATTTAATTTTAAATCTAATCACGCAGATGTGGTGAGAAAGCGGGTTTTTTAAGTCAAAATTCTCAAAAGCTCATTATGTTTTTATAACTAAATTCAATATAAAAAGTA
The DNA here is from genome assembly GCA_963277665.1 of Viscum album. Taxonomy (NCBI): domain Eukaryota; kingdom Viridiplantae; phylum Streptophyta; class Magnoliopsida; order Santalales; family Viscaceae; genus Viscum; species Viscum album. The sequence continues at coordinate 1,437,927,761 of OY728164.1, forward strand.
TCCCAATGACTTAAACTGTATTAATATATGTATAATTTATCTATTTTAACTTTAAAACCAAATTTAAAATATAATTAAACAATAATAATTACAGAAATGAAAAGACAATTTTTAACTAAAATGCAGTAATTTTCTCTATTAATCAAAAAATAAAACTCCTTAGAAAAATATAAAAAATTCACCCTAACAAAATTTTGAAGTTACAGTTTTAAAAAAGAAGTTTATTTTTAAATTTTAAATTTATAAAACTTCCAAAAATTGGATTTAAAATGGGTTCTTCATTAGATTGAAGTAAAACTCATTCTTGCATGTAATGTGCACTAACTTAGTGTTGTGTGTAGCTTAAGATTAACTTAGTTTTGTGTATAGATAATTCTAGAAATAAAATAAAATTTATTCTATAAGTAAAATATTAAGTATTGGGGTGTTAAATTTTCCCCACCTTATTTAAATTTCATCCTCACAATTTAAACTTGATCTCAGTATTATAGGGTTTGATATTTGAAAGTACTATAGTTGAAAAAAAAGCATCATAAATAGGGTTAATAATGATTATTATTAATAATATGCGAAATAAAATCTAAATTTCGCCAAAAACTAGGATTTTAAATAGGATAATGTTAGTGAAAACATAGACATGGAAGAAAAATATAACTCTCAAGTTCTGATAGAGAGTGATAGAGAACTTGTTAATGAGAAAATGTTTTACCAGAAATCCATAAACTAGAGGTATTAATAATGGTTATTGATATCATCAAAAATGATGATGATATGAAAAAAAAATTGTTTCATGACCCTTTTTCTTATATTCAATAAATTATTTCACACTCTATCAATATAAGTAAATTCACATTTCTATAAACATAAAATTTTCCTTTGATTATTCCTTGAACTATTTATACATCATCTCCTAGAACAGGATGCTTCATATAGTGAAGTAATACATTAATCTCCAAAACCTCATTCAAAGATAAACTTAAACCATTTAATAACTGGTAAAATTATCAAAATAGTTTTGATCCAACACTTTTAGAAATAAGTTCACTAAATTTAAAAAATGAACTTATTATTAATCCAAACAACATGAAGTATCTCTATAATCATCGCATATCAAACATGTGAACACCCTTATCATTTATTCTCTTAAAACAAGGTAAAAACTTGAATTACCAAAAATAATTATTAGAAACATACATTCCTCTTTATTCCTTATGTAAGACATATATTATTGGATATATTCCTTAAATTTAAAAGTGTTTTAAGATCCATTAATGATGGAATAAATCACCTTTCCAACAAATATTAATCGGTTTCAAGGTAGTCGGTACTATCCAATTTACTTTAAATGAATAAATAAAATATTTATTCTAATATCATTATCTCAGTATCAGGAAAATATTAAGGGTTATATTTCCTTTAACCATGCATTTTTAATAAATTTAACTTGATACAGAATTATTTTTCTTGGTACCATTCAATATATGATCTTAAATCCTTAAGGAAAAAGTATTGTGGTATAATTCTCATGTGTTTTATATTTTTTATAACTGGTACATCATTGATAAAGCACTCAAATTAATTAATTTTTGAATTCAAACATAAGTACATTAATAATTCATCTTCATTTATAGTAGTAACATAATCTTGACCATGATTTACTATCCTCTTTTTGGTTATATTACTTAGAAACCTGAGATATTGATTTGCGTAGTATCACATCTCCTTGTAGTTGAAGCATTGTATATTGAAAATCATTTTATTATCCTTGAAATCACAATAATAGTTTCCTTTATCTCTATACTTTTATAAAACTAGAATTCCTTTTAATAAAGTACTAGGGTGATTATTTCTATCATTATTACCTGTGGAAAAATACTTCTTTCCCTTTTTCCCTTTATCCATTTTTCTGAGTTATCCTATTGTTCTTGTTCTTACCTCTGAAGGCATAATACTTAGATAATTTTTTCTCTAACTCATTATAAAATGATACCATTCCCTCATATAATTATAATTCTTTGGAAACTAATTTCCTTCAAAATATTATCTTAAGACCATAAAATATGTGATCCTTCTTACTCTTTGGATCATGTGCATCAGTGCAGTTCACATTCCTCCTGCTAGGAACCATTTCTAAATGGTGAAATACACAAGGATAGATCATATAATTATGAAACATAATTTATAGTTCCAAAACTAGAGAATAATTAACATAAAATGAAAATTTTATGTGTATTTAATCTCATAATCATAAACATGGTTTATTTGGGATTTTCTTCTATATTTATCCTCAAAATCTATCTTAATGTGAAGTTCCCTAATCTATGTTTTATAAATATAGTTTCCAAGATTGCTGTTAAACTTAAATTTATACCAAATATACCACCCCAACCCCAAAATCCTAGATCTGGTGCATTACATTATTATATTGTCATGATTACAAGGAGCCAAATTATGAAGGACTAAACAGTTTAGCAGTTTTGTAAAACCAAATTACATACATGAAATAGATTTTACATTAAGGATATAAAATAAAACATAATATATATAAAATAAAAAAAATCATCCTTGAAACTCATTAAAAGTATTCATCTTCATAACCTAGTGAAAGAAAATAGAATACTGGTAAGCTCAAATGCTCAGTAAGGGTAAGTACAATGGATGTAATCATAAATCAATAAGAATAATCGATATGGAAAGGTAAATAAAACTATAAACACTTTCTATTTATAAAAATAGATAATGAATAATAAATATGGAAAGTTTGATAATTAAAACACATTCAATTTAATCAATAATATGAAAATGAAACTTAACTATGGATATTCTAAGTAATCTAATAATCCCATGGAATAATAATAACTAAATTCATAATGATGGATATCTAAAACATACCATTGAGGATTCATTCTAATAATCAAATACTATCCAGAATTAATTCTAAGAATCTAATAATTTCAATGATCTATTCCAATAATATAATATTTTCAAGGCTTCCTGATAATAATATAATACTATTAAGGCTTCATGCCAAAAATTTAATAAATGGGTAAGGCCTCGACTAAAACCATATCTAGTTTGTATCATGAAACCTACGGATGAATAAAGGGGATATATTAGGCCCTAAACATCACATATTTAATCCAATTCATTCCTTATATGTATATTAATCGATTTAATTAATCAATATAAATATTTTTATTGAATAAAATATACAAATTTATCAATATTTCACCAATTACTCAAAAATTATCGAAGTGATATCCGTATGTAAAAATTTTATACATTTTATGAAATAATAATATTCATTTAATGGGAATATTTATATTTAATATAAAATTAATTTACAAAAAATGATCATAATTAACTGATTGTTTCAAAAGAAAGTTAACAATCACAAAAGAAAATGATATTGCAAAGATAACATTTACCACTTGGTGATTTTCATGTCAAAACCCCTTGGATGAAATAACTCAAAATAAAACTTATAATACCATAAAATATTACTGAATCATGATATTAAATTGAAAATGTGTATAATATACACCCCACATAATATTTTTGTGGGGAAAATGGGGTATACCACATGGAAGAAAAAGTGAGACAAGAATGCCTTACCTTGAGTCTGACTTGTCACTTCTATATTTATCTTTCTGAATAATAAACTTATGTTAATTATTTACCTGATTTAGAAAAAAATTATATTTCATTATTAATTTTATGTTACTTGTTACAATGTTTTATTAAACTACATAAACAATTATGTTTACGTCGGGTGTTTTGAAAAAATTCGCTTCATTTGTCAATAATAACTTTGGTAGGTCGACTATAGTTCAAAGGTTCATTATAAAAACAAATAAAAAATAAAAATATTTACATAATTATCATATTTATACATCAATTATACTTTTACAACCAATAATTAATTATTTTTATTAAAAATGAACCAACGTAACAATCATAGAGACGGTAGGTCATACGTACGCATGAGTAATGTTCCCATTTTTTAATGATAATTATAGAAAGAAAGTAACTAACACTTATCTTTCAATAGTTATAATTATATTATAAATAAAATATTATTTTATCACATATACTTATATATATAATTCATGTGATGTAAAAGGATTCGCATGGTGTCGAGGGGGCGGTAGCCCACACATCCACGAACGACATTATCACTTTTTATGTATGTGAAAGGGTGATAAAGAAAATGATATATTATATTTCTAGAAAGGTAATTATGTCATTAATATCATATATATGTTATATATTTCACATATTTTTAATTAAACCCATCTTTAATGCATTCTATGTAATGGGTGAATGTATCATATCGCTTTGAGGAGGTGGCAGTCCACCCATCCACAAACGAAGTTATCGTATTTACAAAAAATAGAAACCATGAAGGTATAAGTTATATAAAAATTATAAAAGAATAAAGACTTAATAAATATCATATATATCATATATAAACAATTTTACCATCATAATTCCCAACTATGAGATGTGGTAAAAGAAAAAATAATGACATCGTTTCGTGAGGCGGTAGTTCGTCATTCACGAATGGTAAGTTTGTTACCCATTTGATGTAAGTGTGTTTAGGTATAGGTTGAACACTTAACATAAAAAAAATTAGTATAATAATATACTTATTTTTTTATATTATCATTTAATAATAATAAATTAAGGGGTTTATAAATAAATAAAACATAAATTCACATTGAATAATGTTACCTCTTTTCGGGTAACTCCATTTGGTTTGCACCAAAGGGCTTCCTTGGATTGATTTTTTACCAAAGTTATGGTTCTATGTTTGGGGGGGATACTATTTGGGTAGATTTTGGATGATCTAAATTGTCTATATATGATTTGGGATGGGGAAGATTGAATACGTTTTTATAGTGGAGGAGGAGTGTAATTCTTGTAAATATAAAAACGTAAACACTATTGGGAGGTCTCCCTTACCACATGTGCCTCCAAAATAGAAAAATAATGGATTAAAGGGGAATTATGTTCAATAATAACTTCAAACACACAAAAATATTTGTATTTACATAATTTTTTTCCTTAGTATTTAAGTTTTTGTATATTTTTCATTTTGGTTCTTTATTTAGGTAACTAGTTTTCCAACCTATGTAATTTAAACATAAATAATAAATTAGGGTGATATTTATTATAAAATATATAACCACTTAATTAAAAATATTATATATAATTTAAAAAATAAAATTCACATTTTTTGGAAATTAATTTTAAAACCAGCGCGTGTAATGCGAAAAAGTCACTCCTTTAACCCAGACCATGCTAATGATGTTTTTATTATCTATAAGTCAATATGTTAATTATAAAAGATAAATTGGAAAATTAATAGCCCATATTTGGTATTTATTAACACCTAATAATCACTTGTCAAAAGATAATATTTTTATTAATTTTAAATCATTTAATAAAATATCATTTATTGTAAGATAACATTAATGTCAATTTTGACATCATTTATTTAATTTTTATTTAAAAATATAAAAACATTTTTGTAATTAAAATATATTTACTTAACATATTTTTAACATGATATATTCACCTACAAATAATGTAACTTAATAATTCATTAATTTTACTTTACTTTTAATGTTTTTAGCATCATTTATCCTATTTAATTATTAACTAAATAATCCATGCATTAGTGTTTGTTAAGAGTTTAATGTAATTATATCATCTCTAAAAATTAATGTTAAATTAACATGATAAAAAAATCATTTAACTTTCAAAATAATGATTATAACTGAAACTATGTAGCTTCTTCTATACTCTAAATCATTATAAATGTTAAAGGTAAGGAAGGTTCCTTTTTTTGGATTTTTCCTTACTTAACTTATTTTATGGGTCACAATAACTCATAAAATTAGAAAAAATAGGTTATATGGTCTAAATATTGGTATCCTATGGATTTTTGATAAGTTTATAGGTCATTTTGGCTCTTAAGTTTATGTTTTAGTCCCTTGTTAAGTTTAATTTTACCTTAATCACTATAATTAATTTTAATTACTTTTATTGATATTTTTGTTCAAAACTAAGTTGATATTGTTAAACTAAAAATATTATACTTATTAAAATATTTTTTTCTATTTTTACAAATTAAATTCATATAATAGGAAAAATTAAGTTTAAAGTTAATCCCACATACATGGCGATAAAGCAGGTTTTTAAAGTGAAAAATACTCAAAAGATCATCAAGTTTTTATATCTAAATTAAATATGAAAATGATTACAATGAATTAAATTGGATTAATATATGTTAAATTAATCCATTTTTACTTTAATGACAAATTTAAAATATAACTTAGCATTAATAATTACTTAAACAAAAAGGTATTTTTTTAACTAAAATGCAACATTTTTCACTATTAATGAAAAAATGAAACTTCTCATAAAAATACCAAAAATTAACCCTAACCTAATTTTTATGTTACACTTTAAAAAAATCTATTTTTATATATAAAGTTTATAAAACTTCCAAAAATTGGATTTAAAATAGGTTTTCTATTAAAAGGATGTAAAACTTGGGTTTGTGTGTAACGTAAGCTAACTCAGTGTTATATTTAGAGTAAGATTAACTTGGTGTTGTGCATAGATCATTCTATAAACAAAATTAAATTTATTCTAAAATAAAAATATTATAAATTCTTTTGGTGTTACATTATTCCCATCTTAACTAAATTGTTTCCTTATAATTTAAACTTTATCTTGGTAATATAGGGTTTGATATTTTAAAATACTATTATTAGAAAAATCAATATCATAAATAGGGTTAATAGAACTTATTCATAATAATAGGTAAAGTAAAATGTGAAGGTCAAAAAAAACTAGGATTTCAAATAGTAGAACATTAGTTAAAACATGGACATGGAAAAAATCTAGGTATCATGTTATGATGGAGAGTGATAGAGAACTAGTTTATGAGAAAGTTGTTGACCACAAATCCATAAACCATAGGTGTGAATAATAGTTATTTATATCATCAAAAATTATGAAAATTGGAAAACATTTTTTTTTCAAGACTCTTTTTCCTACAGTTGAGAAATTATTTCACACTCTAATAATATAAGTAAATATACATTTATATAAACATGATATTTTCCTTTGATTACAACTTAAACTGTTTATAATTTATTTATTATCCTAGAATGCTTCATATAGTGAAGCAATACATTAATATCTAAAGCCTCATCCAAATATTAACTTAAACTATTTCATAAATGGTCAAATTTTACAAATGTTTATGGTCCAACTCTTTTATAACTAAGATTGATGATTTTCCAAAATGAACATATTATTAATCCAAACTACATGAAGTAGCTCTCTAGTAATCTCATACCAAACATTTGAACACCCTCATCATGTATTCTATTAAACATGGTAATAACTTTAATTACCATAAAACCTTATTGGAAACATGAATTCTTTCTTATTCCTTAAGTATGACACATGTTATTGGATATATTCCTTAAATCCAAAAGTGTTTTAAACTTCATCAATGATGGCATAAACCAATTTTTCAAAAAATCATTAATCCATTCCAAGGTAGTTGGTACTATCACATTTAATTTATCCAAATCAATCATCTCTTTATTCCAACATCATTATCTTAGTATTAAAAACATATTAAGGGTTATCTTTCCCTTAACCATGTGTTTTCCTAAAATTTTAACTCGATATTGAATCATTTTTCTTAGTACCATTCAACGTATGATCTCAAATACTTAATGAAAAAGTATCTTGGTACAATCTTCATGCATTCCATAATTATTATAACCAGTACATCATTGATAAGTTAATAAAATGACATAATTCCTAAATCCAAACATAAACACATTAATCATTACTCTTTGTATGTGGTATTATTATAATCTTGACCAATATCCATTAGCCTATTTTTGGGTATATTACTTTGACACTTGAGATGGAATTATGCAGTGTCCCATATTATTGAAGTTGAATCATTGTACATTGGAAACAGTTTTATTATCCTTTAAATCACAAGAATGGTGGCCTTTATCTCTACATTTATATCAAACTCACATTATTTTAAAGAAAGGACCAGGGTGATTATTTCTACAATTATTACATGTGGGAAAATAATTATTTATCTTTTTTCCTTTATCCATATTTTTTTCAATGGTCCTCTTATTCTCATGTTTCCCTTATAATTCATAATACTTATATAATTCATTCTATATCTTTTTTACACATGATACTATGTCCTCATATGATGAGAATTATTTGGAGACTAATTCCCTTTGAAAGGTTGGATTAAGACCATAAAATATTTGATCCTTCTTACTCATTTAATCATGTGCATCAATGAGATTCACATTCCTCATTATAGGAACCATTTCTAAATAATGAAATATAGTAGGTTATATCATATCATTAGGAAATATAATTTATAATCCCAAAACTAGAAAATTACTTAACAAAAATTGAATATTTTTTGTGTATTTTAATCTCTTAATCATAAACATGGTTTCTTTGGGATGTTCATTTATACATATCCTTAAAGTTTATCTTAAGGTTATATTCCCAAATATATGTTTTATAAATCAAGTTTCCAAGGTTTACACTAAATTTCATTTTATACCAACTGTATCACTCAGACCCAATAATCTTAGGGTCGGTGCATTACATTATTACATTGGCATGATTACAAGGAATCAAATCTCAAAGGACCAAATAGTTTAGTAGTTTTTGGAAAACCAGATTACATTCATGAAACACATTTTACATTAAAGATAGAAAATAGAACATAATACATAAAAAATATAAATAAACTACATCCTTGAAACTCATTCAAAGGATTATTTTGCATAATTTGGGGAAAGGAAACATAAAAAGGGTGAGATCAAATGCTCATAAAGGGTAAGTACAGTGGAAGTAATCATGAATCAATAAGAATAATCAGTATGGAAAGGTATTGAAACTGTAAAAACTTTCCATTTAGGCAAAATGATAGGGAATAATAAATATTGTAAAGTAGATAATTGAAACACATGCCATTTAATCAATAATATGGGAGTGAAACTTAACCATGTAGATTCTAACTAATCAATAATCACATGTAATAACAATATCTAAATTCATAATGATGGAAAGAATTACGATGGATATATGAAACATATCATTAAGTATTAATGATAATAATATAATACTATCAATGTTTCATTATAATAATATAATACTATCAAGCCTTCATCACAATAATATAATACTTTCAAGGATTCATGCCAACAATCTAATAAAAGGGTATAGCCTCATCCAAAATCATATCTAGTTTGTCTCATGAAACCTACTAATGCATCAATGGTATATAGTGTTCCCCACCCTTCATATCCTAAATCTAGTTCATTCCTCATATGTCTAATAATCTATTTAATTAATCAATACAAATATCTATATTTAATAAAAGATACAGATTTATCAATATTTCTCTAATTACTCAAATAATTGTCAAAGTGAACACAGTATATAAAAATTGTATATGGTTTAGGAAATATTAATTTTAATTGAATGAGAATATTTATATTTAAGATAAACTTAATTTAAAATAAAAATTATCATAATTAAGTGATTTTTTCAAGATAAAGTTAACAATCACAAATGAAATTGATATATAAAAGATAACTTTTACCACTTGATAATTTTCAGTTTGAAACCCCTTGGATGATATAATTCAAAGTGAAACTTATAATGCAATTAAATATCATTTAATAAATATATTAAATGAAAAATGGTCAGAATATACACCACACAAAAGAAATAAGTTGTGAAAATGGTGTATGCCTCATGAAAAAAAAGTGAAACAAGAATCCCTTAACTTTAGTCTGACTTGTCATGTGTGTCTTTATCTTCCTGAATAATAAACTTATGCTAATTATTTAATTTATTCAGAAACCTTTTCAATTTTATTATTAATTCCAGTTTATTTATTATAATTTTCTATACAATTACTTAAATAATTAAGTTTATGTCAGTTGTTTTGACCAAATTCAGTTCTTGTGTCCAAAACAACATTGGTAGGTTGAAAATGGTTAAAAGAGTCATTATACAAACATATTAAAAATTAAAATCATGACATAATTATATTATCTATACATAAATTATACTCTTAAAACTAATAATTAATGATGGTAATGAAAAATAAACCAACATTATAATCATAGAGACGATAGGTCATACGTACGTATGAGTAACGTTTCCATTTTTCAATGATCATTATAGAAATAAGGTAAGTAAAATTTATCTTTATAAAATAATAATTATATCATAAAAACCATATTATTTAATCATATATACTTATTTATATAATTCTTGTGATATAAAGGGAGTCACATTGCGTCGAGGAGGCGGTTTTCCACATATCCACGAATGGCGTTATCAATTTTTTTGTGTGTGGGTAACAAATAAAATTATATATTATATTTACAGAAAGGTAATTATGTAATTAATATCATAGATATGTTGTTTAAGTCATTTATTTTTAATTACACACATCCTTAATACATTCTATTTAATTTTTGAACGTATCACATTGCTTTGAGTAGGCGATAGTCCACACTTCCACAAATGATGTTATAATATTTACACAAAATGAAAAGAATAAAGCTATGTTTTATATGAAAATTAAAGAAGAAAAAAGGCATAATAAATATAATATTTATATCATATAGAAACAATGTTTCCATAATAATTACTGTCCATGATAGGTGGTAAAGGAAAAAATGAACGACATTGTTTCTCGAGGCGGTAGTTCATCGTACAGGGATGGTAAGTCCATTACTCATTTGAGGAAATTGTGTGTATGTGCAGGTTGAACCCTTAACACAACAACATTTTATTATATTTAGGATACTTTTTTTATTATATAATAATGTAATAATAATAAATTAGTGGGTGTATAAATAAATAAAACATAAATACACATTGAAGAATGTTACAACTTTTTAAGGTAACTCCTTTTTGTTTGCACAAAATGGATTCCATGGATTTATTTAAGCCCAAATTGAGGATTATATATTGAGGTGAGGAATTTTTTGAGGATATTTTGGTAGAGTTTTTATGATCCAAAGTTTCCTGAAATGTCTGAGGAAGGGGAAGCATGAATTCCTTTTTATAGTAGAGGAGGAGTGGCATTCTTGTAAATATAAAAATGTAAACATTATTGGGAGGTCTCCCTTACTTGATGTGCCTCAAAAATGGGAAAATAATGGATTAAAGGGTAATTATGGTCCATTAAAACCTCAACCATATAAAAAAGTGTATTTTTATATTTTTTTTCCCTTAGTCTTTATGTTTTCTTATATTTTTCATTTTGGTTTTTCATTTAGGTAACTAGTTTTTTAATATAAGTAATTTAACCAGTAAGACTAAATTAAGGTTAGATTTATTAGAAAATATATACCCACTAAATAATTATTATTAAAACTAATTTATAAAATAAAAATCCCATGTGTGTTATAAATTAATTTCAAAACCATCACATGTAACACGCAAAAGCGCTGCTTTAACCCGGACCATCCTACAATGATTTTATTGTATATGGGTCAATATGTTAATTATAAAAGATAAATTGGTTTATTAATGGATCATATTTGATATTTATTAACACTTATAAAAAAACTTGGAAAAGATAGTATTTTTCTTAATTTAAATCATTTAATAAAATATCGTTTATTATAAAATAACATTAATGCTAATGTTGACATTATTTATTTAATTTAAATTTAAAAATATAAAAACATTATTGGAATTAAAATATATTAAGTTCACATTTGTGTAACATGATATATTCACTTAAAAAATTAATGGAACGTAATAATTCAATAAATTTACTTTACATTTAATGTTTTTTGAATAATTTATCTTATTTAATTATTAACTAAATAATCCATGTGTTATCGGTTGTTAAGTGTTTAATGTAATTATATCATCTCTAAAAATTAAATTTAAATTTTCATGATAAAAAAACTCATTTATATTTCAAAATAATATTTATAACTAAAACTATGTATCTTATTCTATACTATAAAACATTATAATTGTTAAAGGTAATCAAGGTTCCTTTTTGGTCTTTTTCCTTACATAACTTATTATATAGGTCAATTTCATGAACATGTATCTCGCTAACTCTTAAAATTCAAAAAAATAGGGTATATAATTGATCTATTGGAATCTAATGGATTTTGGACAAGTTTATAAGTCATTTTGGCCCTTAAGTTTAAGTTTTATTCCCTTATTAATATTAATTTTACCTTAATCGATGTAATTAGTTTTAATTACTTTTACTAATATTTTTTTTTGAAAACAAAGTTGATATTTTTAGAATATAAATATTAAAATTATTATAACCGTGTAACTCTATTTTTTCAAATTCAATTCACAGAATTATAAATTTTAATTTTAATGCAAATCTCGGAGATGTAGTGAGAAAGTGGGTTTTTAAAGTGAAAATGCTCAAAAGTTAATTAAGTTTTATATTATAAATTCAATATAAAATATATTAAATTGAATTAAATTGGATTAATAGATATATAATAGATATATTGAGACTTAAATAAAAAATTTAAAATATAATTTTACAATAATAATCATTTAAATGAAAAAACATTTTTTTACGAAAATGTTGTGTTTTTCACTATTAATAAGAAAATGAAACTTCTCATAAAAATACCAAAAAATCACTCCAACCAAGTTTTTATGTTCCTATTTAGAAAATAAATCTTATTTTGACATAAATATTTAATAAAAGTTCCAAAATTTGGATTTAAAAAAGGTTATCCATTAAAAGGTGGTAAAAATCGGGTTTATGTGTAACACACACTAGCTTAGTGGTGTGTATAGCATAAGCTTAACTTGGTGTTGTATATATAGAATGCTATAAAAAATTAAATTTATTCTTAAAGGAAAATATTTTAAAATCATTTGAGTTTTACACTTTTTACCAGTCGATACAAATTTCTAGTTGGACTATATAATTCTAGAAAACCTCCTCCTAGTCATCTTTGACACACTTTCTCAACTTTAATTACACTAACTCAAAGAGATCAAGTGAGTTGAACCAACACATATAATTTAGGGTGTTAAAAAATACTTTAATACTTTTCTCTATATAGTAAAAACTAGTTTTATTTAACTCCTTAAAATTTATCCTTAATACCCACTAGACTTCCATTAAAACACTAGAATCTAAAAACATTTCATTTTATATAACAAAAACAAACTTATTATTTCACCACACTTTTACACAAAACTATTAGTATATAAAATGTAAAGCATAAAAAGTTTTTTCTTACCACTTTTTTAATAAATTGTTAAAAATATTTAATAGTATGAAATTAACACCACTTAACTTTTATTTAACTCAAGGTAATATAAGCTTCTTCATTCAAATATTTGGTTGAAAACCATATAAAAACATTACTAACTCCCCTGGATTAAAGAATCATATTTCTTGAAATATTTTTTTATTTAGGTGAACCATTTTTTATAATAACATAATCGGTTCAAAAAAAATTAGTATCCTATGATAATGAATAGCTAATACCAATAATTAAACATATAGACCAAATAAACATGAAAATATATCTATATTGATGCTTCTTTTCTCAATCTATCCTATTTATTTTAGTTTATTTTTTCTGGTAACTTCAAATGATGAAATTAATTTTTATAATTCATTTTTAGAATGATATCACAAGTTGACTTGGATATGCATTTGAAACCACTTTTAATTCAAGATCTGGATTCTCAAAATAGTTCTATATTCAACAAGATATTTAATTACGACATGCACATTTTAGATCCAGTTTTTAAAAATTAAAGAAGTTGATAGTCACTAAATTTTGATTATAATCCATAGTATTTACTTATATTAAATATTGATACCAGATTGGGCTTGTAATACATATAACTTCTATCGTTTTATGTGGTTTATAGCTTTAAACCAGATCGATTTTTAGCTCTAAAATGTGTGCTTGGTGAGAAAACATACCCCATGAATTATGTATCCCCATAAATGCTAAAACTACTTAAATAATTTATATATATATAAATAATATGGTGAAAGGGTGACATTCATTTACATCAATTAAAATAAAAGGGATATTTATATTGGACCAACCCTTTGTTTTTAACTTTCTTCTAAGACTTTATAGTGGTTACTTCTGGAATACCACTTTTTCACAATTAATCATATAATACATCACATATAACAATTTATATGTTGTTCTTATTTTTTTATATAAGGAAATTTCACCTATTCCTATTCTCAATATTTATACTGGAGTAAAGTAAACCACTCAATAATGCTTCATGTTTTTGCTCTTAAAAGTCCAGAAATGTTTCTTTAGTCTTTTGTACTCAATGAAGATCTTTTTTTAGTACACCTTTTACCCTCACAAATGGATTGTATTCCTCTTTTATATTTAGCTTCTAGGATTTTTTTATTTATTTCTAGGATGGGGGTTTTGAGTTCCACATTTTTGTGCTAAATAAACCTTTCATTGAGTTCCATGCTTGTCCTCTAAAATATTGAACCTATTTTCCATATCAACATTCATCATTGTAGGATAAATCATTTACTTATATTTCATAGTAGTGACGAACCTCATTATGACCTTTATTTATATATTACAACTATAATAACATTCCAAATAATAGAAAAATTAAAGTTTTCCTTCCATTAAGCTTAAGGGATTCTAGAAAAACATCCATGGTGTGCCCAATACTTCTACATAAGTATCACTTTTTGAATACTTTATTTTAAATGTCATTTATTTTAGATATTCCAATTTCATTTATTTTACATCCATATTTCAAATCTAGATTTTTTTTGTTGTATTTATTAGAGAAATTGAAAATATAACATACAAATTCTCCCTTCCCTTTAATGAACAAAGATTTGTTTCAAGTTAAATGATATTATCTTCATTATCATTTGATTTATCAGCCATATTCTTCATTCTTGAGTCAACTTCCATACTTTATTGCCACTTATTTTCAAGTTTTGTTCTGATTAAGAGAAAAAATCTTTCAAATTCTCTTTATTGGATATATGATTTCCTATTTATCGTCTAAATTCTTCAATAAAATCACTTTACTATTTTATTTTTACACCCATGTTATTTATATTGAAATTTAAGGCCACTTCCATTCTTCCCATATATATATGATATATGATCATATCTTCAATTATTGCATAATATACCTTATTCTTGGCTTCCCATTGATCATATTTTCCTTATAAGGATTATATATCTTCTTGGTGGATATATAAACAACATATAGATTTAAAACATACTGATTTTTTCATTTCATTATTATAATTACTCATTTATCATCTTCCGAGGAGAGTCTATGATTTCTAATTTATATGATTCTTCTAAAACCAAATTAGAATCAGATAAAACAAATTCATAATTTTTTAACTTAATTATAGAGACATTATTATTAGGAGTATTATTCTTTATTTTCCTACTCTTTCCTTTATATATAAGATAATTTTCATCTAGATTGTGTACAAGCTTCTATAATGATTATATTTTCCATATTATTGCATCATAGGTTCTTTTACATTTAAAAACTCTAAGTTTATTAACATATCCTTTGAAAAGATTTCATGTGAAATATTCTAAAAAATACCCCCATTGAATATTTCTTTAATTCCTTATTAATTGAAGCATAAATATCCAAATTCTTTTGATCTGTTTTAAATATGATTCATGTCAAATTATTATAAAAATTCTTTCATAAAAAACCACAAGGGGGATTCAATACATACATCCATTTATGTTATAGACTCCTTCCACCTATGGTATTTTGTACCATTGAAAAATTGTGGCCTAAAAATTGAATCTATTTGTCAAATAATTACAAAAAGATCCTCTGGGGTTCCTTATAACACAATACTTGGCTCAAATACCACTCTTTAGGTCCCTAAGGCTCCCTAAGAAGAATGGTGAATTAGGGTGTTTTTTATTTGAACCTTTTTCTTAATTTTACTTATTCCTGTATTCAGATCTTATTCTCACTTAGGTGGGATTTGTGTTCAAATAACTCTTATATTATATTAAAACTCACCAAACTATATAATAATATGTAGGAAGGTAATACATGCAAAGACATATAAATTTTTACTTGGTTCACTCGCACTAGGATACTCCAAGGATATTTTAATCAAAAGTGTAATAATGCACCAAATTACCCTACTTCAATATTTCATTAGATATAATATGTTCATGGATAATCCACACTAAGGCTCCCTACCTATACAATTTTTTGGGTCTTGAACACTTATAACCTGAGGATAATTTCTCTTTCTACTCTTTTATTCACTGATTTAGGGAAGAACACAAATAATTTATAAACATGTAGATCTATCCAAAATTAGAAACACATGTGTACCTTTATAAATATTTTGTTATATGTAGATGTGTTATTGGTCCTAACTATATCTCCTTCTTTGACTAATTATTTGAAAAAGTGAAAAGTTATTACTCTTTCTAGTATATTTCTAGATTACTTTCAACTTTCTAGTATTACAAATATAATTTATTATGATTTTCTACACCATAAAAATATCCTCCAATTTGAAAAAAAAATCTTAAAGATAATGAAAGTTCATTCCTCACTCTCCTCAATGAATATATGTATCAATGTAAAATATCTTCATTGGTTTATTTTTATTTATCCTTTTGTTCTTATTTATAGAATATTAAATATTGATGCAAGAAAACCTTTCATGTTTTAAAATATGGAAACATAAAAATTATCAGTTTTGAGATTTCTAGCAATTTAAGCTTCCACTTTTCACATTCAACATGTTAATATATTTATTCATGAAATAACTTCCATACTATTAAATATGGAAAGATGATAAGACCTATTTCATTTAAATATTTCTCTATCCTTCTATAATATCTCATCATGAGATATTTTCTTTCCATATCTTTGAATATGGAAATATTGAGTCTTCCACATTTTTAGTGTGATTTTTAATTCATATAAATATTTCTATAAAATATTCTACATTATTGAACTTGAATCTTGGATCTCATTTAAATCTCTATGATGTTTGAATCATTTAAGGACCATGAAAGAATCATATAAAATAAGGAAACAATTATCAAAACAAATAAAAAGGTAGTTTCCCTTCATAAATGTAAATTTAAATTTATCTGGTACCCTTCTGTGATACCCTTTGACATACCCCTCTAAATACCCTTTAATAGTTTATACCCTTCCAAGTTCTCTTATGTAAAACACCTTACCTTTCCAAAACCTCTAAAAATAAAATTGTAATACCCAAGCTTCAATTATAGTAAGTGAACATTATATTTATATAAAACTATAATACAATGATCATTTTAATGTTTCATGGAACCAAAAATCTAACTTGATAAGAATAATATCAATTTTGAACTTACTTGGTCAAAATAATCCTAAAATGAGTTTTTGAACTTTTCTATTATAAATAAGCTTTATGAAAAATTAAAAATGTAGAATTTAAATATTCAACCTTTTATTCATAATAATGTTTTATAATATTTATAATTTACAATTTATTTACTATTTATTTTATATAAACAAAAATAATATCATTTGGAGGTAAAAAGTTGTATGTTTTGGATTACTATTTTTTAAGGAATAATGTCTTTCCATTTTATTTAATTAAATTAATATTTAATGATGAATGATTTAAATTAAATTTATAAACTATATATATAAATATATGAATTTATATCCATATAATTATCATTACTAGTCATATATTTAAAGTAAGATCATATTATTCTTGAAAAATGCATTTCCTAAAAATTTATTGTTCGACGCATTTTGTGGGTTTATTTTTAAATTAAATTCTGAAACTTATGTGAATTTAATTTGATAAAATGCATTAAATATTTTTAATTATACTAATTAATATTATTTAATAATTTAAATTTAATTTTTTATTATAACTAATAGTAAAAACATTAAAAAAATCACCATGAGTAAGGTTAAAATGGGTTTACTAGGGGTTAACCTAAAAAGATAAGGGTTAAAATGACCTAACGAATTTATATAAACCAGTTTTTTAGTTTCATTTTTTCCTTAAACTTATCACATTATAATATGATCCATTTTTTATCCATTTTCAAAGAAAATGACTTGATATTGTCTTAAAATTTTGAAAATTTACAAGTTTGTCACTCACCTCAATTTCAAAAGAGAACCTCATCCTCTCACTTATTCACACCTCTTGAGCCATTTATCTTGAATAAAACTTGAAAAAATATCTCCTATAAATCCTTATACACATTCTAGATCTAATTTTATTCCACAAATACCAACCCTATAGTCTTTAATAAGAAATCCACAGGAGGTTTTTCTAAGAGAATGTAATTGTATTCACCAAGATCTTTCTTTTCACTTCTTCTTTTACAATATTAAATTATGTACTAATAATTAAAATATAATAACACAATTATATTATAGATAATAATATTTTATTATGTTTATTTTATAAAATTTATCCATATTATTCTATATCAAATGGGAAACAAAACAATTGCTCGTGTGTACGAGGGACTACCACCTTGCAAACCAATATAATTTTTTCCAATCAATAACTCACATGTATAGTCATAATAATAGAAATAATGAATATATATGATAAATATTACATGATATTTATTATTGAAAATTAATATATCATCAAATTACTTGATCTTTCACCCATTAATGAAATGATAATGTCGCTTGTGCATATATATGACCAACCATCTCTTTGAAGAAATGTGATTCATTTTTCATGTCTAAATTCCAAGAATGATTACAAAAATTAATATAATGAATAAATATGATATTTATAACATTAATATAATTTTTTTGATTATGTAACTATATCCTATACACAATAATTGGAACTTATTTCATAAAACATGCATTAGGAAACAAAGAAGTTAACACCTGAAACAAGGATAATAATGAAATATTATTACTGAAAGGGTGATAATACATTATAAGTGGATCGTATATGATATTATAAATATAAATATTTTCCTGGTATAAATTAATAACATGTTTAAATCCATTATATAGGATATTAAATAACGTTCAACTAAAGGTAAGCATGCGGTAAGAGATTTCATCTCAATTTCCATTCCATTGAAACATATTTAATATTATGTAACCATTTACATTTATGTAGTGTATATACTAACCATTTGATATATTTAACATAAATACCTATTTATTAATCATGATTAATTTTTCAATTTATATTTATTCTTCTAAGGGGTTACAATTTAAAAGTTATCAGATTAGTAAGGATTTACTTTATAATCTCATTTTTTTGGGATTAACATAATTTTCACTTAAGGTGTCCCATAATCAAACCTTTATAAAATCTATATATTTTCATATAATCTAGATATTTAATTAGTTTCAATATTTTACTAAAAATTTTACTCTCTTTGGTACTTGAATCAAGAAAATAACTGCTTAAAATAAAAGTTTATCTTATTTCTCTTTTTGATCAGGTATATTTTTCTTCCAGGTCAATATTTTTCAAAATTATTTTGAAAAAGTCATTTTATTACTCAAATTAGTTATTAAGGAAATTTTTAAGTTATTTTTAACTTCTAAAAAAAATTAAAGGAAGCATTATAATGTTTTCTAAAAGGGTTTTTTCAACTTTATTTACAAAAAGTCAAAAGAAATGTTTTTAATGTATATGGAATTAAGAAACCTTCCCACTGTCACAAAAATTTTAAAATATTTAGATTATTCTAAATTTTTTAAAAAAATTTACAAATAAAACTCTTCAATGAAATATTATTTTAATATTTCACTTCCATTTTCTTTATTTTTCTAAAGGACGTGATTTTATTAAAAACCATATATTTTTTAATGAACTAATGATCATATATTGTAACATCCAAAGTAAGTAAAGAATTATATATTTTCATATATATGTCTATTTATGAATTAGATAGTGTTTTAGAGGCCAAAATGAGAATAAATCCAATCTTAAGCATTGGATTCTCTAATATTTTTAAAAGATTGGTTTACCACCTATTGATGGAGAACCATTTTTAAATATATCTTTTGACAATTTTATAAGATCTATTTTTCAAATTAAACTTATTATTTAGTATTGGGACATTTAAATTTACTTTGGATAAATTTTTTCATTTTTCTGACAATGTTCATTTTTTAATGAATAGTGAAAAATACTGCATTTTACTTCAAAACTACTTTTTCATCTAATTTAATTATATGGATAGATTATCTTTTTAATTTGTTTTAAAGTTTAAATAAAATATATATTTACCATTTAATCCAATGGTGGTCATTGGAATTAATTTCACTTTGAAATTGGACATAAACAAGTGTCAAACTTTTGATAGATATTGTTTCTAAAAAACCCGCTATTTGTTTTGACAACGGGAATTATTTTTAAATTAATTACTACATTTTCTGTGTTGGGAATTTAGTAAAATGGATTCCACATTTGGAATAATAATGTTCAAATTATGTAATTAATACTCTTTTGTTTTTGAACATTATGAACAATAACGACGGTAATTATCTTTAATTATCGTGATTAATTAGTAATATGGTTGTTAAGGGTAATAAAATAATATCATAATAATAACAAATGACCCCAACATGTGTCCTAATTCTATTTTTTGTGTCATTCCTGGCCATGGTATTCCTTTTTCCAAAATTTTGGACCCCATGTAATCACTTTTGGGTGATAGTGACATTTTATTATATTATTTTTTTAAAGGGAAAGTGTAACCAAAGTATGTATCACCCAATAAAACAATTTTATTTTTGTCTGTGTAAATGATATTTTAGACTATAAATATTTATTGGAAATATAAAAGGATTTCATACATCATGGTATTTTGTTTATAACCTTATCCTAGAAATATATAATTTTTGGACCTTTGAAATCCGAAACTCATAATATAATAAAGTAACATTTCTTTACTTTCTAAGAGTGCCTCTCCTCACTCTTATAAAAGGCCCCCACCTCTACCACCTTACCCACACCTCTCAAGCCATTGTCTCAGCCAAAATATACTCATTTTATCTATCCACATCACTATATTCATCATAGAATCCTTACCTTAGGCATAAATCTCTTCAAGAAACCCTTTTGGTTCAAACCAAGAGGTGTTACCCGATTTAATGGTAAAGTCTTCTCTAATGTTCTTTTGTTTTATTTTTCTTCTACAACCCACTAAAATCTTTTTATTATTTTCTTTTGTAAAAACACCAGTATCTACAATATACTAGGATGTTGTTATTATAATTATTTTATTTACACTTACACACATCTCCGTATAATGGTTAAAGAACACACTATTTATGTGGTTGGCGAATTTCTACCTCACAAAACGATGATTGTTCAGTTTTATTTTAACACCTTTCATGGTAGCCATTAAAATGTTACTCTAATTATATATTATATATATTATGTTTATTTTTTCCATATTCTTCTATATTTTTGTTTTATGGCATACCTTTATGGTTTCCATTATGGGTAAACGCGATATCTTGATTTTAAGAAGTGCGGACTACAGCCCCCTCAAAGTGATTTGATTTGTTAATGCCATATGTGGAACATATAAAGGATGGAGTTTATGATGTTATATATTATATTATACTAGAATTATAATATACCTTTATATCATTATGATTTCACTCCATTAAATACGAAATATAAATTAAAGTAGCGTTCATGCGTACGTACGGCTTACCGTCTCCATGAACGGTGCATTTCATTTCTTACCTCAAAATGTTATGTAATATTATAAATGCATTCATATACTGGATATATATGATATATATTATATCTATATCATGAATATAATTCTGGATATAATGTATATTTAACCACATTAATAACTTGTAATTATAATAAGTTTATTTTTGGCTCACGTACCAAAGATTGACCAAATGACCGTTATTAACTTAAGTAATTACATAATGTTCATAACATGGTAATAAGTGATATAAAAGGGAATAATTAACTTGAAAAATGTTCTTCAGAAATTATAAAGTAACTCGAGTTTATTATTTAGGATATTAATGAACGATCGATTCAAGTCGGACATGAGGTATGGGAATTCGTCTCAATCTCCTTTCATTGAGGCATATTTTGTTTTATACACAACTTTCTTTTATAAAGTGTATAAAACCCTTTGAATTTTACTTTTATTCAAAAGGAATCTTTGTATATGAAGCATTTTACTAAATTAAAAAAGGGAATGTTTTTTTGTTGTATGTATGTGGTGACAACGACTTCTCCGCCGCCGTGACCATTATTTGAGTTTCGGCTTCCTCTACAAGCCATAAATTTTTTATTAAATGAAAAATAAATACCATGTTTTAATTTTATTTTATTTTGGTATTGAAAATGGTTTTGATAATGTTTTTATTATATCAATTTGTTTTTGATATCTTGTGATTGAAATTTAGAAATGTTATGTTTCCTTTATGCATGTTTTATATGATACGATTATGTTATGGTTCTTGGGCATTGTTTATGTAGACGAGTGGTTCGATGATAAAATAAGGGAGGGTGAGACCGTGATAGTTCTCCAATGAATTGGTTAATGCGAAGGAGTTAAACGCTAAGGTTTCTCCAAATATATTTAGGGAATACACTATGATGGTTATTCCAAACATAACCATGAGGGTTACTCCCTACGTAAGAATGTTATGAATGCTTCAAGTTACCTTTATGTCTTATGATTTCTATGAGATATTCATAAATCTTATGATTTCATGAGGTATGATGAAGTGCTTATGTTTTATGAGTAAAGTATGATTTCATTGGTTCTTATGTATACATAGACTAATGTTTTTATTCCGTACTTTTATATCCCTTACTGATCTTTTTATACACATCCCAAGTTTTTGAAATGTTTTTCACAGGTCAAGGGAAAGGTACATGATGTGATGATAGTTTTTAAGAAGTGTGAAGAAAGAATCCATGTTTTATTTTAAATGTGTCTCCTTTATAGAAAAAAATGAATATTCTCTTTTATGTAACCACCTTGTTCAAATGTGGAATGTAATGCATGTTTTATGATCTAATTCTCTAAAACTATAAACCTGAAAATATCCTCAATGTTTATTCTTGTAATAACTCAAGATTAAGTAATGTTTAAGGCTGGGGCCTTATAGTTGGTATCAGAGGTCAGTTTAGATAACTTTAGGAGTTAGAATTCTATTAAATGATTATCCAAAAATATTTTTTTTAATGTTCCAATTGAAATGATATAGCATTTGAATATTACCATGTTGCCTTGTATAAGACATGTTTTTTCAGAATGGTTTTCCGCAGAGGAAATAGGGAAGCAGTTCTAGGAAGGAAAACAGAAGGAAATGAACTTCAGAATCAGCATCCTGAGATGGTTAGAATTGGAACTGAATAGTTTGTTGCAGTAATGGCACAGTTGACTCAAGCAATAAATGGTGGTGGTATCCATGCACGAGATCATCCATATCAACCGTAGAGGAACATGTTTGTGGTGGAACATTTCATGAGGCAACATCCCCCATCATTCAGATGATCATCTAACTCTGTGCTAGCTGAAGGGTGTACTAAAGAACTGGAGAAGATTTTCAATGTCATGGGGTGCTCAGACAATCAAAAGGTTAGTGTTTCTGTTTACCGTTTGGAGGGTGAAGCAGATCAGTGGTGGTCGATGGTTAAAAATATCAGGGACGCTGATGAGATTGATTCTCTTGACTGGGATGAATTCAAAGGTATATTTCTTGAGAAATATTTTCCTAAGGCTTTTCGACTTAAGATGGAAAAACAATTCTTGGAATTGAGGCAAGAGGATGACTCGGAGGCTGCTTATGAAGAAAGTTTCACTCAATTAACAAGGTATGCTCCAAATTTTATCTGATACCTTGATAGTAAAATCAATCATTTTTACTCAGGATTAAATCCAAAATACCTAAGTGATTTAGTCTCTAGTGAGTTCAAAAGTTATGAAAATCTTGTTTGATGTGCTGAGAAGGTTTAAATGGAGTTTGTCGATAATCAAGTGTTCTATAACAACCAACAGAAGAAGAGACCGAGGTGGCAGGAGAAAGGGACTAATACTTCAAAGAAGTCTGATGGTTAGAAAACTAAGTTTTCAGTTTGTGATAAATGTGGTAAAAGGCATGCTGGGGAATTTCTTATGAATTCTAGAAAGTGTTATCAATGTGGTAAGATGGGACATAAGACTCGTGAATTCACTAAAAAAGATTAAGGTAATGGTAAGACCAAATTTGATTTATAGTTAGTGAAATGTTTCAAGTGCAATGAGATGGGTCATTATGAAGACGAGTTTTCAACAAAGAGCTCAAATGATGGTAAGCAGTCAGACTACAAGAAGAAAGGTGTGGTGAAATACTTTGAAACTACTTCGGCAAATGTTGGGCCATCAAATGAAGTGGAATCAGGTACTTTGTTTGTTTATTCAGATTATGCCAGTGGGATTTTTGATTCAGGGTCAACACATTCTTTCATCTTTGAAAAATTTTCTAGTATATTGGGAATTCCATCTCAAGAAATGACTCCTGAACTTGTGGTAAAAATACCTTAGGGAAATGTTGAGGCAAAGATAATTTATAAGAAGCTTCCTATATTTATCCATGGAAAGAACCTACTTGCAAACCTTATTGTTTTATCTATAGTAGAGTTTGATGTTATCCTGGGTATGGATTGGCTCTCTTTTTACTGTGCTAAGATTGATTGTAGATCTAAAGAAGTCTCTTTTCAGAAAGACTTTCAGTTTGTCTACAAGAATTAACCCTTGCCGTTGATAACATACCAAGAGGATGAGAAACTTGTAAAAGATGGAAATGAATGTTACCTTCCACATATTGTTGAAAACAAAGGAACCATTCAGATTAATGATGTTCCGGTGGTAAATGAGTATCCTGATGTTTTTTCTGATGAGTTTCCTGGAATAATACCAGATCAAGAAGTTGAATTTATTGTTGACTTAGTTCCTGGTGCTAATCCAATTTCAAAACCCCTTTATCAAATGGCTCAAATTGAACTTTTAGAGTTAAAGGATCAATTTCAAGATTTATTAGAGAAAGGTTTCATTCAACCTAGAACATCACCATGTGGTTCTTATGTCTTATTTGTTAAAAATAAAGATGGTTCTATGAGACTTTTCATTGATTATAGAGCCTTGAATAACATCACTATTAAGAAAAAATATCCTTTGCCTCATATCGATGATTTGTTTGATCAGATCTAGGGAGCTCAGTATTTTTCAAAGATTGAACTGAGATTGGGGTACCATCAGTTGAAGGTAAAGGATGCAGATGTTCCAAAGACTGCATTTCGTACAAGATATGGCCATTATGAATTTGTAGTAATGCCTTTTCAGTTGACCAATGCACCTGTTTTATTCATGAACCTTATGAATAGAATTTTCCATGAGTTCTTGGATAAGTTTATGGTTGTTTTCATTGATGATATTTTGGTGTTTTCTAAAAGTAAAGAGGAGCATGAAAGTCATTTAAGGGTTATTTTTCAAACCATAAAAGAAAGTAAATTGTATGGGAAATTCAGAAAGTGTGAGTTTTGGTTGAAACAAATTTCTTTCCTTGGTCACATTGTTTCTAAAGATGGAATAACTGTTGATCCTACAAAAACAATGGTTGTTGAAGAATGGCCAAGACCCACAAATGTTACCGAGATTCATAGTTTTCTTGGTTTGGTAGGCTATTACTGAAGGTTTGTTAAAAAAATTCACGGTTATCTAGTCCAATGACTAAGCTAACTCAGAAGGGTGTTATGTTTATCTCGACAAAATAATGTGATGATTGTTTTCAGAAATTGAAAAGAATATTGGTGAATGCTCCAATTTTGGCACTACCTTCAAGGAATGGTGAGTTTGTTATCTACAGTGATGCTTCATTGAAAGGACTTGGTTGCGTCCTAATGCAGAATGATCAGTTAATTTCTTATTCTTCACGACAGTTTAAAACTCATGAGGTAAATTACCCTACACATGATTTGGAATTAGCTGCTGTTGTTTTCTCTTTAAAAATTTGGAGGCATCATTTGTATGGTGTAAAGTGTGAAATATATATTGATCACAAAAGTTTAAAGGATATATTCACTCAGAAATAATTGAACATGAGACAGAGGAGATGGCTAAAATTAATCAAGGATTATGATTGTACAATTCATTACCATCCGGAAAAAGCAAATAAAGTGGCTGATGCTTTGAGTTTAAACATTAATGCTTAATTAACCATGTTATGTTTGGAATGTGATCATTTGGTTAAGGATTTGATGAAATTTTGCATAGAAGTTGTTGGTGCAGGGTGTTCTTCTGTTTTGTTTCAGGTATCAGTGAAATCTTATCTATCAGACAGAATTAAGCAAGCTTAGAAGCAAGACAGCGAGTTGCAGAAAAAGGTAGATCTGGTTCAGAAGGGTAATTTTCTTGAATTCAACATTGATAATGATTGTGTTTTGAGATTTGGGAAGAGATTGTGTGTGCCTTGTAATTCACAGTTGTAGTGAGAGTTGTTATGTGGAGCTCATAGTTCTCCATTTTCAGTTCATCTAGGCAGTACTAAGATGTATAGATATCTTTGGGAGTTTTACTGGTGGGATGTAATGAAAAGAGATATTGTTGATTTTACTATGAAGTGTTTAACTTGTCAACAGGTTAAAGCAGAGTGGTAGTTACCGAAAGGGATGCTTCAGCCTTTACCAGTGCTAGAGTGGAAATGGTAGAGTATATCCATGGACTTCGGTGTGGGATTGTCGAAGACACCTCGAGGTAATAATGCAATATAGGTTATTGTTGATCTCTTGACTAAATCTTCTCATTTTCTTGATATACGAGATACTTTTTCCCTAGATCAACTTTCTTGTTTGTATCTTAATGAGATAGTCAGGTTACATGGATTTCCCCTCTCCGTTGTATGGAATCGTGATCACATATTTACTTCTAACTTTTGGAAAGGCCTTTAGAAGTCATTGGGTACTAAATTAAATTTTAGTACAGATTTTCATCCTCAATCAGATGGGCAACCAGAATGAATAATTCAGACTTTGGAGGATATGCTACGTGCTTGTTCGATGGACTATCAGGGAATTTGTGAGCGACATATTTCTTTGGTTGAGTTTTCTTATAATAACATTTTTCATTCAAGTATACAGATGGAACCATTTGAGGAATTATATGGGAAGCGGTGTCGAACTCCAGCTTTTTGGGATGAAGTGGGTCAAAGGAAGTTGATGGGACCAGAATTCGTAGAAGAGTTGGTAGAAAAAGTTCAAATGATTCAGAAGCACATGATAATAGCTCAGAGCAGACAGAAAAGTTATGCGGACAATAGGAGGAAGGATCTCTCTTTTGAGGTAGGTAATCATGTCTTCCTCAATGTTTCACCATGGAAAAGTGTGACGCGATTTGGTAAGAAAGGAAAGTTGAGTCCAAGGTTTATTGGACCATAAGAAATTCTATAGAGAGTTGGATCAGTTTCTTACCGAGTGGCTTTACCTCCGATTTTATCTTAGGTACATAATGTTTTTCATGTTTCAATGTTAAGGAAGTACATGCCAGATCCATCTCATGTTTCGGGTCCAGAGGCAGTTCAGTTGGAAGAGAACCTATCTTCTGAGGAACAACCAGTCCAGATTCTTGACCATAGGGATAATGTATTGCAGAATAAGTTGATTCATCAAGTAAAGGTTTTTTCAAAAAACCACATGATGGAAGAGGCAACATGGGAATCTGAAAATCCAATGAGGGATAAATACCCCAAATTATTCAATAAGTAAATAAATTGTGGGGATGCAATTTTCAAAAGGGGGGAAGGATGTAACATCCCAAGTAAGTAAATAATTATGTATTTTCATATCTATGTCTATTTATGAAATAGATAGTGTTTTATAGGCTTAAAATGAGAATAAATCCAATCTTAAGCATTGGATTCTCTAATATTTTTAAAAGATTGTTTTACCGCCTTTTGATGGCGAAACATTTTTAAATATATCTTTTGACACTTTTATAAGATCTATTTTTAAAAATAAACTTATTCTTTAGTTTTGGGACATTTAAATTTACTTTGGATAATTTTTTGGTATTTTTCTGACAATGTTCATTTTCTAATGAATAGTGAAAAATACTGCATTTTACTTCAAAACTGCTTTTTCATATAATTTAATTATATGGATATATTATTTTTTTAATTGGTTTTAAAGTTTAAATATAATATATTTTTACCATTCAATCCAATGGTGGTCATTGTAATTAATTTCACTTTGAAATTGGACATAAACAAGTGTCAAAATTTTGATAGATATTATTTCTAAAAAACCCGCTATTTATTTTGAAAACGGGAATTATTTTTCAATTAATTACTACAATTTCTGTGTTGTGAATTTGGTAAAATGGATTCCATATTTGGAATCATAATTTCAAAATTATTTAATTAATACTCTTTTGTTTTTTGGACATTATGAATAGTAACGACAGTAATTATCTTTAATTATCGTGATTAATTAGTAATCGAGGTGTTAAGGGTAATAAAATAATATCATAATAATAAAAAATGACCCCAACATGTGTCCTAATGCTACTGGTTGTGTCATGTCCGACCATGGGATGCCTTGTGAAAAACTTTGGGATCCCATGGAATCGCTTTTGGCTGATAGTGACATTTTATTATATTATTTTTTTAGGGAAAGTATAACCAAAGTATGTATCACCCAAGTAAAACAATTTTAGTTTTGTTTGTGCAAATGATCTCTTAGACTATAAATATTCATTATAAATATAAAAATATTTCTTACATCATGGAATTTTTTTATAATTTTTAGACATTAAATAAATTAATTTATTTATGACACCAGGATGATGCAGCGATTACCTCCTTAATGAACGATTTAAATAAAATGAAAATATAATGTAAAATCTAAGACATACACTTCTCAAAGACCTATAGGATGGGTGAATTTTAAACCCTTATCACCTTATCTTTTAAATATATAATTGTGGAACCTTTAAAATCCAAAACTCATAATATAATAAAGTAGCATTTCTTGACTTTCCAAGCGTGCCCCTCCTCCCTCTTATAAAATGCCCCCACCTCTACCACCTTACCCACACCTCTCAATCCATTGGATCTGCCAAAATCTGATCATTTTATCTCTCCACTTCCCTCTCTTCATCATAGAGGTCTTACCTTAGGCAGAAAGCTCTTCAAGAAACCCTTTTGGTTCAAACCAAGAGGAGTTACCTGATTTAAGGGTAAAGTATTCTCCAATGTTCTTTTGTATTATTTTTCTTCTCCAACCCCCTAAAATCTTTTTATTCTTTTCTTTTGTAACAACACCAGTATCTCCAATATACTAGGATTTTTTATGAGAATTATTTTATTTACACTTACACACACCTTTGTCTAATCATTAAAGAACATACTGCTTTTGTGGTTGGCGAATTTCTGCCTCACGAAACAATAATTGTTCAATCTTCTTTTAACACCTTTAATGGTGGCCATTAATATGTCACTCTATTTATATATGATATATATTGTGTTTATTTTTTCTATATTCTTCTGTATTTTTCTTTTATGGAATACCTTTATGGTGTCTATTATGGGTAAACGTGATATCTTCATTTTAGGAAGTGCGGACTACCGCCCCCTCAAAGTGATTTGATTCGTTAATGAAATTTGTGGGATGTATAAAGGATAGAGTTTATGATGTTATATATGATATTATACTGGAATTATAATATACCTTTATATAATTATGATTTCACTCCATTAAATACGAAATAGAAATTAAAGTAGCGTTCATGCGTACGTACGGCTTACCGTCTCCATGAACGGTGCATTTCATTTCTTACCTCTAAATGTTATGTAATATTATAAATTCATGTATATACTGTATATATATGATATATATGATATCTATATCATGAATATAATTCTATATATAATGGATATTTTACCACATGAACAACTTGTAATTATAAGAAGTTTATTTTTGGCTCACGTACCAAATATCGACGAAACGACCGTTATTAACTTAAGTAATTACATAATGTTCATAACATGGTAATAAGTGATATAAAAGGGAATAATGATCTTGAATAAGGTTCTTAAGAAAGTATAAATTAACTCGAGTTTATTATTCAGGATATTAATGAACGATCGAGTCAAGTCAGACACGAGGTATGGGAGTTCGTCTCAATCTCCTTTCATTGAGGCATATTTTGTTTTATACACAACTTTCTTTTATACGGTGTATAAACCCCTTTGACTTTTACTTTTATTCAAAAGGAATATTTTTATATGAAGCGTTTTACTAAATGACAAAAGGTAATGTTTTTTTGTTGTATGTATGCAGCGACAACGACTTCTCCGCCGTCGTGACCATTATTTGAGTTCTGGTTTCCTCTACAAGACATAAATTTTTTATTAAATGAAAAATAAATACCATGTTTTAATTATCATTTATTTTGGTATTGAGAATGGTTTTCATAATGTTTTTATTATATCAATGTGTTTTTGATATCTTGTGATTGAAAGGTGGAAGTGTTATGTTTCCTTTATTCATGTTTTATGTGATACGATTATGTTATGATTATTGGGCATTGTTTAAGAAGAGGGGTGGTTCTATGATAAACTAAGGACAGGTGAGCCCGTGATAGCTCTCCAATTCATTGGGTAATGTAAAGGAATTAAACTCTATGATTTCTCTGAAGATATTTAGGGAATATACTATGATGGGTATTCCAAATGTAACCATGAGGGTTACTCCCTACGTAAGAATGTTATGAATGCCTCAAGTTACCTTTATGTCTTATGATTTATTTGAGTTTTTCAAAAATCTTATGATTTCATGAGGTATGATGAAGTGCTTATGTTTTATGAGTAAAGTATGATTTCATTGGTTCTTATGTATACATGGACTAATGTTTTTATTCTATACTTTTATATACCTTACTGATCTTTTTATGCTCATCCCAAGTTTTTGAAATGTTTTTCACAAGTCAAGGAAAGGTACATGATGTGATGATAGTGTCGAGGAAGTGTCAAGAAAGAATCCATATTTTATTTTAAATGTGTCTCCTTTGATGGAAAAAATGAATATTGTCTTTTATGTAACCACCTTGTTCAAATGTGGAATGTAATGCATGTTTTATGATCTAATTATCTGAAACTCTAAACCAGAAAGGATCCTCAATGTGTATTCTTTTAAAAACACAAGATTAAGTAATTTTTAAGGATGGGGCCTTATAGTTGGTATCAGATGTCAGTTTAGATAACTTTAGGAGTTATAATTCTATTAAATTATTATCCAAAAATATTTTTTTTAATGGTCAAATTGAAATGATATAGCATTTGAAGATTACCATGTTGCTTCATCTAAGACGTGTTTGTTCAGAATGGTTTTCCGCAGAGGAAATAGGGAAGTAGTTCTTGGAAGGAAGATAGAAGGAAATATCCTTCGGAATCAGAATTCTAAGATGGTTGGAATTGGAATTGAAAAGTTTGTTGCAGTAATGGTGAAATTGACGCAAGCGATAAATGGTGGTGGTATCCATGCACGAGATTAGTCAGATCAACCGCAGAGAAACATGTCAGTTGTAGAAAATTTCATGAGGCAACATCCCCCATCATTCAGAGGATCATTTGACCTTGTGCTAGCTGAAGGGTCGATTAAAGCACTGGAGAAGATTTTCTATGTCATGGGGTGCTCAGAAAATCAAAAGGTTATTCTTTCTGTTTACCATTTGGAGGGTGAAGCAGATCAGTGGTGGTCGATGGTTAAAAATATCAGGGACACTGATGAGATTAATTCTCTTGACTGGGATGAATTAAAAGGTATGTTTCTTGAGAAATATTTTCCTAAGGTTTTTCGACTTAGGATGGAAAAAAAATTCTTGGAATTGAGGAAAGAGGATGACTCAGTGGCTGCTTATGAAGAAAGGTTCACTCGATTGGCAAGGTATGCTCCAAATTTTATCCGAGACCTTGATAGTAAAATCAATCGTTTTTACTCAGAATAAAGCCAAAATATCAAAGGGATTTAGCCTCTCGTGAGTTCAAAAGTTATGAAAATATTGTTCGATGTGATGAGAAGGTGGAAATAGAGTTTGCTGATAATCAAGGGTTCTATAACAACCAACAGAAGAAGCGACTGAGGTGGTAGGAGAAATGGGAGAATCCTTCCAAGAAGTCTGATGGTAAGAAAACTAAGTTTTTAGTTTGTGATAAATGTGGTAAAAGTAATGCTGGGGAATGTCTTCTGAATTATGTAAAGTGCTACCGATGTGGTAAGATGAGACATAAATCTTGTGATTGCACTGAAAAAGATCAGGGTGATGGTAAGACCAAATTTGATTTACAGTTAGTGAAATGTTTCAAGTGTAATAAGATGGGTCATTATGCAAATGAGTGTTCAACAAAGAGCTCAAATGATGGGAATCAATCAGACTACAAGTATAAAGGTGTGGTGAAATCCTTTGCAACTACTTCGGCAGATGTTGGGCCATCAAATGAAGTGGTATCAGGTACTTTTTTTCAGATTATTCCAATGTGTTGTTTGATTCGGGGTCTACACATTCTTTCATCTCTAAAAAATTTTCTAGTAAATTGGGAATTCCATCTCAAGAAATGACTCCTGAACTTGTGGTAAAAACACATGGAGGAAATTTTGAGGTAAAGAGAATTTATAAGAATCTTCCTATCCTTATATGTGGAAAGAACCTACTTGCAAACCTTATTGTTTTACCTCTATTAGAGTTAGATGTTATCCTGGGTATGGATTGGCTCTCTTTTTACCATTCTAAGATTGATTGTAGAGCTAAAGAAGTCTCTTTTCAGAAATACTTTCAGTTTGTGTACATTAATGAACCCTTACCATTGATAACATACCAAGAGGCTGAGAAACTTGTAAAAGATTGAAATGAATTTTACCTTGCACATATTGTTGAAAACAAAGAAACCATTCAGATTAATGATGTGCTAGTGGTAAGTGAGTATCCTAATGTTTTTTCTGATGAGTTTCCTAGAATAATACCAGATCAGGAAGTTGAATTTATTAGTGACTTAGTTCCTGATGCTAAGCCAATTTCAAAACCCCCGTATTGAATGGCTCAAATTGAACTTTTAGAGTTGAAGGAGAAATTCCAAGATTTATTAGAGAAAGGTTTCATTCAACCTAGAATATCACCATGGGGTTCTCCTGTATTATTTTTTAAAAATAAATATGGTTCTATGAGACTTCGCATTGATTATAAATCCTTGAATAACATCACTATTAAGAACAAATATCCTTTTCCTCATATCGATGAGTTGTTTGATCAGCTCCAGGGGGCTCAGTATTTTTCAAATATTGACCTGAGATCGGGGTACCATCAGTTGAAGGTAAATGAAGAAGATGTTCTGAAGATTGCATTTTGTACAATATATGGCCATTATGAATTTTTATTAATGCCTTTTGGGTTGACCAATACACCTATTGTATTCATGGACCTTATGAATAGAATTTTCCATGAGTTCTGAGATAAGTTTTTGGTTGTTTTCATTTTTGATATTTTGGTGTTTTCTAAAAGTAAATAGGAGCATGAAAGTCATTTAAGGGTTATTTTGCAAACCTTTAAAGAAAAGAAATTGTATGGTAAATTCAGCAAGTGTGAGTTTCGGTTGCAACAAATTTCTTTCCTTGGTCACATTGTTTCTAAAGATGGAATAACTGTTGATCCTGCAAAAACAAAGGTTGTTGAAGAATGGACAAGACCCACAAATGTAATCGAGATTTGTGGTTTTCTTGTTTTGGCAGGCTATTACCGAATGTTTGTTAAAAAAAAATCACGGTTATCTAGTCCAATGACTAATCTAACCCGGAAGGGTGTTAAGTTTATCTGGACAAAAGAATTTGATGATTGTTTTCAGAAATTGAAAAGAAGATTGGTGAATGCTCTAGTTTTGGAACTACCTTCCAGGAATGGTGAGTTTGTTATCTACAGTGATGCTTCATTGAAATGAATTGGTTTTGTCCTAATGCAGAATGATCAGGTAATTTCTTATGCTTCATGACAGTTGAAAACTCATGAGGTTAATTACCCTACACATGATTTGGAATTAGCTTCTGTTGTTTTCGCTTTAAAAAATTAGAGGCATCATTTGTATGGTGTAAAGTGTAAAATATATACTGATCACAAAAGATTAAAGTATATATTCACACAGAAAGAATTTAACATGAGACATAGGAGATGGCTAGAATTAATCAAGTATTATGATTGTACAATTCATTACCATCTGGGAAAAGCAAATAATGTGGATGATGCTTTGAGTCGAAAAAGTAATGCTTAATTAACCATGTTACGCTTGGAATGTGATACTTTGGTTAAGGATTTGATGAAATTTGGAATAGAAGTTGTTGGTGCAGGATGTTCTTCTATTTTGTTACAGGTATCAGTGAAATCTTCTTTATCAGACAGAATTAAGCAAGCTCAGAAGCAAGACATTGAGTTGCAAAAAAAGGTAGAGATGGTTCAGAAGGGTAAGTTGCCTGAATTGAACATTGATAATGATTCTGTTTTGAGATTTGAGAAGAGATTTTGTGTGCCTTGTAAATCACAGTTTAAGAGATAGTTGTTATGTGAAGCTCATAGTTCACTGTTTTCAGTTCATCCAGGCAGTACTAAGATGTATAGAGATCTTCCGGATTTTTACTGGTGGGATGTAATGAAAAGAGATATTGCTGATTTTACTGTGAAGTGTTTGACTTGTCAATAGGTTAAAGGAGTGCGGCAATTACCGAAAGGGATGCTTCAGCCTTTACCAGTGCCATAGTGGAAATGGGAGAATATATCCATGGACTTTGTTGTGGTATTGCTGAAGAAACCTCGAGGTAATAATGCATATGGTTTATTGTTGATCACTTGACTAAATCTGCTCATTTCCTTTCTATACGAGATATTTTTTCCCTAGATCAACTTTGTCATTTGTATCTTAAAGAGATAATCAGGTTACATGAAGTTCCCCTCTTCATTGTATCTGATCGTGATCTTAGGTTTACTTCTAACTTTTGGAAAGGCCTTTAGAAGTCTTTGGGTACTGAATTAAATTTTAGTACAGCTTTTCATCCTCAATCAGATGGGCAGTCAGAACGAACAATTCAGACTTTGGAGGATATGCTACGTTCTTGTTTGATGGATTATCAGGGAAGTTGGGACCAACATATTTCTTTGGTTGAGTTTTCTTATAATAACAGTTTTTATTCTAGTATACATATGGAACAATTTGAGGAATTATATGGGAAGCGGTGTCCAACTACAGCTTTTTGGGAAGAAGTGGGTGAAAGGAAGTTTATGGGACCAGAATTGGTAGAAGAGTTTGCAGAAAAAGTTCTGCTGATTTAGAAGCACATGAGAACAACTCATAGTAGGCAGAAAAGTTATGCGGACAATAGGAGGAAGGATCTCTCTTTTGAGGTAGGTGATCATGTCTTCCTCAAAGTTTCACCATGGAAAAGTGTGATGTGATTTGGTAAGAAAGGAAAGCTGAGTCCGAGTTTCATTGGACCATATGAAATTCTAGAGAGAGTTGGATCAGTTTCTTACTGAGTGTCTTTACCTCTGAGTTTATCTCAGGTACACAATGTTTTTTAGGTTTCAATGTTAAGAAAGTACATACCATATCTATCTCATGTTTTGGGTCCAGAGGTAGTTCAGATGGAAGAGAACCTATCTTATGAGGAACAACCAATCCAGATTCTTGACCACAGGGAGCAAGTATTTCAGAATAAGGTGATTCATCAAGTAAAGGTTTTGTGGAAAAACCACATGATGGAAGAGGCAACATGGGAATCTGAAAATGCAATGAGGGATAAATACCTCAACTTATTCAACAAGTAAATAAATTGCAGGGACGCAATTTTCAAAATGGGGGAAGTATGTAACATCCCAATTAAGTAAAGAATTATGGATTTTCATATCTACATATATTTCTGAATTAGGTTGTGTTTTAGAGGCTTAAAATGAGAATAAATCCAATCTTAAGCATTGGATTCTCTAATATTTTTTAAAGACTGTTTTACCGCCATTTAATGGCAAACCATTTTTAAATATATATTTTGAAAATTTTTATTCTCTATTTGTCAAAATAAACTTATTCTTTAGTATTGGTATATTAAAATTTACTTTGGATACATTTTTGGTATTTTTCTGACATTGTTCATTTTTTAATGAATAGTGAAAAATACTGCATTTTACTTCAAAATTACTTTTTCATCTAATTTAATTATATGGATAGATTATCTTTTTAATTGTTTTTAAATTAAAAATATAATATAGTTTTACCATTTAATCCAACGGTGGTCATTGGAATTAATTTCACTTTGAAATTGGACATAAACAAGTGTAAAACTTTTGATAGATATAGTTTCTAAAAAACACGCAATTTGTTTTGACAACGGGAATTATTTTTAAATTAATTACTATACTTTCTGTGTTGGTAATTTGGTAAAATTTATTCCATATTTGGAATCAGAAGGTCCAAATTATGTAATTAAGACTCTTTTGTTTGTGGACATTATGAATAGTAACGATGGTAATTATCTTTAATTATCATGATTAATTAGTAATCTGGTAGTTAAGGGTAATAAAATAATATCATAATAATAAAAAATGACCCCAAACTGTGTCCTAATGATACTGGTTGTGTCATGGCCAACCATGGGATGCCTTGTGAAAAACTTTGGGACCCCATGGAACCACTTTTGGATGATAGTGATATTTTATTATATTATTTTTTTAAAGGGAAAGTATAACCAAAGTATGTATCACCCATGTAAAACAATTTTAGTTTTGTCTATGTAAATGATCTCTTAGACTATAAATATTAATTTTAAATCTAGAAATATTTCCTACATCATGGTATTTTTCTTTATAATTTTTATACATTAAATAAATTAATTTATTTATGACACCATGATGATACACTGATTACCTCATTAATGAACGATTTAAATAAAATGAAAAGATAATATAAAATCTAAGACATACATTTGTAAAATACATATTGGATGGGTGGATTTATAACCCTTATCACCTTATCCGAGAAATATATAATTTTTTGAACTTTAAAATCCGAAACACATAATATAATAAAGTAACATTTCTTGACTTTCCAAGAGTGCATGTCCTCCCTCTTATAAAAGGCCCCCACCTCTACCACCTTACCCACACCTCTCAAGCCATTGGCTCGTCCAAACTCTTCTCATTTTATCTCTCCACATCCCTATATTCATCATATAATCCTTACCTTAGGCATAAATCTCTTCAAGAAACCCTTTTGGTTCAAACCAAGAGGAGTTTCCCGATTTAAAGGTAAAGTCTTCTCTAATGTTCTTTTGTTTAATTTTGCTTCTCCAACCCCCAAAACTATTTTTATTCTTTTATTTTGTAACAACACCAGTATATACAATATACTATGATGTTGTTATGATAAATATTTGATTTACACTTACACACACCTCCGTCTAATGGTTCAATAACATACTGTTTCTGTGGTTGGCGAATTTCTGCCTCACGAAACGATGATTGTTCAATCTTCTTTTAACACATTTCATGGTGGCCATTAAGATTTCACTCTATTTATATATGATATATATTATTTTTATGTTTTCCATATGTTTCTTTATTTTTCTTTTATGTCATACCTTTATGGTGTCCATTATGGGTAAACGCGATATCTTCATTTTAGGAAGTGCGGACTACTGCCCCCTCAAAGTGATTTGATTCGTTAATGTCATATGTGGTATGTATAAAGGATGTAGTTTATGATTTTATATATGATATTATACTGGAATTATAATATACCTTTATATCATTATGATTTCACTCCGTTAAATACGAAATAGAAATGAAAGTAGCGTTCAGGCGTACGTACGGCTTACCGTCTCCATGAACGGTGCATTTCATTTCTTACCTCTAAATGTTATGAAATATTTTAAATTCATGTATATACTGGATATATATGATATATGTGATATTTATATCATTAATATAATTCTATATATAATGGATATTTTACCACATGAACAACTTTTAATTATAAGAAGTTTATTTTTCGCTCGCGTACCAAAGATCGACGAAACGACCGTTATTAACTTAAGTAATTACATAATGTTCATAACATGGTAATAAGTGATATAAAAGGGAATAATTAACTTGAAAAAGGTTGTTAATCAAGTCTAAATTATCTTGAGTTTATTATTCATGAGATTAAAGAGTGATCTATTCAAGTCGGACACGAGGTATGGGACTTCGTCTCAATCTCCTTTCATTGAGGCATATTTTTTTCTATACACAACATTCTTTTATACGGTGTATAAACCCCTTTGAATTTTACTTTTATTCAAAAGGAATATTTTTATACGAAGTGTTTTACTAAACGACAAAAGGGAATGTTTTTTTTTGTACGTATGTGGTGACAATGACTTCTCCGCCGTCGTGACCATTATTTGAGTTTTGGCTTCCTCTACAAGCCATAACTTTTTTATTAAATGAAAAATAAATACCATGTTTTAATTTTCTTTTATTTTGGTATTGAAAATGGTTTTGATAATTTTTTTATTATATCAATGTGTTTTTGATATCTTGTGATTGAAATGTGGAAATGTTATGTTTCCTTTATGCATGTTTTATGTGATATGATTATGTTATGGTTCTTGGGCATTGTTTATAAAGATGGGTGGTTCCGTGATAAACTAAGGGCGGGTGAGCCCATGATATCTCTCCAATGCATTGGGTAACATGAAGGAGTTAAATTCTAAGGTTTCTCCGAAGAGATTTAGGGGATATACTATGATGGGTATTCCAAACGTAACCATGAGGGTTACTCCCTACGTAAGAATATTATGAATGCTTCAAGTTACCTTTATGTCTTTGGATTTATATGAGTTATTCATAAAACTTATGATTTCATGAGGTATGATGAAGTTCTTATGTTTTATGAGTAATGTATGATTTCATTGGTTCTTATGTATACATGGACTAATGTTTTTATTCCGTATTTTTTATATCCCTTACTGAGCTTTTTATGCTCATCCCATGTTTTTGAAATGTTTTTCACAGGTCAAGGGACAGGTACATTATGTGATGATAGTGTCGAGTAAGTGTCAAGAAAAAATCCATGTTTTATTTTAAATGTGTCTCCTTTGATGGAAAAAAAATAAATATTGTCTTTTATGTAACCACCTTGTTCAAATGTGGAATGTAATTCATGTTTTATGATCAAATTCTCTAAAACTCTAAACCTGAAAAGATCCTCAATGTGTATTCTTGTAATAATTCAATATTAAGTCATGTTTAAGGTTGGGTCCTTATATCTATTATCTCTTATTAATTTTTTGTTCACTAACTTTCTATTGAAACTATCACTTTCTTGTGATCGTTGGAAATTACATTTTTATTAAATATTTATATTTCTTATATCATGGATATGATTATTTCCTAAATTGTATATCATTTTTATATATGGTATTTTACTATGAAATTTATTTGATTGATTGGAGAAAATATTAATAAATCTATATTATTTACTCAATACGGATATTTATTAATAAGAATGTTGTTTATAAATTTAATTTATCATTTAATATATGATGAATGCATTAGAAATTTAGTGATGGGTGGGGCCTAGTAATAGATATCCCCTCAATGAATTGACATGTCTCATTAGACGAATCAATTGGACAAATTAAATGGGATTTTGGTATATAATTACCCATCAATTAAATGTTCTTGTCATAAGTATTGATGGTATATATGTCATTATGTTTGAGATCATTACTTACAATATTATTCATTCCCTTCATTGAGAATTTAGTTATTATTATCCAAGATATTATTACATTTTGAAGTTATTGATTAAATGGAATGTGTTTTCAATTATTTACCTTGCCCTATTGATTATGAATTATTTACTCATAATAGGTTCCATTGTATGTAACCCTTACTAAGCATTTGAGATCACCATTTTTTTGTTTACTTTCCCTAGGTTATGAATAAGAAATATTTTAATGTGTTTCAAGGATACAAAACATTTAATTTCATTATGTTTTATATTTTATTATTAATGTAAAATGGGTATCATTTATGTATTTAGCTCTACAATACTACTAAACTACTCATTAATTTGATATTAGTTCCAATTTTTCTATGTTGATGTAATAAAGTGTAACTAACACTAGGTTACTGGAGTTGGGGTTGTTGTAGTTGGTATCAGAGGAATATTAGTAGAAATATTGAAAATTGGATTTAATAAAACATATATTATTGAACACAACCCTATGAAATACCTTGAGGATATGTCAAACTATAGGATAATATCATAACAGTTTTGGAATAGTATAGATTATGTGGTTTTCTGATAAATTCATCACCCAAAATGATTTTGTAGAGTTTATTTTATCCATCATTCTGGTTCACAGTGAGTGTGCCCTTGTTGTGCACCTGGTTTGAAACTTTTATGGGATATTCTTGGTTTGATTCACATTTTCTTTAAAAACAATTTTGAAATATTTGAAAATATTTTAAATATATTCCCAAAGAAACCAATTTTATGATTATGATATTATCAATGCATGAATTTTCAAATAATATTAATTATTACACTAAGTTTATAATTATATATTATGATTTAAAATTCACAATGTTATGAACTAATTCAATATATTCCATTTTTTATAAATGGTTCCTAGAAGAAAGAATGGTATCAAAACTCAAGGTCACTGTATAAATTTCCCTGCTCAGTAATCCAATACAAATGGTGTGTGAGAAAAGAAGATCATGGATTTATTTGGGATTTGACCCAGGTTATGATTAATAAACTTTCACATATGGAGAAACATGATGTTTCATAGCATGATTCGCCTATATTGGATCATTTCATGAGACATAATACCCAATATTTTAGTGTTACTACTAATTATGTAGTATCATATAAATGTAATATGTCCCTTTAAAAGATAACTTCGAATGTGATAAAAGGTAAAATGTTACACTAGAAGTATAATGTTTCAAAGGAAATATTGATAAATGGTGTCCATTAATCCAGAATGATAGGGAGGAATATAAAATATAACACATGGAGTTGAGGGATTTTAAAGAAACATTAGTTGAAAAAATATTTTCTTTGTGAGAAACAAACTAAAATAATGAGAAATTTCCTTATATTAACTAAAAATTAAGAAGAAAGAGTTTTGGAGTCTGAGGATACCTTTAAAAGATTAACCAGGTATGCTATGGATTACATATATAATACAGAAATCAATATTAATCATTTATTTTAAGGGATTAATCCAAGTCTTTGAAGGGATTTAGTTTCTCAAAAAATTTCATAATATTATGAAATAGTTTTATGTGACATTAAAATAGAGAAGTAATTTTCTAGATCCTATATATTTAAGGTAAGTAATGAGAATAAGATGATGGTTGAACATTAAGAAAAAGGAAATTCATCAAATAAGAAGAATATTATGAAGTAATTTTTATCATTTGAAAATTATAGAAATAAAAATCTTGTAAAATAATTGAATGGGATGGGATTTTGTTATAATTTTAGAGATATGGTTCACCTAGAAATTGAGTATGATGGAAAGAAATAGACCACTCTTATCCATTTCTTCAAATGTAAATAAATACTTCATTATTTAAACCAATTTCCCAAGTGTCAAGGGAACTTACAACATAAGAGGATAAGAGGAGAATGCCAATATTATGCAATTACTATAGTTGAGTTTAAAGTTACCAAAGATGTGGTGCCAATTACTTTAATCCCATCCTAAAATTTAGAAAATTATTTACTTGATTTTGGATTATCATACTCTTTTATATTTTATATGTAAATTAGATATTTCCCCAACACCTTAAGAAGGGAGTTGTCAGTCAAAACCCTAATAAAAATATCACTGGAAAAAGGATTTGTTAGGAAGTTCCCATTATGACACATAAACATGCTTTATTTTTCTGACTTTATTATTATACTTATTTTTGACTTTTATATAATCCTTGGTATTGACTGGATTTTAAAATATGATGAAAAAAATTATTTCAAAGAGAAGGAAATCGTGATTCATAATAAAGATGTGTAATTCCTTATATTTAGATAATATACTTCATCATCATGGTCCTTTTTAAATCCACTCTCAGTAGCTCTTCTGAATGAGATTCTTGGAGAATAATAGTTTACACAATCTATGAGTGAAAAATGTAATCTTCAATTTACGTATGTACCTATTTTATAGGAATACATTGATGTATTTCCTGAGGAATAACCTAGACATCCAATATAGCATGAATTTTAGTTTTCCATTGATTTTATCCCTGATTTAATACCTATATAAATTCTCTCGATAGAATGTACACTATGGAATTAGTGGAGTTGGATAAAAATAGTGATAGGAGTTGTGTAAATATCTCAACCCTAGTAGCCCAGGTTCAGTGGTTACTTTATTACTTTGGAATAAGATACAAGGAATTTCATCCCGAAGGACTAAATAGTTTAGCAGTCTTTGAAAAATATATACATACTTTGAATTCACATTAAATTTTAAAACATAAAATATACAAATAATTTTCTTTGATAATTCCATTGTTACCCTTATTTTATCCCTACATATCAATCACAAAACACTTCCTCATATCCTAGGTGAAAATTAAACATAAGAAAGGGGTGATATCTAATGATTAGTAAGGATAAGTGTATAGTATAACCAATGAATAAATAAGGCATAAATAATATGTAAAGGAAAATAACTGAAACACATGTCATTTAATCAATAACTTGGGCATAGTTTTCTTGAAATAAAATATGATCAAATAATGTCATATAAATAATCACAAGATAATGAAACTTAACCATGGATATTGTAATAATTGAATAATCACATGGAAATCAATAACTAATTTCATAATTATTGAATGAATAAAGTGGGATGTATTAATTTTTAAGATCTATCCTTGATATATTTAATATCAAGATATATCCTCAAG
Source organism: Viscum album (assembly GCA_963277665.1). Classification (NCBI taxonomy): domain Eukaryota; kingdom Viridiplantae; phylum Streptophyta; class Magnoliopsida; order Santalales; family Viscaceae; genus Viscum; species Viscum album. The sequence goes on from OY728164.1 coordinate 1,437,970,870, forward strand.
ATAGTTATTATCAAGATATATCCTCAAGATAGTTAAATATTTGGGTAGAAACCCATCTGATTTGGCCAATTGATTTGTCTCATTGGTCTTATCGATGCATTGAGTGGATATATTAGGCCTCGACCATCACATACTAAGTATAATGCATTCCACGTATGAATAAATAATACAATTGAATCAATATTCCTAAAAATCAATGACTATTTTTATTGAGAGAACTAGTCATACGAAATATCAATTCATTCCCTATTCAAACTGATCATAAACCCTCCAAGAAATATGATGAACAGTTTCATTAGAGTACATACTAAACATAAGATTCAAAAAAGTATTTTTTTACATAGTTGAAAATACTTTGAATATATCACTATAATATTTCTCGAGGAAAATACCATTTTTTGTTGAAAATAGTTTTTAAAATCTAAAAACTATGCATGTAATAACTAAATATTTTTTTTTTGAAAATAAATATATAAACATGTAAATTAATATTCAAATATTTAAGGTGACATGATGGAAAGGAATTAAATTCATTTCTTATAAGTTAGAAAAAAATTTCACAATTTCATAAGAATAGGTATAAAGTACCTTGTTTGTAAAACAATGGAACGATTCATTTTTTTACATTTTGTAAAAATTCAAAAAGGGATAAATAAAGAATTTAAAAAATAATTTTTGAATATTAAAATAAATTTTTGAAACAAAATAGAAAACATGGTCATGTAAGATAAATATTCCTCAGTAGAGACTTAAACTTAAAAAATCTCAAATAATGATGAGATTGTGAAATAAACCCTTACAACTTTGTAATCAATTGAATCATATGTACCATGAAATAAATAACTTCAAATGAAACTTTATATACTATGAATAAAAATATATTCATGATATAATATAATAATGGGGAAGTATATACACCACTCAAAATAAATAGGTGGTGAATATGACATATGTCTCATGGAAGTAAAAGTGTGACGAGGAACCTTATAAAGATCGTATCATTGAAGTGGGAATTATTCAAATAAATTTAATATTTTTATAAAATTAAAATCCATATAAAACAAGTGTAAAAAAATTAACCAAAATTCATTTCACACAAAATCTTATCATGACATAATCAATGAAGCAGAAGTTTAACCCGATGAATGGAAATTGAGTTAAGAAATCCCTTACCTTGCGCTTTCCATTAATGGGAAATTATTTAGCCTCATGTATAATGGATTAAATAATATTATCAATTTATACCAGTACTGTATTAATATTTATGATATCATATATTATCCTATTATATCATCTGATCTCCCATTTTTTAATAGTATATCATTATTACCCTTGTTTTGGTTGTTAATTACTTCATTTTTTATGCATGTTTTTTTCTATGTCCTAGTTCTTGTAAATAGGATATAGTTACATAATATCCATAATTATATTTAGATCATATATACATATTTATTCATTATATAAATTTTTATAATCATTATTTAATGTTCAACATGTAAAATAAATCGCATCGCGTCATGAAGACACTAGGTCGTATGCACGCACGAGCGACGATATGATTCTATTAATGGGTGAAATGATAAGTAAGATGGTGATTAATTAATTTTACAGAATCAATAAAATTTTATATATACCATATATATCCATTATTTCCATTATTATAACCATTCTTGTAAATTAGTGATGAAAAATGAACTACACCCCTATGTAGAGATGGTAAGCCATGCATATGCATGTGCGACGCTTTAATTTTTCATAGGATGGATAAAAGATAGAATATAGTTTTTTCATAATCATAATAAAATTTCAGTATATGTATTATAATTAATTTATTTATTTAGGATGGAAACAACACATAAATATTAAGTATAGAAAGAAATAAATTTGAAAGAGTTGATAAAAATGATTACCTCTTATTCGGTGGACTTCTTTTAGGTCTATTCTTATTGGAATTAACTTTTATCTTTTCGTGATAATAGAACCTCCATAACATGTATAAAAAAGTTTATAAAAATAATGGATAGTATTTTTTAGATCTATATATATCAAAGTGGTGTGAATAAGTGAGTGATTAGGTGCCTTTTTATAATTGAGGTGAGGGGAACTTTAGGAATTTCTTAAAATATTAATTTAATATAAATTAATTTTCAATTAAAATTGGATAATAATTTACTAATTTATAATATAAGATGATTATGGGTAAAAATAAACTCATAAAATAAAATTTAGACAAGTTTTGACTAAATTTGTATCCTTATCTTTTGGTTTTAACCCTTATTTAACCTCTTTAACTCTTATTATGACAACATGGTTTTTTACTCTTTGAGGGATAATATAGTTATTATAAAATAACAAAAGACCCATAAATGGATCATGGAAGAAATTTTAAATATTATCCAAATAATTTGGTTGAATTTTATATTTTTAGTAATTTTATATCATTTAATAAAATATTATTTACAATAAAATATTTATAATGTCTTTTTTAAGAGCTATTCATTACTTTGACTATAATAATATCACGATAACACTTATAATTTGAAAAAACTATTATATTACATCTATAAAATTTCAATGTCGTCTATAAAATTATTTTATTACATTAATTATCAAAACTATATTTATTTTAATATTTTTAATATCATTTATTTTATTTTTTTCATTAATTAAATAATTACTACATCAGTGTTGTGCAAGATTTTAATGTAATTATTTCTTATCTAAAAATTAAAAATAATTTTCCATGATAAATATAAATCTTTTTTATTTGAAATTAATATTTATACTTAAATATATCCTCTATATTACTCCATATTAAAAAATTTATAGTTATTAAAAACATGAATGTGATATATTTGACTTTTAATTAAATAATATATTATAAACATCATAATCTCATTAAAATTTCCATAAATGGTTATAAAACCTAAAATTAATTGATTATTGACTAAATGGACTCATCCAATACGATTTAGTTAAGTTTTTTTATCATTAAATGGTTCTTATCATTTTAGTTTTATTGTAAATTACCTATTTTACCCTTTAATGTGGTAACAAAAAATACCAAGGTTACTATTTATATGAGCCAAAAATAAAATTTAACTATTAAATAAATTTGGACCTATTTAATAGAAATATTTCAACCATTTTCAAAATTGAAAACACCTAATTTTTATAAATTATTTTAAAATCAATCCCATAAAATTCAACAAAAAATGGTTTTCTTGAAAAATGAATTTTAAGCCCAAAAATGAACTTTAACCAAAATAAGGTATAAGAATGATTAAAATGAAATTAATTATATTATATATATATATATATATATTAATTATTTTAATTTTATATCAAATTAAAACCATAAGGGTACTTTTTAATACATATCAAACGACAGTTTTATTAAAATTTGATATCTTTCACTATTCACTGGAAAATCAATATTTTCAAAAAATTCACAAAAATTAACTATATGTAAATTTTAATTTGATTATTTCAAAAATGAAGTTAATTTTATCAAATAAATTCTTTAAAAGTGTCAAATAAAATATTTATTTTTTATAGAAAGCAATAAAAATCACTCTTTGAAGAAAACATATATTTGAAGCATAAAATAACTTTACTAATTTTTTTGGTTTTTTACTAAGAATAAATAAATATGAACTTAATAAATATTTCATAATATATTTAATCCTATTCGAACCCTAAAATTTAATGGTTTCTTTATAACCGTCGTTCTAAAATAATAATATTTAATAGTATATCATGGTTTGTTTAAGATCAGTATTGCATGCACCACAAGCTATCAATTAAATTTTATATCTTCTAAAATAAAGGGATGTTACCTTTTCCCCTCATTTAATAAAAATCATCTTCACAATTTGAAATTGTAATTTAAAAATAAAAGGTTTATTTTTTAAAATTCATTTGTGGGTAACTCACATCATAAAATGTATTAATAAAGCTTCCTATTAAAAAATGGAAATAAAATATGAAGGTCACCACAAAACTGGGATTATAAATAGAAGAACATTAGTATGAAGTGAAAATATAGACATAGAATTATAATGTAACTATAAATTTATGATTTATGTTGATATAAATCATGGAAATTAGAAAGTTTATTAGCACAAAACTGTAAATTTGTGATAGTTTGAAAGTCCATTGATTTTTCATTAAGAAAAGTAAATAGATAAAGTTTTTTGTTCCAAAATCATTTTCCTAGAGTTTATTAATTCTTTTAATATCTATATAAAGCACTAAATAAAATAAACTTACTTGATTTAATTCTATGTCATAATCATAATATTATCCTTTTGGTTGGGCTTTGATCTATCTCCACTTTATCTATTATATTAGAAATGGATATTCAAAATGAATTTTTATTCCAAAATAACTTTTTATAAACCAAAATATCCATAAGACATTCCTTCAACCACAAAATATTTACCAAATCCAAAATGGTTAGCATAAATAAATAATACTTTAACCTTAAAAAATAATATCGAAAGTTCAACTTATTACATTTCATAAGTTGTTGACCTTAAGAGTCATACAAAATACATCTATACAAATTCAAAGTTTAAAAAATTATAAGGTAGGTCACTAGATTACCCAAACAATGTAATGTAACTCTTATTATCACATACAAAATATATGAATACCTTGATCACCTTAAAGCCTTAATGAAAACATTAATTCTTAAAAAACTAAAAAATATTATGTTGTTGAATATATTACTTAAATCCAAACATTTAGTTAACCCAGTAAAGTTAACATAAAATATTAAATCACTAACTACTTTCATGGACACTAGTACTATGACATAAACATATCTTTATTATTATCATCTCAACATCAAGGATATATTAAGGGTTATATTCCCTCATTCATGTGTTTTCCAAAATATTAACTTGTCACTAAATAAATTTTCCTAGTTATCGATACCATTCAAAATATAATCCCAAATCCTTATATAAAAGTACTACAATATATGTTGTATACATTTCGTAATTCATATAATCATAGTTTCATTGATACAGTAATCCAATTACAAAATAATTTAATCCAAACATAATAATATTAATTATTCCACTATATTTTTAAACCATTAACCAGGACATGTCATCATATTCCTTAATACCTCATTCCTTTCAAATGTAATTTTTAGTCTCTTCATCATTGGAAATATAACCATTACCTATAAAACCTTTTTTATTTTCTTTATGATATTTCCCCCAAAGACATTGATTTACTCATACTTTATTCTTTTAAAACATTCAACCATCAATGATACTTTAGAGAGACCATTATGTTAACCAAAATTTTCATTTTTATTCAACAATTACTTTCTTTGTGTAAATATTTTCCACACCTAAAAAATATTCCAATTCTTCTTGAAAAATAGGAAACTGAATCTTCTTTCTTCCATGGTCTCCACCACCCGAGCTCTCAGTTAAATCTATCATTTTATTCTTTGGTGAGTCTGAGAGTTTTTGAAGGTGAAAGTTTTTAATAATATATTATGATAATTTATTAGGCATAGTCACAATAGCTTTACTTTAGTCTTCCTCCCATTTGGTTACGCAACCACACATTTTCTATTACATTCAATGTTAACCCATTTCCCTCTAGTTCCCAACATTTACTAAAACCAAAAATAAAAGTTAAAGAATAAAGATACTCTAATCCTAGTGATCTAATAATATTTAAATTATTTCTATATAATGACATGTTCTTCTCAATATATGTATAATTAGTTTTAACCTAGGTTATTCATGGTCATTACCAAATTCATAAGATGAACTACCATAAATAGAATTTTCCTCAAAGTTGGTCATAATTTTATTTTCTCTAATCTATTTTCTCCAAAATCTCCTTCCCAAGGTTTATACAAAAATTTCTATGACACCAACTATAAAGAACTTGACCCTTATATCCCAGCATCAGAGGTTACTTTATTGCATTAGCATAAGATACAAGGAATCGTATCCCAAAGGAACAAATATTTTAGTAGTTTTAATAAACTTGATACATACTTGAAACTCACATTACATTTTAAAACATAAAATACACAAAGAGTTTTCTTTGAGAATTCCATTATTCCTCTTAGTGTATCCCTTCATATCAATCACATAAATCTTCCTCGTATCCTGGGGAAAATGAAACATAAGAAAGGGGTGAGATCAAATCCTCAGTAAGGTTAAGTGTATAGTGAAATTTATAAATAAATAAGGCATAAATAATATGTTAAGGTAAATAATTGAAACATGTTCTATTTAATCCCTAACTTGGGAATAATATACCCAGAATAAAATATGACCAAATAATTCCATATAAATAATCACATGATAGTGAAAATTAACCATGGAAATTATAATAATTGAATAATCATATGGACATCATTAACTAATCTCATAATGATGAAATTCATAATGCACGACTGATGAAATATCAAGACCTATCCTCAAGATATTTACATCTTGGATCTATCCTCAAGACAGTTTAAATATGTAGGTATAAACCCATCTAATTTGGATAACTTATTTTTATCATGAGACATGTTGATGAATATAGGGGATATAGAGGGCATATCCCTTCACATACTAAGTCCTATTAATTATATATATGAATAAATACTATAACTTAATCAATATAACTTAAAAATTTAGTAATTATCAATATTGGGAGAAATAGTCATATGGAATATCAATTATTTCTCAAGTCAAACTGATCATAAACCATCTATGAAATATTATTAATAGTATAATTAAACTACATCATCAACATAATATTAAAAAAAATACTTTTACATAAATTAAAATACTTTAAATATATTATTGGAATATTTCTTTAGGAAAACACACATTTTTCTTTGAAAATTATTTTCAAAATCTAAAAAATTGTGCATATAATAAAGATATCATTTTTTATGAAAAGAACTTTGTAACTATGTAAAGTAAGATTCTAATATTTAAGTTAACATGATGGTGGGAAATTCCATTCATGTTATATAAGTTAAAAAAACATTATTTTTAAAATTTCATAAGAAAAGTCATTAAGTACCTTAATTGGAAAATGATAGAAATATTCCTTTTAAAAAATAAAAAAGTAAAAAATGGATAAAAATGACTTTAAAAAATAATTTGGGAATAGTAAAATAATTTTTTGAAAACTTTTTTACAAAAAATGGACATGGAATAGAAATATTCCTCAATAAAAACTTAAACATAAACAATCCCAGATAATGATTAGATTATAAAATAAACCCTTACCATTTTATAATCAGTTGAATCATATACCCCATGAAATAAATAACTTCAAATGAAACATTAAATAACATTAAGAAAAAGATATTAATTATATAATATATAAAAGTGTAATTATATTCACCACACAAAATAAATAAGTGATTAATATGACAGATGTATCATAAAAGTAAAATTGAGATGAAAAACCCGTACAAATATCATATCATTGAAGTGGCAATTATTCAAATGAAAAAATTGTGTGTGTAAACTATAAATCCACATAAAAAATTGTAAATAAAACATAAGTTAATAAAAATTCATTTCACACATAATCTTAGCGTGATATAATCAATGAAGTATAAGTTTAACCCATTGAATGGAAATTAAGTTAAGAAATATCTTACCATGTGATTTCCTTTAATTGAATGCAATTTAACCTTCTATTTAATGGTTTATAGAATGTTATTAATTTATAATATAAAAATATTCATATTTATGATATCATATATAATCCTCTTATATCATCTTATCACCAGTTTGTTAATAATATTTTGTTATTACCCTTGTTTTGGGTGTTAATTGCTTCATTTTTCTATGTATGTTTTGTCATGTAAGTCTCGATTCTTGTGAATAGGATATAGTTTAATCATTTATAGAATGATATTAAGTTCATATATTTTATATTTAATCATTATATATATTTTTATAATTATTCTTGAATTTTTAACATGGAAAATGAATCCCATCGTGTCATAGAGATGGTAGGACATATGTATACACGAGAGATGATATCATTCCATTAATGGGTGAAACGGTATGAAAGAGGGTGATATATTAATTTTATAGATTCAATATCATTTCATAACTACCATATATTTCCATTATTTCCATTATTGTAACCATCATTTTAAATTGGTGATGAATATGAATTACACCACTGTGTGGAGATAGTAAGCTGAATGTACACACGTGCGGTGCTTTCATTTCTCATAGGATGGATAAAAGGTATAATATAGTTGTTTAATAATAATAACATATAATTATATATATTATACTGAATTTATTATTTTATTATGGAAACATCACATGAATATGAAGTAGAAGAAGAAATAAATTTGAAAGATTTGATAAAAATGGCGACCTCTTCTCTGGTGGATTTCCATTAAATCTCTTCTTAAGGGACTTAAGGTTGGTCTCTTGAGGATACTAGAACCTATATAACTTGGATAAGTAATTTCAGAAAATTAATTTATAGGACTTGGTCAATCTATATGGATTAAAGTGGTATAAATAAGTGAAGGAAGTGGTGCCTTTTTATAATTTAGGTGAGGGTTACTTTAGAAATTTCATAAAATATTAATTTAATATAAATTAATTTTCATTTAAAAATGGATAAAAACGTATTAATTTAAAATATAAGTTTATTTTGGATTTGAATACACTAATAAAATAAATTTTAGAAATGTTTTGACTAAATATTTACCCTTATCTTTTGGTTTTAATCCTTATTTAATCTCTTTAACTCTTACTGTAACAATGTAGATTTTTACTCTTTGAGGGATAATATAGTTATTATAAAATAGAAAAAATAAATAAATGGATCATGGATTAAATGTTAAATATTTTCCCAATTATTTGGATGAATTTAATATTTTTATAAATTTTATATCATTTAATAAAATATTATTTACTATAAAATATTCATAATGTCATCTTTAAGAACTATTCATTTCTTTAAATTAAATAATATAAAGATAACACTTATAATTTTTAAAAAATATTTTATTACATACCTAAAATGTAAAGTTCATATATAAAATTCGTTGGTAATGTTAATTATCTCAAATTATATTTATTTTAATATTTTTAATATCATTTATTTGATTTTTCAATTAATTAATTAATTACTACTTTAGCATTGTGCAAGCTTTTAAGGTAATTATTTATTCCCTAAAAATTTAAAAAATTTCCATGATGAAGATAAATATTTTTTATTTTAATTTAATATTTATATTCAAATATATCCTCCATATAACCTCATGTCAAAATTGTTATAGTTATTAAAAACATGAATGTGGCATCTTTGACTTTTAGTTAAATAAAATATTATAAACATTATAATCTCGTTAAAATAGCCATAAATGGTCTTATAATCGAATATTAAATGATTATGGATTAAATTTACTCATAAAATAATATTTAGTTAAGTTTTTTGGCCTTTAAAGAGTTATTATCGTTTTATTTCTAACCTAAATTATAAAATTTACTGTTTACCGTGGTAACAAAATTTGTAAAGGTTACTATTCATATTTTCCAAAAATAAAAGGTACTTATTTACTAAATTTTTACATAATGAATAAAAATATAGAATCCATTTTTAAAAATTAAAAAAAATATAAGTTTCATAAATTAATTTAAAATTAATCTCATAAAAGGCAATGAAAGAAAATTCTTGAAAAATGCATTTTATGTCCAAAAATGTACTTATACCAAAATATGGTATAAGAATGATTAAAATTAAATTAATTAGATTATATATAACTAAATCTTACTTATTTTACTTTTATATTAAATTCAAATTATAAATGTACTTTTAATAAAAATAAGATGATATTTTTTTAAAAATCGATATTTTTCACTATTCATTAGAAAATAAATATTTTCAAAAAATTCCAAAAAAACACCATAATGTAATTTTAATATTATTATTTCAAAAATGAAATTAATTTTATAATAGTGTCAAAAAATATATTTATTTTTTTATTCAAAGTAATAAAAATCTCTTTTTGAAGAAAACATATATTTGAAGAATAGCATAACTTTACTAAATATTATGTGTTTATTTCTTAAAAATAAATAAATATTAACTTTATTTATATTTCATAATATATTTAATCCTATTCAAACCCACCAATTTAATGGATAGTTCATAACTATCGTGTTAAAATAATAATATTTAATAGTATATCATAATTCATTTAAGCACAGTGTTGTGTACACCATAAGCTATCTATTAAATTTTATATATTTTAAAATATAAAGATATTACAAGTTGTGTTATAAGGGATTTATATGCTCTAGTTTTTTACCATGGGGATCCCATTTTATTTTTATTAAGAAGAAATATGAATCTATGAGGATCTACTTTGATTATAGGAAAATAAATGTTATTATGATAAAGAAAAAGTATCATCTACCTCACATTGATGACTTATTCGATCAAATTTGTGGAGCTAAATATTTTTCAAAGATTTAACATTGTTATAAGTATCATAAATTTTGAGTAAATAAGGAATACATTCTAGATAAAACATTCTGAATGAGGTATGGAATTTATGATTTATAGTAATATCATTTGGATTGACTAATGAACCATCAGTTTTATGGATATAATTAATAGAGTATTCAATATCTTAATAATTTTATTGTAGTGTTCATTGATGATATCATGGTGTATTATAAGATATATGTTGACCATGAGAATCATCTACATATCATTCTTGAGACTCATATAATAAAATAGTCTCATGGGAAATTTAGAAAGTGTGAATTATAGATTTAGGAAGTTTCTTTTCTTAGATATATTATCTCCAAGGATAGAAACTTAGTTGACCCTGTGAAGAAAAATGTAGTCAAATAATTTCTGACACCAATGAACATAACTGAGTTATTTATTTTCATTAGTTTGAAAGGTTACTATCAGTGATTTATTTTAAAAACCCTGATTGACTAACCTGTTAATAAAGCTTACACATAAATGGTTTAAGTTCACATAGATAAAGTAATGTTGATAATTTATAGAAGAATTGAAGAGGAGATTTTCCAATGATCTGACTCTGACTCTACCATCATGAAATGATGGATTTTTTATATATATTGATGCATCAAAGAAGGGAATCAATTGTCTCCTTACACAAAAATGATAAAGGTATTACCTATAGATAAAGGCAGTAAAAGACTAATTAACAAAAATATATAACTTGTGATCTTGAGTTTCCAGTCGCAATATTTTCTTGAAGATATGGAGACATTATCTCTATGGTGAAAATTTGAGATATTCATAGACCATAAGAGCCTAAAATACATATTTTCATAGAAATATCTCAACATTAGGAAAAGATGGTGGCTTAAACTACTCAGGAATTATGATTTCTCAATACACTACCACCGAGGGAAGGAAAATAAGGTTGAAGATGTATTAAGAAAGAAAGATCATTGATTACTTAAAAAAATATGGATTGATAGGGATAATGTGTTCATGGATCTAATAAATATGGATATGGGATTTATTAAGTAAATGGAGACATCACACCTTTTTCAAATTATTATCAAACGATATTTATTGGAAAAGTTAAAATCTTATCAACTTAATGATGAGAATTTTCAAAATAAAATTAAATTCGTGAATGATGGAAAGTTGGAAAACTTCATTTGTCAAGATGGAATTATGAAATTTAGAAAGATACTATGTGATCCATCTTTACCTGAGCTAAAAATGGAATTCTTGGATGATTATCATAGATAAAATTTCTTTATTAACCCTGGTATAACCAAAATATATAAGGATTTGAGGGAACATATTTGGTGAGATAATATAAAGAGGGAAATTTTTTATTATGTATCAAGATTTTTGGTTTTTAAATAGGTTATTTTTGAGAAACAACATCCTAGAGGAGTCATGTAATCTCTAGTTATTCCCATTTGGAAATAGGATGACATTACTATGGAATTTTCACTGTATTATAAAATACTCCTAGAATAAATGATGAAATATGGGTTATTATTGATCACCTTACAAAATCTATACATTGACTTTGTATAAGAGAAGATTTACCACTTGAGAGTCTTGCACAACTCTATATTGATGAAGTTTTAAGACTTGATGGTCAACCTCTTTTAATTGTGTCTAATCATGATCCATGTTTCAATCGAAAATTTTGGAAAATTATTCAGAAGGATCTGGATATTGAGCCTAATTAAGCACCTCTTATCAACCTCAAACTGATGGATAGTCCAAAAAGACTATTCAAACATTAGAAGACATATTGAGGAGGTTGTTCTCACTTTAATTTCAATGTATATAATATTATAATTTACCTTTAGTATATTTTTCTTATAATAATATCTTTCATTCAAGTATAAAAATGGCATCATATGATGTATTATATGGTAATAGATTTCATGCTCTAATTTTTTGAGATAAACTTAATGTTAGGAAGTTTATAGGCCCAGAACTTATTGAGGAGATAATAAGAAAGGTAAAGACTATTTAGACTCATATTAAGGAATCTCAAATAATGAAGAATATTTATAGATATAATCAGAGGAAATATTTGGAATTTCAAGTGGGAGGCCACATTTTCCTGAAGTTATCTCCATAGAAGGGTGTTATAAGGATCGGTAAGAAAGGTAAACTAAGACACAGGTATATCAATCCTTTTTAAATCCTATAAATAATTAGATTTGTGTCTTATAATTTAGAAATGCCACTAGGTCTATAAAAATTACATGATGTCTTCAATATATCATTGTTAAGTAATTACATGATAGGCCTAATGCATGTTTGAACCTCTAAATAAATAGAATTGGAACCTGATTTTTCTTACAATGATGCACTCATTAAAATTTTTGACACTAGAGAGAAAGTATTGAGAATCATATGACTCGACTAGAAAATGTATTTTGGATAAATCATAAAATAGAGGAATAAACATGGGAACCTAAGGATGTTATGAAGAGGAAACATCCTCATTTGTTTAGAAATTAATATCCATGAAAATTTTAAGGATGAAATTTTTATTGGAGGGAAAAATATAACACCCGAGTTTCAATTATAGTAAGGGGAAATTATATTTTAATAAAATTATAATAAAATAAAGATGTTAATTTTTCATAGCACAAAACATCAAATTTAATATGATGAATATCAATTTTGAACTTACGTTGTAAAAATAATCCATGAATGAGTTTTTTAAATTTTCCATTAGAAATAAGATTTTAAGAATAATTGAAAATGTACTATTTAAAAATTTATACATTTAATTATAATAATGTTTTATAATATTTAGAACAAAAAATTTTTTGACTATCAATTTGATATAAATAAATATAATATCATTTGGAGGTAAAAAGGGATATTTTTTAGAAAACTATTTTTAAGGCATAATGTCTTTCCATTTTAATTAATTAAAATAATATTTAATGATGAATTATTTAAACAAAGTTTATATATTTCATATATATCAATATGAATTTAAATCCATATAATTATTCTTTTTATTCATATAGTTAATATAATATCATATTATACTTGAAAAATGTATTTTATGAAAAACCATTTTTAGACACATTTTACAGGTTTATTTTTAAATTAAATTCTACCAATTTTGTTAATTGCATTTGATAAAATGGATTTAATATTTTGAATCAGAATATTTATAATTATTTAATAAGTTCAAATTAAGTTTTTACATAATTTATAGTAAAATTAGAAAAAAAAAATCACCATGGTTAAGGTTGAAATGGGTTTAATAAGGGGTTAACCTAAAAATATAAGGTTTAAAATAGCCTGAACACTTTTTGAAACCCCATTGGTTAGTTATCTTTTTACCTTACCCATATAACCTTATAATATGATCCATTTTTTAGTCATTTTTCTTGGTCAGAATGATTATGATGAATACAAAGACACATGAGGGGTGAATTTTGTTCTAAAAAAACTTTGATAGATTTATAATTATCCTCTTGTTATGTAGAAAACTTTCTTTATATCTAATATGAGTGAGCAGAAAATAAAAAGTAAAGGAAATGATCATAGCAATGTATAGTGGTTTAGGGAACAAAGATCCCATAGTCCACTCCACCAATGCTCAACTCCATGAGCTTGATGGTTTTACTATCATGTCCTCTTATCCTAAGATCGTTCAATAATAATTGATTGTATAAAATTAACACCTTATAAGGATTTTATAAGGTCTTATAGTTCTTTTAAAAAGAATTGAAGATCCATATCTTATTACAATAATCTGAAACATCATCATGGCTAAGTATGGGAAGCTGAGACTCAAATAAATCAAAAGAGTTTTATTTTTTCCATGTTATTGGTTAAACTTCACAGTTTCAAAAGCAACTGAAAGAAAAATCAAATACTTAATATAGAATGGTAGCAAATAGATCTCCAATGTTTCATAATCTTTCTGAAAAAAGAAGAAAAAAACACCATATAGATCTTTAAAAATGTATGTCTCCAATATGTAGCTTCAAAAAATGTTTCTTCATACTTACAGAAGAAGATTTAATAATAAAATGCATTAGTAGTGATGGAAATAGTAGTGAGTTGATTAGATAGATCAAAACATTTATATCTCCAAAATGTAGCTTTGATAGAAATAACACACAACTTTTTTATGTATATCCTTTTTTGTGCATATTATCTATTATATATCTTCAATGAAGAGCATATCAATATTTATATAGAAGGTTGAAAAACTCTAGGTCAAACTAGATCCAGAAATATTACACAATAAATCTTGAATATTTAAATTCAAAAATACTCAAGAGAGTCATAACATCTTATAAGAATAGTAATGATTTACTCCTTGAATATGGTCATTTAAAAAAAATAATGAGCCTTTTAATTGGTCATAAAATAGTTTTGGATATATCTTTACTTTTTTCAAAACCATAGCATAAATCTCTTATAAAATCATGGATTTAAAACACCATAATTGAATAGTCAAATGTAGGGTTCCTTCAGAAGACAAAAAAAACTCCAAATGTAGGATTTATAACGTACGGTTGATTAAAGAAGTAGTTTTGATTCACCATACATTTGTTTCCTCAAATGTAGGATTCTATATAAACATAGGGTTTATTAAAAATACTTTCCTAATAGCATACGGTATATGATCTACACATGTTGATCCAAACGTAGGTTTTATTACTTATGTTACACTTGCACACATATGGTATGAACAATGTTTCCAGAATATGCTCTAAACCCTTATAGATAACTTTAACAAATATTCCCCACAGATCAATGAATTAAATATATTTCCAGAATAAATATTTTCTTGAATATTAATTTCATGAAAGTAACTCAAAAAAATCATTAGTAAAACTAATGTGGGTGATTATGAGTATCAAAGAAGAAAATAAACTAAAAAAAATTCAAATAAACTCATGCTCAACAATTTACCCCTTATTAATGATCATAAAAACTATAACATAAATAAATATAATTTTAAAAATTATTTAGAAAAGGATGAAATAAATTTATCTAACTGTTTCTATTTATAAAATCTATTCCATTATAAGGATACAAAATTCCCCATATTTATTGTTTAATAGGAAAATTCTCCCCCATTAGATAAACATGTATACTAGAAACTAAGTGTATAAAATATAAACTTCTCCCTTTATTATACATTTACATAATTTTTCTTTTGTAAGAAACCTCTTTCCTATGATAAGGAAATAATAAGAATAAAATTTCTCCAAATTTATAATCATGATAATAACATTAATGTTATAAAACTTCTCCCACATAACATATAAACTTATCCTCCTTTTTGTGACATCAAAAATATAAAAGTAGTAAAAATAACTCCCCAAAAAGTTATGCTTTCACAAAAAAGAAATAAATATTTGAACAATGAGAATATATAATATATTAATGAATAAAATGATTTATTTTCTTAAAACTCTCCCTAAATTATAGAATATTTAATTATTTAAGGAATTAAAACATATAAAATTAATTTTTTTCATAAGTAAAATAAAACTAATATTGCTACTTATAGTTACAAACTAATTTGTGAGATAATTAAAAAAATAAGTTCATGCTTATGTAATAAAAACAATAAAAAAGTTTGAAGAAATTATGAAGAAACTCGTAGAAATATTTTCTCTAAAAAATATATTAAAAACATCATATATAGAATTGATAAATAATCAAATAAATACTATTCTACCAGAAACATCATTAGTTTATCAAGATCTAGCTTTTTAAAAGATTCACTTCTTAGAAGCTCTATTTGAATTAGTATTTCTAACTTGAAAGCTTCAAATTCTTATTTTGATATTGAACTATTCTGATATTATTTTTACAAAAAATAAAAAACAACTTTTGATATAGATTATTTATAGAGATCATCATATGGTTTTATAGACTCATCCAACTCAAATTGTATCTTCTCTTTTTCTTTATTTAATGTATTGAATTTGAATGTAATCCTTTCATAAGATATTTTAGAAGAAGATATTTTCAGTTATTTATGACTATGAACATATTTATTTCTTCCTGAAGAATTTTCATATGAATCTTAGACAAATGAAACTAATTTTTCTTTCAATAAATTAGAAGGATTACCTTTTGGAAGAAATGTTTTCTTCTGAACTTGACGTACATAACTGCTTCATCTTTCTGTAAATAGTTTTTAATAGTCATTTGAAAAATATTTTTCAAAGAATAATAAGAAGAAGATGGGGAAATAAAAAAATTAAGAATAATATGAAATGATTATTTCTAAAAAAATGTAAATGACATTTCATTTTCATTAGTTGACAAATATAGAACAATCATTATATATTTTAACTTTTGAAAAGATATGTTATATAAGAAGAGTTTTTTTATTATGTAAACAAATTAAATTTTAAGAACATGAAATATAAATATTTTAATAGGTTTGAATATGGAAAATATAACTTTTTTATAATTTAAAAGAGTATTATATTTATCTAAAGAGTAAGATAATGATTAAAAAATTTAAAATAAATTATACAACCAAAATAGACTAAGTCTTGATTTAATGAGTAAAGAAGAGTTTTTATCTATCAATATTTCCCTATATAAAAAATTAATGAACCAGAATCATAGAGTTATAAAAAATTAAATAATTCTAGATGAGTGTTTTTAAAACTAGGGATTTTTTATACCGAAACACTTTATATTTTTCACTCCTTTATTAGAGACTTTTATATATCAATATATCAACCACATAACGATTTAAAGATTCATCTTAGTGGTGTAATCCTCATTAGTTTCATCCATGAGACGTACAATTTTATGATCAGACTCTGAATTTTTATAAGATTCAGCATGTGAACCAGAAGAATTATTCTAGGTATCCTTTATAGATTTCTTACCTTTTCTGTTTTAATCATATTTACTTTATTCTTTGATTAAAGTATAGTTGTATTTTGTATGACTTATTTCATTACATCCACAACATCTATTTTATTTATTACCTTTCTTTCTATTTCTATACAATTTTTCAAATTTTTCAAAAAGATATAAAAAAAATTATCTAAATATGGATGTCTTCAATCAGAGGATTCATCCATTGTAGTCTTAAGATAATATTCTTCGTTATTGATATGAATTTCATATTAAACATGAATCCCAAGTTTATACATCATAAAAGTCTTAATAAACTCAATTATTTTTAAATTATTTACTAATATAGATAGTCATATAGCTTTAGATGTTTTATTCCAATAGAGTGGTGGTTGCATAGAGGTTTTGGGTCTGCAATTTTGTGGTCATCAGTGTTCCGGGCATGACCCTTTGATGATGACGGTGTTCTTTGTAGGCTTCGGCAATGATATGGAAATGTTTTGGGTTTGTCAGGTTCGATCAAGTTTCTTTCTCATTGCCTCGGGTGAGGGTTTTCTGGGTTTTTCTATGAGTTTATATCCTATTATGATTTTTGTATGGAGATATGTGGTGATATTATATGGTGTTGGATATTGACGGCATTGATGGTGTTTTGAAAATGATGAGGGTGAAGGTGCCTTTGACGACAGTGGGTTGATGTTTTTTCTTAGTCCTACTTCTCGATGATCTATTTCTAGTTATTATCTCTGGTGGTGTTTCGGTGATACAAATGATAATAGTAGTGATCTCATGATGTTTTAGGCTGGTGAAATGACTTATCCTAATGTGTTTGATCAAGGATCAATACCCCCTCATGTTTCATGTGTGATGTTGTTTTTGAAATTTGAATTCAGAATCTCACAACCTATTGTTTTTCAGATCCCGCTGGTGTTTTGGTTACCGCCCAACCCTAAAAATAGTTTATTGAAAATAAAAAAAACGTTTTCAGTCAGTTATAGGACATAATAATCATATTACATATATTATATGTAGTTGGACATTGAGATACTAAATTTAATTCATCAGTTACTAAACCACACACAATGGTATTCATATATTTTGAATTGAGATCATATTATTTTTCTTAATCATTACTCCAATCTTCTAAATCTTATTTCAGAATATTATAAGGCTTTATAACCTTTAAATAAACCATTATTCTAATATTTTTTAAATAAATAACCACACATTCTTTCCAGTATCTATAATTATTAACATTTAAGTAAGGATCATGATTTATCAACATACCTTCTCTAGAATTATCCATTTCAAGATGTCTTCATCTGGATATTTAACTCAGACTTGTTATATCCAGTATAAATATTCAATATTTCAAAAGATATTATCCTTTTTTTTATAAATGTTTCCAAAAATATAAATATATAAATATATAACTTCCTATAATACTTTGGTCGATTAGTAACAGATTTCAGAATGAGAAATATCTCTAATAGAGTCCAAACTTTGATACAAATTATTGGTCAGAATGATTATTACAAAGAAAAATAAACAAGAGGGGTCAATTATGTTCTTAAAACACTTTCATAGATTCATAATTATCCTCTTGTTATGAAGTGAAACTTTCCTTCTATTCAAGATGAGTGATCATAGGATATAAAATAAAGGAAATTAACACCGTGATGTATAGCGGTTCAGGGCGCAAATATACCTTAGTCCACTCCATTAAAGTTAAACTCCCCAAGATTAGTGATTTTATTATTAGGTCATATTATCCTAAGACCTTTGAAAAAGAATTTAGTGCATAAGTTTGACACCATAAAAGGATTTTATAGAGTCTTTTAGAACTTTTACAAGGAACCTAATATCCACAGCTTAGTATAAGAAGCAGACACTTCACCATGACTGAGTACAAGCATCTCAGACTCAAATAAATCAAAATATTTTGATTTTTTTGATGTTACAGGTTAAACTTCATAGTTTCAGTAGAAAATGTATATGAAATAAGATCGTCAATATATAACATCAGTAAATAGATATTCAATGTTGCATTGTCTTTCTTCAAACATCAACAAAGAAAACACCAAGATTATATTTAAACATGTATGTATCTGAAGTGTAACTTCACCAAATTTTTCTTCATTATTAATGAATAATATGTAAAAATAAAATGCAATGAAGTCAATAGAAGTGAGTTGATCAGATAGATCAAAACATTTATATCTCCAAAATGTGGCCCTAGAATCAATAACACATGACTTTTAATGTGTATATTTTTTTCTATTTATATTTTCTATTGTATATATCTAAATAAGAGAATCTCAATATTTATACAACAGGTCCAATAGCTCCAAGTCAAACAATCTCTAGAAATATCACACAATAAATCATTAATATTTGCATTCAAAAAAACCAATAGAGTCATAGATTCCTA
The DNA here is from genome assembly GCA_963277665.1 of Viscum album. Lineage (NCBI taxonomy): Eukaryota > Viridiplantae > Streptophyta > Magnoliopsida > Santalales > Viscaceae > Viscum > Viscum album. Next base: position 1,437,990,662 of record OY728164.1, read on the forward strand.
TAAGAATAGAAAAAATTTACTTTGTTGAATATAGGCCTTTAAATACAATCATAACGAGCATATTAATCAGTCATAAAATAGATTTGAATATAACTTTACTTTATTAAATAACATTGCATAAATCTTGGATAATATAGAAGATTTAAAACTCCATCGTTTAATATTCAAATGTAGGTTTCTTTCATATGATGAAAAAACTCCGAGCATAGGGTTGACAAAGTACGATTGATTAAAAAAGTAGAGTTGATTTACAATATTTTTTTCCCTCAAACGTAGGGTTCCATACAAATTTAGGTATGATTAACCATACTTTCCCGATAGCATAGGGTATATGATCCATATGTGTTGATCCAAAAATATGGTTGATTCCTTATACTATTCTTGAACACGTAGGGTATGAACAGTGTTTCTGAAATATAATCTAAACACTTACAAAACACTTTGACAAATAATCACTATAGATTAGTGAATTGAATATATTTCTAGAATAAATATTTCAAATAATGTTAATTTTTTGAAATTAAATTTAAATAAAATTCATTAGTAACAAAAATGTGGGCGTTTGTGAGCATCAAAGCCAAAAATAAATTAACAAAATTATTAAATTAACACATTCATAAAAATATCCCTCTTTTTGATGATCAAAAAACTCATAACATAAATAAATATAATTTTAAAAAAATTATAAAAATACAAAATAAATTTCTCCCCCTTTTTCTATTTATAAAATTTATTTCATTATAAGGATTTAAAATTTTCCCCATATTAATTTTTTGATATAAAATTTCTCTCCCATAAAGATAAACATATAAACTAGAAACTAAGAGTATAAACTATAAACTTCCTAGATCAGTGTTTTTATAACTTTAGATTTTTTATACAGAACTACATCAGGGTTGTTCTCTCATCTGGTAGAGATTTTTATATATCAATCAATCAACCACTTAACAATTTAATGATACATTTTTGTAGTGTAACCCTCATTAGTATCATCCATGAGACGTATAATTTTATGCTCAGTATCTGATTTTTTTGAAGGTTCATCATGTGAAGAAGAATAATTACTCTACGTAGAATTTACAGGTTTCTTTCATTTTATCTTGTAATTGGATTTCCTTCAATATTTGAGAAAAGGAAAATTATCCTTTGTATTAATTCTTTCTTTACATTAACAAAATCTATTTTCTTAAGTACCTTTATTTTTATTTTTATAAAATTTTAAAAACAATTTATAAATATCTAATAAATATTTATCTAAATATAGATGACTTGAATTAGATGATTCATCTATTGTAGTCTTGATAGAATATTCTTCATGTTCGATATGAATTTCATATTTAAAAGGCATCTCAACTTCATATATCATCAAAATATTAATCAACTCTATTGTTTTTAATTTCTTTATAGATGTAGACTATCTTATATCTTCAGATATTTTATTCAACCAATGAGGTAGTAATTTTATTACTTTTTATCTTTGATCTGATTGAAAAATTAGATATCCAAAAGTAGAAACATTATTGACAATATTTTTCAACCTTTCATTCATTTTATTGATAGTTTAATTTTCATCCATTCTAAAAGTATAAAACTTTATCTTTTCAGTAGTGTATCTTAATTTTTGTATATTTTCAGTTCCCTCATAGTCAATGGTAATTTTCAGCCACATATCATATGAATTATTATATTGAGATACTCAATTGAATTCATCAGTTCCTAAACCACACATAATGGCATTCATATATTTTGAATTGAGATCATGTTCATTTTCTTGATCATTAATCCAATATTCCAAATCTTCTTTAGGAATCTCATAAGGCTTTATAACCTTTAAATAAACCATTATTCTAAGATTTTTCAAATAAATAACCATATGGGATTTCCATTATCCATAATTAACACCATTAAAGTAAGGGTCATGAATTATTGACATACCTTCTCTAGAATCATCCGTTTCAAGATGTATTTATCTAAATCTTTAACGTAGGCTTGTTAGATCCAATAGAAATCTTTAATATTTCAAATGATAAAATCCTATGATTTTTTTTCAATATTTTTAAAAAGAAAAATATAGAAATAGAGAAATTCCTATGATACTTTGGTTGAGTAGTAACAAATTTCAGAATGAGAAATATCTTCAAAAGATTTCAACCTTTAATGTCGATTGTTGTTCAGAATGATTATGACAAAGATAAAGGTGCAATAGGGGTGAATCGTTTTCTTAAAACACTTTAAAAGATTTATAATTCTCCTCTTATTATGTAGCGAACATTTCCTTATCTAAAATAATAGTTAGCTGTGGATATAAAGTAAGGGAAATGAACACAGCGATGTATAGTGGTTCTGGGAACAAAGATCCCCAAGTACACTCCATAAATTCTCAACTCCACGAGATTGGTGATTTTACTATAAGTTCCTCTTATCCTAAAACCTTTGAACAAAAACTGAGTGTAGGTAATTTATATCTTACAAGTCTTTTATAGGTATTTCTGGTTCTTTTACAGGGAACCAAATATCCACATCTTAGTACAAAAATCTAATACTTAATCATGAATAAGTACGAGCTGTTGAGGCTCAAATAAATAAAAAAGTTTTGATTTGTTTTATGGTATAGGTTGAACTTCACAATTTTAGTAGCAGTTGACAAAAGAAATCAGACCTTCAATATAGTGTAGTAGAAAACTGATCTTCAACATTTCATAGTCTTTCTTAAAATAAAATAAAAGAAAAAACCAGACATATATTTAAACACGTATGTATCCAATCTGTAGCTTCAACAAATGATTCTTAATTATTTCAGAAGAATATGTACCAATAGATTGCAGTAGTAGCGATGGAAATAGCATTGAGTTAATCAGATAGATCAAAAAATGTATATCTTCAAAATGTAGATCTGATAATAATAACACATGAATTTTTTTGTGTATATCCTCTTCAGTGTATATTTTTTATTGTATATCTCCAATTAAGTTCATCTTAATATTTATACATTAGGTTTAACAGATCCAGGTCAAACCATCTCCATAAATATGCCACAATAAATTATGAATATTTTAATTCAAAAATATTCAAGAGAGTTGTAACTTATCATGAGTATAGTAATGATTTACTCTATTGAATATGAGCCTTTAAAAATAGTCATAATGATCCTTTTCATTGGTCATAAAATATTTTTGAATATATCTTTACTTTTATCAATATCATTGCATAAATATCAAATAATGTCACATAATTAAAACTCTGTCATTGAATATTCAAACATAGGGTTCCTTCACATGATGGAAAAAGTCCAAACATAGGGTTGATAGTGTATAGTTGATTAAAAAATTTGGTTTTATGTGTCATACATTTTTTCCTCAAACATAAGGTTTCATACTAGCATAGGTTTGATTAACCATACTTTCACGATAATATAAGGTATATGATCCATACATGTTGATCCAAATGTAGGGTTGATTCCTTATGTTACACTTGCACACAAAGGCTGTGAACAGTATTTCCAAAATATTCTCTAACCACATCCATAACACTTTAACAAATGATCCCTATAGATCAATGACTTAAATATATTTCCAGAATAAATATTTCCATGGATATTAATTTCTTAAAATTCGCTTAAAATAAAATTCATTAGTAACACAAATGTGGGTGTTTGTGATCATGAAAACCAAAAACCAAAATTAATGAAATTTTTAAATCATAACATGCTCAACAATTTTTTCAAGAATTTGACTTGACATTATTTTAAAATATTAAAAATTTACAAGTGTGTCACTCACCTCAATTATAAAATGGTGCCTCCTCCCCTCACCTCTTCAGACCTTTTAAGGAATTTATCTTAACCAAAACCTACCAAAATCTCTCCCCAACATCCATAGACACATTCTAGATCTACTTTTATTACAAATATACTAACCATATGGTCCTTAATAAGATATATAAAAGATTTTTTCTAAGAAAAGGTAATCGTCTTCACCAAGCCCTTTCTTTTTTACTTCTTCTTTTACCACCTCAAATTATGACTTAAAAATTCCAATATAAAAACACCAATATCTCTAATATACTAAGATGTTATTATTTTTATGAAATAATATTTATCTATCTCTTTCTCTATAAAATTGGAAATAAAACCATCCCTTGTGTTTATGGAAGACTACCTCCTCACGAACTGATGTAATTTTTTTCCATCATCAAATCTTATAGATAGTCATAAAGATAAAAATAATGAATATATATGATACTTATGGAATAACATTGATTCTATAAAATTAATATAGAATCCACTTCCTTACTCTTTCACCCATTAAGTAAATGATGACGCCGCTCATGCATGTGTACGTTCTATCATCTCCCCGAAGTGATGTGATCCATTTTCCATGTATAAATTTTATGAATGATTCTAAAATTGTATATAATGAATAAATATGATATATATATATAATTAATATAATTATGTTTATGATGTAACAATATCTTATACATAAGAACTATAATTTTATCTATAAAACATGCTTGAGAAAACAAAGCAGTTAAAACCCAAGACAAGGGTAATGATGAAATATTATTAGCGAACGGGTGATATGATGTTATAAGAGGATAATATATGATATTATAAATATTAATATGGTTCTATTATAAATTAATAACATGTTTAGAACCATTTTAATTTATATTAAATAACATTAAACTATAGTTAAGCGTGAAGTAAGGGATTTCATCTCAATTTCCATTCTATTGAGACATATTTGATATTATGCACCTATTTAGTTTTTATGTGGTTTATATACTTACCATTTGATATATTTAACATAACTGACTTTTTATTAATGATGATTAATGTTTTAATTCAATTTTATTCTTTAAATGGGTTTCAATTTAAAAGTTACCAAATAGTTAAGGATTTATTTTTCCATCTCATTTTTATTGTGATTTCATTAATTTTAGTTGAAGGAATCTCATAATCCATCCTTCATAAACATATATATATATATATATATTTATTTATATATATTTATACTCTGGATATTTAATAATTTTACATATTTTCTTCAAAATTTTCCTCTTTTTTTACTTGAATCCAAAAATTAAATGTTTAAAACAAAATCTTATCTTATTTCTATTTTTGATCGGGTGTATTTTTATTCCATGTCTATATATTTAAAAATTGTTTTAAAAATGTAATTTTTATTACTAAAATGATTTATTAAAAAAATAAGTTATCCTTGAATTTTTAAAACGTTTTAAAGTAATCTTTATAATATTTTTTCAAAGGTTCATTTTTTAATTTATTTAAAAAAAGTTAAAATGAATGTTTTTAGTGTATAGGGAATTAAAGGACTTCCCCACTACTGTAATTGCTCTATGATATTTAGGTTCTTCTACACATTTTCAATAGTTTTAGAAATAAAAAATATTTAATTAAATCTTATTTTAATATTTCAATTACATTTTTTTATTTTTCCAAAGGGTATGATTTTATTACAAAACCTATATTTCTGATGAACTGGTGGTTATCTCTAATATCTTATTAATTTTTTTGTCATTAAATTTCTCTTGAAACATTCAATTTCTTATGATGATTAGAAATTAAATTTCTCTTAAATATACATATTATTTTCATCATATATATGATTATTTTATAAACCATATACCATTTGTATATATGGTGTTTTACTTTGAAAGTTATTTGATTGAATGTCTAAAATATTGATAAATTTGTATTCTTTACTTAATAAGGATATTTATTAATAAGTCATATTGTTTATAAATTGAATTGATCATTAAATATATAATGAATGAATTAGAGATACAGTGGTGGGTGGTTCTTGGTTATAGATATCCCCTTGATGCATCAATAGGTCTCATGATATAAATCATTTGGACAAATTAAATGGGTTTTAGTGTATACCTACCCATTGATTAAACTATCTTGGTGTAAGTTCATGATGATATAAATAGCATGATTTATGAGATCATGAATTCCAATATTATGTATTTCCTTAATTTATAATTTTATTATTATTATCCATGAGACTATTACATTCACAAGTTATTGATTAAGTGGAAAGTTTTTTCAGTTATTTACCTTTCCATATTGATTATTACTTATTTACTCATGATAGATTCCATTGTATCTAACCCTTACTGGGAATTTGAGCTGACCTTTATTTTATTTTCTTTACCTGGGTAATGAAGAAGAAATATTTGAATGAGTTTCAAGGATATAGAACATTAATTTTTTTATGTTTTATATTTTATCCCTAATGTAAAATGGGTAGCATGTATGTATATGGCTCTCTAGGACTACTAAATTGATCGGTCCTTTAGGATTATATCCTTTTTATTTATGCCAATATAATAAAGTATACAATAACTCTGGGTTATTGGTGTATTATTTGTTATAATCACTAATTAATTATTCTAAAATATCGCATGCATGAAGTAGGTGAAACTTCTTCATCCCAATCATATATTATCACTCATATACTATTACTCTTATAAATATTTTCAAATAAATCATATGTAATGATTCATAAGTGGTTCTATTCAAGGCTCATACACACTTTTCATATACTCATACATGGTGAATTATATTTTATGACTCGTATGTAGTTATCCATACTATAAGGTTCTCCCCTATTGACTCAAATATAAATGACTCATACATGGATTATTCCTTTATTTCATTTATCTATATACTTTAACTTTAACTACTCTTTGATATTTTATGATGTGACTAGTTATTTCATAGAAAAACTCATTATATCCATGATGTGATAAATAGATCTTTATTTCTTCTGAGTTTGAGTGTTAAGTGTTGGTGTTGAACTCATGCATGCATAAAGTCACAAGTGAGAGGCTGAAGACAAATAGGATGAAATTGTTTCATTTTATTTCTAAAAAAAGTTTTCTAACCATGAAAAATATTCATACTTTGTGAATCTCACATCATAAAATGATTTGGGAGGCCACTCTTTTATTACCCTAAATAAATGAATGGAAATTTGTAAAATCTATTAGGCCTTACTGTAACAACCCGAAATTTTGAATAAATCTTGTTTCCTGATTTTGTGTGTTATTTTATTTTTTTATACTCAACAAAACTGTTTCATTTGATAAGATCAGTATAATTAAAATGAGACCTTTGGGTTTTCACCATTGGTCAATATGACCGCTGGAAACTAAACGTTTCGATTATTGTCTCTAAATACAAGTGATCTTGGTTAATTAATATAGAAAGAAGATTTAATGGCCTCACCCAGTAGTCTTGGACCGATCGAAGCCCATCTAACAGAACTTGGGAAGAAGTAAGCACCACTGGGATTTCCTCTGGAACAAACCCAAGCTGAACTTCATCGTGTGAAGCTAGAATGTAATCGCCTTCGCGAGAAGTTCAAACTGATAGAAATTACTACTCGTGCGATGTTGGTCGAGCCTCCCTCAGATTCTCTCACCTTAGCACACCTTACACTTAGGTCCTATGCTGGTGTGATAAGGGGCTATGTAAGGAGACCGTAACTGCCTTGTGAAATCCTTTGTTTTAAAGAAAAATTTTTGATTTCTTCTTATGATGAAGTTTATAAATTTTCAAATATCTGGATAAATATAGTATGCATATTTTTTGTGAATTTTAGAGAAATGATATTTTAAAAATGATTACGTAAACCTTAAATAAATAAAAATGTGTAATGATTTTCAAAAAACGGTCTTCTACAATTATGTTCAGTACGAAATTTAGAGTCTAATAAGATCAACTTAATTTTTGATGAATAGTAACTTATGAATAGTGATTTTATGCTTAGGATTAGTAATGTGACCAAATGGATTAGTAATATCACTTAAAGAACTTATTAATATAATCTAGACACCTTGATTAAGTAATGTGATTCAATAAAATAGGTAAATAAGTGTTTCATTAATTATTAGTCAAGTATTAGTTTTTTCAGGTGAATAGTGTTTTTTTATTATAAATTAAACTAAAAATATTTAGAATTTTTTTTTATAAAATGGATTTCATTTTTGAACTCAGAGCATCGATATTATGTTAAGATAATTTTTAGGGATTTTTCTGAGAAAAATGAATTTTTAGTGAATAGTGTATTTATTTAAAAATTAAATTAAAAATATTTAAAAATTTATTTTCATAAAATGGAGTTCATTTTTGAAATCAGAGCATCAATATTTTTTTAAGGTGAAATTTTGGGATTTTTCTGAGAAAGTTGATTTTTTGATGAATAGTGAAAATACAGTTTTAGTGTTTCGGTATGTTTAATGACTTCATAACTGTGTCATGATGATTTCATTAGATATTTTACGGGTTGTCTGACCAGAGGTGATGAATTATTGTATGGGGGGACCCATGTGGCCAATACCATGGGCAAATACCATGGGAAAGCCCATGGTTTTTCCAAAACCACTAATGAGGTGTCCCTTGGCCATTAATGCCTTGTCCCCTCACTTTCCCTATAAATACCAAGCCATACTCTCATCCATTCGACTCCAAACTCTCCCCCAACGAAGCTCTGGTCTCATTACCTCCCAAGGAGTCCTCCCAAGGTGCCCCCAATCCCTCAAGGTCCCAACCTTTGAGTTTTAGGAGTTACGTTCTAAGGTAAGGGATCCGACCTCTCCCTTTCTTTTCAAGTAATCTCTTTTATGTCATTTCTTTTATGCGCCATCCTCTTATGTTGGAGGATGTTCTTTTATATTCCTCTTACTTACCTTTTCATGTTCATATGATGAGATACCCCCTCTTTCTCTCATAATTTCATTTTAATAATGTTAAAGTGGCGCCGTTAGGCTGCTGAATTTTTAAGGGATTCTTTCACCCTTCTCGTTTTCAAGATCTATTTTCATGTCAAGTCTTTCATTTTCCTTTTTATTATGCTGGGGTTTGATATCTAAATCTATCATACTGATATTTTATTTTCATATTATGAGAGACCCTATTTTATCTCTTCAATTCAGTATTTTGATGTTTTAAGTGGCGCTGTTAGGCTGCCGAATGTTTAAGGGATTCTTTCACCCTTCTTGTTTTCAAGATCTATTTTCATGTAAAGTCTTTCATGTTACTTTTTATTATGTTGGGGTATTATCTATAAATACATCATACTGATATTTTATGTTCATATGATGAGAGACCCTATTTGATCTCTTCAATTCAGTATTTTGATGTTTTAAGTGGTGTCGTTAGGCTGTCGAATTTTTAAGAGATTCTTTCACCGTTCTCGTTTTCAAGTTCTATTTTCTTGTCAAGTATTTCAAGTTCCTTTTTATTATGTTGGGTTATTATATCTATATCTATCATACTGATCTTTCATGTTCATATGATGAGATACCCTATTTGATCTCTTCAATTCAGTATTTTGATGTTTTAAGTGGTTCCATTAGGCTGCCGAATTTTTAATAGATTCTTTCACCAATCTCGTTTTCAAGTTCTATTTTCTTGTCAGGTCTTTCAAGATCATTTTTATTATTTTGGGGTATGATTTATATATCTATAAAACTTATCTTTCATGTTCATATGATGAGAGACCCTATTTGATCTCATCAATTCATATATATTTTTAGGTTTAACTGGCATTGTTAGGCTGCCGAATTTTTAAGAGATTCTTTCACCATTCTCTTTTTCAAGTTCTATTTTCTTGTAATGTCTTTAAAGTTCCTTTTTATTATTTTGGGGTATGATATCTATATCTATTATACTGATATTTTATGTTCATATTATGAGAGACCCTATCTGATCTCGTCAATTCTCCTTTTGAAGTTTTAAGTGACGTCGTTAGGCTGCCGAATTTTCATAAGAGGAGTCTTATTTTTTTGTCTTCCTTTCATGATCATCATTTCAGATGGTATATATTTCAAATTTAATTACCATGTTCTTAAATCCCTTATATTCTGTCCCCCTACTGTTTTATGTATCATTTATGAGTGGGTGACCCATGTCTCCTCTCTTTTCAATGTTTTCTAAAAACCTCGTAACATAGTCATTATGCTGCAGAATTTCCGTCTCAAAATGTCTCTCTCTTATTCTCAAATTCATTTATTTTATTAAGTGAATACTCAAATATCTTTCTTATAAAGGTTTATTCACATATATACCAAAATTTTCAATTTTAAATTCTGGGATTTACATACATGAGACCCGCTTTCCCTTTCTGTGGGTTTAAAGTGACATAAAGATCATGTCTTTAAAGTAGTTTTTAAATCAATATGATTACAAAATGAAACCCATTTATTTTATGCTATACGGGTTGTTTATGAAATGATTTACGATTATATATGTGGCTCACATGGTAATAAAGGAAAATTAAGGGTACGCCCTGATAGCGATCCAATGCATTGGGTAAAGACTTAATCTCTAGAGATGACCATTTAGACTGATACCTTGGTGAATAACCTTAGTAATTTTTATTGACACCTTGGGGATGGACCTTGGTGAAACGGAAATGATTGTATTTGTAAAATGTTGCTCCCACATCTTCAAATTATGAAATAAATTATTTTTATTATGATATTCCTCATGATTTCTTTCTCATGCCTTAAAGTTCTTTTTAATGACATTGTTGATGTATCTCAAGTTCACATGTTAAATGTTTCCCCTTGTTTCCCTTACTGGGCCTTCTGCTCACCAATTCTTTTGATGTATGTCCCCAGGTTATGAGATGTTGTAATGAACCTAGGATGAACATAAGGATAAGCCTTTCAAGTGTTTAATAAGAATGTTTTATGTTCTCATGTTTTAAGTTTCTGGTTTCCAAGACACTAAACATTAAAGATCCTCGGTTTTGTAAAATGTAATGAAAGTTTATGTGATAAAAAGGTGGGATTCTATAGTTAGTATCAGAGGATGGTTTAGTTATTTTTGGAAATTAGGATATGAAAACTTTAGGAAGAATCCTATAGAAAAGTTTAAATATAGGAAATCTTCTTGGTATTTTGGTGAGTATTGAGTAAGGTGTTCCCATGCAAATACATCCATGTCTAGATACGAGCAGGTAGAGGTGGATCTGGAATAGATGTACATAGGGGTAAAACCCAAAAACACCGCTTTGAGCTAGACTCGAATGGAAACTGGTACACGATAACGGGCCTTGCTTCACTCTTGGTTACGACACTCCTGGGAGATATGATTTGGTAAATTCATAATCTTAGTATGAACCATTATTTAAATAACAAAGATAAAATAAAATAAAGATTCACATAAGAATATATGATCATGGATAACCTAGATTGAAACCTAGGGCATCAAAAGTTAGGATATACTTTTATTCTACAAGTTTATCCTTTTATTATTAAAGTTTCCTTTTCATGATTATTGGCTAAGTATTTAATCCCCTAGTTGTAATTTCTTTTCTTAGTTGATGGCGGGAAATGGAAGAACATGACCCAACAACCAATGTGATAGGAAATGTGACAATTGTCGTATTAATATAACAGAGATGATTAGGGGATTAAAAGATGATTATTATTTTGGAAGACGTTCACTATTTTGGGGACCCTATATGATCGAGGTAAATAGATTACTACGGTATTTTATTTCAGGAGTAAAGGTTGATTTATATTTTTATGAGTCTATGAATTTAAGGTGGACTTATAGTAATCTAGGTTACTTATGGAAATGATTAACCTATCTTGGGTAAAATATGTTTAGGTTATCTACTTTTGTTATAAGATGTTAGGAGTGGTTGATTTTGTTTGGAGATGAACGATGAAGTTTATTTTGGAAGACTATGTTATCAAATCCTTCTTGTATTTGGGTTTCAATATTAGTTTGGTTTATTTTAGGAAATTTTAAGGACAGTTATTTTAGAAAGGTCTATGATGAACTTTGGGTAGTACCGTGGAACTTTGAAGATTTAAAGTAGTTTCCCTTCCTCTAGGGTTCTTTCTTTTGGAAGAGTTGTTTTATCTTACCCTTTCTGTTTTTTGGATAATATTAAAAGATATAAGAAATAGATAGTTAATCTTTGGTGGATTATGTGATTCTCTATAAGATGATTCTTGTGATTTGATGAGACCAAGTAGTTTTGAATGCTCATCATTTGGAGAAAATATTAATTTTGGTAGAAACTTATTAAAGGATGAAACTCTACTTGAAGGTAGGTATATTTCCTTATATTTTTATTCTATGTAGTAAATTAATTCCTCAAAATTATTAAAAGGAGCGTAAAACAAAAACGTTGTTGGTTTAAGTTTCCTATTGGGTAATCAAAGACCATTTACACACATCATAAGTTTGTGATTTTCTTGTGGTTAACTTTCTCCTAATCATGTTTTCTATCACTCTCCCTCAGAACTTGACCCTTTGTTTTTTCTTCCATATCCATGTTTTCCTACATGGAATCCTAGTGTGGGTTAACTCGGGTGACCTTTGTACTTCCCTTTCTTTCTATTAAAGTAATAGTTTTACTGACTCCTTTTCTGATGTGGGACTTTCAATGAAATTTCAAAACCCCAATTTTAAAAATTGCGAGGACGCAATTTCTTAAGGGGGAAGATTGTAACGACCCGAAATTTTTAATTAATCTTGTTTCCTAATTTTGTGTGTTAGTTTATTTTTTTATACTCAACAAAACTGTTTCATTTGATAACATGAGTATAATTAAAATGAGACCTTTGGGTTTTGACCGTTATATGACCATTGGTCAATATGACTGCTGGAAACTAAATGTTTTGATTATTGTCTCTAAATAAAAGTGATCTTGGTTAATTAATATAGAAATAAGATTTTATGGCCTCACCCAGTAGTCTTGGACCAATCAAAGCACATCTAACAAAACTTGGGAAGGAGGTAGCACCACTGGGCTTTACTCTGGACCAAACCCAAGTGAAACTTCATCGTGTGAAGCTAGAATGAAATCGCCTTCGCGATAAGTTCAAACTGATAGAAATTACTACTCGTGTGATGTTGGCCGATCCTCCCTCGTATTATCTCACCTTATCACACCTTACACTTAGGTCCTATGCTGGTGTGATAAGGGGCTATGTAAGGAGACCATAACTGCCTTGTATAATCCTTTATTTTAAATAAAAATTTTCATTTCTTCTGATGATGAAGTTTATGAATTTTCAAATGTCTGGATAAATATAGTATGCATATTTTTGGTGAATTTTAGAGAAAGGATATTTTAAAAATGTATACGTAAACCTTAAATAAATAAAAATGTGTAATGATTTTCCAAAAATGGCCTTCTACTATTATGTTCAGTATGAAATTTAGAGTCTAATAAGATCAACTTAATTTTTGATGAATAGTAATTTATGAATAGTGATTTTATGCTTAGGATTAGTAATGTGACCAAATGTATTAGTAATATCACTTAAAGAAATTATTAATATAATCTAGGCACCATGATTAAGTAATGTGATTCAATAAAATAGGTAAATAATTGTTTCATTAATTATTAGTCAAGTATTAGTTTTTTCAGGTGAATAGTGTTTTTTAATTAAAAATTAAATTCAAAATATTTAGAAAATTAATTTTATAAAATGGATTTCATTTTTGAACTCAGAGCATCGATATTATGTTAAGGTAATTTTTGGGGATTTTTCTGAGAAAAATGAATTTTCAATGAATAGTGTATTTATTTAAAAATTAAATTAAAATTATTTAGAAAATTATTTTTATAAAATAGAGTTCATTTTTGAAATCAAAGAATAAATATTTGGTTAAGGTGAAATTTTTGGATTTTTCTGAGAAAGTTGAATTTTCAATGAATAGTGAAAATACAGTTTTAGGGTTTCAGTATGTTTAATGACATCATAACTGTGTCATGGTGATGTCATGAGATATTTTAAGGGTTTTCCGACCAAAGGTGATGAATTATTGTATGGGGGGACCCATTCGGCCAATACCATGGGCAAATACCATGGGAAAGCCCATGGTTTTGCCAAAACCACCAATGAGGTGTCCCTTGGCCATTAATGCCTTGTCCCCTCACTTTCCCTAAAAATACCAAGCCATCCTCTCATCCATTCAACTCCCAAATCTCCCCCAATAAATCTTCTGTCTCATTACCTCCCAAGGAGTCCTCCTAAGGTGCACCCAAGCCCTCAAGGTCCCAACCTTTGAGTTTTAAGAGTTACATTTTAAGGTAAGGGATCTGACCTCTCTCTTTCTTTTTAAGTAATCTCTTTTATGTCATTTCTTTTATGCTCTATGATATTATGTTGGAGGATGTTCTTTTATATTTATATTACTTACCTTTTCATGTTCATATGATGATAGAACCCCTCTTTCTCTAATAATTTCATTTTAAGAATATTAAAGTGGTGTCGTTAGGCTGCCGAATTTTTAAGGGATTCTTTCACCCTTCTCGTTTTCAAGATCTATTTTCATGTCAAGTATTTCATGTTCCTTTTTATTATGTTGGGGTATGATCTCTAAATATATCATACTGATATTTTATCTTCATATTATGAGAGACCCTATTTTATCTCTTCAATTCAGTATTTTGATGTTTTAAGTGGCGCCATTAGGCTGCTGAATTTTTAAGGGATTCTTTCACCCTTCTCATTTTCAAGATCTATTTTCATGTCAAGTCTTTCATGTTACTTTTTTATTATGTTGGGGTATGATATCTAAATATATCATACTTATCTTTTATTTTCATATGATTATAGACCCTATTTTATCTCTTCAATTTAGTATTTTGATGTTTTACGTGGTGCTGTTAGGCTGCCGAATTTTTAAGAGATTCTTTCACCATTCTCATTTTCAAGTTCTATTTTCTTGTCAAGCCTTTCAAGTTCCTTTTTATTATTTTGGGGTATGATCTCTATATCTATCATATTGATATTTCATATTCACATGATTAGAGACCCTATTTTATCTCTTCAATTTAGTATTTTGATGTTTTAAGTGGCGCCGTTAGGCTGCCGAATTTTTAAGAGATTCTTTCACCATTCTCATTTTCAAGTTCTATTTTCTTGTCAGGTATTTCAAGTTCCTTTTTATTATGTTGTGGTATGATCTATATATCTATCATACTGATATTTAATGTTCATATGATGATAGACCCTATTTTATCTTGTCAATTCATTTTTTTTTAGGTTTAAGTGGCACCGTTAGGCTGCCGAATTTTTAAGAGATTCTTTCACCATTCTCGTTTTCAAGTTCTATTTTCTTGTCAAGTCTTTCAAGTTCCTTTTTATTATTTTGGGGTATGATCTCTATATCTATCATACTAATCTTTTATTTTAATATGATGAGATACCCTATTTGATCTCGTCAATTCTCCTTTTGAAGTTTTAAGTGACGCTGTTAGGCTGCCGAATTTTCATAAGAGGAATCTTATTTTTTTTGTCTTCCTTTCATGATCATCATTTAATATGGTATATCTTTCAAATTTTATTACCATGTTCTTAAATACCTTATATTCTGTCCCCCTACTATTTTATGGATCATTTATGAGTGGGTGAACCATGTCCCCTCTCTTTTCAATGTTTTCTAAAAACCTCCTAACATAGCCGTTATGCTGCAGAATTTCTGTCTCAAAATGTCTCTCTCTTATTCTCAAATTCATTTATTTTATTAAGTTAATACTCAAATATCTTTCTTCTAAAGGTATATTCACATATATACCAAAATTTTCTATTTTAAATTCTGGGATTTACATACATGAGACCCGCTTTCCCTTTCTGTGGGTTTAAAGTGACATAAAGATCATGTCTTTAAAGCAGTTTTTAAAACGTTATGATTATGAAATGAAACCCATTTATTTTATGCTATATGGGTTGTTTATGAAATAATTTATGATTATATATGTGGATCACATGGTAATAATTACAAATTAAGGGTGTGCCCTGATATCGCTCCAATGCATTGGGTAAAGACTTAATCTCTAGAGATGACCATTTAGACTGATACCTTAGTGAATAACCTTGGTAATTTTTATTCACACCTTGGGGATGGACCTTGGTGAAACGGAAATGATTGTCTTTGTAAAATGTTGTAGCCACATATTCAAATTATGAAGTACGTTATTTTTATTATTATATGCCTCATGATTTCTTTCTCAAGCCTTAAAGTTCTTTTTCATGACATTGTTGATGTATCTCAAGTTCACATGTTAAATGTTTCCCCTTATTTCCTTTACTGGGACTTCTACTCACCCTTTCTTTTGATGTATGTCCTTAGGTTATGAGATGCATTAATGAACCTAGGATAAACATAAGGAGAATCCTTTTAAGTGTTTAAGAATAATTTTTTATGTTCTCATGTTTTAAGTTCCTGGTTTCCAAGACACTAAACCTTAAAGATCCTCGGTTTTGTAAAATGTAATGAAATTTTATGTGATAAAAAGGCGGGATGGTATACTTACTCTGGCTGGTGGGTCACCATTCTACCTCGCATAGTTCTCAAGCTCTTTCCTTCATGCATACCAATTCTGGCCCGCACTCGTACTCACATTCACAACAACACCTTGAGATTTTATTAAGTGTTATCCTAAAAATAAATACTAGCTTGAATAGATTGTATCACAGACAACATCAAACTCAAATGAACTACAATATATTTTATAACTCAAGATAAACATTAATACATCATGAGAATAAAATGTAAAATATCATTAAGAAAATTACTATAAAAGTAAAAACTCAAGTATATAAAAAGATAGCCAAAATCGTTTATTTTAAATAATAATTTTATGTATTCTAATATCAATTAATTTAATAAATTTAATGGTTAAAAGATACATAATTAATGTGATGTCATTAAAATAATTTAGTGTTAAAAATGCCTATTTTTTGAAGAATTTTATTTTTTATATATTATATATTTTTATCTCAATAAAATAAATTAAATAATTTTAAATTATTATTATAATAAAAAAAATTAATGTAAAAATAAATATATTGACTTTTATTTAATTATGAATTGATATTAAATAAGATTAAGAACACTTGATGTTTAAAAACTCATTTTCCTATAAAAATATTTTTTTTATTATATTTTATGTTTACATTTAAAAGTTATATCTCAAAATTTTAGAATTTTAATTTGATAAAATGAACTTAATTTTTTGATTCATCATTTAAAAATTATATTAGTGTGAATTTTTGGTATTTTTCTATAAAAATGGTTTTTTATGTGAATAGAAAAAATATTATTTTACAAATACCACAACTTTTATGAAATAATTATGATACAATAATGACATAAAAAATTATAAAATTATTTTTTTCAACAAAAAAAATGTATTTAGGGATGAAAATAATGTATTTAAAAATAATATGTTGAATTTGGAAACCTATGACTAACATTGTGGAACCCATGTTATATTTTATTCTAATAAAAAAATATTTTTCCTATTTGCATTAATTGAGTATTCAGTGGATTTCATTCATTTTTTGGATTATATTGAAAGCCAAATGACCCTTTTTTTAATCCATAACTATTAAATATCATGGTTATTAAGTTTAATCATAATCTTTATCCTAAATAAGTATATTATTTCTTAAAAATATATTTTTTATAAAAAATATTTTTATTTCTTTATACATACTTATATTGAAGTTAATTTTTATCACTTTTAGAAATTGAATCAATAAAAATATATTTCAAACTTATAATAATAATTTTTAAATTATATAATATAATCAATTTCATTTTTTTCATGAATATAAGTTTCCAAGGTAAAAATTAATCATCACGGTAAAGGTTTAAGTGAGGCAAAATTGTTAAATCAGGAGGTAAAGTATCAAAATATCCTAAAACATAATATATAAATGGGTGGATGGTAGATTTATTTACCATGAATTATATTTTATTATCTAATTATCAATTTTGGATTCACTTTACTTGAATAATGAACCACTTTTTATATTAAGAAATTAATATTTATAGAAATGCCACCCTTCTCACCTATAAAAGGACATCTTCACCATCCCACTTCTCCTCACACATAAATCTTTCTAGAACAACCAAAATATACAAAACCCCTTCCCATCCATATTTTCCACATTCTAGAGTTTATGGTTCATGAAAATAACTTTCTATGAAGGCTTAAGGATTGATCTAAAGGTGAATATCCAAGGAAGAGGTAATTATTTTAATCAAATTCTTTCAAGTTTATTTCTTCTTACACCTCCTCAAATTATATTATATTCATACTAATATAATTAAATTATTATAATTATTATACATAAATTTTATTATTTTTATGTGATAACTATTATCTACTTCTCTTCTATCCATTAAAAATTTAAAATGTCACCCATGTTATAGTCGTATTATGCCTCTATGAATGACATATTTCATTTTTCATCACAATCATACATTGATAGTTCTAAAAGTGAATTTAATAAATAAATATTATATTTTTGACATTATTATTATTTTTAAAATCTAAACCAATAATTAAATAAATAACATTAATAAATAATGCTTATTGTAAATTTGACTGCCTAAATGAGTATACTGAGACACTTTTCTAAATTTGAATTTATTTTGGATAACCTATTGAACTGTATAAATTTTTTGTTTCAAGAATTATAAAGATTATATATATATATATAATTATAGAGATGATGAAACTATTTTATACCTCCTTTGACCATGGTCAATGTACCAAAGCGGTTTTCAAAGAACTGATCGAAAACCCCAAGTGGCCAAAGAGAGAAAAAGATATTTAGAAAATGAAAGACATAAAATAATAAATGGAACATAAAAATTAAATATATAAAAAAGGATCTAAATGAAATATTTAATGATCATAATTTAGTTATTCATGAGGTTAGGCATTTATACCAAATGATCCAAGGCTTGAAGTAAGGTTTTTTTATCTCAATTTCAATTCATTGAGTCATATTTCTAATTACACACCAATTTAATTTTATATGGTGTAAATAATACCGTATTAAATTATTATGTCTTAAATAATTTATTATTATTTGGAGTTTCACTTTAATTTAATCTCTCTTTTTTCCTTGTCCTTAGACTCATACTTTACCTAAGTCAACAGGGTCATTGTTAACTTAATTTACTTTTATTAAGTTATAACATTTAATGATTATAATATTGGTTTCTTAAACCCTATGATTTTATTATATCGTATTCCCTATTTTTTCTAGGTTTTATAAGTCTTTTTAACATTTCCCCTCTATTTGGTTCACAATTCAACTAAAAAGTTAGTTGCATGTGAACTCAACCTTATCACTTCTTTATGATCAGGAATATTTCTCTCTCATGTTCATATTATTTATATTGTTTCAATAATGGTCTTATTAATACTCCACATATTACTTAAGGTCATTTTATACTATCTTTTACTTTATTTTTAGAAGTTTTAAAATTAATCTTTTTAACATTTTCCATACAGATCATTTTTTACTTTCTTTATAAAAGTGTGAAAATAATAAATTTTTAACATTTTCTACATGAAAACCTTTTTGTACTATTATTTATGTTCTTCATTATAAATTTTACTTTCCAATTTTCCATGGTTTTTCAAATAAAATACTTTACCCATTGTTCTGTGAATTTTTTATTTTATAAATAAAGGTTAATAAATAATGGGATTTTATTCTGCTAATGTATATTTTTATCATGCACTACATGTTTCATTTTTTATATTGTTTATTTTGAGGTTTAAATATTTAGAATTATTTTAAAATAAAGGTTTTAATTGTCCTATTTCCACCCCATGAAATTTATTTTTGAATGTGACTTACAATTTAGGTATTACAACCATATTAAAAAAGTTTTATGAAAATAATTTTTATAATTTCTCTTCTGTTTTCCTCTAAAAATATAAAATATCTACCTATATTGGATTTATTTTTCATGTATTACCCTAAATTATCTTATGAATTTAAATTTTATTCCACACCTTGTTCATAAGTTTTATGTTCTCCATCACTCTTTATCTATCTCTTGACTTTATTTTCTTCTTCATATCCATATTATTTAATTTCATAGATATATTCTATATAACTTACACTATTTCTATATTGTTTTTTATTGTATTGACTTAATCATATACCATTCACTCTATAAAATATCATTTTTAATGATATTTATTAATAAAATTATCCCATTATTTACTGGGTAAATATTGACATTCCATATACTTGTTATTTTAATATGGGTGTTTATTAATTACTAAGATATGTTGGTTATGTATTGTATTGTTTATTAAATCCTTCATATGATGAATGCATTGGAATTAATTACTGAATGGTGTGGTGAAAAATTATATAGGTCCTTTCTTCATTGATAGGTCTCAAAAGAAAAACTATCTTGGGTATTTGGTGTAATCCTTACCCATTTTATGTATAAATTCTTTGAATGAGACCTTGATAGTAAGTTTATGATGTACGGAATTATATATTTCATCATTATGAAATTAGTTATTATTCTTTATGTGATTATTTATATTATTATTCTATCCATGGATATGTTACATGCACGTGTTATCAGTTATATGAAATTATATGATTTTAATTTATACCCAACATATTATTCATTCCTTGTTTATTCCATGATAGGTTTATTTGTATGTTACCCCTTACTGATTATTAGAACTCACCATTATTATATTTTCTTTTTCCCTAAGTTATGAAGAAGAGTACAAATTATGATATATCCAAATGGGTATCATGTGTATAGAATTTTTATAGGATATGTTAAAGACTTATGGTAAAATATGGAGTCCTCAGTTTGGTGTAAATTTTGTTCATTTGATGAGAAAGATATGGGTTCTTTTAGTTAAAGATTTTGTTTAACTCTCTAAAACCCTAAACCTAAAAGGTATTGGGTATATTAGTGACTCATATTTTAATTATGTAATGTTAGTTTTGGATATCTTTAGTTGGTTTTAAAACTAGAATGTAAAGAATATGTTTTTTATGCATTGGATTTGGTATTATGGATCTGGGTCATCACATTCACACTAGTTGCTCTGGGATGGTTCCATTATCAAGCTCGAGCATATCCTCAAGAAGTTGATTAATTCTTTATGGGTTTTAGAATTGTATCTAGTCCCTTTTTTATCAACTCCATCAAAAATTAGTAAAAAACGCTTCTTTATGTATATATATTTTTCATTTTCAAATGTGGAAAACAGAACACCATCATCCCAGATAGAACTCTATCAAAGAAGTTGAATACTTCATGCCTGAAATATAAATCCATAACAATAATCCAATAATCTCTAATTACATTAACAATTTCCTTATCAAGAGTATAATTCTCCTAAGAATCACTACTTTCTTTAATATCTTCCTTATCAATCATGATATCAAATTCCAACACATCGTTTTTATGTGATTTTAATATCTCCAACATCATATATATTTTCAACAAACTCAACATGAACCCTTAGGTTTTAAAAAACTTCCCTATATTTTATTAACAATCTTGAGTAAAATATTTATTTTCCTACCCCCCTTTGTTAATGAAATAAAAAGTTACCAATCCCAATATAGTCCTTACTTTTAACTCTAATATTTTCTCCCCTTTATTTTATACTCCATGGGGAGAAATTTATCAACTTGAAAACTCCCTTTTATCAATAATCTAATTTTATAATTCTAATTTATCTATATCCACATGATTATTAGTCTTTGTATCTTTTTGCTAAATGATATAAATTCTTTTTTGTACTTTACAATTCTAAAAAAATTTCTCCTAACTAGATTTGAAACACTTTCTCAACTATATCTAAAATAACTCAAAAAACTATAGTGAGTGAAATTACAACTTAGTATTTTGGTTTTCAATAGATTATATTATAATATCAATCTTAGGATACGCATGGGAAATAATATTTTAATATATCTCCTTAAAATTTATTAATGTCACGCACTAGTTTTCCATCAAAACACTAGTAGATAAAAACCTTTCATTTTCTCTAACAAAGATTAACCAGTGATCTCACCATAATTTCACACCAAACTATTAGTATATAAAATATAAATCACAAATTGTTGTAAAATAATACTTATAGAATCAATTTAAACCATTTTCTAATACCAAACTAGTAATTCCACATGAATTATATATTATTCAATATCTCATGGGTTCCTTCTTTCAAATATTAGGTTGAACATTCCATAGAAAAATCATAAACAACTCCCCCAAAATTACAACATCATGTTTTTTAAAATATTATTTAGTTTGGGTCACCTTTTTTTGATAATATAATCTCTAATCCAAAATATTTTAGTATTCTATGAAAATGAATAGTTGATACCAATTCTTAAACATATAAAACAAATAAACATGAAAATACTTATATATTGTTGCTTCTTTTCTCAATCTATAAAATCCTCGACTTTTTTATGTATGTTTTGTTTTTAATTATATTTAACCTCCATTTTAAATAGATTATGGAATGATTATTGAGATTAAGGAATGTATCAGGGGTGTTTAAGGGTTTTGATACATGAAAAGTATGGAAAATGGGCCTTACAGCACATGGAGCACATTTAGCACGTGGTTACTGATAAAAATTCCCCATAATCAAGTGGTATGGCTTAAATGGGATCATGGTTTTACAAACAATGTGAGGAGGAATGGAAACCATGAAACCTGGGTCCATATCTATTCTCATGGTTTTTTAAACCATGTAGGTGGCTCAAAAGACTATGTGACGTGTTTTTTCCTTGGACAGAGGAGCTCGCATGGTTGGAACAAGGTACAAATAACCATGAGGCCAACCTTTACACCTCTCTAAAAGTGTAAATTATACTATTTTCCCATCCCAAAATTATATTCATCTCACCCTATTTTCTCCCCCATTTCAATCCTAATAGCCTATAATTCAACCCAAACTTTTCCTCCTCTTCCAAGGGTGTATCTCCTTCAATTCTAGGGCATTTGAAGTACCATTTCTTGCAATTAGAATCCATAGGAATGTCTACAGGCATATTTTCTTATATTATATGGAATATTCCCTACTTGTTTTCTTCCTCTTCTTTTATGTCTCATAATACCTATTTACAAGGATTTCGAAACTTTTTTGGTTGCAACAATTTTACCCTGAATCAAAGGCTAGGATTGTGAAAGTGTTTATCTATGAGAATAAGGTACGTGGTCTACAAGCTATTTCTTATGGTCTTGAAATTTTTCAAGTGTATGTGGTAATTTTTATGGAACCAACATGCTAATAATTAATTTACTTGAATAATAAAAATGGTTTGGTCCTTTAAATGATGTGTTGGACCCTTCACATACCCCATTGGGTCCATTGATGTCTATCAGATCGGGCC
Organism: Viscum album; assembly: GCA_963277665.1. Classification (NCBI taxonomy): domain Eukaryota; kingdom Viridiplantae; phylum Streptophyta; class Magnoliopsida; order Santalales; family Viscaceae; genus Viscum; species Viscum album. Next base: position 1,438,013,879 of record OY728164.1, read on the forward strand.
TATAGCCACCCATGGTATGTTCCAATTCCTTGAAAATGGTATAATGGGGTTGTAAAGTTATAATAGGAGGTTTTGAGTTTAACCTATTTAAACTTGTTTATTTTCCTTTTATAAAGGCATAAGGGGTTTCTTGGATTAACTTGGGAATTAAATGTTTTATAACTTGAAAACAATGAAATGGTACTTGGTTAAAGGGGTGTGTTTAAATTGTTAAATGGGTTTAAAGAAAAGTTAGTGGATGTGTTATATGAATAAAGGATTTTATGGTTTAATTGTGAAATTGGGTTAATGGTGTTGAATATAATAGACCATGAAGAATAATGAATGTTGAAAAAGTTTCACTCTTACAATCATGGTGTGTTAAAAGTTCAATCATATTGGACCTTATAAAGTAGTTGTTTATGAGATGGTTAAATATGTTAGACATGATTATACAAAGACATGGATAAGGATACAAGACATTATTCTCTAAATACTTTAATTAGGATGGTTAGACATGGAACTTTATTTCCTTGTTTTGAAATATTGGACATGGCACTCTGTATCCATGGTTTGGGGGCCAACTTGATGCTCCAGACACTAATCGATTCTAACATGGTGTAGGTACATAGACCAATGCCCCTTAACACCTAGTATTAAATATGTGATGAAGCCCCTTTCTTTTGTTTAAAGTGTGTAACCCATGTGTTGTATAGTTCAAATGACCGAAAAATACCAAGGTAAATTTTGTTGGCCTGGGTGTCACTTGGGAACCTAAGGACCAAAGCGGTTAATTGAACACTATTTATTTTTAAAACATGTTTTTATTTATTTCCATATTTATTATTCTATTATAAATATGCATATATTGGTTTTTAGACTGGATATTACTTTATACACCATTGGTGGTGGCCTATTGAGTTGTACTCATACCCATCTCAGGACACCATTGGTACCCGAGAAGACTTAATGGTTTTAGCATAGATTCGGGAAAAGGCCCAGTGGTATATGGGTGATTTGGGACTTGGGATAGAGCATGGATGAGTGTACTAGGATTGATGTTAGAACACATTTTGGGGATTGTCAGTTTTGTATTTGTTTTTAGTTTCCTTTTGACACATGAGACTATTATGACATGGAATGTTTACTTATTATATTGTGTTCACTTACCCAATTCTGGGATTTGATATGTGATATTTGGTTATTTTTTACTATTATATATTATTATTTATTTATTTATTTACATTGATAAAGAGGTTATAGTCTCCCCATGTTTCTCATTAAACTCTCATTTTTAGTTGGAATCCTCTAGCATATAGGGAGGTATGCCTGATCTCACATGATGAACCAGATCTATTAATAGTCAAAGTGATAAGCGATAGGATGTTACAAAGTGTTATCTGATAATTTAGGTCATTTTATGTTATTTTAATATTTGATAAATTTATATTGGAGACTATAATTTTTAGAGGCTTGATAATGAGATCATGCATGGGAGTAGCTAACACATGTGAAGGGGGAAACATAAGTTTCCACGGAGGGTATTTTTTCTTATGGTTTTCTTGTTACAGTTGGATGTTATTTCACATTGGGCGATTCACTTATTATGTGATATTAATATTTTATAAGATTTTACTCATAGGCTAGTATATAATGAAGTTGTGTATCCATGCATCATTTTAGGAACTCATGGGTTTATGTGACATGAATCATTTTAAAAATATATAAAAAATCATGTTATGGTCTATTACATAAAATGGTAAAATTAGGTTTTGTGAAATAAAATGCTTTTTAGTTTCATTAGTGATTTAAAGTTATAGTGCCTCATAAAGAGGTTGCAGCTATTTTAAATTGAAAAATGTAAATTTTATTTGTTAAAATAGTATTAAACCTAAATATTTCAACTAAGAAGATTACTTTCACTGAGTTAGCCAATGGACCTGGGTAGGGATTATTGGGTGTAGTGATAGAGTTAAATTTATCACCATTGGGATAGTGTATGTGGAGTATCTTGTTTATAGAAAGTTATGACCCTTATTTTTTGTAACTTTGTAATTATATATTATGTTCCTTGAAATGTTTGTTTCTAATTATATATTAATTCCTCCATGATGACGTTTTTCGATAGGGATACAAGAGTACATTGCTGAGAATGCACCTATAGTAGTGATACCAAATCCCCTATTGGTCCTATGTGATAGGGTGAAGATCGGTTCCATGATAATTTCAATTTATTTAATTATCTTATATAGATATATCCATTGTGGGTTGTGTCAAGTATGTATGATATGACTAGGGAGTTTTATCTACAGCATCCTTCAACATTCATCAAAGAGGTTGGACCTAAAGAATCTGAGTTTTAGATTGTGTCTATCAAAATGATTCTGGATCAATTGGATAATCCTCTAGAGAGGAGGGTTAAGTTGGTGACTTATATGTTTCTAGGAATAGAGAATCATTTGTGGGATATTTAGATCTAGGATGATAAAATATAGTGGGTGTCTTTGAATGACTTCCATGAGAAGTTATTAGAACACTTTTATCTAGATACCCTAAGATAGGAAAGGGGTGAAAATTTTATGCATTTGACTTAATGGAATATATCGGTGATAGATTATACTATCTGTTTCACTGACTTGTAGTGTTTTCTATGATTTTTTAAATAGATGATGTGGCTAGGGAGAAGTGTTTTTAGGATGGACTTGGATGTGAGATCAAGTTTGAGGTAAATATGTTTCATTTGAAGAAGTAATATGAGGTGGTAAATCAAGCTCTCAACTCTGAGGGGAACTATAAGGAGGTGTCTAGTGGTGGGAAGATAGTTCCAGCTGGGTGATCTGGTGGTGTGTTCTTAGATAGTAGGAAGCCTCATAATGAGAACTTTTACCAATGTGGTGGTAGTAATAGCAGCTAGGGGGAGGATAAAACTCTCAAGGAAGTGATCAATTGGTATGATATCAGTGTGGAAAGCCTGTTCAAATGTGAGTTTAGTGTCTCTGACCACCAATGGAGTTTCAATATTATGGTAGGATGGATAATATACAAAGTTACTATAGTAACACTCTGTAGATAGTTTTTGATGGAGAACCTAGGATAATATAGAGCACCGACATGGGATATTACACTACATATTAGTCTTGTAGTTGGAATTTCACCAGTCATACCAGCAGGGGTGGAGGACGAGGTAATCCAAGATAGGAGAAGTTGTATCAGTAGAGTAGTTCAGTGAATGGGACTTAAATAGGAGCATAGGGTGAGGGAAATTTTGAATGCCTATAGTTTAGTCTATACCCATCGTTGGTGAGGTTGGGTAATCCACTATACAAAGTATGATTACTCAGTATTTTACACTTACTAGTACTTCATTTTATATCATATCTTCACATTATTTTATTTATTTTTAGTTTTTGAATGGTTTAGGCACTGTGGTGGAATTATTTTATGGGGTTATGTCGATCGACACACTATTAGGGGTGTTATTGGAGTTTATCCATCATTGTAAGGTGTGTACCATTAAGTTATGTGGGTACTATTTCCTTTGGGATATTTTTATGCTTGATATGATGGGTTTTTAATTGATATTGGGAATGGAATGGTTAGTTACATACCAATATCACATTTATTATTACCATAGAAGGGTAATGTTCACATCTCCTACGGGTGAAATCTATGTTCATCACGGAGAATAGGATATCCAAGAAATTCATACATGGATAGTTCAATAATAGTTGGGTGCACTCACAACCTAGGTTGTGAATCTTATTCTAGATGATGGTGGAATAGAGTATAATTTCTTCCCTCCTCTAGTGGATCATTTTCAGAACATATTTCCTAAGTATTTTTCAAGGTTTACATCTAAAAGATAGATTGACTTTATTATTTATATATTACCATGGTATTATCCAATTTTTATTCCACCACATAAAATGTAACTAGAATAGCTTAAAGAGTTGAAGACTTTGTTGGAGGAATTGGATGTTAAAGGGTTCATTCTTCTGAGTATGTCGCTTTGGGGTTCTCTAATTCTTTTTTCTGAGAAGGCTGACAGGATGTTGTTCTTATGTATAAATTACTATAAACTAATCCAAATGATAATTAAGATCGAGTATCCTATTTTATATATTTATTATCTTTTTGAATGGATGAGCTGTGCTTGTGTATTCTTCAAGAATGATTTGAGATCTGGGTACCATTAGTTGAGGGTGAGACCATCTGATATAATATGGACTACTTTTAGAAGTAGGTATGGCTTATATGAGTTCATCATAATTCTTTTTGGTATAATTAATGATCAAGTTGAGTTCATTACCTTATTTAATAAAACCTTTCACTAATATTTAGATCAGTTTGTGTGGGTATTTTTCAATGTCATCTTAGTGTACTCTCAATCTAAAAATGATAATGCCCAATATATTGACACCAACCTGAGTACACTAAGAGATAATTTTATATATTAAAAGATATCTAAGAGTCATATATGGATTAACAAGGTTCATTTATTGGTTCAAATCATCTCAGAATATGGTCTGTTAGTGAAACCTAAAAAGGTCTAAGCAGTTGTTTCTTGGGAGAATCCTAGTAATATTTTTGAAATTTAGATCATTTTGGGTTTAGTGATTTACTACTGAAGGTTAATTGGGGACCTTTGTCACATTGCAGTGCTTCTCTCATGCTTAAATAATAAGGGTATAAATTTTGGGTGGTTTGGGGCATGAAAAAATTCTTTCTATAAGTTTAATAGGTGTTTCACCACTACCCTGACCCAAACTGGGTAAGGATTATACTTTATATTGTGATTCATTTGGGGTCATAATTAGGGAAATATTGATGTAGGTAGATCGATTCATGGTGTATGGAACATGATATTTGTGGCTGAATTAATGGAAATATCATATTCATGATCTCAAGTTTGTTGGGTTAATTCATGCCTTGAAATGTTGGTGGAATTATCTCATGGGTAAAAGATTTATTATTTATATTTATCATGAGAAGATTAAATATATCTTTTCTCTATGTAATCTAAATCACCATCAATGGATATGGGTTGATTACCAGAAATATTTTGATTTTTTTTATCTTATACAAAGGGAAAAGGAAATGGTATTGTTGTTGCTTTGATTCGAAAGACATAAACTCAAGCGGTTCATGAGTCTAGTTCTGAGTGGAATATGATGTCCTTATTCATTAGGATAAATATAGTTGTTCAAGAGGATAATCAATATATAAAACTCACATATTTATCTATTATACCCTATATTATGAACCATATCAAGTGGAGGAAGTATGAGGATCCATAGTTCCTAGAATTGAGGTTCATATTTAATGGTAGGAATCTACCTCCAAGCTAGACCATCAATGGTGAAGTAGTTATCCATGTTCACGGCCATGTTTACATGTCTACAGGTATGCATAAGGAGTTGATATTTGAGTTTCATGATTTGAAGTGGGTGGTGCACCCTAGTTTTACCAAAATGTATTGTGATATTTATCGATAGTATTGGTGTCCATGAATGAAAAAGGAGATCATTGGTTTTGTGATGTGATGCTACACCTTTCAGTAGGTGAAGGTTGAGCATTATTGGTTCATTGGTATGTTACAGCCTTTTCCCATTATGGAATGAAATTGAGATGATGTTTCCATATATTTCATAGTGTATCTACCAAGGAATCCTTAGATTAGTGAAGTGATATTGGTGATTGTAGATCAATTGAAAAAAGTATCCCATTTCTTACTGATTCAATAGAATTTCACCATCGATGAGTTAGGTAACCAGTTCATTCAAGAGATAGTAAATTTTCATGGGGTCCCTTAGAGTATTATTTTAGATATAGATACTTATTTTAATTCAAGTTATTTTAAATTCTTATATAAGGTTCTTGGTACTCAGGGTTTTTTTGTATATCTTACCACCCACAAACAGATGGGAAATCTAATTAGACTATCCAGGTGTTGCAGGATTGTTGAAAGCATGCATCCTAAATTTTAGAGGAATCTGAGAGAAGCACCTAGAACTTTTTTTTATTATAACATTAGTTATCATTTGACTATTTTGATAGAACTATATGATAAACTATATTATAGGCCATATAAATCACCTTTTTGCTGGATGGAAGTGGGAGAATCATATTTTTTTGAGCTAAGACTTATGCAGAAGACATCAAAGCATTTCCAATTGATTTGGATGTGTATGGATATATCCTAGAGTAGAAATAATTAATATGATGATCAGTATCATTGAAATATTGATATTTCAATGAGTGACCATGTATTCCTTCATGTATCACAGATATTGGGTTTGTAATAGATTTAGAAATAGGGTAAGTTAGTGTCAGGGTATGTCGGGTCATTCAAGATTGTGGAGAGGATCAGTCTAATAGCATATCAAATAGATATTTTACCATGGTATAGTGTTATTCATGATATATTCCATGTGTCACAGATTTTTTAGTATCACCCCAACCCTTTCCATGTGACTTATATTTATGGTGTTGAGTTTGACGTTTATTAATCCTTTGAGGAGCATTTGATACTTATTATAGATCACACTATGAAAATTATTTGGGGTAAGACTGTGACTTTATTTTGAGTTTTGTGGTAGCATGGACATGTTCAGTTGGAAACTTGGGATATGATAGATAATATGCAATCCTAGTGTCCTGGCCTTTTTACTGTAGAGGCTTAGTGATCTTGGGGGTGTATCTCTAGGATGAGTTGTTTTATGGTGGGGAGGTTATAAGATCCCGAACTTTTCCAAGGTATAGTTTGTTTTTAATTTTGGTTCACCTATATTTTATAATATTTTATGGAATTATTCTAAATATTAAAGAAGTTATTAATGGAATTCAGGGGTTCGGACTTGAAAATTTTGGAAATGTGCCTTACAGCACATAGTGCACAGTTTAAGGGGAGAATGGTTTTACAGGTTGTTTGAGGAGGATTTGAAACCATGAGACTTGGGTCTAGATCCATTCATGTGGATTTTGAATAATTTTTTAAACCATAAAGGTATCCAAGAAGACTGTGCGACATTTTTTTCCTTGGATAAAAAAACAAAAATTGTAACATCCCAAGTAAGTAATGAATAATAGATATTTTTATCCATGTCTATTAATGATTAAGATAGTTTTTTATAGGCTTAAAATGAAAATAAATACAATCTTATGCATGGAATAAACTAATATTCTTAAAAGATTATTTTACTGCCTTTTGATGGAAAACCATTTTTGAATCTATATTTTGACAATTTTATAAACTATTTTTGTCAAAATAAACTTATCCTTTATGATTGGGACATCAAAATTTACCTTGTGTGAATTTTTGGTATTTTTCTGATAATATTCATTTTTTAATGAATAGTGAAAAATACTGCATTTTACATCAAAACTGCTTTTTAATATAATTTATTTATATGATTAGATTATGTTTTGAATTGATTTTGAAGTGAAATTAGAATATATTTTTACCATTTTATCCAATGGTGGTCATTGGAATCAATTTCACTTTGAAATTAGACTTAAACTGGTGTCAATCTTTTGATACTTATTGTTTTGTAAAAACACGCTTTTTGCTCTGGCAGCGGGAATTAATTATTAAATTAATTAATGTGACTTATATGATTTGAATTTTGTAAAATAGACTTCATTTTTGAATTCGGAATATCAAATATAGCTTAGGGTGAATTTTTTGTAATTTTCTGAAAAACTTCAATTTTTGATGAATAGTGAAACCACTAAGTGGTAATCAAGCAAACTGATTTTTCAGTTAAATGAAAGTTTACCACTAATGTGTATTGAATTTTAAAAATCCGACATACATGGTTGTCATTAGTATGTAAAATTTGGTTCAATGAGATTATAATAATTTTTTGGTGAATAGTAACTTATTAAGTTCTTAATCACGATTAGTGGTAAATAGGGTAGTTTAAGGTCTAAATAAGGCTTTAATAATATGAAATGACCTAGACACATGTCCCAACCTCATTGGTTGTGTCATGGCCGACCATTACATGCCATGGGTCAACTTGGGGACCCCATGGATCCACCTTTGTTGGGAAATGACATAAATTACTTTTTATTTAACGTTAAAGTGAAAATGACACAAACATAATATGTTTTACAAAAACAATTTTTAAGTGGGGTTATACAAGTCCAAATTTTGATTATAAATAGTAATTGGAAAGCTAAAAAGATTTCCTATATCATAGTATTTGTTTTATAATTTTTAGACATTAAATAAATTAAATTATTTATGACATAATAATGATGCAGCGATGATATCATTATTTGACGATTTAAATAAAATGGAATGATAATGAAAAATAAAAAACCTACACATGGCCAAAACCAATTGGAAGAGTGGGTTTCGAACCCTTATCACCTTATCCACGAATTATATCAATGTGGGACCTTTTAAAACCTAAACACATTTTCAAATAAAGTAATGTTTCTTTACTTTCCAAAAGTGCCCCTCCTCTCCTCTTATAAAAGGACCCCACCTCTACCTCATTTCACACACTCTTCAAGCCTTTGGCTCGGCCAACCCCTGCCCATTGGATCTCTCCACATCCCTCTCCTCATCCTAGAGGATTCCCTTTGGGCAGAATCCTTTCAAAGGAAGCCTTTAGGCTCAAATCAAAAGGAGTTACACTTTTTAAGGTAATTCATTCTCTAATGTTCATTTGTTTTATTTTGCTTCTCCAACCCCCTAAACTCTTTTTATTTACTTATTTTGTAACAAAACCAGTATCTTAAATATACAAGGATGTTGTTATGATATTTATTTGAGCTACACTCTCACACAACTACATCAAATCGTTAAAGAGCATACGGTTTCCGTGGATGGCGAAATTCTGCCTCCCGAAACGATGATTGTTCAACACTCATTTAACACCTTCAAAGGTGGCCATTATGATGTCACTATTTTCATATATGATATATAATATGTTTATTTTTTCCTTAAGCTTCTGTTTTTTTTCATTTTGGGCATACCTTTATGGTTTCCATTATGGGTAAAACACGATATCTTCATTTTAGGAAGTGCGGACTACCGCCCCCTAAAAGTGATTTGATTCGTTAATACCATATGTGGGATGTGTAAAGGATAAAGTTAATGATATTATATATGTTATTATACTGGAATTATAATATACTCTTATATAATTATGATTCCATTCCAGAAAATATGAAATAGAAATGGAAGTAGCGTTCATGCGTACGTACGGCTTACCGTCTCCATGAACGGTGCATTTCATTTCTTACCTCTAAATTATGTAATATTATAAATGCATGTATGTACTGGATATATATGACATATATGATATCTATATCATGAATACCATTCTGGATATAATGAACCTTTGACCAAATTAACAACATGTAAGTGTAAGAAGTCTATTTTTGACTTATGAACCAAATACCGACAAAATGAACATTATTAACTTAACTGATTACATGATGTTCATAACATGGTATAAAAGGAATAATGAACTTGAAAAGATTCATAATCAAGTAGAGATTAACTCAAGTTTATTATTCAGGAGATTAAAGAACGGTCAAGTCAAGTCGGATACGAGGTATGGGACTTTGTCTCAATCTCCTTTCATTGAGGCATATTTTATTTTATACACAACTTTCTTTTATACGGTGTATAAATCCCTTTGACTTTTAAGTTTATTAAAAAGGAATCTTTTTTATAGGAAGCGTTTACTAAATGACAAAAGGGAATGTTTTTGTCGTACGTATGCGGCGACAACGACTTCTCCGCCGTCGTAACCGTTATTTGAGTTTCGGCTTCCTCTACAAGCCATACCTTTTTTTTAAAGAAAAATAAATACCATGTTTTACTTTTCTTTTATTTTGGTATTGAAAATGGTTTTCATAATGTTATTATACCAATGTGTTGTATTGATATCTCGTGATTGAAATGTGGAAATGTTATGTTTCCTTTATGCATGTTTTATGTGATTATGTTATGGTTCTTGGGCATTATTATGAAGACGGGTGGTTCCGTGATAAACTAAGGGCGGGTGAGCCCGTTATAGCTCTCCAATGCATTGGGTAACGCGAAGGAGTGAAACGTTAAGGTTTCTCCGAAGAGATTTTAGGTAATATACTGTTATGGGTATTCCAAACGTAACCAAGAGGGTTACTCCCTACGTAAGAATGTTATGAATGCCTCAAGTTACCTTTATGTCTTATGATTTCTATGATTTATTCATGATTTTATGGGGTATGTTAAAGTGCTTATGTTTTATGGGTAAAGTATGATTTCATTCTTATGTATATATGAACTCATGTTTCCTTTCCATGTTTTTTTTTAAACCCATACTGAGTTTTTATGCTCATCCCAAGTTTTTGAAATGTTTTTCACAGGTCAAGGGAAAGGTACATGATAAGATGATAGAGTCAAGGATGTGTCAAGAAATAATCCATGTTTTATTTTAAATGTGTTTCCATTGATGGGAAGGAAGAATACTATCTTTATGTAACCACTTTGTTTATATGTGTAATGTAATGCAAGTTTTATGATCTAATTCTCTAAAACTCTAAACCCGAAAAGATCCTCAATGTGTAATCTTGTAATAACTCAAGATTAAGTAAGGTTTAAGGCTGGGGCCTTATAGTTGGTATCAAAGGTCAGTTTAGATAACTTTTGGAGTTAGAATTCTATTAAATGATTATCCAAAAATATTTTTTTGAAATGATATAGCATTTAAAGATTACCATGTTGCTTCATCTAAGACATGTTTGTTCAGAATGGTTTTCCGCATAGGAAACAGGGAAGCAGTGCTAGGAAGGCATACAGAAGGAAATAACCTTCCAAATCAGCATCAAGAAATGGAAGGAATTGGAACTGAACAGTTTGTTGCAGTAATGGCGCAGTTGACTCAAGCGATAAATGGCAGTGGTATCCATACACGAGATCAGCCAGACCAACCGCAGAGGAACATGTCAGTGGTGGAACATTTCATGAGGCAACATCCACCATCATTCAGAGGATCATCTGACCCTGTACTAGATGAAGGGTGGATTAAAGCACTGGAGACGATTTTTGATGTCATGGGGTGTTCAGACAATAAAAAGGTTAGTCTTGCTATTTACCGTTTGGAGGGTGAAGCAGATCAGTGGTGGTCTATGGTTAAAAATATCAGGGATGCCGATGAGATTGATGCTCTTGACTGGGATGAATTCAAAGGTATGTTTCTTGAGAAGTATTTTCCTAAGGCTGTTCAACTTAGGATGGAAAAGCAATTCTTGGAATTGAGGCAAGAGGAAGACTCAGTGGCTGCTTATGAAGAAAGGTTCACTCGTTTGGCAAGGTATGCTCCAAATTTTATCCGGGACCTTGATAGTAAAATCAATCGTTTTTACTCAGGATTAAAGCCAAATTATCGAAGGGCATTAGCTTCTCGTGAGTTTAAAAGTTATGAAAAGCTTGTTCGATGTGCTGAGAAGGTGGAAATGGAGTTTGTCGATGACCAAGTTTTCTATAACAACCAGCAGAAGAAGAGACCGAGGTGGCAGGAGAAAGGTAAGAATTCTTCAAAAAAGTCTGATGGTAAGAGAACTAAGTTTCCAGTTTGTGATAAATGTGGCAAAAGGCATGCTGGGGAATGTCTTCTGAATTCTGGGAAGTGCTACCGATGTGGTAAGATGGGACATAAGGCTCGTGATTGCACTGAAAAGGATCAAGGTGAAGGTAAGAACAAATTTGATTTACAGTTAGTGAAATGTTATAAGTGCAATGAGATGGGTCACTATGAAAACGAGTGTCCGACAAGGAGCTTGAGTGATGGGAAGCAGTTAGACTACAAGCAGAAAGGGGTGGTGAAATCCTTTGCAACTACTTCAGCAGATGTCCGGCCATCAAATGATGTTGTATCAGGTACTTTGTTTGTTTTTTCAGATTATGCCAGTGTGTTGTTTGATTCAGGGTCTACACATTCTTTCATCTCTAAAACCTTTTCTAGTAAAATGGGAATACCATCTCGAGAAATGACTCCTGAACTTTTGGTAAAAACACCTGGGGGAAATGTCGAGGCAAAAAGAATTTATAAGAATCTTCCTATCCTTATCTGTGGAAAGAACCTACTTGCAAACCTTATTGTTCTACCTCTAGTAGAGTTTGATGTTATCCTGGGTATGGATTGGCTCTCTATTTACCATGCTAAGATTTACTGTAGAGCTAAAGAAGTTTCTTTTCTGAAAGACTTTCAGTTTGTTTACAAGAATGAACCCTTACTTTTGATAACATATCAAGAGGCCGAGAAACTTGTAAAAGATGGAAATGAATGTTACCTTGCACACGTCGTTGAAAATAAATAAACTGTTGAGATTAATGATGTGCCAGTGGTAAATGAGTATCCTGATGTTTTTCCTGATGAGTTGCCTGGAATAATACCAGATCGGGAAGTTGAGTTTACTATTGACTTAGTTCCTGATGGTAAGCCAATTTCAAAACCCCCTTATCGAATGGCACAAATTGAACTTTTAGAGTTGAAGGATCAATTGCAAGATTTATTAGAGAAAGGTTTCATTAGACCTAGCACATCACCATGGGGTGCTCCTGTTTTATTTGTTAAAAAGAAATATGGTTCTATGAGACTTTGCATTGATTATAGAGCCTTGAATAATATCACTGTTAAGAACAAATATCCTTTTCCTCATATCGATGATTTGTTTGATCAGATCCAGGGAGCTCAGTTTTTTTCAAAGATTGACTTGAGATCGGGGTACCATCAGCTGAAGGTCAAGGAGGCAGATATTCCGAAGACCGCGTTCCGTACGAGATATGGCCATTATGAATTTGTAGTAATGCCTTTTGGGCTAACCAATGCACCTGCTGTATTCATGGACTTAATGAATAGAATTTTCCATGAGTTCTTGGATAAGTTTGTGGTGGTTTTCATTGATGATATTTTGGTGTTTTCTAAAAGTAAAGAGGAGCATGAAAAACATTTAAGGGTTATCTTGCAAACCTTAAAAGAAAATAAACTGTATGGGAAATTCAGCAAGTGTGAGTTTTGGTTGCAACAAATTTCTTTCCTTGGTCACATTGTTTCTAAAGATGGAATAATTGTTGATCCTGCAAAAACAAAAGTTGTGGAAGAATGGCCAAGACCCACAAATGTAACCGAGATTCGTAGCTTCCTTGGTTTGGCGGGCTATTACCGAAGGTTTGTTAGAAATTTTTCACGGTTATCTAGTCCAATGACTAAGCTAACTCGGAAGGGTGTTAAGTTTATCTGGACAAAAGAATGTGATGATTGTTTTCAGGAATTGAAAAGAAGATTGGTGAATGCTCCAGTTTTGGAACTACCTTCCAGGAATGGTGAGTTTTTTATATACAGTGATGCTTCATTGAAAGGACTTGGTTGCGTCCTAATGCAGAATGATCAGGTAATTGCTTATGCTTCACGACAGTTGAAAACTCATGAGGTAAATTACCCTACACATGATTTGGAATTAGCTGCTGTTGTTTTTGCTTTAAAAATTTGGAGGCATCATTTGTATGGAGTAAAGTGTGAAATATATACTGATCACAAAATTTTAAAGTATATATTCACTCAGAAAGAGTTAAACATGAGACAAAGGAGATGGCTGGAATTAATCAAGGATTATGATTGTACAATTCATTACCATCCGGGAAAAGCAAATAAAGTGGTTGATGCTTTGAGTCGAAAAAGTAATGCTTCATTAACAATGTTGCGGTTGGAACGTGATCCTTTGGTTAACGATTTGATGAACTTTGGCATAGAAGTTGTTGGTGCAGGAAGTCCTTCTGTTTTGTTTCAGGTATCAGTGAGATCTTCTCTATCAGATAGAATCAAGCAAGCACAGAAGCAAGACAGTGAGTTGCAGAAAAGGGTAGAGCTGGTTCAGAAAGGTAAGTTGCCTGAATTCAACATTGATAATGATTACATTTTGAGATTTGGGAAGAGATTGTGTGTGCCTTGTGATTCACAGTTGAAGAGAGAGTTGTTATGTGAAGCTCATAGTTCTCCGTTTTCAGTTCATCCGGGCAGTACTAAGATTTATAGAGATCTGCGGGAGTATTACTGGTGGGATGGAATGAAAAGAGACATTGCTGATTTTACTGTGAAGTGTTTGACTTGTCAGCAGGTTAAAGCAGAGCGGCAGTTACCGAAAGGGATGCTTCAGCCTTTACCAGTACCAGAGTGGAAATGGGAGAATATATCCATGGACTTTGTTGTTGGATTACCGAAGACATCTCAAGGTAATAATGCAATCTGGGTTATTGTTGATCGCTTGACCAAATCTGCTCATTTCCTTGCTATACGAGATACTTTCTCTCTTGATCAACTTTCCCGTTTGTATCTTAAAGAGATAGTCAGGTTACATGGAGTTCCTCTCTCCATTGTATCGGATAGTGATCCCAGGTTTACTTCTAACTTTTGGAAAGGCCTTCATAAGTCTTTGGGTACTGAGTTAAATTTTAGTACAGATTTTCATCCTCAATCAGATGGGCAGTCAGAACGAACAATTCAGACATTGGAGGATATGCTACGATCTTGTTCTATGGATTATCAGGGAAGTTGGGACCAACATCTTTCTTTGGTTGAGTTTTCAGATAATAACAGTTTTCATTCCAGTATACAGATGGCACCATTTCAGGCATTATATGGGAAGCGGTGTTGAACTCCAGCTTTCTGGGATGAAGTGGGTGAAAGGAAGTTGATGGGACCATAATTGGTAGAAGAGATGGCAGAAAAAGTTCAGCTGATTCAGAAACACATGAGAGCAGCTCAGAGCAGGCAGAAGAGTTATGCGGATAACCGGAGGAAGGATCTATCTTTCGAGGTAGGTGATCATGTTTTTCTCAAGGTTTCTCCTTGGAAAAGTGTGATGAGATTTGGTAAGAAAGGAAAGTTGAGTCCAAGGTTTGTTGGACCATACGAAATTCTGGAGAGAGTTGGATCAGTTGCATACCGAGTGGCTTTACCTCCGAGTTTATCTCAACTACACAATGTTTTTCACGTTTCGATGTTGAGAAAGTATATGCCAGATCCATCTCATGTTTTGAGTCCAGAGGTAGTTCAGCTGGAAGAGAACCTATCTTATGAGGAACAACCTGTCCAGATTCTTGACCACAGGGAGCAAGTGTTACGGAATAAGGTGATTCACCAGGTAAAGGTTTTGTGGAAAAACCACATGATTGAAGAGGAAACATGGGAATCCGAAAATGCAATGAGGGATAAGTACCCTCATTTATTTGATAAGTAAATAAATTGCGGGGACGCAATTTTCTAAAGGGGGGAAGGATGTAACATCCCAAGTAAGTAATGAATAATAGATATTTTTATCCATGTCTATTAATGATTAAGATAGTGTTTTAGAGGCTTAAAATGAAAATAAATACAATCTTATGCATGGAATAAACTAATATTCTTAAAAGATTGTTTTACTGCCTTTTGATGGCAAACCATTTTTGAATCTATATTTTGACAATTTTATAAATTATGTTTGTCAAAATAAACTTATCCTTTATGATTGGGACATGAAAATTTACCTTGTGTGAATTTTTGGTATTTTTCTGACAATATTCATTTTTTAATGAATAGTGAAAAATACTGCATTTTACATCAAAACTGCTTTTTAATATAATTTATTTATATGATTATATTATGTTTTGAATTGCTTTTGAAGTGAAATTAGAATATATTTTTACCATTTTATCCAATGGTGGTCATTGGAATCAATTTCACTTTGAAATTAGACTTAAACTGGTGTCAATCTTTTGATACTTATTGTTTTGTAAAAACACGCTTTTTGCTCTGGCAGCGGGAATTAATTATTAAATTAATTAATGTGACTTATATGATTTGAATTTTGTAAAATAGACATCATTTTTGAATTCGGAATATCAAATATAGCTTAGGGTGAATTTTTGGTAATTTTCTGAAAAACTTCAATTTTTGATGAATAGTGAAACCACTAAGTGGTAATCAAGCAAACTGTTTTTTCAGTTAAATGAAAGTTTACCACTAATGTGTATTGAATTTTAAAAATCCAACATACATGGTTGTCATTAGTATGTAAAATGTGGTTCAATGAGATTATAATAATTTTTTGGTGAATAGTAACTTATTAAGTTCTTAATCACGATTAGTGGTAAATAGGGTAGTTTAAGGTCTAAATAAGGCTTTAATAATATGAAATGACCTAGACACATGTCCCAACCTCATTGGTTGTGTCATGGCCGACCATGACATGCCATGGGTCAACTTGGGGACCCCATGGATCCACTTTTGTTGGGAAATGACATAAATTACTTTTTATTTAATGTTAAAGTGAAAATGACACAAACATAATATGTTTTACGAAAACAATTTTTAAGTGGGGTTATACAAGTCCAAATTTTTATTATAAATATTCATTGGAAATCTAAAAAGATTTACTATATCATAGTATTTTTTTTATAATTTTTAGACATTAAATAAATTAAATTATTTATGACATAATAATGATGCAGCGATGACATCATTATTTGACGATTTAAATAAAATGGAATGATAATGAAAAATCTAAAACCTACACATGGCCAAACCCAATTGGAAGAGTGGATTTCGAACCCTTATCAACTTATCCACGAATTATATCAATGTGGGACCTTTTAAAACCGAAACACATTTTCAAATAAAGTAATGTTTCTTTACTTTCCAAAAGTGCCCCTCCTCTCCTCTTATAAAAGGCCCCCACATCTACCTCATTTCACACACTCTTAAAGCCTTTGTCTCGGCCAACCCCTGCCCATTTGCTCTCTCCACATCTCTATCCTCATCCTAGAGGATTCCCTTTGGGAATAATCCTTTCAAAGGAAGCCTTTAGTCTCAAATCAAAAGGAGTTACACTTTTTAAGGTAATTCATTCTCTAATGTTCATTTGTTTTATTTTGCTTCTCCAACCCCCTAAACTCTTTTTATTTACTTATTTTGTAAAAACACCAGTATATTAAATATACAAGGATTTTGTTATGATATTTATTTGAGCTACACTCTCACACAACTACATCAAATGGTTAAAGAACATACGGTTTCCGTGGATGGCGAAATTCTGCCTCCCGAAACGATGATTGTTCAACACTCATTTAACACCTTCAAAGGTGGCCATTATGATGTCACTATTTTCATATATGATATATAATATGTTTATGTTTTCCTTAAGCTTCTGTTTTTTTCATTTTGGGCATACCTTTATGGTTTCCATTATGGGTAAAACACGATATCTTCATTTTAGGAAGTGCGGACTACCGCCCCCTAAAAGTGATTTGATTCGTTAATACCATATGTGGGATGTGTAAAGGATAAAGTTAATGATATTATATATTTTATTATACTGGAATTATAATATACTCTTATATCATTATTATTCCATTCCAGAAAATATGAAATAGAAATGGAAGTAGCGTTCATGCGTACGTACGGCTTACCGTCTCCATGAACGGTGCATTTCATTTCTTACCTATAAATTATGTAATGTTATAAATGCATGTATGTACTGGATATATATGACATATATGATATCTACATCATGAATACCATTCTGGATATAATGAACCTTTGACCAAATTAACAACATGTAAGTGTAAGAAGTCTATTTTTGACTTATGAACCAAATACCGACAAAATGAACATTATTAACTTAACTGATTGCATGATGTTCATAACATGGTATAAAAGGAATAATGAACTTGAAAAGATTCATAATCAAGTAGAGATTAACTCAAGTTTATTATTCAGGAGATTAAAGAACGGTCGAGTCAAGTCGGATACGAGGTATGGGACTTTGTCTCAATCTCCTTTCATTGAGGCATATTTTATTTTATACACAACTTTCTTTTATACGGTGTATAAATCCCTTTGACTTTTACGTTTATTCAAAAGGAATCTTTTTTATACGAAGCGTTTACTAAACGACAAAAGGGAATGTTTTTGTCGTACGTATGCGGCGACAACGACTTCTCCGCCGTCGTAACCGTTATTTGAGTTTCGGCTTCCTCTACAAGCCATACCTTTTTTTTAAAGAAAAATAAATACCATGTTTTACTTTTCTTTTATTTTGGTATTGAAAATGGTTTTCATAATGTTATTATACCAATGTGTTGTATTGATATCTCGTGATTGAAATGTGGAAATGTTATGTTTCCTTTATGCATGTTTTATGTGATATGATTATGTTATGGTTCTTGGGAATTATTATGAAGACGGGTGGTTCCGTGATAAACTAAGGGCGGGTGAGCCCGTTATAGCTCTCCAATGCATTGGGTAACGCGAAGGAGTGAAACGTTAAGGTTTCTCCGAAGAGATTTTAGGGAATATATTGTGATGGGTATTCCAAACGTAACCAAGAGGGTTACTCCCTATGTAAGAATGTTATGAATGCCTCAAGTTACCTTTATGTCTTATGATTTCTATGATTTATTCATGATTTTATGGGGTATGTTAAAGTGCCTATGCTTTATGGGTAAAGTATGATTTCATTCTTATGTATATATGAACTCATGTTTCCTTTCCATGTTTTTTTTATAACCCATACTGAGTTTTTATGCTCATCCCAAGTTTTTGAAATGTTTTTCACAGGTCAAGGGAAAGGTACATGATAAGATGATAGAGTCAAGGATGTGTCAAGAAATAATCCATGTTTTATTTTAAATGTGTTTCCATTGATGGGTAGGAAGAATACTATCTTTATGTAACCACTTTGTTTATATGTGGAATGTAATGCAAGTTTTATGATATAATTCTCTAAAACTCTAAACCCGAAAAGATCCTCAATGTGTAATCTTGTAATAACTCAAGATTAAGTAAGGTTTAAGGCTGGGGCCTTATAAACATGGTTGGTGCATGTTTTGGAAAACCATACAACCAAACTATGTCCTTCATTAAAAGAGGAAATTTTACTATTTTCACTCAAAATATTATATCCATATCACTATATTTTATCCCCCATATCACTCCCAGTAGCTTAGGGTGTGACCAAAACTTCCCCTCCTCTTCCAAGGGTGTATCTTATTCAATTCTAGGGTATTCAAAGTGCATTTTCTTGTTATTATAAGCCTCTGATAAGTCTATGAGTCTATTTCATTCTATTATTTGGAAGATGAACTGACTTCTTGTTCCTATTATTCTATTTCTCATAATACCGATTTAAAAGGAGTTATATTATTTTGTGGTTTTATCCATTTTAACTTGAATTAAAGGGTGGGATTGGGAAATTGGTTGTCTATGATCATAAGAAAGGTGATCTATAAGTTATTTCCCATAGTCTTGATATTTTTTCAAGTGTATGTGGTATTTGAATGGAACTTATGTACTCATAATTAGTTTCCTAGATTAATAAAAATGGTTTATGCCTTTAAATGATGTGTTATACCCTTCACAGACCCTATTGGGTCTGTTGATGACTATGAGACCAGACCTACGCCCACCCATGGGGTGTGCTAATTCCTTGGAAATAGAATAATGGGGTTTAAAATGGTGTAATAGGGGGTTTCTGAGTTTAACCTAGTTAGATTTTTTTCTTATCTTATTAGAATGGAATTAGGGACTATTTGGATTAACTTGGGAATTAAATGTTGCATGACTTTGGAAGGAAGAAATGGTAAATGTTTAAAGGGGCATGTATAAATTGTTATAATGTTTTAAAGAAAATTTAATAGAGGATCTAAATATATAAAGGATGTTATGGTTTAATTTTTTAATTGGGTTAAAGGTATTGAATATAATAAACCAAGGGGAATAATTAATGTTGAAAAAGGTGCACCCTTTTTATCATGGTGTATTAAAAGTTCAGGCACGTTAGACCTTGTAAATTAATTATTTATGGGATGGTTAAAGGTGTTGGAAATGACTCTTCACACCCATGGGTAAGGATTCTAAAAATGATGCTCCATATCCTTGAATTATGATGGTTATACATGAAATTATATATCCGTCTTTTGAAATGTTGGATATAGTGATTTGTATGCCTGGTTTGAGTTTAAACTTTATGTTATGGTCACTAATGGATTTCGAAATGGTTTAGGTACTTGGAATTATTCTCCTTGACACCTAGTTTAAAATAAGTGTTAAAGAGACTTTATTTTGTTTAAATTATGTAACCCCTATAGTGTATAGTTCATATGATCGGCATGGACTGATGAAGGTTTGGTTGGCCCGAGTTTCACTTGGGAACCCAAGTTACAAAGTGGTTAATTGAACAAAAAATATTTTTATAACATGTTTTTATTTATTTACCTATCTATTATTCTATTTTACATCTTGATACAATATTTCATAGAATATATATTTCTTTAGAAACTTTTTTGGTGGACTAATAAGTTTTACTCACTCCCTTCTAAGGCCATAGTTAGTACCCTAGCAGAATTCATGGTTGTAGGTCTAGATAAGGGAAGAGGCCTAGTGATAGATGGATGATTTGGGACTTTAAATGGAGAAAGGATGATGGGATCATGCTTAATATTGGGACCCATTTTTAGTATTGTTAGTTTCTTCATTATTTTGGGTTTCTTTTTTATACATGAGACTATTTTGACATGGCATGTTTGCTTATGGTCTTGTGGATACTTACCCAGCTTTATTATTTGATATGTGATGTGTGGTTATTGTTTCTGATTCTTTTGTCAGGGTGTGCATCGCTTGTGAGGATGTGCTCATTTTTTTCCCACATTCCCACTTTCCAAAGGTGTGTGGAATTCATCACTTCTTTAGAGATGTTTTCTCCTTGGTATAAATGGGATGATGAGATGTTGGCCTCTCCTTCCATGGATTCCTCCTCTGAATTCATCACCTAGTCTGTGTCTCCCTAAAATATTAAAAAGTTGTTCATGAGAATCTTCCCGGTGTCATATCTTTGTGGATGATGGTTAATTACACTACTTCTGTCAAGACATTCCCAAGGGTTTTAAGTCAGGGTAGAAACCTTCAACTAGTATAGTAGACACATTGAGGCATCACTGGAATGTCTGGACACTAAAACACTAGTACACTTGAATTTTCCTATACTATAGGGCTTCTCAAGGGCACAGAATCCTGAGGCATCCCACGTTGAATGTGGGGAATTATATGTTGAAGGCATGTCTCTGAGGTTTTCCTTGGATTCCCATGTTTAACACAGGGTATGTCATGAGATTAATGCCTAGAGGAGATAGACCAAACTGATCAGAACACTGATGGGAGTGGAGTATATGGGTACATCCCTAGGAGGGAGCACTTAGAAAGTTTACCAGATGGATGGGTCATAACACCCAATAAGGATGGACCCAGGAAGGTTTGTCCCACAAAGGGGTAGGTTTCACAACATGAAGGTTGATCTGGACACCACCAAGGGAGGATCAGAGGATGGTGGGTCCACGCAAAGGGGATATCAAGGTTTACTATTGGCTGGGGTTTAACCTAGAAGAGGCTTCCGATGTACCCTATATGGAAGGTAGGGATCAAAACCCATGTATTTCAGATGGTTGAGGAATGAAATTGGATTATGCATGAAGGACAACGGCTCAAAGATATGACGGGGCTTACACATGGTTATATTCCCATATTGAGGGCATGATTTTACCGGGATGTGGCAGCCTAGGTAAGATTGGTATGAATATAGATGGAGTATCGAAGGGTGGAATGAATGGGGATGGAACAGAGGGCTTGTGTAAAGGTGACAGTATTGGGATTGAACCTCATAGAGGTTTCCTATGTATCCTTATGGTAGGGAATCAAATCCATGTAGTTCTTGAAATGGGGTGATGAGTCACCGTAGGAGGCGGCTCATGAGAGTGGATGCATGGATGGGGGCCTGAAGGAAATGTAACCAACGGGTTAAGGCATGATCTTCCCAAGACACAAAGGATCAAGGGAAGGACTATGATGGTACATGGGAGATGGGATTGACCCTTAGGGAGGCTTCCTATGTACCTTTCTCAAAAAGGGAAAAGATCAAAGTCTACATAGTTTAGATATTGGTCATAGTATCAAGGTGTACACAAAGGAAAAAAACCTGAATACATGTTAAGGCTTATGCTTGGTTAGTATCCCATGACAAGAAGGACACTCTTGGTTGGAGGATTATGGATTGGGTGTGGGGTTTACGCATGTTTAGCTGCCCGAGAACTGGTCCGACACCACTTTGGGGGGGGACCAAGGATGTGGGTCCCACTAAAGCGGACACCAAAGTTTACTAGTGTTGGGGGTTGAACCTAATGGAGGTTTCCTATGTACCTTGTCAAAGAAATAGGGATCAAAACCCACATAGTTCATAATAATATAGCTTAACATCATATGGGATGAGGGTGAATCAACATGAAGTGATCAGGACTAATGGGTGATGGGCTTGAACCTCAGGGAGGATTCCTACGTACCTTTCTTGAAAAGGGAAAAGATCAAAGTACATGTAGTTCAGTTAATATGGGGCATCGGTCTTATACACTAAGGCAGGCCAAAGAGGATTCCAGGATCAATGCTTACTCTAAGCCCACATGAGTCATGCTCAGTGTGAGAAATAAGAGGTAGCAATAGACCTGACGATCACATTGCGAAAAGTGAATTAGTGAGGAGTGGTGCGGGGATTACACATGGTTAGTGGCCCAAAGAGGAAACAGTGGATTACACTGAGAGGTAATCCCAAGTACGGGTGTATATGTATGAGTAGGATATGACCACCGTACATGGAGCACCCTATAAAGGGGTTTTGGGGCTTATACAAGGGTTGACTAGGGTGAACATGGTGACAAAGCGTAGTTGGAGAGGATTAAGAGGGTGATGGTGCCCATCCCCTTCATGGTCCTCTTAGGCTTGTCACTTATGTAGTGATCATAGTTTAATGTATTCTGTTTAGGTCGTGGGGTTGTTTTCCAGTTTTAACTTCCTTCATCTTTGATGATGGGGATTTTCTCATTACCCCTAGGACTTACATAACTTGTACCAACCCACACTTTGGGAAGGTAAGGTAAAGTAAACCCCATGTATCGGGGATTGTGGAGTGATACATTGGAGGGTCCACATTAGCGTGGTTATGTGAATAAGAAATAGTCTTTATCATGCCTATGTGAAGAAGTACAAGGCAGGGAAACCCAACATGAAGAACCACTCGGGGAACCTTGGAATCACTTCATACAAGCCTAGAGGGCTACACAAGAGATAGGTTTGAAAATAATGAGACCTTTAAAATAAGGTATTCACAAATATTTTGTGCTTCATGAAGAATATGGCCTTCATGATTCTCTAGCGCTTTAAGAAGATAATGGTATTCATGAATGAAAGACTCTCCATAAAGGACTGATGATTCGAGAAGGGAGGTTTTCAATAGATCATAGCTTCACATTAGTAAAGCACTCTTTATTTGGAGAGAGCTTTGAGAAGGCTTGATGCTTTGTAAAGCCTTAATCACCCTAAAGGGGATCCCTCCTTTGATAAGGGCATATACCTTCGCAAAGGGAATCCCCACCATAGGCGGGGGCCATGAAGAGCACAAGGTGGAATAGCTCGTAGAGTCCAAGCACCTTTGGAAATCCATTTTTGAATTCGAAAAGGTATTTTCAAAACAGGAGGGTGGAAGGAAAAAGGTTAGAGTAACAATGGTTTGAAAGGAGGGGTTGAGCCTGCTATTTATAGGTAACGAAGGTTGGTGTGGGTCACAAAGCTCACTGCGGAGAAAATTTGGGCACCGTGAAGAGAAGATGAAAGCTTTGGACTCGCAGAGGGTCTATTAAAGGGTCAATAGTGGAGCTATCCATGGATACAAGATGATTCCAAAAATGGTTAGGGATCCATCAAGATAAAAAGGGGGATCTCTGATGTGGCCATCTCAGAGTGGTTCATGGATATCATGTGACACTACGAAGGCATCAAGATTTGTTGAACGCATAGAGGGTCCACCATAGGTGCTCACAATCATAGAGGTGGGATAGTTCTGTGGAGGTCTTCACAAACCAGGCCGTTTTTCATAGTTTTATGTAGTTTAATTACATTTTGATTTTGGATTCACTTTTAACCCCCTGACTTTGTTCATGCCTCAAGTGGCATGAATTTCAGCACCAACAAATTCCCCCCTTAGAATGGGAGCTAAAGGAAAAGAGAGTTGGATTCTGAGGGTAAGTTTCTAAAAACTAGAAGGATAAAAAAAGGTGGATCATGAAGCTGGATCACAAAGAGGGATCACAAAGTGTGGTCGTGAAGCGTCATCATGAAGCGGAAGCGTGAACTAACATCGCAAAGCGGTGTTTCTAGAAGGGTTCCACGAAGCATGGGCGAAGGTCACCGTGAAGAACAGGAACAGGTCTCCACAAAGCCTGAGCATAGGTCACTACGAAGAGTGGGCACAGGTAGCTATGAATCTCGGGGTGACTGTGCCTATAAATAGGTGAATAAGTGTATTTTGTTCTTTACTTGGATCTTCATGAAAGACTACATTGTTTATATCTCTTCATGAAGCAATCATCCATACAAATGAGACTATGTGAACTTGGTTCTTTGGTTCATTGCTCCACGAATACTTTAGTGAACTGGTGCCTAGAGATCTGCTACTTCTTTTGTACTATAGATCAAGATCAAGGTTGTTTTGTAGAGGTATATCTCTTTGTGAACCACCTTTGTGAAGGGTATCTCCGATGATCTTTACAACCAGACTAGAAAATAAAATTCTAAGCCTTAGTCCAATGGATTCTCAGGAGGTTTCTCAAGAGGTTTGTGCCGACAATTATCAAAGGGAGTCCATGCTTAAAAATATTCAAATAGGGTAATATATCCAGAACACCTATGATCACCAATCTATGATGGCACTGCTGACTGAGGCGTAGAAGGAATATCTATTGTATAAGCAACTATCGTTGTATGGATTCAGCATACAAGATGATTTCTTCATTCAAGAGGCGAACAGAGATTAACTAGCTTATTGTTTCAGAAGAACCCCAGAACAATATCAATGGTATAGGGTTGTGGAAAGCCATACTGGAAAGGATCATACTCCTTTTACTACATACTTCCTTCACAAAAACGTCAACAACATCGATGGTAAGGAGCTAGAGGTAGAGACGTCTCCACCTATGTATAAAATCATTATCAAGGCAAGGCTTAGGAATATAGATAAGGGGTGGATCAGAAGCTGGGATCTGTTCTAGGGTGGAAACTTTGCTGATGAATGGGCATGGGCTTACTGGGTGTGCACATACTGTGAATATTTTGAGACTGTGCTGAGGTGGGTAGGATAATACAAAGTATCCTAGACTTCTCAATTTAGTGTTTCCAAACTGAAGGAGTTCATACTGGAATTGCTAAGCCGATGGTCGTCGGATACTAACACGGTCCATCTGCACCATGGGGAGGTTGGTATCATCCCTAGGGACCTTCATCAAATTTCTAGCATCCCAATCTTGGGAGGGATGTACAATGAGTTCCTTTCTACCATGAATGTATTGGGTATGTGGAACATATACTGTCTCTGGTGAAGGCACTTCTAGATTTAGTACCAGGCACAAATGATGATAAGCATAACACTCAATATGTCCACTTAAAGTAGTGGTTTGGTTACTTTCTGAACTTCCTTCCAGAGGAAGGGACACTACCAACAAGGCCCCCCATATGCCAGAGAGGATCTCAGCAAGGCATAGAGGGATCATACTGTCATATCATGGAGGATAGACAATGAAAGATATGGGGTTGCGGTGTCAAAATTGTGTACCGTTCAATTGTCATCCTAATTGCATTTATATCGGCGTTGATCTGTAGGTGGGTGCTATCGGTCATAGATGATCACAAGGGAGTACGACTGATCACATTCATTTGAGTGGCATGACTAGCTAGTGTAGAAAGTTTGAACCTGTTCATACCGGTGTTGGCGAAGTTATACCATTTACTTTGGCACATCAGAGAGGGAAAGTGGACTTTGTGGGTATGTGGGCCATTCTATTTCTTATATAGCTAGATTTCAGCACAAATTGGGGGATACAATTATCTCAACACAATTACTCCACCTTGGATACACTCTTGACTAGAAATTTTGAATATCATAGGGAGTGCCCCCTAAGACTAGACACATCAATAATGTTGGGTAAGATGGGGAGGGTAGAACAATTCAACTTCCACCCATTTCCTTTTCCTACTAGATCATATACTAATGATGGAACAGAAACCGTCAAGAAATGGTTGTACCTTATATCCTTTAGAGGTGGTGTGATAGTGTAGCGGGTAGATTGTGAACTCATATACGATTCATACACACCACACTAGTTTGTAAGACAATTTAGATGCATATAGAGACTAACCGTAAAGGTGTATCTGGGGGTGCTCCATGAGAATCATATATTCCTAATGAGTTATTTGTGGCTGATGTTCACATGGGAGGATGGGAAGATTCACAATGAGTTTCCACTAACCATCACCGCATTCGGATTGTTTCATGGATACACACTGAGTTGGTCAGTTAGCTACCTAGAAGAGACACTGAAGAAACCTACCATATGGGAAAGAAAGTAAGTGGTCCCCATGCCTTGACGTCGGAGAGTGGCGACAGGGGGGGACATCGTGAGGGTGGTTCCAACGTACACCAAGGTGATGAGGCTATAACATCAAGGGCAGTGGGCCATGGACCTGCTCCAATGGAAGGTGAAGAAAGAGAAGCTCCAAGGTTGAGCCCAGCTATTCAGAACAGAGGAACCCAAGAGAGAGGGGAATCATCAAGGGGATTATATGAGCAGTCTCTTTACGCTCCAACGAATAAAGTACATCAAGCAGTTATTCTTTATGATGTTGTTTAACCAGAGGCCTAGTAAGACTAGGAATTTGGTAAACATTACCTCAGTACCAATGACCTCTAGGAGAACCTAAACAAGCATGGAATGGATCTTGGGGGACTCAGTCTTATGAAGTCTAATTTTAATGTAGTCCCACTTGAGGGAAGAAAACTTTTATGGGAACTGGAGAGAATGGTGCACTCCAGAGGTACTCCACATCCATTGTCATAGAGGGTAATAGTGTTGTTGAACAAGACTATCCCCCCAATGGAGTCGGTGGCTCAATTGGAGGAATTATTTACCCTACATGAGGACTTAGAAAATTTTTGGGGGGAGGAGGTTGGTGAGGAAAACCTATGGAAGGGTGATGAGGAAGTGGTTTCAAAGAGGGTCTCTTAAGAAGAAGGTGAAATAGTGGCCTTAGAGAGGAATTCTTTGAGCAAGTCTGTCTCAACTCATTAAGTAAGCTCTAACTCACCCCTGTTATGTCATTTCCCTTATTACATTACTTTGGTCCCTCAACTAAAACCTATATATGCATTAGGATCTTTAATTAAATTCTTCTGCTGATAGGGATGAAGGCATGAGGACAAGTGCGGAGGATTGGACACTAGAACCTACAACCGGTGAGATGATAGTTGCACAGTCTAGTGGTGTTGGGGAAGTGAGAGTGGTCTCCTTATAACATTTGGAGCCCGCAAACATTTATGGAGGACCACGCCCTAGGATCTCAGAAATAACAGTCCTGAGGTGGGATTTTGTGGCTGGCCAACATAAGTTCTCGGCCTTCAGATCCACATCTCTTGTTTGCCTAATCAAACTAGCTAACATGACTCATATCTAAATAGTTTGCAAGATGGAACGCATGTTTCTAGTGAAAGTGGGTAGAGGACTTGAGGATCCTATCCAAATAGGGATGTTGGTCCATATAGAACCAAGTGCTTGAGCTAACTAGGACATATTTCCTTATGGGTGACTAATGGTGATGATCAATATTGCTAGTGGGATAGAGTCTGGAGTAGGCCAGGTGGACATCACTGAATTATAATCAAGCGATGAAGACCAACCCAAAAAAGATCCTACTTCTATGTTCCTGAAGGAATTTCCTAAATATGAGTCGGTTGGTCCAGAGGAGTGGGATGAGACCACTTTTGATGAAGAAGATATCAAGGATGTATGTCGTCGGTCGTGGAAGATAATCAAACACTTCATCGATAACACCTGTAACGTCCCGGTTCTGGGTGTTGTCCAAGGGTTCCCCATACCCAATTGGTCACAGGAACATAAGCATATTTCCCAAAATTCCGGAGGCTGCCAACTAGCAGTGAGGTTTAAGGTCTGATAAAGGGGAAACTATGTCTTCATTGGCAGAGTATGCACAGTGGAATAATAAATAGTAAACAACAGTGGAAGTAGTAATACCATAAAACAATAGTAAATAGAATAATACTGATTGTAATCTAACAAGTGGATCATATATAAATTATTTATGTCACATGTGTCTAGGAAAGTATCCAAAAAAGTCACAATGTTTTAAATACACTACAGAAACCAAAGTATATAAAAGAAGTAATCTCCAATAGCATCGCAAGCCTTATCTTGGTCCCATGCTCTCCAGATCCAATAACAATCAAGTACCTGATTAATAAGGGTGTGTTCCCTTATCTATACGTACAACCATATAATATATTTGAGTCCAAAAGCATAACCCAAATAGGGTGTGAGACGAATCCAAGTAGGCAACTACCAAAATATCTATGCCTAGCTGTCACTAAATATATATATAGCAGGTAATATTCAGAAATGAAGTAATAAACTAGGAAATACTCAAAAGTAACAATCTAATAGTTTTCAATTACATTCATTTGCATTTATTATTCATCAATTGAATCATGTAAACCTTGGGATCTAGCCTAATCTTTGTATCCCCTGTGTAATAGTAACAAACAGATGTCCCAGAAGACTACCTAAACAAAAAAAGTAAGACCACGTCCAATCTTATTCTTTGTCTTGGAAGACTCATCACAATCATTTAATGAATAAATCAAGACAATTTCGGAAAGTTCTCACAGTCTAATACCCCTGGTCTAACATAACAACAATAATTTAATAACGATCATCTAGGAAGCTCTCTTGGTATAACCCCTTTGTTCTAACTTAGCACTATCATTTAAAAATGACCACCTGGGTAGCTCACACGGTCAGTACCCCTTGGTCAACATAACATCAATTCATTTAATAACAACCCTCTGGGTATCTCTCATGGTCTAACCCCTCTGGTCTATGACCACTTGATAGCTCTCGCAGTCAATACCTATGGGTCAACATAACAACAAAACATACATAGGTGACCCTACCTTGGGAAGCTCTCACAGTCAAATTCCTCATGGTAAAACTTTCACAATGTGTATCACATGCATCTCTTATAATCACTAACTCCATCCTAACAAGCAATGCATGGAAAACATGGAAAGACTAATAGGAATCCTAGACCAAACGTCCAAAAAACAGTAAATAATGGAAATTCACCCTTGGTGTCCCATAATTAAGTTATATAACCTTATGTATAAGCAACTACCCTTTTATCGATCTACCAAACCATCACTGGTAATAAACAGGGTCAAATTCCAAACCTGCAAAACCCCGAATGTGGGTATATGGAACTTTTAGTATATATAATCCAAATACAATTGATGAAAGGGACAAACCACCTACCTTGATGTCTTATGATCAACACTCTAGAAATTTGGACCTTGAATCATCCTAGAATGATGTATATCTATAAAAAGGGTAAAATAAATCATCCTATGATAACTCATGAGAGAGGAAGAATCGGGAAGAAAGACTCTAGGGGAAGAGAGAACTCATCAGTGGGAATCCAATGAAACTGAAGGCATCTCAATCAAATCTCGGATAGAGAACCAGGAGGAGCTCAAAGTTCTCGGCTATTCCATCACTCTCTTGTATGAACTGATGGGAGAAGAAGATGTTTTTGAGCATGAGATGTGACCCCGCACTGATTTATCAAATAAAAGTAAAAGTACATGGTGTTTTCATTTAATGTAAATGTTGTGTACTAGCCTCAAATGGCCCCCAATTTGGGTGGACTACTAGGTCACCTACACTACCATGTACTCGGCTGTTACATCGATAGTACATAGCTATATGTAGAAACCGATTACATGGTATGTACTCATAATTACACAGCGTGTACTTATAAAATTTCTTATTTCTTCATTTTTTTCCTAAAAAACAACCCAAAATAATTATCCATAACTAAAATAAAGATCTGGGTTCTTAAAAATTTCTCCCTTAAAGCTGTTCATCCCTGAATTTCCCTTCCAATTGTGGTGAATAAGAAAATTCAAACAACTTAGGCCACTGGGATCATATGTTGTACTCCCTCTCCCAAGTCTCGTCATGTACTCACCCATGCTACCATAGCACCCATACCAAAGGAACAGACCAACCATGAATAACCTTTGTGTTTCGATCCACAATCCGAATAGGGTGCTCCTTGAAATATGAATCCACCTCTAACTCAACTTCATCGGTTTGAAAAACATGATACTGGTCTGAAAAGTATCATCATAGCTGAGAAACATGAAACATGTCGTGCATAGACCGGTACCTCTGAGGTAACTATAACCGATAGGCAACCAGATCAACTCTCTCCAAAACCTCAAATGGCCCGATGTATCTTGGTGAATGCTCCCCTTGTCTCTTAATACTCCTGTTTCCCAACCTCTGTGTGACACATAAGAAAACCTGATCTCCAACGTTAAACCCCATAGGCCATCTCTATTGATCAGTATAATATTTCTGTCAATACTGGGCAGTATCCATCCTCTTATGAATCAACACCACCTGCTCAGTGGTCTCCTGGACAAGACAAGGTTCCAGAATAGCTTCTTATCTTACCTCCAGCTAACATAGAGGTGATCATCATGGCCTACCGTAAGAAGCCTCATAAGGTTCCATCTGAATCATCTCCTGAAAACTATTATTGTATGAAAAATATACTAGTGGTGTGTGTCTCTCCCAAGAGCCTCAAAATCTAGGATGCATGATCAAATCATTTCCTCCAAAACCTAAATCGTGTGCTCAGGCTTGCCATCTATCTAGAGATGGTAAGCTGTGCTCAGAAGTACTTGTGTACCCAAAGCCCTCTGTAGTCCCTGCCAGACACAAGAAGTAATCTGGGCATCCCTATCTGAAATGATAGAGTGTGAAACCCCATGAAAATTCAAGATCTCTCGAATGTACAACCTTCCAAGCTCATCAACGCTAAAGATTTCCTTAATTAGTAAGAAATGTGAAACATTCGTGAATCTGTCAACAACAACCTAAACCACATCATTTCCTCGAGGTGACCTTGGTAAACCCATCAAAAAATCCATCGCGACATCATTTCATTTCCACTCAGGAATGGGTAACTGATGTAAAAGCCCTTCTGGTCACTGATGTTTCTCCCTCACTTGTTGAAAGGTAGAATATCTCATGAAAAAACCATCTACATCTCTCTTCATAATCGGGCACCAATACTGGCGGTGTAGATCTCAATACATCTTGGTGACACCAGGATGAAATGACCACGTTGAGGCGTGAAAATCTCGCAACATCTCCTCGTGTATGTCTGATGACACCCATACATGCCCATGAAAACTCAAAACCTCATCCTCACCTATGGTCCACCCAGGAGTAGGGTCCTCTCCTAACACACTATTCCTTAGGAATAGGCCTTCAGAGTCTGAAAGATGCCTTATTCACACCCAATCTAGAAGAGTAGAGGTAACATCTATATAAGAAAGAAATGTTTTACCCTATCTATCATGCACCTCCAAATGCATCTCAGAGAACAGAGCCATAAACTGCCACTCACTGTTGGCCTCCTGAACTACCTATATCTTAGTTCTCCTGGTCAACGCATCAGCCACTACATTTCCTTTCTCAGGCATGTAAGAAGTCTCAAAGTCAAAATACTGAAGGTACTCATCCCACCTTTTCTATCTCAAATTAATATCTCACTAGGTAAAGATATACTTGATACTTTTGTGGTCAGTGTATACCACAAAATGCTCTCCTAAAAGATAATGTCTCCAATAGCATAAAGAATACACAACTGCAGCTAAATCGATATGGTGTGTTGGGTAGTTCCTCTCATGTGGTCTCAACTATTGATATCCATATGCAATGACTCATTCCCCTTGCATAAGCACTTCTCTCAGCCTGATACCTGATGCATCACAATAAATGGTGTAAATCTTTCCCAACTCTGTAAAAATTAGTATCGGTGATGAATTCAATATCCATTTCATCTCCTAAAAGGATAAATTGCATGAATCTATCCACAATTACTTTTCACCCATCTTAGTCAGGCCTATCAGTGGTGCTATTAAGCATGAAAATTCATGTATAAAGCGCCTGTAGTAACCATATAGACTTAGAAAACTCTATACCTCAAATAAATTCTTTAGAAGCTCCCAGGAAACTACTTCTCTCACTTTATCTAGGTCTATTGATACTTTTGCATCTGATATGACCTAACACAAGAAGTGAATCTGGTCCATCCAAAAGTGGCATTTTGAGAGTTCAGCATATAATTGATGCTCTCTTAGTGTACTCAATATGATCTCAATATGAATATCATGGTCATGTCGAGTGTGAGACTACACCAAGAAATTGTCCACAAAGACCACCACAAAATAATCCAAGGATGGAATACTTGGTTCATCAGTGCCATAAAAACTGTCGACGTGTTCGTGAGACTGGACGACATAACCAAATACTCATATTGACCATACTTGCTCTAAAAGGTTGTAAGAGGTATATCTGATGGTCTAACACACAACTGATGATAACTGGATCTCAATTCAATCTTTGAGAACACCCAGGATCCTTGTAGTTGATCTAAGAGATCATCAATCTTTAGAAAGGGATATTGGTTCTTGATCATAAACTAGTTCATCTTCCAATAATCCCCACAAAGTATAAGGGTAACATCCATCTTCTTCGCCAAAAGGATAGGCGAACCCCAAGGAGAAGTACTGGTTCTGATGAAACCCTTTTCTTGCAACTCCTATAACTACTTCTTAAGGTCCTATAACTCTAGTGTAGCCATCCTATAAGTAGAAATAGACATTGGTGATGCTCATGGCACAAGATCAATAGATAAATATATCTATCTATCTGGAGGTAAACCTAAAAATTCATCTGAAAATACATCTCTGAAATGATGTTCCACTAGAGGAAAGTCCATCTGGGAAGTCCCTTGTTTATCCATATATAAACTAGCAATCCGGGCAGTAATTCCTCCCAACCCATGATGCTCGGGTTCAGCTTTGCTTGCATGGACATCCTATTCTCCCTTGTGTATAAAATACCCTCCCTTTGGTGATGTGAAACTCACCCTATAGTGATAGTAGTAAAAAAAGTCTTGAAAGGTGACTAACCAGTCCATTCTGAGAATGAAATCAAAACCTATCATCTCTAAGACATAGAGGTTTTATAAGAAGTGACACCCACCAACTTCAAGAGGGCACTACTTGAACAGATGTACACTAGTCGACCTAATCCCCAACAAAGTTTATAGCATCATAACATCATCTGAATTAAAGATTTAGAGCCCAAATCTCTCCATAGTGGAAACAAATATAAAACTATGGGAAGCCTCTGTATCAAAAAGAGCATAGTCCAAAACTGAGGCAACTAGAATCATACCTCTAACTATAGAGGGTTCGGGATCCTGCTTCTATTAAGTCTACTCCACTACAAAATTTTGACCTATAACACGGCCCTGTGACCCTGTCTGACTACCCTAAGCTGATCCACCCTAGTGTCACTGAAAACCTGTAGCCTAACTACCATGACCATGACCACCTCCTCGGACTAAACGGGATGATGAACTCCAGTTCCCTAACTGATGAGAAACTGGTGGTCCTTCTCTTGAATGTGGAGTCATAAAAGAACATTTATAACTTGTTGTTGGTGAGAACATTTAGAAAAATTGTTGAATATGGCCAATCTCTCTATAAGATCGGCACTCGACTGGGTCATTTGGGTAATGTGGTCTCATATGACCAATATTCCCACACTGGTAGTATACCACCTAGCTACCTAAAGAAACATCATGTGAAAGCTCCCAGTGCTGTTTCCTACTATCTGTTGAATGATTACCAGCCCTGGATGCTGAACCTCCCTATCTCACATTCCCAAATACCTTATATTTCACTCGGTAATCAGTTTCTAGTTCACTATATCTATCACTGAAGTCATCCTAAAAACATTCACCTATGATCGGATGTCATACTTGATACCATCCTCAAATCTCCTAGCCAAAGATAAGTCATCAACTTCTAGAACAGGTGTGAAGCACTGAAGTTATGTAAAATGAGAAGATTAATCCATCACTGAAAGAGATCCCTGCTCCAAATGCAAGAATTCTCGGGATCGATCGGCCCTCAACGTCTCAGGGTAGAAGTAGTCCTATAAAGTCCTCTGAAACTCTTCCCAATCCATATCCTGGTGACTTCCTTTTTTTGAGATAACATCCCACCATATCTTGTAAGAATCACATAGCATGTACATCGCGAGCTTCACCCTCATATTTGGAGGCATCTCCAGATGCTCAAAGATAGCAAGTATGGCCTCCAACCATGACTGTGTAGCCTCTAGTCGTCCATCCCCTGAAAAAGTGGGAGGATATTGCTGCTGGAACACCCTTGTCAACTCCTCCATAGTCAGTGAAGGATATGGTTATCCTTTAAAAGTCTATAACATTCTGAAAAATACTTCACAGAACTATGCATCAACACCTGTGTCTGGTATAATAGCTGGTGCCAAGACAGGAACGACGGGAGGATCTGCAAGTAGTCCTTGATCTACCATTTCTGGTGTTTGATCCTCACCCTATACCTGGTGTAAAACCAGAGGACGTCTTTGTGGCATGACTCTTCAAGGTCAATCGCACACCTCAGTTCAATATTATCAAGGATAGTAACTTAAAAGTTCAAGAAATGAACAGGAGAATAAATAATTCAAGTTTTACAAGAGGGTTACATGGAGTGTAGAACCACTACACTGTGTTTTCCCTTATGCTTTAACATGGGAGTGTACCTCTACCAACCTAGTAGTTGAACACCTCATACACATGGAATTTTCTTCCTAATACATGGTGTGTTCTTGAATTTTACCTCCTTCCTAAGTTCTTCTACATGGCTAGAACTACACGGTTCTCTCCTGGTGTAACACTACACGGTGTGTTCACCCCTGACATGGCATTTACTATTAAGTTATATCCACCCATGTCATTAGTCACATGGATGGATACATGGTCAATTACTACACGGCATGCATAAACAAGGCATGGCATGTACCATCTGAATTGCATCCATTTGTGTCGTTAGTCACATGACCAGATACATGGTCTCTACAGAACAACGTGTACTTCCAATACACTGTGTGTTCTACCAAACATTTATCAACCCTATGTATCTGCTCACACAGTCAATCACACGGTTAAATACTACATGGTGTGTACATATATTACATGGTGTGTACCTAAGAAAAGTTTTTTCCTCAGAACAGAAGAACACATGGCATGTGTTCATAACATCACATGTCGTGTTGTCTAGGTTTCCCGACAGTAATACTTTAAAAATTCTCTGGAACCCTTAAAAACTTAAGAAGATTTTCCAAGTCATTCCATGTTCCAATCCATGAGATCCCATACTTCCCATGAATCAAAGTTTTTCATCCTATTTCATATCATGCATTAATAGAATTCAATTAAAGTTCAAACATGATCCATCAAATTCCGATCCAAGAGGGACCATAACACCTTAGGGACCAAATATTGGAATCCATCTAAATGAAACTTTATATATGCCAATACCCTATCAAAATAGCAAGTATTTATATCATCAAATCTATCACAACAGCATGCATATCTATCACAACATCTATCACAACAGCCTGTAATCAGTAATGCACCCTAAATGGCATGATAAGAATGCATGACATGTGATCTCTAGAAAGTGCCTATATGATGAATGAGATGGAATACCCTCATATAATTGGGATGAAACTGAAATATAACCACAATGATATCAATAATAATAGAAAAAAGCAAGTGCATCACCTAATGGTGAAATAAAGTCAACTGTAACAATTGAAAAATCAGAAAATTCTAATATTCGAGGTAACTTGTCTTTTTCCTATGCATGGATTAGCTACTCCTGGGCACATATTATTACCAAATACCTGTTCCTTTCTATCCTAGTATATAGTCTCTAAATAGTAATGTAAATTAGAAAATAACCTCCTCTAATACCACTTTGTAACGTCCCGGTTCAGGGTGCCACCAAAGGGTGCCCCATACCCGGTTGGTCGCATGACCTCAAGCGCATTTCTACAAACATTAGAGGCTTCCAACTAGAAATGAGGGCCAAGGTCTAATAAAGGGGAAACTATTCCCACACTAACAGAGTATTCATAGTGGAATAATAAATAGTAAACAATATCAGAAGCAGTAATACCGTATAACAATAGTAAACAGCATAAGACTAATATTAATATAACAATTGAAGCATATATAAATGATGCATGTCACATGTGTCTAGGAAAGGATCCAAACAAGACACAATGCTGGAAATACACTACCGAAACCAAATTACAGAAAAGTAGTAAACTCCAACAGCATCGCAAGCCTTAGCTTGGTCTCATGCTCTCCAGCTCCAACACCAATCAAGTACCTGATGAAGAAGGGCGCTTTCCCTTATCTATAAAAAAACCATATAATCTATTTGGGTCCAAACACATGACCCAAACAGGGTGTGAGACGAATCCCAATAGGAAACCTCCAAAAGATTAGTGCCTAACTTTCAGTAAATATATATATATAAAGCAGGTAATATGCAGAAATGAAGTAATAAACTAGGATATACTCAAAATTAACAATCCTACAATTTTCAATTACATTCATTTACATTTATTATTCATCAGTTGAATCATGTAAACCTTGGGATCTAGCCTAAGATTTGTTTCCCCTGTGTAATAGTAATAAACAGATGTCTCATAATACCATCTAAAAAACAATTAAGACCAAGTATAAGCTTGTGATTTGGATTGGAAGACTCATCACAATAATTTAATTAATAAATCATGATCCTTTGGGAAATTTTTAATAGTCTAATCCCCCTGGTCTAACATAAAAACAATCATTTAATAACAACCCTATGGGAATATTTCTTGGTCTAACCCCCTTGGTCTAACTTAGCACTATAATTTAAAAATGACCACTTGGGCAGCTCACACGGCCAATACCCCTTGATCAACATAACATCAATTCATTTAATAATGATTATTTGGGTAGCTATCGTAGTCTAACCCCTCTGGTCTATGACCACCCCGTAGATCTCATTGTAAACACCTTTGGGTCAATATAACAACAAAACATACATAGATTACCCTACCTTGGGAAGCTCTCACGGTCAAATTATCCATGTTCAAACTTTCACAATGCGTATCACATGCATCTCATATAATCATTGACTCTATCCTAATAGCAAGGTATGGAAAACACGACAAACCTAACAGGAATCCTAGACCAAATAGTCAGAAAATAGTCAACAAGGGAAACTAACCCTTAGTGTACCATAATCAAGGTATATAACCTTATGCGTAAGAAACTACCATTTTATCAATCTACCAAACCATCACAGGTAATAAATAGGGTCAAATTCCAAACCTAGAAAACCCCAAACATGGGTATATGGCACTTTTAGCATTTATAATCCAAATACAATCAACAAAAGGAACAAACCACCTACCTTAATATTGTACGATCAACAGTATTGAACTTCAGCACTTGAATCGTCCTAGAACGACATAGATCTACTAAAAGGGTAAAATTGATCATCCCATGATAACTCACAAGAGAGTAAGAATTAGGAAGAAATGATATTTGGAAATAGAGAACTCGTATGTGGGAATCCAATAAAACCGACAATATATTAATCGGAGCTCATATGGAGAACCGGGAGGAGCTTGAAGTTTTTGGTTGTTTTGTCGCTATCCTATACAAACCGATGGGAGAAAAATACATTTTCGAGGATGAGATGTGACCCCACACTGATTTATAAAATAAAAAGAATAGTACATGGCGTGTTAATTTAATTTACACATTGTGTACTAGCCTCAAACAGCCCCTACTTTAGGTAGTCTTCCAAGTCACCTACATGGCTATGTACTCAGTCATTACACGGGTAGTATATATCTATACGTGACAACTGGGTAAATGGTGTGTACTTAGAAAATTTCTCATTTCTTCCTTTTTCCTCAAAAACAACCCAAAATAAAGATCCATACCAGAAATGAAGATCTGGGTTCTTAAAACACCCCATGATTAGAGTGCGTAATCCATATGGGAAAAATTAATCCTCGGATGTGAAAACTAACCACTGGAGGAGTGGATGATTGACGCCCTCATGTGCTCATTCAAGATTACCTTGATGAGAAGGTGCAAGAGAATGAGCGTGGTCTCAGTGTTGGATTGCATCAGAGGAAGGAAATCAACACCCAAAAGCTTCAGGAGGATGAAAAGGAGATCTAATGCTTAGGAATGTGGCTAGTTGAGCAATTCTCATTCATTGACACCCAAGCAGATCTCGTATCACAATTACAGGCTTAGTTGGTAGAAGATGAAGAGAAGATAAGTGAAGCATCCTGTGAAATGGAAAACATCCAAGTTAATAAGGATCTGGCACTGACCAGGGCTAATTAACTGCACCCCATAGCCGGAAAATAATAGAGTTATCTTAACAGATGAAAACAAATCCTAGAGGCCACACACCAAAGAGTAGTGAAGCTAATATGTTCCATTGAAAGGGCCACCCTATCTATTAGATGGGCCAATCCTTGGGGTTTGTAATTTTCATGGACTAACAAACATAATTTCATGATTTCTCACTTATTTTGGTTTCATGCATGAGTTTAATATCTGATTTGATTAATGCATCTCAATCATATCTGTGAAACAACTAGAGATCAATTCCTAAGCTCACGTGGGTCATGCCCGATGTGAGAAACAAGGGATGACCACGTAATCGTTCACCTTGAACACGAGAGTGCTAAACAATTATCGGACACCCAGGATCTAGATGACCACTCAAAGTTTCCGGTAGAAGATATGGGGTTATGACTAGAGAATATAGTTCTCATAATATCTAAATTTCTCATTCCCAATATGCTCTAGCGCACAAGCAGTATAACGCCAGGGGCGTTGGAATAAATCCTAATGAAAGGGGAAGGAAAGTGTGAATCACAATACCCAAAATTCAGAATGCAGTGAGGGTGGCATGATGATGGAGGATAACTATTGACCTTGTTTGACACAAAGTATCCATATTGTGTTAGCATTAAATGGGAATAAATAATTGAGGTTCAGCCACTGACTGAATTCAAAAACATGGGGCCAAACTCGATGTGTCGTCCAATGTCCTCTAGAATGCCAACCCAGGATGGTAGGAGATCCTTAAGTCCAATCATCCTAACCATTAGGGGGTTACCTCAAATGTGAGAGAAGGTGGGGATCTGAAATATATATCACAAAAATCATGGTGATGGAATGATGGGTTGTTCGAATAAATTCCCACACTCTTGAAAATATTCCATTGTGATGAAAGTACATTGGGTGAGCATATCAATCTGAAAAAAAAAAGATCAAACCTACTCTAAATATGACCTATTTGGCGAGGTCCAAGAATGCCTTGAAGTTTTACATCATGAAAATGAGGATGATATATGCATATTTTAGCATCATACGGTGATAACAGTATACAGAATATTTTAACATCATATGACCAGGAAGTTGTGTATAGTTTGAGGTCATACTGTACAGACCCTGGTTAATAGCTTAAAGTCTTGCCATGCATACTATGGATTTATAATTTAGGGTCATATAATTTGGACCATAATTGGGGGGAATATACGGAAGGGTTAATAGACTTGTGGCTAGGCTTGAGGTGAGGTTCTCGGGTGTCTCTACATATCTTGAAAGGTTGGGAATAAAGTTACATGTAGTTCTTGAATCACAGCGTGGCTAGAAACCAATAGTGGTGGGGGTAATCCTCTCTAGAGAGGAAACTGAAGCATCCAATAATTTTTACGAGGCATCCTAAACTTATCCAGGGTGTGTCCATAGTTTAAGGTCATGCGTTGAAGTACATGGGCACCCCAAGGGAGAGATATGTGTTGTAGTACATAAACCCGACGTGAATGAGGACAAAAGAAGTCTACACCACACCACATGTTCCTGAAATGGGGGATAGGTACAAGATGTTATAAAGATGAAAGGGGGTGTGACTAGATCATGGATAAAGATTCTATAAAACACTACATATCTCATGAGAATGAGAATCAATCCACACATATTTCATGAATATGGTATAATAGATGGTCAATACCAAAAGGAGTGATACCCTCTCTGGTGAGGAAAATCATAGTTATTACACATTTTAATGTCATACAAACTAGGACACTGGAAATATTAGTTTGAAGGTTGTATAGTTTGGATAGTATGGGGTATAGAGGTGAATTATAATGTTATGAGGCAGCCCAACATGAATAAGGACAAGAGGAGTCAACATCAAACTACACCTTTCCATAGAGGAAATCCCTGACTGAGTAAAGGGAGGAAAAGTTCATGACTCTATGGATGTACCCAAAGGTAAAGTACTCTAGAATTACTACATATCTCACAAGGGTGAGAATAAATCCATATGTAGTTCTGAAACTCCATGAAATTTAACGTCATGTGGTAATGCTGCATAAGATCCTGTTTTATTGTCATAGAGCACGGACCATAGGGAAGTGTGGTTTTTCCATGCAGGTAGAAACCTCGCCAAAATCCCTAATCCCACGTGATACTTGTTCAGTGTGGGAAACAAGGGTGGATAATATATTTACAATACATGGGAGAACACTATAAGGAATGAGGGTGTGAAGTCAAGGATGAACCCACAATGCTAGTTCGTCATCTCAATGTGAAAAGGTGCATGGAGGGATAACACCAAGGGTTTCAAATATTCGTCTGAACATAATGAAATGGAAATGGATATAAATCACAAAACCAGTATTTTGGGAATAATGGGTTTGGTGTAATGATGGAGGATAACTTTTGACCATATTTGAAGCACAGTATCCATATCATGTGACTTGGTATGGGAACAAACAAGTGAGGTTCGACTACTGACCATATTTGTGACACGGTATCTGTCTTAAATGTGGTTTTAAATCTTTCAAAAATTTGTCCTAAAACTGTAGGTAATTCATAAGACTGGTCATCCATAATTTCTAGGGGTCCTTTCAGATGTGAGAGATGATAGAGACCCAAACAAAGGGATGCGTGAAGTG
Organism: Viscum album; assembly: GCA_963277665.1. Lineage (NCBI taxonomy): Eukaryota > Viridiplantae > Streptophyta > Magnoliopsida > Santalales > Viscaceae > Viscum > Viscum album. The sequence continues at coordinate 1,438,055,007 of OY728164.1, forward strand.
TGGAAATGGAATGAGATCATGTCCATACAGGATCCAACACTCTAGGTCCTAAACCATAGTGCCTCTAAGAATTTTGATGAGGTGGGATAGAGGTCGAAGGTCTCAACTAGGGGAAGATGACTCAAGGAGATGAGCTAAAGGAAGGGGTAAAATGGGATAGTGAACCCGAGATGGACTTGAGGTGAAATTCCCGAGCGTTCCTACATATCCCATAAGGAAGGGAATTAATCCATACACAATTATTGAAATTCCATGTAGTTTAACATCATGCGATAAGGATGAATATGAAGGGGAAATCTCATAGGGGGAGTGCATAGAACGGTTATTATAGGCCCGACGTGAATGGGAAAAAAGTCCACATGTCACACCATGTAATCCCATAAGAACCATGGATGAGGGTCTGAACAAAATTTTAACACCTCAAGCTTCCACGGTACGCTTCTCTTTGTATAATACAATAATTTGTGTTGTACGTAATTTCGAGTTCTAACACACCACAACCAATCAAACTAGCCGTTAGGAATAGTAATACCCACTTTTTAAAATTTTATAAATTTTATCTTTCCAAATGGACTTCATTTTTGGATTCGTAATATCGAAATTATCTTAGGGTGAATTTTTGGTATTTTTCTGAAAACTTTCAATTTTTGATGAATAGTGAAAAACACAGAGTTATAGTTTAAAACCGAATTTTTATTTAAATAATTATTTATTTTATTTAAAATTATTTTAGGTCAAAATAGATACATAATATCTATATAAGGTCAATGTAATTCATTGGATTCAGTTTATAATAATTTTAGATATAAAAAAAATTTATTGAACATTTCACCGTCTTTTACCCACCTCCTAGGAGAATTTGCAAATTCACATAAAAATTAATTTTACCACTTCTCTGAGTGGAATTTCAAAAATCCAAGAGACATGGTTTATATCAATAAGTAAAATGTGGTTCAATAAGATGAAAATAATTTTTGGTGAAGAGTAACTTTTTACTTTTATTTACCACGGTTAAAAGTAAATAGGGTAATTAAGGTTAAAAATGATATTATTATTACCCTAAAACATGTCCTAATTCTATTGGATAAGTATAATTCGACCAAAAACAACATTAGGAATAAAATATGAACCTCTTTGGTCCACTTGGATTAGATTCGGACATTTATTATTATTTAATTCAAAGAAGAGTTAAAAGTGTTAAATTCAAAGTTTAATAACTAAACCATTTTTAATATAGGGTTACACATAAGATAAATTAGACTATAAATATTCATTATAAATCTAAAAATATTTCCTACAAAATGGTATTTTATTTATATTTTTAATACATTAAATGATTTAATTTATTTATGACACAATGATGATGTAGTAATTACCTAATTAATGAAATAATAAAATAATTGATATTATAAATATCCAAATAAATATAATTTAAGACTTTTTATGAATTAAACTAATTTTCTAGGTTAATATGACATGTTAGGGTTGGTTTGATGAATTTTTTTCGAAGTAATAATGCTGTTATGAATTTAGAAAAAACAAAATACCAAATAGTGTCAAAATTGACATAAAAGAGTTTTTAAAACAAATATTATATTATTAATTGATATTCTATTCCTAAAAATATAAGGTTTGGCCAAATAACTTATAATTATAGGTGTATCACTAATTAACAACTTGGGATTCTCTTGGCTTGTTATAGTAAGTTTATTAACCATATAATATAAAAATACAAAGAGACATGGTAAATGTCAAATTATTTAACTAAGAGTTAAATCTAAAAGATAAAGTTAATATAGTGACCCAAACCTTTATAAAACCTATTGTTTGAGTGGTTTTAAACCTATCCCCACCTTATACTTTAAATAATCAATTTTGTAGCTATTATAAACAGAAAATTATTTTATTATAAAATAATATTTCTATCTTTTCCTAAGGTGCCCCTCACCCCTCTTAGAAAAGGGCACTCCCCCTTCCCTAAAATTCACACCTTCAAAGCCATTTGGATTGGACAAACCCTACCCAAATACCATATCAATTTTCCTCCATTCATCCTAGAGGCCTTCATTTAGTCATAAATCCAACTTAAGGAGCCCTTTTGATCAAATCAAAAGGAAGAACCCAAAGAAGAGGTAAATATCTCACCACCTCTTTCAAGTTCCTTTCTTCTTCCACTTCCTTTTTCTTTGTTGTTTCTATTATAAAATAATAAATATAGTTTCTTATATATACTGTGATGTTATTATAAATATGGTACAACCAAATTAATTATTCTATCCATCCTTTGAATGAAATGTCACCATATGTGCGTATGTACGGCTTACCGTCTCCATGTCATGGTGTAATTGTTATTCAATACATTATTATTTGGATGGGTATAATAATGATGTTTAATTGATGTAAATAATAAATATAACATGATAATTATTCTTTATATATGATATACCATCCAATTATATATTATTTTAATATCAAAAAAATGATATTATCGCTCCTGCGTACGTACATATTACCGTCTCCACGAACGTGATGAGATTCATTCTTCGTCGTATCCATTCAAGAATAACTTTTATTAGATGATTAAAAATAATGTTTAAAGACTTTATATCATTCTGGATATTAATAAGATACATCCCATCCATAACAAATATGACTCACATAACAAATAATATAAAGGAAAATGAATCTGTTAACACCTGAAACAACGATAAAACTAAGATATTATTAACAAAGAAATATTAAAAGATCATATATGATATCATATTAATGTATATTATTCTTGTATAATTTAATAACAATTATTTCACCATTATATATGATGTTAACCTACCCTCGACCAAGGAAAAGTAAAATGTAAGGGTTAATTCTACAATCTCTTCATTATCCGAGGTTGTTTATACATAATTATCTACTGGGACCTCTTTATCATCCACATCCATGTTTCTTAAAAATGTATTTCAAAACATTATTACTATTTTATATACTATGGGTGAAAGTAATTTTTACCCTTGTTTGAATTTTTATAAGATGTTTATAAAGGAATCTTTTCGTTGTTTTCCAAACAAGGTCCTTTATAACCTTTTTGACAGAATTAAGGTAAGAATGTCTTTTTTAACTTATACGGTGGGTGCGGCTATTTTCCATTGTTATAACATCATAAAAGCTTCCCTTAAAAGTTTATAAGAATATTTCCAAAAAAAATTCTTTTATAATTATATGAATTTTAAATTATTTCAAAATAGAAAGAAATATTTCTTTAAAAAAGGTTTTGATTTCATCTATGTCAACATCCTTTGATGGATTTTATGTTTATTTGAAGTTGATTTATTATGATACAAAACATTTATATTGTATTGAAGGTTTTGTGATATGTTTGACTGTGGATGTGTTATTTTTGTACCATTCATGGTATGGATAAAGTATTGACATTTCGTATTCTAGTTTTAATATGAATGTTTATGTTATGTTTAAACCTTCTCATATGAGGAATGCATTGGACTTAGTATGTGACGGGTGGAGCCCGATATAGCTCCTTGATGCATCGGTAGGTCCCATGAGACAAACTAGTGTCTTGGCACAAGGCCTTGACAAAATATTATTTGTAGTATTGGCACAAGGCCTTGACTATGTGGTTATCAAAGTCTGGCATTATACATTCCATCATTATTAATTTGGCTATTGATATTGCATGTGATTATTCGACTAGTAGAATATCCATGTGAGAAAGTAAATGGAATTATTTTGATTTTATCTTTGCAATATTATGATGAATTTGAAGTTTAAAAGGCTTTTGTTTTAGTTTTATACATTAATTTAAATGTTTATGCTTATTTATGAAAGTTTCTGTTATTATTATCCTTACTGAGCATCTGAGCTCACCCCTGTCTATGTTTTATTTTTCCCAGGATGCAAATAAGTATATTATGACTGACCTGCAGAGATAGTCTATAGGATCTCAGTGTTTTATATGGAAATGAGGTTGTTGTAGTTTTCCATTTATGATTTAATGTAAACCTTATGAATGTATCTAGTATTTACCAGGCTACTAAACTAATCGGTCTTTAGAGACTTGATCTTTTGTGATCATTCCAATGTTATGTAATAATGCAATAACTCTGGGTAACTGGGGTCGGGGTATTACAAAAAGAGATAATTTATGGATCCTAGGATGGACCTAAGGATAAAACACTCGGGAATTCCTACGTATCCTGCAAGGGCAGGAATCAATCCACTCATAATTCTAGGATGTGTCAAGGTAGAGGACCAATGCTAAAGGGGAAACACCTTCTCAAACGAAGACATTATACAGCTGGGTAGTTTATCAGTACATAGCCTAGATGTAAGAGGTGTAGTTTAATGTCATACAATAAGGATGTAGAGGAAATGGAGATATTCATAAGAGAGGCACATAGTGAGGCTGTTGTAAACCTGAAGTGGATGGGGATGAAAGTCCACACCACACCACATGCTTATAAAAGGAATCTCAGGCCGTAAGGCTGAAAATAGGGAACTTGGGGATGGAACTGAAGAAAAAACATATGGGTGTTCCTATGTATCCCATAAGAACAATAATCAATCCATATGTAGTTCTCTAATTTCATACAGTATAACATCATATGATAAGGACGTAAGGTAAAAGGGTATATTTTGGAGGGAGGGTCAAATGGTGTGTCTGTTGAAAACCCGACGTGAATTAGGACAAAATAATTCTACATCATATCATATGAAACCCTATAAGAGAACTAAACCCAGAGGGGGAAACCAAGGAGATGGAGAGATTTGTTGGGCTGGACCTAAAGACAAAACCTCTGGGTGTTTCTATGTATCCCATAAGGAAGGGAATCAAGCCACACATAGTTCTAGAAATTTCATGTAGTTTAACATCATGTGGTGAGGAAAAAGAGGGGATATCCCTGAAGGGGTACACGTGACATGGTAATTATAAGCCTGAAGTGAATGGGGGAAAAAGTCCACATCGCGCCACATGCTCCGGGATACTTAGTCCAAGAGGACAAAAGGAAAGAAGAATATGTGGTACTTGGGGTTGGACCCAAAGAAAAAAATTATGGGCATTCCTATGTATCCCATAATGATAGGAATCAATCCACACATAGTTCTTGAAATTCCATGCAGTTTAATATCATGTGATAAGGAAGAAGTAGATATTAGATTAAGGTCATAGATCTTGGACCATATATGCCAAGTTAAATGTTTTGTGTGTAGGAAAGAAGGGTAGAAAAAGGTGAATCACCACGCCTGATGTTTGGGAGACTATGGGGATAGTGATAATGATGAATGATGACTACTAACCATGTTTTCGACACAATATCCATATTGTTTTACTTGGAATGGGAATATACAACTGATTATCGATCGTTTACCATATTTTCAATGTGGGATCTGTCTCAAATGTCATTTGAGATCCTCCGGGACATTGGCCCAGTATGGTAGGTGATCCAAGGTGGCATGATTCCAAACCACTAGGGGTTCTTTAGGATGTGAAATATGATGAAGACCCAAATGACAGGATGTGTGAAGTGTGGTGGTACCTATGCATTTTAATTTCTATCGGTAAGGATGAAAGAGATCTTAGTTTAAAGTCATAGATCTCAGACCATGATGTCTGTTTATCTCTTTCAGTCTATCGTCATGAAGGACAAAAGGGATCTTAGTTTAAGGTTGTAGAGCTTGGTCTGTTTGCAGCTTATCTTCATGAAAGACAATAAGGACCAATCATGTGAAGTAATATTTGAGGAATTTGACATTGGTGAGAAGAGTGATACGCTCACCATCCATGGTGATCAAGGAGTATGCACCATTAGGGTAAACGATGTGAATGATATAGGGTCCCTCACATTTGGGTTCCAACTTTGGTGGTTTCCTTCCTGATATCATTGGAATCCTTAGGGCCAATATCTTTTCACTTTGAAGTAAGGAATGAAGGTAAACTTTCTTATTTAAATCTCTAGATATCTTTTTTTGATGTCTTTCTAGATTGTGCCGGGCATGAAGCCTATTCTCGTCAAGGGATTTCAGTTTAGCAAGATGAAATTATACAACCTTTTCTAATGTCTTTTGATCATAAACGTCTATGTAGAGTGACAAAAACTAAATATCAATGGGTAGGACTACCTCTGTTTTGTACACTAGGTAATATGGGGTCACCTGGGTGGAATTACGAGTCATAGTCTAGTAATCCCAGAGAGCATAGGGAGGCTTGTCTGGCTAGCTCTTCCTGTTTTGACCAACCATCTTCTACAAGATGTTAGAGAGGGTTTTTTTGAATGCCTCGATCTTCCCATTTTCTTCCACATTATAGTGAGATGTATGATTAGAATTTATATCGTACTTGGCATAAAATTTCTTCATCTCAACTACCCAAAAGTTGGTGCAGTTATCGGTGAGGATGGTGTGAGGGACCCCGAATCGGTGTATGATATTGGAGCTCACGAAATAAATGATATAACGGGCATTGACTTACTTGATCGGAACTAACTATTCCCACTTGGAAAAGAAATCCATAGCGGTCAAGATGAACCTTCACTAGCAAGCTGTCCCTGGTGGATATTATCCCACAACATCGAGTCCACAGACCGCAAAGGATCAACAGTACTTAGTAGTTTGAAGAGGCTATGGAAGCTGATGCAAAAAATTGGCATGAACCTAGTATGTGTGGAACCTCTTGTAGAACTCAATACAGTCATAGATCATGGTAGGCCAAAAATATCCCAACCTTCGGATCTGGTGGGAGAGCTTCGACCCAACCTGATGAGATCTACAGGAACCAGCATGAACTTCCTACATAACCTGGGGAATCTCATCTCCTTGGATGAAATGGAGGAGAACTCCATCAAACCCACATGTGTAGAGGATATTCTCAAGGCTGGGACCACTCTAGAGGGTGAACTACACTGCATGCCAGCAGACTCGTTCATGTTTAGCTTGATCTTTCAGGATATTACTATATTAGAGATACTTGATAAAGAGATTTGTCCCACTAAGGGTGCCTTCTACTTTGGAAGGTGGGTTGGGGGTCCCGATGTGGATGCACCAGTGGTGAGATGAATTACATACTAGTTGTCATCATCATTTGGAGTGATGGGAGCAATGACTCTTTAATGCACCACATGGATAATCAAATCATCCTGGTCATGCTATACAAGAGATGCGGCAAGGCTGGCCAAGGCATAGGCTCGACTGTTCTATAACTGAGGGACATGAGTGACTTCAATTCTGGAAGGGGACTGGGCTATTAGCCAATGATTGTGTTCTAGCAAGGGTACAAGATCTATATTCCTAATGACGTATTCATTGTTGATCTACCTAATAACCAGTTTGAAGTCCTCTTTCACATGTAGGTGGGAAACATCAATCTCAAGGGACAACTTAAGTCCAGTGATAAGAGCATGATATTCTACCTCATTATTGGTGAAGCCTTCTAAAAATAAGAATGAATAGGGTATGATAGCCTACACAGGTATAGTGAAGATGATACCCAGGCCAACCTTGTTAAGCATGGGATCATTGAGTTTTCTACTGGTAGGGCTTCATACAATTCCATCAAAGTGCATCTGTCAACATGGTATGGTTTGATCCACCAAACGGATGGATTCATCTAGGAATTCAAGATCCAAAGACTACTCTATAGGGGCTGGATGAGAAGAAACAAATTCTTCCAGTGCCTAACCCTTGACAGATTTTTGTGGAATAAACCTAATGTCAAACTCTGGAAGGATTATTTCCCACCGAGCTAGATGACCTATCAACATGGGGCAGCTCAGGATATATTTCGGTGTGTCTATGTGAAACACCAGTTGTATCTTATGTTGTTGCAGGTAATGTCTTAGTTTTTGGACTATGAATACCAGTACAAGGAAGCTCCACTCGATAGAGAAATATCTAGTCTCTATATCGAGGAGAATGCAGCTGAGATGATATAAACTATTTTATGTCCCCTTATTGTTCTTATGTGTGAGAAGGGAATTGAGGTACTGTTCTAGGGCGGTCACATAAAAGGTGAGTGGATTTTCAAAGATGGGTGGCATCAGAACTGGAGGTTGTAGTAGGTACTGCTTGATCTCCTCAAAAGCAGCCTGACACTCTTCATCCAACTAGTAGTCAGAACTTTTTTTCATGATCCAGGAAAGGGGATTACACTTTCCAACCAATTTCATAATGAATCATAATATATAGGCTAATTGTCCTTGAAAACCTTGAAGTTTTATAATGTTTCTCAGGGGAGGAATATGAATGATAGCCTTGATCTTTTCTAGATCGATCTCAATGCCTCTATATCTAACAATAAATCCAAGAAACCTTCTAGAGGTAACCTCAAAGGAACACATCAAGGGGTTCATCTTCAGATGCTAGGAGAGGAGGAATTCAAACACTTTCTCAATATCTTTGAGATGGTCCTAACGCTGGCGATATTTTACCACCAAATAATCCACATATCATTCCACAAATGTCCCGAGGATCATCTTGAATATGCAATACATGGAACATTGATTGGTGGCACCAGCATTCTTTCAAACAAAAGGCATTACCTGGTAATAAAATGTACCTTGCGGTGCTTTGAAGTTGATATACTCTTCATCATCAAGGTCCATTCAGATTTTATTATATCTAAAATAATCATCCATAAATGAGAGATCTTGGAATCTAGCGGTAGCATCGATCAACAGCTCTATCACGGGAAGGGGAAAATCATCCTTCAGGAAGTGATGCTTGAGATCTTAAAAGTCTATGGAGACTATGATATATATGTTCTTCTATTGAATAGAAACAATGTTTTCTATACATTTTAGGTACTGGACATCCTTGATAAAGTTGTATTTAATGATCTTATCAACTTTGGCCTCGATCATGGCACAATGAAAAGGGTGCATCTTTCTTAGAGGATGTTTAAACCCATGATGGTTCATCAGGAGACCAAGGCCGTGGATGGAGACCTGAGGATCCAGTCCTGGAATCTTACTATAGCTCTAGGTGAATACATCTCAATGATTCTTCAGTAAATTCATAAACTATTACTTCTCCTTTCCAGACATGACTGAGCTTACCAATATTGGTTTTAGATCTACCTCGGTGTCGAGGATCACCTATACCAACTCATCAAAGGCGATGGATACACCTTACTTAAACACAAGGTGGTCCTTCAAAATTCTCTTCATCATCCACAACGATAGGATCATTGGTAGGGGGAATTAATCTAAGTTTGGTGACCTTGAAAGAATACTGGTTCCAGCCTGAGTGGCAGTGAAATCTTTATCGGAGGGATCCCTCACTACTAAAACCATGGAGAAAAAATCTATCGATCTGATCCCATAAGGCCTTCGACCCAAGGGGCCACATTTTATGGTATCAAAGTAGTAGTGGCGAGTCAGATTTAGTTAGTTCAACTTGTCCCACTAAAACAAGAAAGTCTGATGTATTTATATTTTCATGAGGTGAACATCTTGATACCTCATAGGGGTAAGGATCTCTGGAATCACTTGATCTTGATTCATATAGGAGTATGGATTTATCTTTCTATGCACCCTGCTCTGGGGAATGAGCTTCCCCCTTATCCCAGAGATAAAACAAATAGTGTCCCATGTCTAGGGTTGTGTCCTCCAATCAGTGAATTGGGAAAATGTAGGCATCATCTAGGTCTTCCCATGGGTCAGCCATGACAATGTTATGCTCAAATTCATTGTCCTAAATCTAATTGTCCTTGCTCTTGTAGTAGTTGGAATCTAGGTAGTGGGATTCACAAAAGGAAAAGGGAGACGCATTATCTTTAAGCATGTCCACTCGACCATTAAGGTATTACTTGAGGCATTGGTGATATTATTAAGGGACTACCACATGCAGATGAATCCATGGTCTACCCATCAACACATTGTAGGTGGTGTCCTGTGAGACAACCATGAACTCTGTGTTGGAAATCAGGCCACTAAATTGGGTCTTAAAGAGGATTTTTCCAATAGGAATCTGCTCTATCCTGTCATAACCTTGGATCTTCAGGTTAGAGGGATCCAGATCTATTTCAGATAGCCCCAGCTTGTGGAGATTTTGGGTCAGGATGAGATTGATCTTGAAACTTGTTTTGAAAATATAGTGATAGACTTCCATGTCATTGAACTGGCCAGTGATATACAACAAGTGAATATGCCCCTAAATGGGGTAACCTTCATCTTATCTAGAAGAAATAAATGATGTCCTAATATTTCGCATGCTCAACTTCCTCATCATGGAAGGATTTTGCAGCCGCTACCTTTGTCTCAAACTATAGAAGGATTCTTAAAGCCTCTCTGAGGGATTCACTCATGTCTATATAGAGGCAGAGAGCCTCAAGGATCGATATCCTTATAATAATTATGTCAAGGTGCTTAAGTAAGTCATACTTTTGTATGAGGCGCACACTTATACCAATAGGAGGTTTCTCCATGGAAGGAGGTATGACGGGTGCTGCTGTTCAAAACAGTGGATTTTGGCTGGTGTTGGGGATATCCCGTTGCTAATCTATTGAACGATTCATATTGACCACTGGTTGAAGACCAGATGACTAAGATCTGTCCACAAGTGAACATGGCTGATCATAGTTTGGTCATGGAAGCTTTTTCCCATCAAAAAATCTGAATGGTAGTGGGGGTGAATCTGATGAGATAGGATGAGAAAGATGGGTATACTGAGACCTACATTGGGCTTGTTGTATGGTCTCTATGGCATGAATGTCTTAATTGGGTGCATTGTCCTAAACATTCTGGAAATTGGTATACCCATGGCTCTATCGATGCTGTCATTGACTAGGGATGTTAGGAGGGTCTGTCTGGCGCTCTTTGTCACCAGGTACCATGTAAGGGTCCACCAGTTAGATGGTATTATCCAAGTCATACTTCTGATAATCACTCAAGGAGTCTTCTATTGTTGGTAAAATTCTATGGGAAATCCCCATCTCTGGGGGCATGAAATCACTAAGAGTATGGGATAGATTTGGAATAGGTGGATGGATTTGATCTACCTTGCATTGTTGGAACCTTCTCTCCCAAGATGGTGAAATATGAGGTGTCGATGCAGAGGTAGTAACTGGTGGTAGCACAATGGCCTCATATGGATCGGGTTTATTCAAACAGGCATGGATAATACTATAGGCCTCAGAAATTACTTTGTGTTATATCCGATTGTCATACTTTTGAGACCCGCGGTGAGAGACCTAATTCCATTCACCCTTGTTATTGCTATCAAACTTTTCAAACACACATTCCACTCATGTCAGGGCTAGACCTAATCTAACTATGCTTTTATTTACCTGGTATTGGATCCTATCTTTGAACATATAGAACTGATTGAGGGTATGCCCAAGGAACCGGTGATAGGGACAACAGTTGGGGTGATCAGTGAGATCTACCTTTTAAGGCCTCTTGTATTCTAAAAACTGCAAGATTCCCTAATACAAGGCACTCCAGAAGTAGATAGGGACCTGGGCCTCATTGAATGAGTAGGTATAGTTTCTCTAATTTGGTAAGGGGTCACTAGGATCTTGGCTCTAACGAGGGTTTGGAGCCTAGCGATGTGGTGGAACCTGGTTGTATCACCTAGGTAGTAATGGTATGTTATGTGGTGGAACCTGCCAATTCTGAGGTGGGTGATTCTGAGACGGAGGCTAGTCCTAAGGCAATGGTCCTTAATGAGGCTGTAGAAGTGGCTCTACCTATAATAATTACAATTTTCTAGGGTCCTCTATCTATGAAAAAGCAATGGTCTTGGCCTTAGAGAATCTTCTTGTGGGAGCTACTGGAGGTAACAGATATAACGACCCATACTTTACATACATTGTTATTACTTCAGAATTGAAGCACACTTATTACAACATATAACAAAACCAAGAAAGGACCTTATAGGTATAGTGTCTTTAGAAACTGGGAAACATAAACAACTGGTTCATAAAGCATCAACTTTGCCTCCCACTTATTTCATCATATCTAGAGTCCCTTTTTGGCATATCCTACTTAATAACCTTCTTCCTGACCTGGGGAAAGAAAACATACAAAAGGGTGAGCTCAAATGCTCAATAAGGGTAAACAAAAGAAATATCAATCACATCGTATACACAAGCACATAACTTTTGGAAATCTTAACCTGCAAAATAGATCATAATTTCATAACATGGGATAAATCATGGAAGTGAAATGTAATCACAATAATCATAACTTAAAACATGAAACTTTGTGGCATACACACATAATCATAGAGAATCATTTCTTGTTAGTCAAGACTCATTGCCAAGACTATCTTAGTGGACAAAGTCCCTTTCTGAATCGAGTCACCCTCGTTTCAGTCCTGTTTCAATGAACCGGTATAACCTACCGTTCCAGCCATGTCTATCTCATGAGATATAAAATCTTTACCCAATGCATTAGAGGGAGATATAGGTCCCACCCATCTCATAATGATACCATTCTTATGTGTGCCACAAAATCAGAAAACCATACATCATAGCATAACCATGTAATAAAAATGGGAATCTTAAACATCGTGACATCATAAAACAATTCATATAAGATGAAGGAATTCATAAAAATATAATTCCATAATAATAATAAAATCAATGTAATAATAGGGATAAAAACAGAACCCTTTATGATCTTAGATGGAAAATAATTTTGATAAAACACTTGAACTCCATTCTTGAGGAAAATATCCTTTCTGCTTCAAAAACACTTTTCCTTTCTTAACATGTCGTACAATTATAAACTAAAAGAAGTTGATTAAAAATAAACTTTAAAACTTGTAAAGGAAGCTTCTTGGAAATAATGTTTTAAAAATCCATTCATGTCGTATAAGTTAAAAAAAAACATTCTTCTCGTACTTTTGTTGGAAAATTCAAAAAGTACCTCGTACGAAAAAAGACAAAAGATTCCTTTCATATATTTTACTAAAAACTCACCAAAGGGTAAAATTGGATTTAAAAAAATTGTAGGTGAATGGAAATAATATTACATATTGAGTAAACATGGATGTGGATGATAAAATACACCCTAGTAAATTACAAAGTATAAACAATCTCGGATAAAAATGAGATTGTGATATTTCCCTTACCTTAGGTCCGACTTGCTTTGTAAGTGTCTGAACCTCCTTTATAATGATTTAAATAATGTTATTGACTTATTCCAGAATCATACTTATTTTTATGATATCATATATGGTCATATTCTTAGATTCTTAGTAATAATATTTCATTGCTACTTGTTATTCGGGTGTTTATAACTTTTTGTTCTTATGCGTGTTTTGTCGAATAAATTCTTATTCTTTTCTTTAGGTTATCGATACCTCATTTCCAGAATGGTATTAGTGTAATATATATCATATTCATTCATTCAATTCATTTATATAATCATTATGAAATGAAGATCATGTAGAACGAGTGGCATCACATCGTGGAGACGGTATTCCGTACGTACGCACGAGTGATGATATCGTTCCTATGATCGTGGAATTGTGTTGGAGTATATGTATACTATTTCAGAATCAATATCACTTTATAATAGTCATATATAGTTATTATTTACACCATTATACCCATCCAAGTAAGGTGGTGGTGGAAAATAGATTACACCATGGTGTGGAGACGGTATTCCGTACGTACGCACGCGCGGTGATTTCTTTTTCCGTAGGATGGATAGATGGTGAAATAGGGTTGTTTCATACTTATAATAACATATCCGTATATGAGTGATACTGATGTTATTACTTCATAATGAAACAACTAAAGAAGAAGAAGTGGAAGAAGAAATAAAGATGAAAGAATCGGTAACGGATATTACCTCTTCTTTGAAGTGCTTCTTTGAGACCTTCTTTTAGGGCACTAAAATTGGTCTTTAAAGAAGACCAGAACCTCTAGGATGTCTCTAGGGAATTGGAGAGGATAAAGTGGTAGGGGTTGTCCGAGCTTGAAGGCTCAAAGTGGTGTGAGGAAGAGGGGGAGGAGGTGCCCTTTTATAAGGGAGGAGAGGGGCACCTTTGGAATAACTAAAATTATTATTTTATTATAAAGTCAAGTTCGGTTTTAAATAGCTCCAAATTGATATATTTTGAAGCTAAGGTGGGGATGGGTCTAAATCCTCTCATACAAAAGAATTTAGACAAGTTTAGGTTCCTTTTTTAACCTTATCATTTAGATTTAACATTAAGTTAAATAATTTTACTTTTACCATGTCTTCTTGTGTTCTTATACTATAAGGTTAATAAACTTACTATAAGAAGCCAAACTAACCCCAAGTTGTTTATTATTAATATATATAACCTTATATAAGTCATTTTTCCGAACCTTAGATTTTTAGGAATAAAATAACAATTACCAATATAATATTTGTTTTAAAAACTATTTTATGCCAATTTTGACACTATTTAGTAATTGATTTTTTTGAAAATCATAACAGAATTATTAGTTCTAACAAAGTTAATTAAATCAATACTAACATGTCATATTAACCTATAAAATTAGTGGGATTCATAAAAAGTCTCAAATTACATTTATTTTGGTGTTTATAACATCAATTAAGTCAATATTTTATTAATAAGATAATTATTGCATCATCATTGTGTCATAAATAAATTAAATTATTTAATGTCTAAAAATTACAAATAAAATACCATTATGTATAAATCTTTTTATCTTTATAATTAATATTTATAGTCGAATTTATCTTATGTATAACCCCATATTAAAAATTATTTACTTATTAAACTTTGATTTTAACTATTTTAACCCTTCTTTAAATAAATTAATAATAAATGTCCTAATCTAATCCAAGTGGGCCTAAATGGTCATATTTTATTCCTAAGTTTGTTTTTGCTCGAATTACACTTATCCAATAGAATTAGGACATGTGTTAGGGTAATAATAATTTCATCTTTACCCTTAATTACCCTATTTACTTTTTACCGTGGTAAAAAAAAGTAAAAAGTTACTATTCACCAAAAAATTATTTTCATCTCATTGAACCACATTTTACTTACTGACATCAACTGTGTCTCTCGGATTTTTGAAATTCCACTCACAGAAGCGGTAAAATTAAGTTTTATGAAAAATTTAGTTTTTTAACTACCACTTAGTGGTTTCACTATTCATCAAAAATTGAAAGTTTTCAGAAAAATACCAAAATTTCACCCTAGGCTAATTTCGATATTCCGAATCCAAAAATGAAGTCCATTTTGAAAAATAAAATTTATAAAATTTCAAAAAGTGGTTATTACTATTCATAACGGCTAGTTTTAATAATATTTTAATAGCATATCATTGTTTAGTGAAACTCGGTATTGCGTACGACGCAAGCTATCGAGGAAGGTCGCGATTTCGTGTAAAGCAAGCCAAGCAAGTGTTGTGTTGAAAAAGATTCCTTTGATGATTTATATAACATAAAATTCTCAGGTGTTACAATAGACGTACCTTCTTGGCTTGTTTTAAGGCTTCTTACAGACACTGAGCTTTGTTATAGGAGTCCTAAAATCTACCTGGTAAGTTCTAAGTGATGAGAGAATGGAACAGTTTAGTATTCACATTTCCTACACACATTGTTAGCAGTTGTTTCTGAGTTAGCAGTATTTCTAGTGAGTTTGTGAGTCCATTCCACCTGGCGAAGAATTCTACAAATCGCTCATACATCCTTTTCTTACACTTGAAAAGTTTGTAAATACTAGTCTTCTGGGTTGTGAAACTAAACTGATATAGAAACTACATGTGGAGGTCCTCCCAACCCACTATGAATCTGATGGGTAACTGGTTGTATCAAATGAATGCGAGCCCTTCTAGCATCTGTACGAAACACCGGAGTTCAGTGACCTCCTACTATGATGGATTTCCCAACATAGGTATACATCTTGAAATGA
The DNA here is from genome assembly GCA_963277665.1 of Viscum album. NCBI lineage: Eukaryota > Viridiplantae > Streptophyta > Magnoliopsida > Santalales > Viscaceae > Viscum > Viscum album. The sequence continues at coordinate 1,438,070,880 of OY728164.1, forward strand.
AGTGGTCCAGATGTTGTAGTGGGTCTCCCATCCCATTAAAATGGTATAATGTAGGATTTTAAAATCTTGGGGGTGTTGGCATATCATCCAGCCATGCCAGATATGGTTTTCCATCAACTGCGATCACCATCTACCAGGTTTCAAGAGCCTTGAGGCGAGTGATGATAGAATCCATTGGATCATCTTGATGGATATTTATATCTTGAAAAGTATTCTTGACTACTATAGCATTGAAAGGTTCTTCAATGTGGTAAGTCGGCTGAGCAGCTCATGGAGCAGCTGGTGGAATGACTCGAGGTGCCACTGGAGGAACCTGTGGAGTGGTTGGTGGAACCTGATAAGCGGCCGGTGGGACCTGATTTGGGTCTTGAGGAAGGTTGTTGTACCGCTCTAGTCGATTTGGTGGTGCATACTGGGGTCTTTTTCTATAAATACCAGTTTATGTCCTGTCTCAATGGGTAGGGTTATCGAGATCACCTGGGGGAAATTCACTAGGGGGAATTTGTACCTGTCCCAACTGCCCTAGTAGAGGATGGTTGGTCATACTAGGGACTTCCATAATCCAGTCGCCATTCCACGATGCACTCAGTGGGGAGATCATTGATGATCCTTCTCTGTTCCATGAGATTTTGATACAACACTGCCTTTTCAGGATCCTATTCCATCTTCTGCACTAAATCAGATGGATCAAAGGGCTTGATTGTCCTGGCATGTGTTTTCCCATACTAGGATCTCGACCGATAGGCAATGACTCGGGAGTTTAAAGAAGGAAAAGCGTCTATCTTTGTTGGTGAGGGTGGACACCTATAGGGTCTATTGGGTGTTGTGTTGCCCCAATGAGTTGTTCCTTTTCTCTAGTACTTTTGTTGATGCCCCCTTCTGAATGTATCTTAGGAATGACCATGTTTACTATGGAGACACCCAGAGGAATATCCTCAATATAACCGAGTGAACTAGGTTGGCGTAGGATATAACTAAAATGAAGGGCAGAATACTACCCCCATCCATGAATTTGGACATGTGGGGAAGCCTCCTTAATAACTCTATGGATCACTGTAAATATCTGAATGCATCATTTCTAGAGGGTCCAATGATAATCAGGTGACGCAGGGTGTTGAGAAAAATGGAGTGCACCCAACTCAACTAGGAAGTGTTACTGTCCAATGTCGTCGAAGTGCTACCAGATCTTGGGGTAAGCTAATCGTCGATGATATAGAGGGAAATGTGTTGTCCCTAAGGTTTGATAGAAGCACATAACCTTGTCCTGGTTGAGGGAATCCATAATATTGAAGCTTAAAGTTTCAATTGGACAAAACATCTCAAGGAGATGGTCTATTGTGAGAATGTCCCATAAACTCCTCAGCTCAGACTTAGTATCTGGACCTTAGTTTCCCCATTCATCGATAGGGGAATTTGAGGTACGGTTAATTACACTGATATAGACCATTTCAGTGGTAGAGTGGTCATTAGAGAGTACAACACGTGAGCTGAAAAAATGTTGTATCTTAGGATGTCTTCTGAAGAATGAACTGACTGTATCAACACATCCCTATAGGATGGGGAGATGACCACTACTTCCCATGAAAGGGTAGAGATCTTTGGTGGTGGATCAGGCTAGTTCTCATCATTGACCAGTTCCCAAAACAATTCCATGTGATCTCTTATCAAAGTGGAGAATGATCCTATTGATGATAGGGAGGATTGCATAGCAAGACTCTGGAAAGGATCCAAATATTCCTCCTCTTGTATGTATCTACAAAGGGATTTAGTGATCCGGTGCATCTAACTTTCTGGGAGCAAAATGCTAATACACCTGGTTCCTACCCCAATCCCTGACACAGAGGATCGGGGTGAAGAATACATCACTAAGTCTCACTCCACTTTAGAGTATAAAAAGTGTATGGGTTTGAACACAATATGAGGCTTCTCAGTTTTCCTCCTCTAGTGGAGACAACCTTCCCTTCTTCCCCGGGACGGTTCTTTAGGGCAGGTTAGATCTTTGACATGAGTAGGAACTCTAATTTGATAATCTAGGGTGTGAGGGGCACCCAGGTAGATGTCGAATGGAACATGGGTAGTACCCCCGTGGTTTGGAATTCTGGAGCGGGGAGGGCCTCAACTTGATCTGATGATGATGTAAGTAGGACCTTCACATCGATAGCCTAAAATATGGGGAGAACCTCCATACCTAATACCATGAGTGTGAGGAAGACCTTTGTATTGGGTGTCCTCAAGACGAGGAGAACCTCCACCTAAACTGATGATGGTAGTATGGGAAGGACCTTCATACTGAACATGGGAGTGGGGAGGACCTCCACTCTTTCTGGAAGTGATATTGGTAGGACCTCCATACTGAATTTCATTGCCACGGGTCAGACCGTGACGACTGCTACTTGCACTGGTGATAGGAATGGTCGGCCTAGTCTACCCAGGGGGTGGATAGGATCTTAATCATGATTAAACATAGTGGTGCCCCTACTCTATAGTGACAAGGACATGGTAACACACGTCGATGGTGGATTGGTCCACTGAAGTAGTAAAAGATGATGCCCCTAGTTGGCATCCTCCTGAGCTTGCGCTCAACATGGACATCGGGTTAGTTGAGCTAGGGCCGGATGTGAAGGGGTATGGACCACTTGTTCCTCCGTCTTCGAGACCAGATGATGGTGCTGACATGTCCTGATGGGAGCCCTTCTTGGTTTATCTCTAGCTGAATTCATAGCCAGTAGAACTCAAAAATACCTTACTTCGGTAGAATAAGTGAGTGAGTCATAAGATAATTCTAAGGAGAGGCTCCCAAAATGATTTAAGGTCAGAGTGGGGAGCAGTGTCTACCTACACGGCCCTTGGGGGAAACAGAGTCGGTGGGGCATAGAAGCCTCCAAATCTTGATGGGCCATATTCCTTTTCAAGATGACCCCCTCCTATTTTTATCATTAAACATGAGTATAGATCACCCTCCTTTGAATAAATTAAAAGGGTGATATTGGGTGTGGACACCTAGTAGATGTGGTCATGGGAGTCGTTGTAGAGGAGTTGAAGTCATGCAGGATTGCCGTATTTGTATTTCCCCTTCCACTACGTTTGTGGGCGGGAGGTTGTTGGTTTTATGAAGTGGTAGCTTGGGTCCTATAAAGCAAGAATATTCATTCTTCAGTGCAGATAGTAGGAAATAAATTCCCAGTACCCCATCACTGGTTAGTCTTCCATGGCTGGATAGAAAGATCCATGCTTACAACATCGCAGACCAAGATTCCCAATTATTAACTGCCTCAAATCCTAGTGAGTTTCATGCCAGTCCCACAATTTTCTTAGTGGGATATAGTACTGGATAGCTGGATCTAGTGACATGATCATATAATGATTCCTCGAACACCACTAATCCCAACATTGAGGAGAATAATTTCACGTCGGGTTCACCATTTCATATTTCTGATGCTTTCTCTGGGGCGCACATCACCTGTGAGGACACGCTGATTGTTTCCCTACATTCCCGCTTTCCAATGGAAGGCGACATTCATCACTTCTACAGAGATTTTTTTCCCTTGATTGAAATGGGATGATGGGATTTCAGTCTCTCCTTCCATGTATTACTCTTTAGAATTCATCGCCTAGTATGGGTATCCCTTAAATATTAAGGCGTTGTTCTTGAAACTATTTCCAATGTCATATCTTTGTGGACGTTGGTTAATTACACTACTTCTGTCAGTACATTCCCAAGGGGTTCAAGTTAGGGCAGAAACCTTCATCTGAGATATTAGTCACCTTGAGACATCATTGTCATGTATAAACTCTGAAACACTGGTACACCTAGATTTCCCCTTATCAAAGGGCTTCTCGAGGTCATGGAATCACAAGGAATCCCACATTGGATGTAGGGAATTATATACTGAAGGCATGTCTCTGAGGTTTTCCTCAACTTCCAATGTTTAACATGGGGTATGTCAGGAGTTTAACATCTAGTGAAGATGGACCAGACTAATCAGAACACTGATGGGAGTGTATCATATGGGTGCATCCCTAAGAGGGATCACCTAGAGAGTTTATTAGATGGTTGAGTCAAAACGCCCAATAAGGACAGACCCAGGATGGTGTGTCCCACAAAGGGGAAGGTTTCAAACCATGAAGAATGATCTAGACACCACCAATGGTGGATCATAGGATGGTGGGTCCATACAAAGGGGACACCAAAGTTTACTATTGGCTTGGGTTGAACCTCTAAGAGTCTTCCTGCATACCCTATTTGGAAGGTAGGGATAAAAACCCACATATTTCATATGGGTGAGGCATGAAATTGAGATGTACATGAAGGAAAAAAGCTTGGATATATATTGGGGATTATACATGGTTAGCTTTCCATGTTGATGGAATGATTTTATCGAGATGTGGTGGTCCAAGTATGATTATGATGAATATGGATGGAGTATCGAAGGGTGGAATGAATGGATATGAAACTTAGGACTTGTGTGAAGGTGAAGGTATTGGGCTTGAACCTCAAAGAGGTTTCCTACGTATCCCTGTGGTAGGGAATAAAAGTCCACATAGTTATGGAAATGGGGTGATGAATCACTGTAGGAGGAGGCTCGTGAGAATGGATGCATTCATGGGGTCCTGAAGGAAATGGAACCAACAGGTTAAGGAATGATCTTTTCAAGACAAAAAGGCTTGAGGGAAGGACTAGTATGGGAAATAGGAGATGGACTTGACCCTCAGGGAGGCTTCCTATGTACCTTGATCAAAAAGGGAACAGATGACAGTCCATGTAGTTTAGATATGGGGCATAGTATCAGGTGTACATGAAGGAAAATAACCCAAAGATATGTTGGGGATTATGCTTGTTTAGCAGCCCATTATAAGAGGGACACTCTTGGTTGTAGGAGTATGGATTGGGTGTGGGGTTTACACATGGTTAACTGCCTGAGAACTGGTCTGACGCCACTAAGGGGAAGACCAAGGATGTGGGTCCCAACAAAGGGGACACCTAAGTTTACTAGTGTTTGGGGTTGAACCTCAGGGGGGATTCCTACTTACCTTGTTTAGGAGATAGGGATCAAAACCCACATAGTTCATAATCATATAGTTTAACGTCATGTAGGATGAGGGTGAATTGACGTGAAGTGATCAGGACTGATGGGTGATGGGCTTGAACCATAGGGGGGCATCCTACATACCTTACTTAAAAGGGTAAAAGATCAAAGTCCACATATTTTGGTTAAGAGGGTGCATAGGGATTATACACTAAGGTGATCCAAAGAGAATTTCATGGTTGATTCTTACTCTAATCCCACATGATTCATGCTCAGTGTGAGAAACAAGAGGTAGGAATAGACCTGACGATCGCATCATGAAAAGTGTGTCAATGAAGAGTGGTGTAGGTCTTATGCATGGTTAGCGGCCCAAAGAGGAAATAGGGGCTTACTCTGAGAGGTAATCCCATGTAGGGGTGTAGATGTACGAGGAGGATATGACCACTTTACATGGATCACCCTATCAAGGGGAGTCAGGGATTATGCAATGGTTTCTCGGGGCATACATGGTGATAAAGCATAGTGGGAGAGGAGGAGTGAGAGGGAGCTCTTTCCCATCCCCTTCACGGTCCTCTCAAGCTTGTCACTTATGTGGTGATCATAGTTTAATGTCGTGTGTTGAGGAAATGGGGTTTCTTGGAAGTTTTAACGTCTTGCATCTTGGATGATGGAGATTTTCTCCTTACCCCTAGGACTTACATAACTTGTACCAACCTAAACTTGGGAAAGAGAAGGTAGAAGAAAAGCCATGTATTGGGGATTGTGTAGTGATCCATTGGAGGGTCCACGTTAGCATGTATATGTGAAGAAACAATATTTGTTAGTGTTCCTATGAGAAGAAGAACAATGTAGGGAAACACAACATGAATCACCACTCGGGGAACCTTGAAATAACTTCATACAAGCCTAGAGGGCCACATGAGTGAGGGGATTACACAGCAGGATACCTTGAAAAGAAGGAATTCACGAAGATTTGGTGATTCCTAAAGAAGATGGCCTTCATGAAGATCTATTAATTCATGAAGAGGATGGTCTTTGTGAACAAAAGAATCTCCATAAAATACTGATGCTTCACAAATGGAGGTTTTCAATAGAGAATAGCTTCGCCTTAGCAAAGGAATCTTTATTTGGAGGGTGATTTTTGAAGTCTTAATGATTCATAAATCCTTAAGCACACCAAAGGGGATCCCTCCTTTGTGAAGGGAATAGACCTTTGAAAATTTAATCCTCACCATAGGTGGGGGACATAAAGAGAACAAAGAGGCACGACTCGTAGAGGCCAAGTACCTTTGGTGATCCATTTTTTACTTTGTGAAGGTATTTGCGAAACAGTAGCGTGGTAGGTGAAATTTCGGAGTAACAATAGTTTGAAAGGAGAGGTTGAGCCTAATATTTATAGGTAATGAAGTTTAGTGGGGGTCACAGAGCTCACTGTGGAGAAAATATGGGCACCGTGAAGAGAATATGACAGTTTTGGTCTCGCAGAGGTTCCGTCAAAGGGTAGATCACAGATCTCTCCGTGAAGACAAGATGATTCCATGGAGGGGAAGGGCTCTGTCAAATTTTGAAGGGGGGGTTCTTTGAGGTATCCATATCAGAGTGGTATTTGGATAGAATGTGACGCCACAAAGGTGTTGGGATTCATAAAATGTGTAGAGGGTCTATCATGGGTGCTCGTAATCATAGAGGCGGGATGGTTCTGTGGAGGTCTTCTCAAACTAGTCTATTTGGAATATTTTTTATGTATTTTAAGGCAATTTTGAGTTTGGGTTCACTTTAAACCATGTGACTTTATTTGTGCCTCAAGTGACACGAATTTTGGCACAAACAGTTATAGTTTATTTTTATATATTATTATTTCTTATGTTTATTTACTTTTATAAAGAGGTTATAGTCTCCCCATGTTTCTCATTAGAACCTCATTGCTAGTTGGAAGCCTCTAACATACGTGGAGGCATGGATGAGGCCACATGATGAACTTGTTTATCTATTAGTCAGAGTGAGCCAGGATTGGACATTACACAATCTATACTATTCCATTTAGTTGGTTATTTATACTATATTCATGGCCTAGAATCACTTTTTTGTAAGTTAGTTTCTGTTTGATACCACTTGTTTTCTCGAAAAAGTCATTGAATCATATTTAAATTCAAGATCCATATCCTTAAAAAAATTCATATTCATCAAGATATTTTAATTCCATAATTCACATTTTCGATCTATTTTTTAATCATTAAATTGTTTGGCAGTCACTACTTGTTGATTCATAATAATCCTTATCACTTCTATTAAGTATTGATACCAAATTGGGATTGTAATACTTCTAGATTCAATAGATGTTTGTAGTTTATAGCTTTAAACTAGATAACTTTTATCTATAAAATATGTGATTTATGAGAAAACTTATCTGATGTATTATATCTCACCCACAATTCTCCACATATTTAAACTTGTATGAAACATTTAAAGAATATACAAAATAGGGTACCTTAATTTTCATCAATTTAAGGAATGGATCTGGTCAAATTGGACCAAATATTTGTTTTTAACTTTATTCAAAGCCTTTATAGTTATTAATTCTACAATACCACTTGTGAACACTTCTTCTTGTAATGCATCACCTATACCCATTTCTATATCATAATTTATTTTTTATTTAAGGATAGTTCCACCAGTATTATTATCATACTTTGTAGTGGTATGAATTAATACACTCAAGTATGATTCATATTTTTCCTCTTAAAAGTAAAACAATTTTTCATCAGCATTTTTCACTTGGTGAAGATATTTTCTTGAGTTCACCTTCTTTCCCTCATAACTAGAGAATCCTCCTCCCTTTATTTTAGCTTCATTTTTTTTATTTCTTTCAATGGGGTATGTTTTGAGTTCCAAATATTTGGTACTTTATGCACCTTACATTGACTTCTATTCTTTTCTTTCAAAATAGTGAACTTATTTTCTAGCTTAAGAGGATCCTTTCCAAGATTAATCTTTCCCTTAGGTTTCACAAGAGTGGAGAACCTATGTATGACCATTATTTCTCTCTTCTAGATATAATATCTTTAAAAATGACTAGGGTTATAACATATAAATAATTTACTATAGAAATCATACCTCATGTAATCCCCTTTTGAGTTCAATATCGATATATCTGGATTTATCCTTCCATTAATCATATGGGATTCTAGAAAAATACTAATGGTGTGCCTCGACTTTACACATAATTAGTAATTTGTGGCTACTTTCCTTTGAACTTTGTTTCTTACATATTTTCCAAGAGACTTTATTTTACTTATAGATTTTATATCTAGATTATTTTTTGTTGTATTTATTAGATCATATATAAATTAAAATTACAACTTATCCTTTCCATTTAAAGAACTAATATTTGTTTCAAGTTCCTTGGTTTTATCTTTATTCTCCATTATTTGAGAAGAAAACTTCTTCATGCTTGAGGTATTTTCCATATTTGATTACATATTTTCTTTAATATGTGTTATGATAGAGAGGAAACTTTCTTTTAATTACTTTTCAGTTACCATATTCTTTCATATTACTAGTCTAATTTCTTCAATCAAATCACTTTTCTCTTTAATTTTTCCACCCATATTCCTTATATCAAAGTTTAAGGCCATTTTCACTCTTCTCAATATTTTATGATCTATGACCAGATATTCAAAGATTGTATAATATACATTAGGAATGAATCCCCATTGATCCTATTTTACTTGTTAATATTTTATATCTTCTTGGTGTATTCATTAACAACATCTAGATCTACATCTTTTTTATGATATAATTTCATTATTACAATCACTCATTTTTAACTTCATGGGAGAGTCTGTACTTTATAATTTTAATTATTGTTAAAATAAAAAATTAAAATTTGATATAATATCATATCTATAATTTATAACCTCAATTGGAGATATTTTCTTCTAAAGAAGATTATTTTTATTTTTCCTCTTCTTTCCTTTAGACATATAAAAATTTTCATATAGCTTGTGTGTGGAATTCCATTCACGGTTAGATTATATATCTTATTGAATTAGAGGTTAATTTCTATATAAATATTCTAAGTTCATCCATATATCATTTAAAAAAATTGTGTGTGAAATATTATTGAAAAATATCTCCCTTTAAAAATTTCTTTATTTATTTATTAATAGAATCATAAATATCCAAATCCTTTTGATATATTAAAAATATAATTAAATTATGAATTAATAGAATAGTTTATTCTAAAAAATATCATGGTAAATTCCATCCATACAACCATTTATGTTATAAACTCTTTATAAAGTTCCAAGTTATTATTCCTTTCAGTATGAGTCTGTATCTCCTTCCACTTTAGATTACTGCAATTGAAATTTATTCTTCTTTTCTACACCAAAGAAACTTCCTCTAGTTTGAAAAAAAGGTCTTCAATATAGTTAAGGTTCCTTTATTTCTCTTTAAGAACATATGTGTCTATAATATCTTTTTTTCCTTATTCTTTCTCCTTATGTTCTTATTTATATAACATTTAATACTGATGTGAGAAAAAATTTCATAATTTCAAATTTCGAAACCACTAAAAATCTTGGTTTTGATATTTCTCTCAAATAAGGATTCCACTTTTCTCAATTAACCTATTAATATATTTCCTCATGAAATAAATTCTATGTTCTTGAATAAGGAAACCTGAGAATACCTTCATTTAAATCTTGTTCCATTCTTCTTTGATATATCTGTATGAAATATTTTCTATATCTTGGAATATGAAAATAATGATTCATCCTCCTCTATGGAATTATTTTTAATTAAAATAAATATTATTTCAAAAAATTAATATTCTTTTATATTGAATCAAGTTTTTCATTTAAATTATATGATTTTTGAATCATTTGAGAATTGTGAAAAAGTTATCTAAAATAAGGAAACCAATTATCTATAAAAAAAATTACCCTTCCAAAATGGTTGGTTACATTTTTTTAGTACCCTTAAAAAATACCCTTCTGAGTATCCTATGATATACCATTTTGAATACCCTTTAATAATGTATACCCTTTTTATTAACATCCCATAAAACACCTTACCTTTCTATAACCTCTAAAAAATATCACCAATTTATTCTTCTGGAATCGTTCACACATGTGGTGGGTTGAAATCCTTTATCCCAGTTATACAATGTCACTTGTATGTCGTTACTTATATGAATATTTTCAAATGATTCATATGAAATGAATCATACATGAATCCTTATATGACTTATGCATACTTTAAAGATACTCATACATGATGACTCATATGTTATGACTCTTACATAGGTATCCTTACTCATAAGTGGTTCTCCCATGCCAACTCATATGTGGATGAATCATACATGGATTCTTCCTTTGTATTTAACCAGATGCTTCAACTTCAATAACTCTACAAAATTTTGTGATTCACCTAGTAGCTTCACGTCATAACTCATTCTCTTGATGGTGTGATGATGGGATTTTTATTTCTTCTTGGTTTGAGTGTTGAGAATTTTTTTTGAACTCATGCACATATAAAGTCTTGAGAAATAGGTAGAATACAAATAGGACATTGTCATTTCACTTTATTTCCATGAATATTTTTAATCATGAATAGTACCCATACATTGTATATCCCGCATTATAAAATGATTTAGGAGGACACTCCTTTATTACCCTAGAAACACTAATGGTATATTGTAAAATCCCTTAAGTCTTACCATAGATAGTGGGTAAAAATGTTTCCCTACATGGTGCTTAATATATTTCCTTCACACATGATGGTGTCAACATTCACTGGTACTCACCTTCATATTGTTTGATCAGGGATGGTACCCTAGTCAATCTCAACCCTATTCTATAGAAACTAGATACTTAAAGGATTTCATCCTTGTAAATGTCCCCTTTTTTATTAACTCCTTCAAAACTTAACCAAAATAACCATTCTTCATGTGTATTTATTTTTACTTCTAAAATATAGAAATTGGAAACCTTTCATCCCAAATATACCTCCATCAATGCAACCAAATTTTCCAATATTGAAATATGAATCCATAAAAATCCTCCAATAACCATCGCTTTCTTCTATATATACCTTATCAATCATAAAATCCTTCATGCATCACCGCTTTCTTTAATAGCTTCCTTTTAAAGCATGACACCCAATTTCAAGTAATCCTTTCCAAATGTTTTCAACAACTTAAACCTAACATATATTTTAAAATAATCAAACATTAACCCTTATGGTGTCAATAAAAGTATACTTAGAACTTGAATTAATTTTATTATGATCATATTAAAACTAATTTAAATTTATATTCCCATTTTTTATACTTTTGAATCAGCCCCATTGGTTCAATCCTTTGAGTGTTTTGAAGGTTTTTTCATATAAGAATAAATTGTTATATTTGAAGGAATAATAGATAAATTTGTGTTGTACATATAGTCACATAACATAGATGTAATTTAAGTGTAATTAAATAAAGAAAAAAATTAAAAAGAAATAGAGAATCCACTCCTAGGAAAAAATTGCACACACTCAGTTGGTTGTCTAAGTGTGTAGATGGTGTAATAGGAGGCCTTATATCTCATCCTCCCACCCCAACCTTGAAAATTATACTACATTGATTAGGGGGTGGGAATAAATAATTCTATTAAAATGGTTATTCACATGAATTTAATGTATAATCATATTATAAAGAAGAGGATGTGGTGGTTCAAATCACACAAACCACATCCTCTATCATATTTTTAGTGATATATGGAATTTCTTAACTAGTGGATTTAAAAATCTAGTACCTAAAAGGGGGTCCAAACCAAGAATTCTATTTTCTTCACTCTTTGAATTTTATTTTTGTTTAAAAAAAATTAACATTTTATTATTTTGTTTCCCTTGTTCTTTTAAATAGTAAAACAACTAACTAAGGTGAAAAATAAGTGAAACGTATGAAGAAGTTTTCCACTTCATAATAACTATCAGGTTTTATTATTCCTTAAAGTTATTTTTTCCTTTTCAAAATAAAAATTTGATGATAATTATATCATGATCTTGTTTTAATTAAAAAGTGTGTAGTAAATAAATGAGTGTAGGGGAAATGGTACAATACTAGGTTTGGTATGATTTTTTTTGTTTTTGTTTTAGGAATTTGGGAGTGTTTTCAAGACTTGTTGAGCTAAACTGAATAACTTGGTAAGATTAATTTATCTTATATTTTATTTTAAAAAAATTATTAACTGGAGCATCTAAAGTTTTAAATGAATTCATAATTTATTTTACTCATTATTTCTAATATTAAAATTTAATGAATTTTGATTAAATGTCAAGACATATGTGTACAAGTTCCGTCAAATGTTAATCATACCAACCCAAGTGGTTTCTAAACCATTTTGGGAAATTATTATATTTTATTTTTCCTTAATATCCTTAATTCATGTTAGGAAATCTATAACTTTTTATTCTCCTTAAAAAAACTATTAAATATCATTAATTGTGTAAAAAATGATTGAGGCATCTTTAGAAAATCCTTTTAGAAATTTAAACCTATTTTAAGCATTCCCTTACTTGTGAACATTATATTAATCCCAATAAAATCCATGAGATGTATGTTTTGTATACATATTAAAATATTAAATCCCCTACATTCCCTACTATTGAGAACATTTCATGATTACATGAAAAACAATTGTGGGGGGGTGGGTTGTTTCATGGAATTCAAGGGATGAAAATTTCATTCTTGGGAAGTTACTAGAGTGTTCCATCATTTATTAGGAAATATAATTCAAAAATAATCATTATAGTTAATTTTTTTCATCTTTATCTATAATAAATTAATATTAAAAAATTAATTCATAAAAAATAGTTATACAAAAATAAAGTAAAAAATATAGAAAATAGGTGGGATCATTCACTGTAATCGCTATTTTATGAATCCATGTTATGAAGGTGAAGTGTGAATTGGTAGAATGATTTTAAATGGTATTGATAAAGGAACATATTTAGTGAAACACTAGTTTTGATCAAGAATAATACTTAAAATAGTTAATCCCCCTATTTCTGCCTTTTCTTTTCACATATAAGCCACCCACATTAACCCAGAAAACAACCCTTATCAAAGACCTAATGATTGATAAAAAAATTTAATCTATTATGTGGATAAAATAAGATATAAGAAATCCTATGGAAATCATTCATGCACTTGATAATGAGACAATCCTTGTGCATAATCCCTTGAGTAAAGAGATATACATTTCTAGGAAGGTAGGTGAAAAATGAAAATGGATATTAAGAGGATATTGAATGAATTTTTATGAAAAAATATGAATTAGGGAGTTTAAATTAATGTATAAATCATGATATATCTAAGGATGTGATGATTTTAAATTTATTTCATTTATGTCTTGGGAATTTTTATTTCACCTTAGTGTAAGGTACTTTCCCAATAGTAAAAATGTTTAAGATTAATTTTAGTTCCATTCCACTTGCATATGATTAATTCATGTGCCCTTGTGTAAGATTAATTCCAAGTGAATCCATGTGAAATTTCACCCTATGAAACCCATATATCAGCCACATTTCATATTAAACACAACAAATTTGATGCATGCATGGCATTAAAACCAGAAACTATAAAGATTATTGTGGAGCTCATCCTAAAATTGAAAATCCCATTATCTTTGTCAACCCAAATCATGGAATCATTGGGAAAGATACCACATGGAATATATTAATAAATATAAGGTTTTCATTGATTGTGGGAAGAATTTTTAATCTAGTAATATTCAAGGTCATGCATGCAATAGAGGAATCATCCCCCTCGACTGATCCACATAGAAGCAATCAAAAAGAGGCAATCATAGGAACTAGTTTTGATGGGGTGAAGACTTATCAAGTTATAAATGGGGTGAAATGTGTATAAATATAAGAGTATACCCGCTATTCAAAGGGTTATCCATTAAGTATTAGTATATAATTTTTATCATGTAATTATTTTTTAGTAATACATTTCATTATTCTAAACTTTTCATGAATTTTCTTCTTCATCTATTTATAGTTTTCATATAGTGATCTATAAATATCTCAAAAATGGTGATATGATAACCCAAGTATCACCACTAGGATGAAATATAATGATTCTAGAGTCCACACACATTTCCCCTTTGAATTATCTATTTTCTATTTAGAGGTATTGGGTGATCAAGGAGATATAGTGGGTTATATAACTTCACACTTTACTTTCCACCATTTATTTTCATATAGTAAAATCAATTTTCCCTCTTACTAAAATATTTGATGATGTACAATGGGATTAGAATATTTAGTGGTGTGTAGATTCATGGTCGTGAACCACTAAGGTAGTGATTGATAATTCTTTATTGAGGAACTTACCTTTCTAATCTTAGAGATTGTTTTAGGAAAATCACTTAAGATTTTTCTTCGTGAAATGTACATTCACAAAATTTATGTAATGTGGGTGTTTATTACTGATTGGTAGTATACTATGAGTTCGAATAGGGAAAAAAAGGTAGTGAGAAAATGAAGGACATTTAATTTGAATCTATGGTTGTCACCTTTCTTATTAAATTCATTCTATTTTTCATTTCACTCTCACAATTTATTCATTTTCTTTAATTCACTCTCATAACCCCCTCTCGTTATTTTATTTTATTAACATATAAAAAATAATGCCAAAAAAATTATAGGTTATTAGTATTTTGAGTGATTTGTCGTGGAACTTCATGAGATGGACCTAATTACCCACTAGGCTGCATTCTAGGAGTTTCTAAAATTATATTAATAAAAACCCTACAATAGGCTCTTATAAATTGGCTTAATAATATTAAAATTGGATTTTTATGGTACCATTGGGTTTGTAATGATTGATTTAGCTTTGGTTACAATGTTTTTTAGGATTCGAGTGATTGATATAATTTAGTAGAGGTTTTGGTAGGCTATATGGTTTTTATGCATACTTAAATAAGCATGCATGACTTGTGCATCTCTAGGTAGTGGAAGATGAACATTAAACTCATATTCATGAAACTAAACCATGAATTATGGGTATTTTCTGATATTTAGGGTTATATGGTTGGTTGATAGTAAAATAATCACCTAACCAAAATATACACACAAATTAAAGATCCATAATTTTACTTTAAACTTCCCAAAAACTCATGTTTAACTCTCTTAATCAACCCTAAACACCCTATTCAACTTGTAGGGTTTCTTAGGGTTATATTTGGGTTTCTTATTTAATATTTGACGTATTTTTCATTGGGGGTAAAATTTCTATCAAATCAAAGGTGATATATCTATATGTATTATCTTCTTAAACTATCTCTTTATCTCTCTGAAAATCCATTATCAGGGGAAGTAAAATCTATGGATACAAGGGATTTACAAATTTATTTTGGGTATTTTTTCAGGATTTAAAGGATTCTATCCAATATTTTGATTATGAAAACATAATAATTTGAGGTTAAAGATATTGGAAGTTGATGAAATAGTTATTTTGATTTTGTAGATTTTAATTGAGGATGTGAGATATATAACTACAATTTATTATTATTTATTTATTATATTTATATATCACAATTTTTTACCTATTATTATTTTTTAAACATGATTTTATAGTTAAATTAATTTTATTTTTATTTTTTTGAGAAAGGATGTGGTGATTATTTTCATGAATGTTATAGAAACATTTTTTAGTAGTTTTATAGTTTTTATTCAAATCTTTTATTAGGTTGGTGAAGATAATTTCTAAATATAAAGATGTATCCATATGTTTTATTCAAAAGATAAGGATTATATGTGGTATTATGAAGATAATAATCAGATTTGGTATTATAATGTGGTTTATTTGATGTGATATTCTAAAGAGGTAAGTCAAATGTACTTTTCTAAGGTAGAAGAATGAGGTGTTGATAAAGAAGGAAGCGGTTATTGATGTGAGAGTTGATGAACAATTTATATTCCTCATATACCCGATATATGGAAGAAAATTCTATAGTGTGGTCAATTTATTAAATATTTTTATTAGTTGAACTACACAGAAAGAATTTATTAATTTTAATTGGTTTAGGAATTTAGTGTAAGTGATGAGCTAAGTTACCTGAGTTATTTTGTAATTATGAGTGTATAATTTAATATTTTATTATTTTAATGATTAATTGATGTAGTATTCTCTATATACTATGAAACTACCACCTTATTTGGTCTAATCACAATAAAATGTCTGTATTGTATTAGATTCTAGGTGAAACTGAGAATATATGTTGCATTAGATAGAATAATGTCAGTTCCTTAATCATAGGATGTTGTATTCCCTTATATGAATATACTATTACACTGATAAAATAAATATGGGATTTTTTAACTCTCTAATGTGAAAAATATGATTGGAAGTGGGTTACAAAGATCCTTTATGATATATTATTCTTTTAATGGTGTGATTTATATTATATCTATATATTGTGTTTTTTTGGAAATGTGATTGTGGTGAGACATATATAGATGCTTGTATACCTTTGGGGTGGATTGTATTATCCTTATTTTATTTCATTCATAGAGTAATTATTATACTTTATCCATATTAACAAATGAAAGTTTAGAGTTGGATCTTAACAAGTATAATGTACACTCACCTGTAGTATTACCTATAATTTTTTTAGATTTATAGGATTGTGTTGGAGGTGGTGTTGAGCCTTAAAAGGTTAGATTATGTTGTGGTTAGATAGATTCAAAGGAGTTTTTATTTTCATTTAATTTTTATATTGAGTATTTTAGGGATTATTTGAATGGGTTTGTTTTTTTATTTGGTTGTTTTATTATTTGGGTGGTATGTAAAATTCCCCAGTGGGATTGTGTAATCACTCTAAGAGTAAGGTGAATCAATGTGACCTTTTACTAAATTATTTTAACCATTTAAATTATCCTTTCAACATTCAAACCTCTTTTATCGATTAGGATATACGTAGATCATATTATGATTACTCAACACACAATTACCATATGCAGTGTTTTAAATAAAGAAGGAAATAATCATGTAGTATTTTTACAAGGTTAGACCCCCAATGTGGGAATATAATATTTATTTTATTCAATTAAGGTTTTAAATGCACATATCCACTATATAACACAAGTAAATAAATTAGTCTATAACTCAAAAATACTATTTTATCTCTTAACAGATTCACAATCTCCTCACTAGTTTCTTTATACTATCTCCCACCAGTATACAAAAGTTCCTTCCAAAATCAATAATGAACAAGATCTTTAAGATGATCTAGGTATCATTGTATCATAATAGAAAGATATTCTTCCTCAATTAGAGTCTTCAACAACCTGTAAATAATATTTTATAATTGTATAAAAGTTTATCTCTTCAAGCAACCAAGATTATAGGCCTTATTTAGGATCAGAATCACTAACCTTACTCAACTCAATCTTCATTGAGCCTTCTCTAATCTTCAATCATAGAATCTCCTCAATATTCAAGAGTCTTAACATAGTTGATAAATAATAAAAATGGTGCATGATATTCTCTCTCTCAAATATTATCTTATTATTTTTCTCAATCATCTTATATGATATAGTGATATCTTAGAATAGGTCTCCACACTTGCTTCCCATTCTTATTTCTTAAATCCATCTTATTATTTCTTGATGAACAAGATCTAATATTATATAATATCATCAACTTATCTTTCTTTGATACATAGAGTTCTCTCAAGGAATGTAGTATTGGTTTCTCATATTACACTCAAAAATATCCCTCTTTCTTTTTCACTATTTTTTACATAGAATCACATGAATATATTTTCTATATTTTAATATGTAAAACTTATTCAATCTTAGAAACGTGATCTTATAATTTAATCTAGATAATAAAATTCTTGAGAAACCCTCCATCTTTTTATACACACTCAATCCTAGAAAAATATCTCTTAAATTAATATTATAGTAAAATCTAGATTTTCCTTCTTCAAACCATATACAAAATAAAAAAGAACAATCTTTACATTTTTATGATAACATGAAAAAAACCCCATGGTATGATACTTCTCTTCACAACATGTAAACTCACATCACATATCATTATTCTTATTCAATTCTCACCTTTATTACTTTAAACTAAAATCATGGCTCTTAAAAGAATCATGATATTTCATCTTTGAATTATATCATAGAATATTCACATATGAATCTCTGGATAACTCAAATTTTTCAATATTTTAACCTTGATGTAAGAAATTGTTACACTTACATATTAAAGTAAGAATCTAGGAATTTTCCCATTTTTTAGTGAGTAACCCATATGTAGGAATTTATTACTCTTATGAATCACAGTGTGGTTCTTACATTTTCCAATTTCTAATTTTAAAGTATTGGAGAAGATTTATGTAACATCCTATTGACCCTTACACATTCTCATTTTCCCCTTTATATATGCTTAGAAGCTTAGATTTACTTTATTTATTACAGTATGGCTTAGAAATTTGTAAAATATTATTGTCTTATAACTACCCTTACATATCACAGTGACTTGGGTACTTTTCTAAATTCACATGACCTATAAGTACTTTTACACATCCACTGTGATAAATCTTACATATTGAGAATATATCATTTACATATCATAGTGAATCTAGTTTTTTTCCTTTATTGATTCTTCAACTTCTACATAACAGTACTCTTATGTATAGAGTGGTCTATCAGAGTTACTATTACATATCATCATAAGTACTCTTACTTATTATAGTGAAGTTCTATACTTTTTAAAATTTTAATTATCATGGTCTGGGAAACCCTTATATATTCTTTAGAGTTACCTTTACACATTCCATTCCCTCTCTAATTTTTAGCTACAAATCAAAAATATTAAAACATTAACAAATCAACACAATAATTATTCAAATATTCACAGGTATTATTCAATCACCCCAATTAAACTCAAAATAACTTAAATTATTTTCTAAATTATCATAATTTTCTTAAATATATTCATCTTTGTTTAAAAATCCTTACAGAATATAAGTACTTAACCTTTAGTGATTCAATGGATCTCCACTACCACAACAATTATAGCTTCAAACTCAACATTATCTAATCATTATCTAAGTGATATTATATATATAATATATTATACATTATCCTTGATAATTCAAGTATATATTATCAATATTCTATCCATACTTTGTTCTTATTTAATCATAAATCCTTAAAAAATTAATATCCAAATTTTCAACTTCAAAAATATCATGTTGTGGATAGTGTTTCCACCTTCCATCAGCACTTGTATTTGATACTCATTAAGTTTAACTATAAAATCATCAAATGTGAGGTATACTTCCAAGAATACAAGAAGACTTAATCCTTACACATTTTAAATGGAATCATATTCTTCATCTTCTTTGAAAACATATGAATGGGTGTTCTCTAACATATATAATGGTAGACAACTTCAACACAAGTGATCTATAGAAATTCCAAGATACATTTCACACATTCAAATTCTTCATTAATATTAGACTCTTCATTATCAAATAACTTCAGAATATATTTAATTTACTCCTTATTAACAAATCAACAACAAATATAGCTAATACATCTCTCTTCATCATAATCTAATTGGGTACTTTAATCTCCACCTTTGAATTTTTTATCAATAGCCATTCTTATTTCATCACATTTTAAAGTAAATATTATTATCTAAATCAGTGAAAATAAATGAAAATGTGAAAGAATGAAAACCCAGGTAAATTTAATAATAAATAAATTTCATGAATTATCAATTTTCATAATTATATTTTATGGACTCACATTAAATATATTATTTTTTAATTAAAAAAGAAATATATTCATACTAACTAAATTTTTTCCCATAAATTATATGGTTTTATTTAAAAGTTAAATTTATAAATTAAAGAATATTAAATTTTTTTAAATGAAATTAATTTTTGAAAAAATCAAGTCAAAATTATCTTAAGGTGAATTTATATAATTTTTATAAAAGGGTTGATTTTTAGATGAATAACATAAAATATTGTGTTCACTAATACCATAAATTTTCATTTGATTAAGTATTTTTAGGATACCTTTAGTTTTTGAATTAGTTTTAAAATAAAATAACCTTATTTTTTTCATAAACCAATGAAATTCATGAGGATCAATTATATGCATTATTTTGGGGAAAATTTATTTTTATACTTAAATGTGGAATTTTTTTTCAAAAACAATTCATTGTGTTATGCGTACATATATTAAAAGAAATTTTTACCATATCTAAAAAATTATTTGTATAAAATTGATTCAAAATTTTTAGTTAGATTATTCAAATAATAAAATAAGTTATATTTCATTTTTATTCATAAAATTATGTTACCATAGTAAAAGTAAGTCACCACGATAAGGGTTAAAAGGGTTAAAGAGTGGGTTACACAAAGGAATAAGGCTTCAAATATATCTAAAATTTTATAAATTTTATTGTTTGATTGTATTTTTACCCTAAATTATCCTATATTCTAAATAATTTCCATTTTATTCAAATTTTCCTTTTGAGAGACATTTATATTATTTTAAATTTATGATTATTTACAAGAGTGTCACTCCTCTCACTTATAAAGGGACCTCTCCTCCCATCATTTTTACACACACATTGATCATCATAACTCAATGAATACCTGGAAAAAAATACCTAAAAAACACCCTTATACACATCATAGATATTTTTTTCTTCATAAAATATTAATTCAATAATCCTTAAGTTGTTTCTCAAAGGTGATTATCTAAGGGAGTGGTATATATTCTAATCAATATCTTTCAAAATAAATCTTACTCCACATCCTTAAAATATATTATAACCATCATAATATAAGTAAATAAATATTATTAATATACTAAAATATTATTATATTGATGTAAAAACTATTTTATACCTTCTTTCCATCTAATTGAAAATGAAAATTCCACTTGTGTGTACGTACAGACTATCGCCTCCATGAAGTGACATATCTCATTTTTCATTACCGCCTCACATGGATAGTTATAATGATGAATTAAATTATTAATTATCATATATATAACATAATTACTATTCTATAAAAATAAAATAATATCTAATTTATTTCCCTCTTATTCATTGGAAAATGAAAATTTTGAAATTATGTAAGTGCGGACTACCACCCCTATGAAAAAATGTATTTCCTTTTTCATGGTCTCCTTACATGGATGGTTATAAAAGTTTAATTAATGAAAAAATATTATTTTTATGAAATTATTAAAACTATAAAAATATTATTTAACCATTTTATAATCCCTTTTACCCTGGTCAAGACACCAAATATGTTTTGGAATGAACGACCCCAAAACATCCAATGTGAACTAAAAACTAATTTATTAACTAAATAAAACATGATAATAAATGAAATAAAATTAATAATGATAAAGGAATAAAAATTAAAAACATTATTAATAAAGTAAATTGTTAATATAATTTTATTATTTAGGAAATTAAAATGACATATTTGGCGAGTCGAGACTCGAGGTAAGGGAATTTTCTTTAAAACCATGTTTTAAATGTCTTAAAATATTTCTATTCCATATCTATGTTCATTTAAATATTTCAAGTATATTATTATTTATACTCAAAATGAATGATTAATTTAATTTTCAATAATATTTTAATTTCTTTACAAGGTTTTTGAAAGGAATATTTTTAACATTTTTATACAGGTAACTTTTTAATTTCTTTATAAAAGTGTGAAAAGAATGTTTTTTAACATTTACATATTGTTCACTTTTTAATATAAATATGATAGTACTTTATTATTAATATTTATCTAAAATTTTATATGGTTTTTTAAATAATATCCTAATCCCGTTGTTTTTCATAAATTTTATCTTTAAAATGTTTTCAAAATAAAAGGATATTTCCTCTCATTTTTATGAGATAATTGAAAGTTATTTTTCATATATACTCAAATTCCAATTTTATAATTTTATTGATGCAAATAAAAGATTTTATTATTTTTATTCCTATTATAATAATTTCATATTATATATAATTATGATTATATCTAATAAAAAACTACAATTAATTGTTTAATGATAAATTCTTCAAAGGAGATATGGTAGAATTAACCAGGTAGGTTATTCCGTAATAAGGGTTCTTGTTAGGGTGATTGTAAGGATAATTTCCCGATATTACTATTTTTTAATTTTCTTAATGATTTTTATTAGAAATATTTCTATTTTAAGAGGTAATAATATGAGCTCATTATTAAGGGAAAATTTTACGATCTTTTAAAGGATAAAAGTTTTTTAAGGAAAAGTTTTCATGAGTTTTCATGTTTTCCCAAATAAATTTCTCGATTATAATTTTTTCTTTCTTCTTACTTACAAATTTTTTTATGAAAAATTTGGGAAATGTAGTTGATTTCATGAGTAATTAAATTAATATTTTATCTCGTAGTTTATTATGTAAAATGGTAAACTTTATTATAGATTTTCATGTTTTTCATTATACTAACATGTTTTTGTTCTTTTGAATAACTGAATGAGATTTTTGATCTAATACCACATTTTCAAATATTTTTCATAGGGATTAAGTATGTATAGAAACTATAGAAATGTTGAAATTTTAGTAAATAAAACTTTTCTTGAAAGAATAAAGTGTTTCAAAATGAAATAAGAGTATAAACATAATAACTTATTTTTATGGAAAAAAATGTACACCGTAGAAGTATCTAATTTGTTATATAATGGTTTTCATAATTATATTAAACTATAAACCTAAAATATCAAAGAAATATAATAAATTTAAACCCTTATTATAATCATGTAACTATCTGTTTATTATGTTATGGGTTTTTATAGTTAATATCAAAGCCAATGTGTAAAGAATAATGTTTCTAACACTAGATCTCTGTATTCAGGTATAGGGTGTTATCATTGGATAAAATAAATCTTTAGATAACTTTTTAGGTTATGGTTATTTTAAGAAAATATATTTTATGGATACTAATTTAAGGTTATATGATCATGACATAGTCTTTAAGGTTTTCCATGTTACTTCATCTAATTTATGTCATTTTTAGAATGGTTTTCTATAGAGAAAACAAAATGAATGATGTATAAAGTAAATAAGAGGATAATATCATTATAACCCAAAAATCTGGGATTATTGGAGTAAGATATATGAAGTTTTTGGATAGGTTAACTCAATTGACATAGGTTTTTAATAGTGTCACCCATGCAAGGTAATGATGTAATTATCTATAGAGGAACATTTATATATTAGAAAAATTTCTGAAAAATAACCATCTAAAATTTAGTGGAACCTTAAATCTAATGGGATATAAATGATAGATTAAGTATTTGGATAATATGTTTGATGTTTTGGAATATTCATATAATCATAAGGAAACTATTAATATTTATCATTTTGAAAATGAAGTCGATCAGTGGTGGTCATTATTTAATTATTACAAGGAAAAGGATGAGATTGATACCATGAAATAGATGAAATTTAAGGATATTTTCCTTGAAAAATAGTTTCCTAAAAATAATATAATTAGGATGGAAATGTATTTTTTTGTATTTAAAATAGATGTGGGAGGATTTAGTTACTACCTATGAGGAAAATTTTACTAGATTGGTCAGGTATGCACTGAATTTTATTTTATACCATGATAGTAAAATTGATAGATTTTACTTAGAATTAAAACCTAGTTTAAAAAAGACTTTGGTTACTCATGGTCTTGGAATTTATGAGGAAATTATTTGATGTTTCAAGAAGTTAGATATGGAGTTAGTTGAATTTTATAACAACAATGATAATAACGTATCTAGGTGTCACAAACTAGCCCAGATACCCTAGTACCTTAATACCTGAGAAGAAACTGAGATGGCATAAAGGGCATTCCTAATCCCCATGAGTTGGTGACTAGCACCTGGAATCATGAAAAAAGAAAAGTGTGAATGAATTTTCTACAATAACAGTGGAATAGAAAGATTCATATCAGTGTTCTCAAAACTCAACAAGTAGAAAGTTCTATAAAACAAATAGTTATATCAAAAACCCCAAATAAAACATCATCAAAGTACCCAAAATAGACAAGATAAACAACTAGAGTACCAAAATACACAACACTCCTATCCCCAAAGGATCAAGAACATCTATATCCTCCAAGATGATATTTCCCTTTATTCAGACCTGGAATAAGAAAATCTATAAATTTCCAAAGTAAAAGGTAGTGTGTGTGAATTAAAAAGCCTAGTAGGTTCTATCTAAGTGTTCCACAAAGATATTACATGATAATAAACCAAATAATAATTTCAATTTAAGTAAAATAGGGCATGGTAATACACTTTAATATTTAAATCAAAATATGTTTTCACTTTAAAAATATGGAAAACATTTCATACATGGATTAAATAAATTTTTTATATAAAACAGTTTATATAAATCAACTAGCATGATTTAAGTAGTTTCATAATCAATAGAATATACATACATCAAAATAATCACAATAAGCACCATATTCATATGACTATGGTACAATATATTCTATTATACGATCCTTACACTCTTATATCAGTGATTTTGGAAATATGTGTACACACTTCCCTTGGGTTCATTCCAAATATGACTCATCAACATTTCATCGAGAATATGATCTTCCTAACTAGATTTTTTTAGAGTTTTCATCATCAATATATTTCTAGGGAATTTCCATATTAGCACTATTGTCCAAAATAATCCACTAACTATCTAGTATTGTATATTCTCAATCAATCAATCAATTGGAAAAAATAAAATCATCTGATTTCAAATCAATCATCATTCATAGTTCAATTTCCCACTTTTACTTTTCAAAGTTCCAATTCACTTTCAAAACCAAAACATGGGTTTTCATCAATTCATTAATTTTTAAAATAAAACCAATCATGGGTTTTTATCAATTCAATTTAATCCATTTTTCTCATAATCAATTCACAAATCAATTCAAAAAATCCATTAATTTCAAATTACAACCCAAATTTTAATTCCATTTGAATTGGGGGTTTTCCCAAAATTCTATACCAAATAAAAACCAATTTAAAATTTTCATCAATTTTTTTTACAAATGAATTGAAATTAATTTTAAACAATAATCAATTAAGGGTTAAATCAATTTTCTAATATTAAATCGAACCACCTGCTTTTATTCATGTTATCAAAACTCAACACCCACACTAGGATTTTCCAAAGACTAATGATGGAAATATAGATCTAAAAATCCCACCTATATTAAATATCTAATTAAATTAATTTTATATCCATCAAACACATGATGATCTAAAAAACCCTATAGAGGAAATAAAGAGATAACGGGAGAAAATGAATAGGAGAAGAACCAGTTATGGGAGATTGATTGAATGAGATTATATATGATTTAATTCACCTGGTAATGGGTTTTGAGGATCCAAAAAAGGTTCTTGAGAGCCTCCAAGACCTAATTATTAGAAATAAATTGATTTATGGTTGATCAGGATGTTAAATGGGGGTTTGTGTATTTTTAAAATATTTTTCAGAATAAAAAAACATTGTTTGCATGATTAGCTGGGCAGGGCTTCATGGTTAGAAAAATTATGCTCCCTAACCATGTGCCCATATACCAAGGTGAATGGTTTTTACTTGGTGGAAACATAGTTTATCAAATAATTTTACAACCATGAAAACCCTTACATCCAAGGGTTTTATGGTTTTAATTGTGTGGGTGCACGGTTTGGGAACATCATGCACCAACCGTGCATAGCCCAGAAAGTTCCAAAAATTTAAAATTTCTAACCAAAACAATCTGAGAAAAACCCCAACCAAAGAATGATAAAAAATAATGGTCAAGGAGTAAATAAAAATCAGTAATAGTATGTTACAACCTCCCCACCATAGAAACTCTTTGTCCCCAAAAAGCCTTTCAAGAAGCTTCCATATCAATGAAATGGGGACACTGCTCTCTCATAAGTGACTTTCTCGCACATGTATCATGTGTATCAGAACCATGATTTCATAGCACTTAGATCAAAGTTATCATCCTCCCATGAAGTAACATAGTCTTAGAATCAACTATCTTAATTTTATGGTCAATCAAGGATAAATCAGGATCAACATTAAGATCAAAACCACTCAAAACATGAGATGGATCATAAAAATGTTTCCATTACTGAGACACATGGAACATGTTATGTATCAAAATCAACTTTGGAGGAAGTTTTGAATGGTAATACACTTTCCCCACCTACTTAATAACCTCAAAAGGTCCTAAAAATGAGGGGAAATCTTCCCTTTCCTCCAAATTCGTTGATGACCCAAATGAGGTGAAACTTTCAAGAACACCTAGTCACCAACTGAAAACTCCATCGATCTATAGAGATGATCAGAATAATATTTATACTATATTTATGACATAAAAATACTTTAATGAATAAATTGGATCTTTAATATCATCTCTTGGACTATGCTCGGTCTAACCAAGTAAGTTCCTCTAATATCTAACCAACATAATAGATGTTTACAAGTACAACCATAAAAGACCTCAAAAGGATTTATTCTGATCAAGAACTAGTAACTATTTTTTAGAAAACTTAGCTAGTACTAATTGGCCATCCCTTGATCCACTAAATTGAGGATATGGGTACGAACCATATCCTCAAGAATATCCATATCCCTCTTTGTCTATCCATTCATCTACATATGGTATGTTGTTCTCAAATAAACCTGAGATTTGAGTACCTCCTATAGGCCTATCCAAAAGTGATAAGTAAAATGGAGATATATATCAGAGACTATAATAGATGGATCTTTTTGAAAATTAATAATCTCTCTCACATATATATTTCTTAGATTCTAAAGTTTGGTTGTATCATGAATGGGTATAAAGTGAGCTGATTTGGTGAGCTTGTCAATCACAAACCATATCGTATTATTTTTTCTCTCGATATGTGGAAACCCAACCACAAATTCCATTGATTTCTCATGACAATTACAAATAATCATTGTGAGTGGATGAATCAAACCCAAAGGACTTTGTTTCTTGACCTTGATCTATTAAAAAGTATAAAAATGAGAGACAAATCAGTTATTCATCATCTCATACATGTATAGAAGAATTGACGCCACATGTCATAAAGCATATTTTTGGTTTCTAGGTCCACTATCCATTGTGAATTATGGAAATCCCTTAACATAGATTTCCTAACAAATAATGAAATATAAAACTGATTATGAAAATATAGAACATTCTATGTGGATAAAAACCACTCATAAAGAGTCTCCCCACCTTAAAGAGAGTATTTAATTCTACAGAAATCATCATCAAAATGTTGTTCTTGAAGAATCACAGTTAGAATATCATAGTTCAACTAAACACTAGTCCAAACAACCTCAGCCCCTATTTCCTGAACTCTGATATGCAACTATGAAAAAATATTCATCAAGTCCTATTCTTCTTATTATTCTATCATAGCATGGGTCAGATGTTTCCTGTACAAAGAATCTATGATGAAATTCCCTTTTCCTGGATTATAGGTGATGTTAAAGTAAAATTATTTCATATAATCTACCCAAAACATATGTTAGAGATTCAAATATTTTTTATAGAAGATATAACTCAAGATCTTGTGTTCAGAATATATGGAAAACCTTTATCTAAAAAGAAAATTTTTCCAAATCTTAAGTGCATATATGGAAAACCTTTACTTGTTCTTTACCATGACTTGAGTTTCTGATAATCAACACATAGGGAAAGTGTTTCATTGGATTTCTTAGAAAATAGAATAGGCACCACCTAAGGTGGCATGCTTGGGAATATAAATCCTTTATCTATCAGATCATCTAAATAAGTCTTCAACTCAATCATTTCAGTTGGTTCCAGAATTTAAGAAGGTATATACAATGGTTGGGTATAGGGAACTAAATCAATAGAAAACTATACCTCCCTTACCGGAAGAAAACTAGAGAATTCAAAAGGAAAAAACATTGAGAAACTCAATGAAAACTAAAGATTGATATATACTCAAAGGTTTACACTCCATGTCAAAATAAAACACTGATATCACTTTCCCCAACTCTAGATAATAAGGTTTGGTTCTACTCAACCTTGGGTCTCATACTTCCTGAAAGACACTGCACACCCCCATCAAGAGAAGTAAAGGATACTCATCAAATATGGTGGTCAATTCAAGATTTATTAGTAATGAGTCAATCTGTCTCAAAAATTTCATCAAGAGGCTTCCTGTCCAGAACCATAAAATCCCAAACAAGATCAATATCTGATAAAGAGAAAAATAAAGCCAGACAATGAATACCCTGCTCTCTCTCCATTTCAAGGGGTGTAGTAATACCTATCGCATAATATAAAATCTCTATAGGAAGATTTAGAAGATTTAAAATATGATTCGAAATGAATGAATAAGATGAACTAGTATCAAATAAATAATTCACTAAATATTAAGCTATAGTTATGGTACCTCTCACATTCACTAACTCATATCATCTTTATCTGAAGACTCTTCCAATGTGTGAAGATTCTTCGTTTCAGATGCATATGGATAAAATACCATAAATCTCAAAGCATATGATTTCATCGTAGCACAATAGAAAGTATATAACAAAATTTATCCCATTCTACTATGTGAAGTAGAAAAGATATAACAAAATTTATGCAAGTTTCCTGAACTTCCATAGGAGCTTCAAATCTTGGGTGACTCAATGCAAACCCATTTCAAATGCCCAATATTTCCACACTGGAATAAAGTCAAAGGGCATCTTCTATGCACTATAGGAGGTCTAAAATAACCCTTATATAAATAACCACCAAGAAACTCATCATGATTTCTCTTTCTTTTAAAAGGATGCATAGAACTACCACTAGGAGAAAGAGTAACTCCTGTCAACCCATACATATCAGCTAGATCAAGTTTAACCATTAATTACCTATCCATTGCATCAGAATAAGTAGCGAGGTTCAACAAGAAAACCAGATAATGGATATTAGATCAAATTCCCATATCTAACATTTGAGTTTTTATCTTCTCATTAGATACAATCTTAGGTTAAAATTTCACAAGATCAGCAAATTGGTTTGCATATTCTATCACAGTCCTATCAGCCTTCTCAAGTTTCAAAAACTACATAGCCTTAGATAGAACCATATAATCTGGATAGAACTGATTGGTGAAAATAACACTAATTTCCTTCCACTCTAAACCCACATGCTTCTTTTTCATAACCATGGAAACCCACCATCTCATTATAGGTTCCTATGGCTTAAAGGTGGAACATTTCACTTTAATTGGGTCAGGCATTTCTAATAACTCAAATAGAAGTTCTATCTTGCTCAACCAATCCTCATCTTATTGGGGATCATTAAAACCTTGTAACACTGGTAAACTTTGGCTAAGTAACTCCTAATAATGACTCATTAATTCATTCCTTTGAGGTTCCACAACTGGAGTCTGAATGGGGATAGGTGTAGGTTTATGTCCAAGAGATTGGATAATATGCACAATAATCTCAATAAGATTCTAGTTTATGGGAGGATCCACTCACTATGGTTCATCAGAAACTTCCACTTGGATCTTATTCACACGTCTTCTTGGGGAATGATGTTACAAAACATCAGTAAACAATATAGAATACATCATAATATTACTCAAACCAACACTCAAACAAGAGAAATAAGTAAATTAATCCCATCAGATAAGAAAAAAATATTTGAATTTCTAGATACCCAAGTCTAAAGTAGAGAAAATACTAGAATTAATCCTCAAGACACCTTTCCCAAACCACCCATGGTGACTTAAGTCTCATTAAAATGATATTTGGCTAGTAAACCACTTACAAATACCTTTTAAATCCCAATAAGATATTACAAACTGTATAATCACATAAAGTAAATATGAACAACCCACACCTCTAATACAACTTTTCATTTACCATCCTAGATACCCCAGTACCCTGATACCTGAGGTAGAACCAACATGACCCAAAGGGCATCCCCAGTTTCCATGGGTTGGTGACTAGCACCTCTCATCATGAAAAATAAAATTGGGAACAAATTTTCCACAAGAACAGCAGAAGAGAAAGATATATATCAATATACTCAAAACTTATTAGGGATAAAGTACCATAAAACAAACAAGTATATCAAAACCCCAAAGAGTACAACATCAAAGTACCAAAAAAACAATATAAAAAACCCAATTTCCAAAGGAAAAAACACTCCAAGCCCCAAAAGATCTAGAACATCCACCTCCTCCAAGAGGTGCTTTCCATTTTCTCGAACATGGTAGAATAAAATCAAAAAACATCTGAATTAAAATGTAGGTTGTGAGCTAAAAACCCCTGTAGGGTCTCACCAAGTGCTCCATAATGATATTTCATATAATAAAAAAAATAATTCTTTCAATTTAAGTAAAAAAATTCATGGTAATACATTTATATATTTAAATAAAAACATGATTTCACTTCACTACGATGGAAAACATTTCAAACATTTATTAAATAAACATTTTATATAAAATAGTTTATATAAATCAACCGGCATGAATAAATTAATTTCATAATAAATGGAATATACATACATCAAAATAATAAAAATAAGCACCATGTTCATTGTCTCTATGGTACAAAAGTTTCTAGTTATAGGATCCTCACACTATCCTATCAGTGATCATGGAAATATTTGTATACATGTCCCTCAGGATAAGGCCGAATAGGACTCATCAATGTTCTATCAGGAATATGATCTGATAACAAGATTTTTGTTAGAGTTTTCATCATTAATATGTTACTAGGAAATTACCATCCTAGCATGCTTATCGCAAATAATCCAATAACTACCCAGACTCACATGTTCTCAATCAATCAATAAATTGGAAAAAGTAAATTCATTTCATTTTAAATCAATTATCATTTACAGTTCAATTTCTAACTTTTCCCTTTTAAAATGCTAATTCAGTTTCAAAACCAAAACATGGGTTTTTCATCAATTCGTTACTTTTCAAAATAAAACAAATAATAGGTTTTTATTAATTCAATTTAATCCATTTTTCTCAAAATCAATTCACAAATTAATTCACAATTTCCATCAATTTCAAAATACACCCCAAATTCCAATTCCATTGGAATTGGGGGGTTTTTCCCAAAAAATCATACCAAATAAAACCCAAATTCTAATTTTCATCAAATTGGTATTTCATAAATAAATTGAAAGAAATTTAAGGTTAAATAAATTTTCCAATATTAAATGGAACCACCTACCTTTATTCACGGTATCAAAACTCAACACACACAATAGGATTTTCTAACGAATAATGATGGAAATAGAGACCTATAAATATAACCTAGATTCAAGATCCAAATAAATAAATTTTATATCTATAAAACCCATGATGGTCTAATAAACCCTATGGAGGAAAGAAATAGAGAGTGTTTGAGAAGGAATGGAAGAATAACCACTTACCAGAGATGGATCAAATGAAATTCTCAACACTTTGATCTTCCTAGTAATGGGTTTAGAGGAGCCAAAAAAGGTAATTGAGATCCTTTGAGACCTAATAATTTGAGATAACTTGATTTAGGGTTGGTTAAGAGTTTAAACAATGGTTTTGATATTTTTAAAATATTTTTCGAAATAAAAAAACACTATCTGCAAGGTTAGCTGGGGAGGGCCTCACGGTTAGACAAACTGTGCACCCTAACAGTGTGCCCCTCTATTGAGGTTCATGTTTTATACTAGGTGGGAACATGGTTTGTCAAACCATATTCCAACTATGAAAACCTCTACTACCAAGGGTTTAATAGTTTTCACTAGGTGGGAACAGGGATTGGAAAAACCGTGTGCCAGCTATGCACAACCTAGAAAGTTAAAAAAATCAAATTTCCACCCGAAACAACTCAAGACAGCCCCAAAACAAAACATTATCAAAAAGTATGGTTGAGGAGTATCTAAAAATAGTAATAGTATGTTACAACCTCCCCACTATAGAAACTTTTAGTCCCCATAAATCCTTTCAAGAAGTTTCCATATCAAATAGATGAGGCTCTCATCAGTGCCTCTCTCTCCCACATCTCATGCATATCAGAACCATGTTGTTATATCACTTTGATCAAAGGTATCATCCTCCCATGAAGTATCCTTTTCTCATAATTAAATATCCTTATAGGATTCTCAATCATATATAAATTAGGCTCAATGTCAAAATTACTCCAACTCCAAACATGAGATGGATCGTAAATATATTTCTATAGCTGAGACACATGAAACACATTATGTATCGACATCAATTATGGAATAATTTATGAATGGTAAGACACTTTCCCCACCTACTCAACAAACTCAAAAGTACCCAAAAAATGAGGAGCA
The DNA here is from genome assembly GCA_963277665.1 of Viscum album. NCBI lineage: Eukaryota > Viridiplantae > Streptophyta > Magnoliopsida > Santalales > Viscaceae > Viscum > Viscum album. The sequence continues at coordinate 1,438,103,317 of OY728164.1, forward strand.
TTTTTCACTTGACTCTCAATCCATCGATGACCCAAATGAGTTGAAACTTCCAAGAACACCTGGTCACCAACTAAAAACGCAAATAGTCTACAGTGATGATCAGCCAAATATTTATACCGGATCTGAACCATCAAAAATATCTGACAAATAAATTTAATATTTTTTGTCATATATTGTACCACGCCTAGTCACTAATCAAGTTTCTTCAATCTCTGTCCAACACAAAGAATATTTACATGTACAACCATACAAGGACTCAAAATGAACCATTCTAATCATGGACTGGTAACTATTTTTATAAGAGTACTCAACTATTCCCAAATGGTCATCCCAAGCTCCCCAAAAATCAATGATGTGGGTATGAAGCATATCCTTAAGAATCTATATATACCTCTCTGTCTGGTCATCCATCTATGGATGGTATGTTGTTCTCAAACAAACCTGAGATCCTAGTGTCTCTTAGAGGCCTCTCCAAAAGAAAGAAGTAAAAAAAGGATCTCTATCAAAGATTATAATATATTTAAATCCCTATAAAAAATAATATCTATCACATATAGATTTACTAGCTCCTAAACTTCGTTTGTATCATGAATGGGTATAAAGTGAGGTGATTTGGTCAGCCTATCGATCACAACCCATATCGCATTATTATTTCTATGGGTACATGGAAACCCAACCAAAAATTCCATTGAGATCTCATCCCACTTCCAAGTTAGCAATGGAAGTGGATGAAGAAAACCCAAAGGTATCTAGTTCTTGGCCTTAATATATTGGAAAGTATAACAATAAGAGAGAAAATCATATTTTCTCTGTCTCATACCTAGCCACCAGAATTAACATCGCATGTCATAAAATATCTTGGTGGTTCCTGGGTACACTACCCACTAGGGATTATGGAAATACCCCATCATATCTTTCCTCATAGATAATGGAACAAAAAACCAATTTTGAAAACTTAGGACACCCTCTATAGAGAACAACCACTCAAAAATAGTCTTTTATCCATAAAGAGGGTCTATAATGCTACGAAATTCATCATCATGTTGTTGTTGCTGAAAAATCATCTTGAGAAGATAATAGGTCAACTGAACACTGGACAAAACCACTTCATACCCTATTTACCAAACTCTTATATGAAACTATGCAAAAAGATCCATCAATTCCCACTCTTCCAATGATTCGTTCATGGATTGGGTTCGAAGTTTCCTTCTCAAATCATATTCAACAACATTACCTTTCCCTAGGGTATAGGTGATGTTAGAGTCAAAATATTGTAGGTAATCTACAAAATTCCTCTGGTGGAGATTCAAATATTTTCTTTAGATTATATAACTCAAGATCTTGTGGTCAAAATACAAGGTAAACCTTTCTTCAAAAAGGTAATACCTCCAACTATTAAGTTCATGAATAAAAAATGAAAGTTCAAGTTCATGGATCATATAATTATTCTTGTTTTTTCTAAGATACCGAGATCCATAGGAAATGATGTGATCACCTTAAATAATAACACATCCCAAACCTGAACCTGATACATCATATAAGACCACATAGCCCTACCTGACCTCTAGAAGAGTCAACATCGGCACAAAATTCCAAAGATTTTTTGGTTTAACAAAAGAAATTTGAAATTTTTCATCCCAAGAAAACTTCACTCCCTCCATAGTTAGATTATTCGTTGAAGGATTTAAATTTGAGAAATCATTTATGAACCGGTGATAATACCCTGATAAACCCAAGAAGCTCTGAATCTCAAAAACATTATATATTTTCTCCCATGTCATGATTGATTTAACCTTCTCAGGATAAACTGAGATACCATGTTATGACACCACATTTATTAAGAACTTCACTTCCTGAATCCAAAAATCACATTTTGATATATTGTCATAAAGTTAATGATTTATCAATAATTCCATAACTTCTCTCAAACAACACACATGATCCTCCTCAGACATAGAGTAAAGTAGGATTTCATCTAAAAATACCACCATGAATGTATCAACATACTCAAGGAAGATAATGATTGTAACACCCCAAGAATTCATAATGTGTTATTTCATCAAAATAATTCAATAACTTGCACTGCACGCAACACCGAGTTCAATCACACCATTAAAAGAGGTCATGAATAGTATTAACTACATTTTTAACTTTATATAATCCTTATAATTTTAGAATCCCTATTATGAGTTTCTTAGTCATAATGCAAGAACAGATTCATTTTCAGTATTTCACTTTTATCAACTTCTAATAGTGAAACCTTTTTAAATACAATATTTTAATCTTTTTGACTAAATGGGGACATTAAAAATTTAAAATGAAACACCCCAAGCTTCCACGGTACGTTTCCTTTCGAATAATGCGATAGCGTTTGTTGTACGCAACCTCGAGTTCTAACACACACCACAACTAATTAAACTAGCCGTTGTGAATAGTAATACCTAATTATATATATATTATATTTAAAAATGGACTTCATTTTTGGATTCGGAATATCTAATTTAGCCTAAGGTGAAATTATGGTACTTTTCGGATAACTTTCATATTTTGATGAATAGTGAAAATTACTAAATTTTAATTAAAAACAACTTTTTTAATCAAAATAATTAATAGTGATAAATTATGAATTTGATGGGTTTGAAAGTATATTTAGAATATATTTTTACCATTTAATATAATGTTGGCCATTGGACATAATTTTACAATTAAACCGAACATAAACAAGTGCCAATCTTTTGATAGTTATTATCTCTTAAAAACACGCTTTTTGTTTTGACAGCGGGAATTAATTTTAAATTATTTTCTGCCACTTCTGTGTTTTGAATTTAGGAAAATGGATTCCATATTTGGAATCAGGATGTTCAAATTGTGTAAATAGGTAACTTTTATTTTTAGACATTTTGAATAATTACTGCGGTAAATATTTTATTTACCATGGTTAAGGGTAAATCCGGTAAATAACGGTTAAAAAATAATATTATAATAATACTAAATTACCCTAAAACGTGTATTAACCCTATTGGTTGATACATGGTCGACCATGGGCATCTTTGGGTCGATTTTGGGACCCCATGGATCCACTTGTAAGTGATAATGACACTTTATTTTAATTAAGTTAAAATGAATACAAAAATGACACAAGCATATATCTTTTAGAAAAACAATTGTTACATAGGGTTATATATGTTGGATTTTAGATTATAAATATTCATTAGAAATATAAAACGATTTCCTACATAATGATATTTTATTTATAATTTTTATACATTAAATAATTTATTTTATTTATGACACAATGATGATGCAGTAATTACTATAATAGTGAAAAATTAAAATAATTGATATTATAAATACCCAAATAAATATAATATGAAACTTTTAATGAATTAAACTAATTTTCTAGGATAATATGATATATTAGGATTGATTTAATTGACTTTTTTCGAAGTAATCAATCTGTTATGAGTTTCACAAAAATCAACTATTGAATAGTGTCAAAATTGACATAAAAGAGTTCTTAAAAAAATATTATATTATTAATTGATATTAAATTCCTAAAAATCTAAGGTTCTGCCAAGAGACTTATATCATGATAGGTTCATCATTAATGGACCACTTGGGGGTCGCTTGGATGTATGTAGTAAGTTTATTAACCATATTATATAAAAATACAAAGAGACATTGTAAAAGTGAAACTAATTAACTTAAAGTTAATACTTAAAGATAAGGTTAATATAAGTACCCAAACCTGTCTAAATTCTATTGGTTGAGTTTTTTTCGACCCATCCCCACCTTAACCTTTGAATAGTCAACGTTGGAGCCATTTTAAACCGAATATGAATTTATTATAAACTAATATTTCTAGATTTTCCAAAGGTGCCCCTCACCCCTCTTATAAAAGGGCACTCCTCCTTCTCATTTCCTCACACATCTCAAGCCACTTGGCTCGTCCAAACCCTGCCCAAATAACCTCCCCACATCCCTCTCCTCCTCCTTGAAGCTTCCCCTTAGGCAGAAAGCATTTCAAGAAGTCCTTTGGTTCCAACCAAAGTGAGTTACCTAAATTAAAGGTAACGATTTCTCTTAAATTATTTTCATTTATTTTGCTTCTCCAACCCCCAAACTCTTTTTATTTCCTTTCTTTGTAACAACACCAGTATCCACAATATACTAGGATGTTGTTATAAGAAGGATTAAAACTACACATACACACAACTCCATCTAATGGATGATGAACATAATGTTTCTGTGGATGGCAAACTAACGCCTCACGAAACGATGATTGTTCAAATACATCTTACCGCCTCTCATGGTGGCCATTATGATGGCACTATAATTAAATATGATATTAATGATATATATTTTATATATAAGCTTCTGTAATTCCATTTTATTTCATATCATTATTCGTTTCATGTTGTATATACATACGATAATTTCATTTGAGGAAGTGCGGACTACCGCCCCCTTAAAATGATATGAGTCGTTCATACCACACATGGAACGTGTAAAGGATGGTGTTAATGAACTTAAGTAACATATATAAAATATTATATTATACTGGAATAGTAATATACCTATGTATCATTTGGATTCGATTCTTTTAAAATAAAAATTAAACGGAAGTAGCGTTCGTGCGTACGTACGGACTACCGTCTCCACGAACGCGATGAGATTCATTCTCCATCGTATCCATTCAAGTATAATTATCATTTGATGATTTAAAAATGATGTTTAAGGACTTGATAGAATTCTGGATATGAATAATATACAACCTATCCATTACAAACATGGCTTACGTAACAAAACATATAAACTAAATCAAGTAAGTTAACACCCGAAACAACGATAATACTAAGATATTATTATCAAATCAATATTAAAAGATCATATGTGATATCATATTAATGTATATGATTCTTGTATAATTTAATAACAAATATTTCACCATTATACAGGAGGTTAACCTACCCCAACAAAGGAAAAGTACAAGGTAAGGGTTATTTCACAATCTCTTCATTATCCGAGGTTGTTTATACGTAATAATCTACTGGGATCTCTTTATCATCCACATCCATGTTTCTTAAAAATGTATTTCAAAACATTTTTACTATTTACTAGAATATGAGTTAAAGTAATTTATACCCTTTTTGACTTTTATAAGTGGTTTATAAAGGAATCTTTCGGTCGTTTTCAAAACAAGGTCCTTTTTAACCTTTTCGACAGAATTAAGGTAAGAATGTTTTTTTTAACTTATACGGCGGGTGCGGTTATTTTCCGCCGTTATAAAATCTTCAAAGCTTCCCTTACAAGATTATGAGAATATTTTCAAAGAAAATGTTTTATTTTATATGGATCTTAAATGATTTCAAAATAAAAAGAGATATTTCTTTAAAAAGAATTTTGATTTCATCTATGTCAACATCCTTTGATGGATTTTACGCTTATTTGAAGTTGATTTATTGTGATACAAAACTTCTATATTGTATTGAAGGTTTCATGATATGTTTGACTGTGGATGTGCTATTTTTATACCATTCATAGTTTATGGTGAAATTATTGACATTTCGTATGCTAGTTTTAATACGAATGTTTATGTTATGTTTAAACCTTTTCATATGGGAATGCATTGGACTTAATAAGTGACGGGTGGAGCCCGCTATAGCTCCTCGATGCATCGGTAGGTCTCATGAGACAAACTAGTGTCTTGGCACAAGGCCTTGGCAAAATCTTATTTGTAGTCTTGGCACGAGGCCTTGGCTATGTGGATATGATAGTCTGGCATTATGCATTCCATCATTATGAAAGTGGTTATTGATTTTTGCATGTGATTATTCGATTAGTAGAATATCCATGTGAATAAGTAAATGGAATTATTTCATTTTATTTATGCCATACCATGTTGAAAGTTCAAGTTTAAAAGGCTTTTGTTTTAGTAATGCATTGCCTTAAATGTTTATGCTTATTTTGAATGTTCCGCTATATTGTCATCCTTACTGGGCATTTGAGCTCACCCCTTTTCTATGTTTTATTTTTCCCAGGATGTGAAGATGTAAGTTATGAATGACCTTCAGGGATATTATGAGGGGATAATAGTGTGTATTGTGGAAACATTATGTTGTTGTATTAGTTTTTCATTTTATGATGTAATGTAAAACTTATGAATATATCTAGTGTTTCCAAGGCTACTAAACCAATCGGTCTTTCGAGATTTGATCTTTCTTGTGATCATGCCAATGTTACGAAGTAATGCACCGACTCTGGGTAGCTGGGTTCGGGGCGTTACAGTTGGTATCAGAGGAAGTTTAGTACAAACCTTGGAATCTAGATTTAGATAAACTCTGATTAGAGCACGTAGACCTAAGATGAACTTTGAGGATTAGTATATAAGAACTTCCTAGAATTTTGGTATTGTAGAGATTTTGTGAGTTTTTCGAGAAATACATCCTTGTCTGGATACGAGCAGGTAGAGGCGGCTCTGGCACAGATGTACCTAGGGGTAAAACCCGAAAACACCACTTTGAGCTAGACTCGAACGGGAACTGGTGCACGACAACGGGCCTTGCTGCACTCTTGGTTACGACACTCCCGGGGGATATGCTTAGGATAACTCTCATTTTCTTTACAAATCATTATGAAGGGTTTATGAGTATATACTTCCTCAAAGAAAACATTTTTATGATTATGGATTATATCCATAAATAGTTCAATTTATGTTAAGTGTTTTATAAGTATGGGATTATGTATTTTGATTCATAAACTGATCTAGTGTATGCCATTGTTTAGAAATGGCGCCCAGTAGAAGGAATGAGAACTCCAGAAATGCACATGATCCAAAGAGAAGGAAGGATCATATCTTTCATGGTCTTAAGCTAGAATTTATAAGAGAAATAGTCTCCCATGTATTATCATCATATGAAGAAATAATATCATGTGTTGATAAGATAAGTAAAGAGTTTACTGAGTCCTATGGCTTTGAAGGGAAGCAAGAGAAGAAAAGGATACAAGAGAGAAAGATGGATAAAGGGAAGAGGGAAAAGAAGAATTTTCCCATATGTGGTAACTGTGGAAAGAAACACCCTGGAACTTGCCTGAAAGGAATGGGAGTTTGTTATAAGTGTGGAGGAAAAGGGCACAAAGTACGTGACTGCAAGGGTAAGAAAATAGTTTTAAATATACAATGCTTCATTTGAAATGATTTTGGACACTACGTGAATATATGTCCCAGTCATCAGAATATGCCGCAAATGATGTTATTGGATAATAATCAAGTTATGATACTACCACAGATGAAGAGGAATGATTAGAGTTCTTATGTTGATTATGTCAATTGAGTGTTGTATCAACAATGTACTTGTTATAATAATTATGGAGTATATAAGGATTGTACTGCAGTACTATTTCATTAAGGACTTGAGATTGTGTGGAACAAAGAAAAGTGACTCAATAGAAGGTTAAATTTTTGGAAAATATATGGTTGAGAGAAAGATAAACCATAATATGGTTCTGATACCGAGGTAGTGATTTTATAAAAATACATGATTGATTTGGATAAATTATATTGGATATTCATGACTACCTTGGAACTAATTAATGATTTGTATATTCCATCATTGTTGGGGTTTAAAACATTTTTTGGATTAATGAAGTATATCCAGCATTCTATATGGAATAAGGGAGCATGAATGTAATCAATAAGGAATATGGTAATACATGATGAAGGTATTCATATGCTATTACGGGGTAAAAATGATCTATATTATGTTTAACTTCCTTATAAATGTTGTACTGTGAGTTTGGATAGAATTATTTTGGATAGTTCTTGTTTGGATTATTTTGGATTGCCATAAAAGGACAACCCGGAGGTCGGGCGGCAACCCGTCGCGTCCGGCAAGGCTGCGAGACTTGAACCCGCAACCGAAGGGCGACAAGGGTGTATCACCTACCACTGACCCACGAGATGTCCTGGATTAAATAATGTAGTTTTTATTAAGAGATCTTGTAGATGAATTATAAATTCGTTTATTTTGGAACCCTATACAAATAGTGTAAATAGAATTTTTTACATTCTATTATCTTTTAGAGTGAAAGATGAGTTTGTGGTAGAAATTTATTAATGGATAAAACTCTAATTATAAAGTAAGTATATCTCCTTATGATCTTAGCCAATCTCATAAATAAATTCCTCAACATTAAGAAAAGCAACTTAGAATAAAAATGTTTTCCTAGATGGTACCTTAAATCATCACTAATTTATGGCTTTGGGATTGTTGGCCTTTTCATAGCCATGTTCTCTACCACTCTCCATCAGATAAATGATGGTTAGATTTTTCTTCCATATCCATATTTTCCTACATAGAACCCTAGTATGTGTTATTTTTGGTAATCTTCATACTTTCGACTCTTTATTTTAAATAGAGGCCTCATTAATTCATTTTTCGATGTGGGATTTCAACTAAGATATTTTGAAACATAAAAAATTTGTTATCCTAATACCCTATGTTTTGTTGAACCGATGGTATTTCAAATCATCATAGATTGGTGAATTTAAGGACTTCAATTTTACACTTGTTTGTGATTGATGACCTCAATCACTACCTATAAATATTTACGTTTTTCCTCCAATTATATGTCTCTAATTGCCACCAATGTTCTCCTAATCGAGATCATAATTTGGTGGTGACCCTTTGATTTCTCTTTTCCTCATATTAAGACTAAATTTTAGTAACCCAATTTCTGATGTGGGTTTTCCCACAAATATATTTTCTACTTTCAACCTTTTATTTTCAAAGAACAATTTCAAATTGCGAGGACGCAATTTATTGAAGGAGGGGAGAATGTAACACCCCAAGAATTCATAATGTGTTATTTCTTCAAAATAATTCAATAACTTGCACTGCACGCAACACCGAGTTCAATCACACCATTAAAAGAGGTCATGAATAGTATTAACTACATTTTGAACTTTATATAATCCTTATAATTTTAGAATCCCTATTATGAGTTTCTTAGTCATAATGCAAGAACAGATTCATTTTCAGTATTTCACTTTTATCAACTTCTAAAAGTGAAACCTTTTTAAATACAATATTTTAATCTTTTTGACTAAATGGGGACATTAAAAATTTAAAATTAAACACCCCAAGCTTCTACGGTACGTTTCTTTTCGAATAATGCGATAGCGTGTGTTGTACGCAACCTCGAGTTCTAACACACACCACAACTAATTAAACTAGCCGTTGTGAATAGTAATACCTAATTATATATATTTTATATTTCAAAATGGACTTCATTTTTGGATTCGGAATATCTAATTTAGCCTAAGGTGAAATTTTGGTACTTTTCGGATAACTTTCATATTTTGATGAATAGTGAAAATTACTAAATTTTAATTAAAAACAACTTTTTTAATCAAAATAATTAATAGTGATAAATTATGAATTTGATGGGTTTGAAAGTATATTTAGAATATATTTTTACCATTTAATATAATGTTGGTCATTGGACATAATTTTACAATTAAACCGAACATAAACAAGTGCCAATCTTTTGATAGTTATTATCTCTTAAAAACACGCTTTTTGTTTTGACAGCGGGAATTAATTTTAAATTATTTTCTGCCACTTCTGTGTTTTGAATTTAGGAAAATGGATTCCATATTTGGAATCAGGATGTTCAAATTGTGTAAATAGGTAACTTTTATTTTTAGACATTTTGAATAATTACTGCGGTAAATATTTTATTTACCATGGTTAAGGGTAAATCCGGTAAATAACGGTTAAAAAATAATATTATAATAATACTAAATTACCCTAAAACGTGTCTTAACCCTATTGGTTGATACATGGTCGACCATGGGCATCTTTGGGTCGATTTTGGGACCCCATGGATCCACTTGTAAGTGATAATGACACTTTATTTTAATTAAGTTAAAATGAATACAAAAATGACACAAGCATATATATTTTAGCAAAACAATTGTTACATAGGGTTATATATGTTGGATTTTAGATTATAAATATTCATTAGAAATATAAAAAGATTTCCTACATAATTATATTTTATTTATAATTTTTATACATTAAATAATTTATTTTATTTATGACACAATGATGATGCAGTAATTACTATAATAGTGAAAAATTAAAATAATTGATATTATAAATACCCAAATAAATATAATATGAAACTTTTAATGAATTAAACTAATTTTCTAGGATAATATGATATATTAGGATTGATTTAATTGACTTTGTTCGAAGTAATCAATCTGTTATGAGTTTCACAAAAATCAACTATTGAATAGTGTCAAAATTGACATAAAAGAGTTCTTAAAAAAAATATTATATTATTAATTGATATTAAATTCCTAAAAATCTAAGGTTCTGCCAAGAGACTTATATCATGATAGGTTCATCATTAATGGACCACTTGGGGGTCGCTTGGATGTATGTAGTAAGTTTATTAACCATATTATATAAAAATACAAAGAGACATTGTAAAAGTGAAACTAATTAACTTAAAGTTAATACTTAAAGATAAGGTTAATATAAGTACCCAAACCTGTCTAAATTCTATTGGTTGAGTTTTTTTCGACCCATCTCCACCTTAACCTTTTAATAGTCAACTTTGGAGCCATTGTAAACCGAATATGAATTTATTATAAACTAATATTTCTAGATTTTCCAAAGGTACCCCTCACCCCTCTTATAAAAGGGCACTCCTCCTTCTCATTTCCTCACACCTCTCAAGCCACTTGGATCGTCCAAACCCTACCCAAATAACCTCCCCACATCCCTCTCCTCCTCCTTGAAGCTTCCCCTTAGTCAGAAAGCATTTCAAGAAGTCCTTTGGTTCCAACCAAAGTGAGTTACCTAAATTAAAGGTAACGATTTCTCTTAAATTATTTTCATTTATTTTGCTTCTCCAACCCCCAAACTCTTTTTATTTCCTTTCTTTTGTAACAACACCAGTATCCACAATATACTAGGATGTTGTTATAAGAAGGATTCAAACTACACATACACACAACTCCATCTAATGGATGATGAACATAATGTTTCTGTGGATGGCAAACTAACGCCTCACGAAACGATGATTGTTCAAATACATCTTACCGCCTCTCATGGTGGCCATTATGATGGCACTATAATTAAATATGATATTAATGATATATATTTTATATATAAACTTCTGTAATTCCATTTTATTTCATATCATTATTCATTTCATGTTGTATATACATACGATAATTTCATTTGAGGAAGTGCGGACTACCGCCCCCTTAAAATGATATGACTCGTTCATACCACACATGGAACGTGTAAAGGATGGTGTTAATGAAATTAAGTAACATATATAAAATATTATATTATACTGGAATAGTAATATACCTATGTATCATTTGGATTCGATTCTTTTAAAATAAAAATTAAACGGAAGTAGCGTTCGTGCGTACGTACGGACTACCGTCTCCACGAACGCGATGAGATTCATTCTCCATCGTATCCATTCAAGTATAATTATCATTTGATGATTTAAAAATGATGTTTATGGACTTGATATCATTCTGTATATGAATAATATACAACCTATCCATTACAAACATGGCTTACGTAACAAAACATATAAACTAAATCAAGTAAGTTAACACCCGAAACAACGATAATACTAAGATATTATTATCAAATCAATATTAAAAGATCATATGTGATATCATATTAATGTATATGATTATTTTATAATTTAATAACAAATATTTCACCATTATATAGGAGGTTAACCTACCCCAACAAAGGAAAAGTACAAGGTAAGGGTTATTTCACAATCTCTTCATTATCCGAGGTTGTTTATACGTAATAATCTACTGGGATCTCTTTATCATCCACATCCATGTTTCTTAAAAATGTATTTCAAAACATTTTTACTATTTACTAGAATATGAGTTAAAGTCATTTATACCCTTTTTGACTTTTATAAGTGGTTTATAAAGGAATCTTTCGGTCGTTTTCAAAACAAGGTCCTTTTTAACCTTTTCGACAGAATTAAGGTAAGAATGTTTTTTTTAACTTATACGGCGGGTGCGGTTATTTTCCGCCGTTATAAAATCTTAAAAGCTTCCCTTACAAGCTTATGAGAATATTTTCAAAGAAAATGTTTTATTTTATATGGATCTTAAATGATTTCAAAATAAAAAGAGATATTTCTTTAAAAAGAATTTTGATTTCATCTATGTCAACATCCTTTGATGGATTTTACGCTTATTTGAAGTTGATTTATTGTGATACAAAACTTCTATATTGTATTGAAGGTTTTGTGATATGTTTGACTGTGGATGTGCTATTTTTATACCATTCATAGTTTATGGTGAAATTATTGACATTTCGTATGCTAGTTTTAATACGAATGTTTATGTTATGTTTATACCTTTTCATATGGGAATGCATTGGACTTAATAAGTGACTGGTGGAGCCCGCTATAGCTCCTCGATGCATCGGTAGGTCTCATGAGACAAACTAGTGTCTTGGCACAAGGCCTTGGCAAAATCTTATTTGTAGTCTTGGCACGAGGCCTTGGCTATGTGGATTTGATAGTCTGGAATTATGCATTCCATCATTATGAAAGTGGTTATTGATTTTTGCATGTGATTATTCGATTAGTAGAATATCCATGTGAATAAGTAAATGGCATTATTTCATTTTATTTATGCCATACCATGTTGAAAGTTCAAGTTTAAAAGGCTTTTGTTTTAGTAATTCATTTCCTTAAATGTTTATGCTTATTTTGAATGTTCCGCTATATTGTCATCCTTACTGGGCATTTGAGCTCACCCCTTTTCTATGTTTTATTTTTCCCAGGATGTGAAGATGTAAGTTATGAATGACCTTCAGGGATATTATGAGGGGATAATAGTGTGTATTGTGGAAACATTATGTTGTTGTATTAGTTTTTCATTTTATGATGTAATGTAAAACTTATGAATATATCTAGTGTTTCCAAGGCTACTAAACCAATCGGTCTTTCGAGATTTGATCTTTCTTGTGATCATGCCAATGTTACAAAGTAATGCACCGACTCTGGGTAGCTGGGGTCGAGGCGTTACAATGATCATCAAATCCATAAAGACTAAATGATCATTTGTTAGACCAATTGGCATGAAAATTTACTCATAATGGTCATAACTACTTCGGAAGGTGGTTATATGAATGTCGGATTATTTTATTCTCAACTGGTGGTAACCAGATCGAAGATAAATCTTTGAGAACCACTTCTCCCCTTTAAACTATTGAAATAAATCATAAATCCACGAAAATGGATACCTATTATTTACCATGACTCAATTTACTTTACGAAAATCAACACATAGGTGAAGTGTTCCAACAACTTTCTTAGCAAAGAGAATAAGCGCCACCCAAGGTGACATGCTCGAGCATATAAATATTTTCTTTATCAGATCATACAACTAATTATTAAACTATTTAATTTCATCTAGTTATATATGGTAAGAAGATATAGAAACTGATTGAGTGCCATGCACTATACAAATAGAAAACTCTACCTATCTTACTGGTGCCAAACCAGAGAAGTCAGAAGGAAAAATGTCAGGAAACTTGATGACAACTCGAGGGATATATCCACTCAAAGATTCCCACTCAAGATAAAAAGTGAACAATAATATCACTATACCCAAATATGGATAATAATGTTGTTCTTGACTTGAACTCAGGTCCCATTCTCCCTAAAATACATGGCACACCCTATCAAGTGTAATAAAGAAGACTTGTTGAAGATAGTAATCAATTCAAGATTTATTAGTAATGATCCAATCCATCCCAAAAATGACATCAAGAGGTTTTATATAGAGAACCATAAAATAAAAAACAATATCAGTCTTTGATAAATAGAAAACACAATGAAGGCAATGAAGACCCTTATCTCTCTTCATTCTGAGGGGTGTATTAATATCCGTCACATAAAATAAAATCTCTATTGGAAGATTTAATAGATTCAAAATATGAGTCAAAATGAATGAATGAGATGCACCAGTATTAAATAAATAATTCTCTAAATATGAATATATAGTGATGGTACCTATCAGAGTTACTAGACTTGTATCTGCTTCCTTTGGAGACTCTTCTACTATGTGAAGAAGCTTTGTTCCAAATGTCTGGGGCTAGAACCCTTTAGAACTTGAAACATATAATTGTACCACGGTACTTTTTTCTGATAATGAAACCATTCCACTATGTGGATAAGAAAATATATAACATAATTTTTTCAGGTGACCTGAACCACCATGGGAGATGCAGATCTTGGTTTCCTCAATGCAAACCCATTTTGAATTCCCAAGCTTGCCACATTGGAAGCAAGTCAAAGGGCCTCTTCCAAAAACTATAGGAGTTATAGAAGAACCCTACTATCAAGAACCACCATGTGACTCATCACACTTTATATTTACTTTAAACTAACTCACATAAATTACACTGGGAGAAAAAATAACTCTTTTTAACCCTAACTTACCAGCTAGATCATGTTCGACCATCAATGCCCTATCCAACACATCATCATAAGAAATGAGCTTCCATAAGAAAACCTGAGAAATAATATCATATCTAAGTCCCATATCAAACCTTTGAGTCTTCTTCTTCCCATTCAATAAAATATCATGTGTAAACTACATAGGCTCAATGAATTTATTTTCATATGCTGCCACGGTCATGTCAGCCTGATCGAGTTTGAAAAAATCTATATCCTTAGCCAACACCATAGACTCTGGATAGATTTGATCAGTGAAAATAACTTTAAATTCATTCCACACTAATACCACATGATTATTCATTATAACCATGGAATCTCACCATCTACTTTTAAGTTCCTCCTTCTCAAAGGCAACACATTTCTCTTTAATTGGGTCCAGTATTTACAAGAACTCAAAAAGAAGTTATATCTTTATCAACCAATCCTTGGACCATTGAGGATCATTAGAACCTTGTAATGGTGGTATATTTTCGTGAATTAACTCTTTATAATGACTCTAAAATTCATACCTCTTAGGTTCCATAACTAGATCCTAAATGGTAATGGGTGTAGGTGCTTGTCCTAGATATTGGACAACACATATAATAATCTAAACAAGATTCTAGTCCACATGAGGATTTTATAATTTTATTTCATTATTATATTCCTCATGGAACCTATTCTCATGTCTTCATGGAGGTATGATGCTACAAAACATCAGAAAAATATATATAAGGAATAATAATATTACTCTAAAAAACACTCAAATAATAGAAATAGATAAATTAATCCATTAAGATAAGAAAATAAAGATTTGGATTCATACATACCCAAATATAAAGTAGGGAAAATAACATAATTAATCCTCATAGATTCTTTCCCAAACCACCCATGGTTACTTATGGCTCATTACGATGAGAGATGGCTATAAACTCACTCATAACTACCTTTTAAGTCCTGATAATATATTTTAAACTACATTTTGACATCAAGGAAAGATACACAACTTCCACCTCTTATACTACTTTATCACAAACCATCCTGAATACCTTGGTATCCTAATACTCGGTCCAAAACCAACATGGCATGAGGGATGTTCTCTCTCCCCATGGGTTAGTTACTAGTACCCATCATCCTACAAAATAAAAGTGGGAATTAATTTTCCACAAGAATATTATAAGAGAAAGATATATATCAGTATTCACAAAACTCCTCGGAGAGAAAGTACCAGAAACCAAATAGGTATATCAAAAACCCAAATAGTAAATCATCAAACTAACAGATATAGACAAGATAAAAAAACCAAAGGACACAACACTCCAAGACTCAAATTATTAAGAATATCCACCTCCACGAAGAGGTTTTTCCCTTTTCTTAGACCTGGAAAAATAAAATCTACAAATTCCGGAAGGAAAGGGTAGAGTGTGAGATAAAAATCCTAGTAGTGTCATCCAAAGTGTTCCATAAATATATTGCATAATATTAAACCAAATCATGATTTAATTTTAAGTAAATTAGGTCATATTAATACATTTTCATATTTAAATAAAAACATGATTTCATTTCACAAGGATGGAAAACATTTCAAACATGTCTTAAATAAACATTTTATATAAAAAAATTCATATAAATAAACAGGAATGAATAAAGTAGTTTCATAATCAATGGAATATATATACATAAAAATAATCACAATAATAACCATGGTCATATACCCTATGGTATAATAGTTTCTAGTTATAGGATCCTCACACTCTTCTATCAATGATCTTGCCAATATGTGCACACACATCTCTTAGGCTCAAGTCAAATAGGACTCATCAATGTTCCATCAGGAATATGATATGCCTAAATATATTTTTTAGAGTTTTCATCATCAATATATTGTTAGGTAATTACCATCTGAATATACTTATCTTAAATAACCCACTAACTACCCAGACTCACATGTTCTCAATCAATCAATCAATTGGAAAAAAGAAAATCATTTGATTTCAAATCAATCATCATTTACAATTCAATTTATCACTTTTCATTTTCAAAATGCCAATTCACTTTCAAAACAAAAACTCATATTTTTCATCAATTCATGACTTTTCAAAATAAGACCAATCATATGTTTTTATCAATTCAATTTAATCCATTTTTCTCAAAATCAATTCACAAATTTTATCAATTTCAAATTACACCCCTAATTCCAATTCCATTGGAATTGGGTGTTTCTACCAAAATTACATACCAAATAAAATCCAATTTTCAAATTTGTTTCAAATTTGTTTTTTAAAAATCAATTGAAATCAATTTCAAACAACAATTAATTCATGGTAAAATCAATTGGTCAATATTAAATAGAACCACCTACCTTTATTCACATTATCAAAACTCAACACCTGCAGTGGGATTTTCCAACAACGGACGATGGAAAATAAGGTCTAGAAATCCAACCTAGATTCAAGATCCAAATAAATAGAGTTTATATCTTTAAAAAAATTATCTAACAAAACCTATGGAGGAAAGAAAGAGAGAGCGGGAGATAATGAACAGGATAAGAACCGCTTACCAGAGAGGAATTGAATGAGATTCTTCACTCTTTGATCCACCTAGGAATGAGTTTGTAGGAACCAAAAATGGTTCTTGAGAGCCACAAAGACTTAGTAATTCTAGATACCTTGAGTTAGGGTCGATTAGGAGGTTAAATGGGGGTTTTGGTATTTTTAAAATATTTTTCAGAATAAAAAAACATTGTCCTCATGGTTAGTTGGGAAGGGATGCACGGTTAGACAAACTATGTTCCCTAACCATGCACCCCTCTACTAGGGTGCATGATTTTTACTATGTAGGTTAAAAAAAATAAAATCATGTATAAACCATGAAAATACCCACTACCAAGGGTTATGTGGTTTTCACTGGGTGGGCGCATAGTTTGGACAAACTGTGCGTCAATCGTGCACAGCCTAAAAAGTTCTGAAAGTTTTAACTTTCCACCCGAAAAAACCTGAGACAAACCCCAACCAAATAATGATAAAAATACATGTTCGATGATTACATTAAAATAAGTAATAAGATGTTAAAACCACCCCACCATAGAGAGTTTTTGTCCCCATAAATCATGTAAATAATCTTCAATATCAAAGAGATGAGGTCACTGCTCTCTCATCAGTTCATATATCTCCCACATTTCATGTGTATAAGAACCATGATTCCATAGCACTCTGACTAAAGGTATCATCCTCCCATGAAGTACCTTTATCTTAGAATCATATATCCTGACTGAATGCTCAGTCATGGATAAATTAGGCTCAACATCAAGATCACTTCAACTCAAAACATGATATAGATCATAAATATATTTATGTATCTGAGTCACGTGAACTACATTATGTATCGATTTAAACTGTGGTGGAAGTGGTAAATGGTAAGATACTTTAACCACCTTCTTAACAACCTAAAAAGGTCCCACAAAATGAGGATAAAGCTTCCCTTTCCTCCCAACCTATCAATGAAACAAAAAAGGTGAAACTTTCTAGAACACCTAGTCACCAACTAAAAACATCAATGGTTTATAATGATGATCAACATAAGATTTATACTGTATCTATGCCATCAAAATTCTATAATGAATCAACTAAATATTTTTTATAGTCTCTCGGACCAAGATCAGTCCAACTGAGAAAATTTCCCCAATATCTGACCAACAAAGTGGATATTTACAAGGCTGGCCATAAAAGGACTCAAAAGGATCCATTCTGATTGTGGAGTGGTGACTATTGTTATAAGACAACTCAACCATTCCCAAATGGCCATCCTAAGATCCACCAAAATTGATTGAGAAAGAAAGAATCATATTCTAAAGAACCTGTATACCCTTCTCTATTTTTCCATCCATCTACAGATGGTATGTCATGTTCAAACGAATAATAGATATCAGTTCCTTCTAGAGGCATCTCCAAAATTGAGAAGTAAAATAGGGATATCTATTAGAGAATAAAATAGATAAAACTCTATGAAAATAAATAGTCTATCTAACAAAGATATTTTTGAGCTCCTCATCTTTGGTTGTATCGTAAATGGGTATAAAGTGAGCCTATTTGGTCATCCTATCAATCACAACCCATATCTCATTATTATTCCTTTGGTTACATAGAAACCCAACCATAAAGTCCATTGAGATCACATTCCACCTTCAATTTGACACTAGAAGTGGCTGAAGAAAACCCAAGGGTCTCTGATGCTCAGCCTTGACCTATTGGAAAGTATAATAATGAGAGAAAAAATAAACTATGCCTTATCTCATACCTGGCCACCAGAATCGAAACCACATGTTATAAAACATCTTTGTGTTTCCTGGGTAAACTACCTACTAGTAATTATTGAACTACCCCATCACAACTTTCCTCATAGATAATGGCATGAAAAAACTATTTCAAAAACATTATACACCCTCCATGGAGAACAACCACTCAGAAATAGTCTCCCCACTATAAAGAGAGACTATAATGCTATAGAATTCGTCATCAAGACGTTTTTCCTGAATAATAATCTCAATAATAGTATTGATAAACAAAAAAATTGGATAAAAAAACATCATCCCATATTCCCCTAACTCAGCTATGAAAAAAGTCCATCAAGTCTCACCCGTCTGAGGATTATTTCACATCCAAGGTTGTAAGTTTCCTTCTCAAATAATCTATGAATAAATTATCTTTCCTTAAGGTATAGGTGATTTTAAAGTTAAAATACTACATGTAATACAACCAATGCATCTGGAAGAGATTAAAATATTTTTTAGAGAAGATATAAATCAAACTCTTGTTATCACAATACATGGTTAACCTTTCTCTGAAAAGGTAATGTTTCCAACTCTTAAGTGAATGAATCATAGATGCATGTTCAAGGTCATGGTTTGGGTATTTATTATCACATGAACTAGGTTTTAGAGATCCATAGGAAATGATGTGATCACCCTACATAATAAAATATCCTAAACTCGAACCTAATGCATCATAGAATACCACATAGCCCTACCTTGACTGGCCTCTAGAAGATTCAACACCAGTGCATAAGTCAAAATAAATTTCAGTTTGATAAAATAACTCTAATATTTATCATCCCAAGAAAACTTCACTCCCTTCAGAGTTAGAGTGCTCATTGGAGAATCCAACTTTGATAAATTCTTTACAAACTGAATATAATACCCCACTAAACCCAAGAAGATCCGAATCGTGAAAAAATTATGTGGTTGTTCCTATGTCATAACAACTTTAACCATCTCAGGATCAACTGAGATACCATGTTCCACATGTCCCAAGAACCTCCCATCCCAAACATAAAAATCACATTTTTATGGCTTGGCATAAATTTAGTGATTTCTCAACAATTCCAGAACTACCCTCAGATGACACCCATGATCCTCCTCGAACTTCAAGTAAACCAATATTTCATCCAAAAATACCACCATGAAAGTATCAAGATACTCATGGAATATCTTTTTCATCAAATCCATAAATACTACAGGATCATCAGCTAGAAAAAATGGAATTATAAAGAACTCATAATGGCCATACCTACTCTGGAAGGCAGTTTTCTGAATGTCATATTCTTTTATTCTCAGTTGGTGGTAACCAGATCAAATATCAATTTTTGATAACCAATTCACCACTTTTAAATATTCAAACAAATCATCAATTTATGGTAATGGATACTTTTTCTTTACTGTGAATCGATTGAATTTTCAATAATTAACACATAGGTGGATTGTTACAACGGAATTATTATAAACAAGAATAGGCACCATCCAAGGTGGCATGCTTGGGCATATGAATCCTTTCTCTATTAGATCATCCAACTGAGTATTAAAATATTTTATTTCAGTCGGTTCCATGTGATAAGAAGGTATAGACACTAGTTGGTTATTATACACTAAATCAATAAAAAAACTCAACCTCCATTACTGATAGAAAACTAGAGAAGTTAGAACAAAAAATGTTCAGAAACTCGATGAAAACTGGAGAGCGATATCCACTCAAAGATTCCCACTCTAAATAAAAAAGTGAACACTGATATCACTTTCCCCAACTCTGGATAAGAAGGTCTATATCTACTTGACCTCAGGTCTCATTTTCTCTAAAATACACAACACAACCCATCGGGTGTAGTAAAGGAGACCCATTGAAGATAGTTGTCAATTTGGGATTTATTATCAATGATCCAATCCATCCCAAAAATTACATCAAGAAGTTTCATGTCGAGAACTAGAAAATCCCAAACAAGATTGATCTTTAATAAAGAGAAAACACAAGCAGAACAATAAGGACCTTGCACTCTCTTTATTCCAAGGGGTTTAGTGATATCTGTTACATAAGATAAAATATGTGTAGTAAGATTTAGAAGATTAAAAATTCAAGTCAAAATGAATAAATGATATGAACCATTATAAAATAAATAAGTCACTAAAGATGAATCTGTAGAGATGGTAACTCTCACAGTCATTGTGTAGAGACCCGAAACTTGACGTACATGGACATTACATTACTTTTGTGGAATACTTAGTACATAACAAAAACACACACACAAGGATCGTAATAGTTTAGTGTCTTTGGAAACTCGGAACGTAATCTTCTAATCGTGGTGAAAGATCTTCAATAACTCCCATAAAGATCTTCCCTTTTTTTACCTAAAACCTTTCTTTATATCCTGGGGAAAATAAAACATAAAAGGGTGAGCTCAAATGCTCATTAAGGGTAAACAAAAGAAAAAAATCAATCACATCATATTCATAAGAACATAACTTTTGGAAATCTTAACCTGCAAAAGAGAGCATAATTTCATAACATGGGATAAATCATAGTAGTGAAATGAAATCCCAATAAGCATAACTTAAAACATGAAACTTTGTGTCTTACACACATAATCATAGAGAATCATTTCTTGTTAGTCAAGACTAATTGCCAAGACTATCTTAGTGGACAAAGTCCCTTTCTGAACCGAGTCACCCTCGTTTCAGTCATGTTTCACTGAACCGGTATAACCTACCGTACCAGCCATGTCTATATCATGAGATATAAAATCTTTACCCAATGCATTGGAGGGAGATATAGGTCCCACACATCTTATAATGAATCCTTTCTTATGTGTTCCACATAATCATAAATCATACATCATCGCATAACACATGTAAAAAAAAATGGGATTCTTGAAACATCATGACATCATAAAACAAATCATATAAGGTAAATGACTTCATAAAAATAACTCCCTCAAAACATAATCAAATCAATGTAATAATAGGGATAAAAACAGAACTCTTTATTATCTTAGATGGAAAATAATTTTGATAAAACACTTGAACTCCATTCTTGAGGAAAATATCCTTTCTTCTTCAAAAACATTTTTACTTTCTTAACATGTCATACAACTTTAAACTAAAAGAAGTCGATTAAAAATAAACTTGAAAACTTGTAAATGAAGCTTCTTGTAAATAATGTTTTAAAAATCAATTCATGTCGTATAAGTTAAAAAAACATTCTTCGTACTTTTGTCGGAAAAGTCAAAAATTACCTCGTACGAAAAACGACAAAAGATTCCTTTCATATTATTTACTAAAAACTCACCGAAGGGTAGAATTGGATTTAAACTATTGTAAGTGGATGGAAGCAATATTAAATATTGAGGTAACATGGGTGTGGATGATAAAATACACCCCAGTAAATACGAAAGTATAAACAATCTCGGATAAAAATGAGATTGTGATATTTTCCCATACCTTAGGTCTGATTTGCTTTGTAAGTGTCCGAACCTCCTGTATAATGATTTAAATAATGTCATTGACTTATTCCAGAATCATATTCATTGTTATTATATCATATATGGTTCACTTATGACTTTATTTTACCCATTCTTTTGTAAATTCCATGTTAAAGAGTGTTTTGGGTAAAATCGATTTATTTGTCGTAGGTGTTTGGACTTGTTGTTCTTGACATTATTATTACTTATATCATGATTTACTTACTTCCAGAATATAAAACATGATTTATATATCATATATATTCAGTATATATATATATAATATATAGATAAATGAAATGAAACACACCGTTCATGGAGACGGTAGTTCGTACGTACGCATGAACGTTGTTTTCCTTTCCTTATTGTCTTGAATGGAAGTAAGTAGATGAAATAAATATATACATAAATCCAGTAGCTTTATAATGTAATATATTTCATTATTATTGCTTATATATACTTTATAATCATTCTTTAATGGTTAACATGGATAATGAATCTCATCGCGTCGTGGAGACGGTAGTCCGTACGTACGCACGAGCGATGATATCGTTCCCATGGTCGTGGAATTGTGTTGAAGTGTATGTAGACTATTTCAGTATCAATATCAATTTATAATAATCATATATAGTTACTCATTACACCATTATACCCATCCTATTAAGGTGGTGGTGGAAAATAGATTACACCACGGCGTGGAGACGGTATTCCGTACGTACGCACGCGCGGTGATTTCATTTTTCCGTAGGATGGATAGAAGGTGAATTAGGTTTGTTTCATATTTATAATAACATATCAGTATGTAATTAATACTAATGTTATTACTTTGTCATGAAACAACTAAATAAGAAGAAGTTGAAGAAGAAAGAAATTGAAAAGATCGGTAATGGATATTACCTCTTCTTTGAAACGCCTCTTTGAATCCTCCACTTAGGGAACTAAGATTGGTCTTTGAAGAAGACCAGGACCTCTAGGATTATTCTAGGGAAGTGGAGAAGAGATTTTGGCAGGGGTTGGCCGAGCTTGAGTGCTCAAATTGGTGTGAGGAGGAGGGGGAGGAGGTGTCCTTTTATAAGGAAGGAGAGGGCACCTTAGGAATATCTCAAAATATTATTTTATATTAAAGTCAAAATCGGTTTATAATGGTTCCAAAGGGTCTTATTTCGAAGCTAAAGTGGGGATGGGTCGAAATTCTATCAACCAATAGGATTTATACAAGTTTAGGTTATTATTTTAACCTTATCAATTAGATTTAACTTTAAGTTAAATAATTTAACTTTTACCGTGTCTTTTTGTTTTCTTACACTATATGGTTAATAAACTTACTATAACCTGCCAAAAGAACCCCAAATTGTTTATTATTAATATATATATCCTTATCTAAGTCATTTGGCCTAACCTTAGATTTTTAGGAATAAAATAACAATTAATAATATAATATTTGATTTAAAAACTATTTTGTGTCAATTTTGACACTATTTGATATATGATTTTTGTGAAGTCATAACAGAATTATATGTTCGAACCAAGTTTATTACATCAACACTAATATATCATAGTAACCTAGAAAATTAGTGGAATTCATAAAAAGTCTCAAATTACATTTATTTTGGTGTTTATAACATCAATTATGTCAATATTTCATTAATAAGATAATTACTGCATCATCATTGTGTCATAAATAAATTAAATTATTTAATGTCTAAAAATTACAAAAAAAATACCATTATATAGGAAATATTTTTAGCTTTCTAATGAATATTTATAGTAGAATTTATCTTATGTATAACCCCATATTAAAAATGATTTACTTATTAAACTTTGATTTTAACTATTTTAACTATTCATTAAATAAAATAATATTAAATGTCATAATCTAATCCAAGTGGACCTAAATGGTCATATTATATTCATAAGGTTGTTTTTGGTCGAATTACACTTATCCAATAGAATTAGGACATGTGTTAGGGTAATAGTAATATCATATTTACCCTTAGTTACCCTATTTACTATTAACCGCGGTAAAAAAAGTAAAAAGTTACTATTCACCAAAAAATTATTTTTATCTCATTGAACCACATTTTACTTACTGATATCAACCGTGTCTGTCGGATTTTCGAAATTCCATTCACAGAAGCGGTAAAATTAAGTTTTATGCAAAATTCAGTTTTTAACCTACCACTTAGTGGTTTCACTATTCATCAAAAATTGAAATTTTTCAGAAAAATGCCAAAATTTCACCCTAAGCTATAATTGATATTCCGAATTCAAAAATGATTTCTATTTTACAAAATTCCCAACATATAAGTTTCATTAATTAATTTTATAATTAATTTCCGTTGTCACAACAAATAGCGTGTTTTTAAGAGATAATAACTATCAAAAGATTGACACTTGTTTATAACTGCTTTAAATGTGAAATTACATCCAATGACCAACATTGTATTAAATTGTAAAAATATATTCTAAATATACTTTAAAACCACTCAAATTAATAATTTATCACTATTAATTATTTCGATTAAAAAAGTTGTTTTTAATTAAAATTTAGTAATTTTCACTATTCATCAGAATATGAAAGTTATCCGAAAAGTACCAAAATTTTACCTTAGGCTAAATTCGATACTCCGAATCCATAAATGAAGTCCATTTTGAAAAATAAAATTTACAAAATTTCAAAAAGTGGTTATTACTATTCATAACGGCTAGTTTTAATAATATCTTAATAGCATATCGTTGTTTAGCGAAACATGGTGTTGCGTACAACACACGCTATCGTGGAAGGTCGCGATTGCGTCTAATTCAAGCCAGGTCAGAGATGTGTGTTGTGAAAGCTCCTTTTGGTGTAGTGTATAACACAAGACATTAATTAAATTAAAAAGAATATTTTTCATAAAATATTGGGGTGTTACATTCTACCACCCTTAAAATGAATTTCGCCCTCGAAATTCGTCGGGGTTATAAATGGTTTACTATTCGAAAGTTTCCTTAATCGAAACCCAAATCATAAAAAGGAATACCAAAACCAATCTTTAAAAACAAAAGTATGAAACGTAACGGTTACCCAAATAAACTAATCACTGGGTTTCCACATAGGTGAAAATATGGATATGGAAGAGAAATCTAACCATCATGTTCTGATGGAGAGTGGTAGAGAACATGGCTATGGAAAAGATAGCAATCACAAATCCATAAATTTGTGACGATCTAAGGTACCATCTGATTAATCAGATATAGGAGCACTAGGACAACATTTTTGGTTTTCAAGATCATTTCCCTAAAGTTGATGAAATTGGAATTAGAAGAAATACTTTCATGATTTTGGTATAGTCTCACTGTTTGTCGTTCTTTGGACAATTTCTAATTCATCTCTTAAAGAAATGAAGTTGAATTTGTCATTCGTGATGTGTTAGCAGATCATGTGATAGAATGATGGGTCATTCCATCTATCTCAAAAGGTTAAAAAAGTTATCAAAAAATACATAAGTCCATCTATAGTGAGATTAATGATATATGCTTCCTAAAATGAACTTATACTTCATATATCATACTAATTAATATAATAAAACTAGTTTCTACTAAACAGGGACTTCCTGTAGGCTAGTGGTAGGCGATAAAGTCCAGTCGCACTTCGGTTGTGGGTTCGATTCCCACATCCTTGTCCGACGCGATGGGTTGTCGCCCGTCCTGCAGGTTGTCCTTTTTCTAAAACTACATTACTATAACATCCCATCAATAATATCGAAAATCTTCTATCCTTAAACAATACTAACTTATGTCCAACATAATCCATTCTAATCTTTAGGCTTATCCATAATACTGCAGTCCACTCTCATAATATAGTGAAAACGATTACCAGAGATTTAATACTGTCATTGATCCCCATATATCATAAGATATGTCTTGTTGGTCACATTCCAAACATTCAAAGGCCTTAATCACGTATTCTATTGAATACCCATTGAACCTTAGTGAAAATATGAATGCAGTTAAAAGTTAACTCTTTCCACATACCAAAATCCAAAAATTCTATATACTCAAACCATGATATAACCTTCTCCTTATATCAGTCATGAGCTCATGAATACAATCAAATACCTCATTATCTTATTATTCCTTCATTATGCGCATATCATCTACTTTCCAAAAAATATCTGAATAACATTTCATGGTTACTAGTACCATTAATCATACACTTTAAAAACTTAGGAAAGATAATAGTGTAACAATCCTTATATGTCTCTTTATTCCATAGTACCATGAGATTACTTATACAACATTACACTTGATAAACATGTAATCATTCCACTACCTTCTTAAACCATTGACCGAGCTTCAACAATTCTTTCATCTCACATATCATTTGTAGTCTCTTCATCATCATCAACATAAATACTTCCCATACGACCATACTGATTCTCTTCATGAGACTTTCACTTAGGGCATTGGTTTTCATAATGCCCGTACATTCCACATTTAAAACATTTAACCATTGTTGATGTCGTAGCAATACCATTATCCTCATCCAAGGTGTTAACTGAACCTTTTCCTTTGCACTTACTGGATTTGTGTCCTTCTTTTCCACACCAAAAGCATCTTCCAGTTCCTTTGAAACATTCTCCTCGATGCCTCTTCCCACATGATTTACATAGGGGAAATTGAACTTTCTTTCCTCTATGATCATCCTGAAACTCCATCTTTCTCTTATTAGTCGAGTCAGAAAACTTACCAAATTTTACTTTATTGATCATATTATGAGATTGCTGATTCGGCATAATAATGATGTTTGAACTTCCAAATCCTATTTCATTATGAATAATATCATTCCATTGTCCATCATATTCTCCATTATCGTGAATCATCTTGTTTCCAGCCATTTTCTAAAACCCAAAAAGAATAGTGTGAGAGGCAAAAATCATGCTAGGGAAAACAACATAATAAAGGGGGAGTACCTTCAATATCTAACATCTTAGGTTTAATTCTATGATCGTTAGCATAATTCTAGTACTATAACCTATACGTATACTTAACCTTAGGGACATCCCTTGACATACCTTAGAAATATCTCTAGGGATCTCACTAACGTTTTCGCATCCTAGTTTCCAAAGGTTGACTAAACCTTTCCTCTGATACAAACTGTAACGACCCATACTTTACATACATTGTTAATACTTCAAAATTTAAGCACACTTATTACAAAATATGACAAAACCATAAAGGACCGTATAGGTATAGTGTCTTTGGAAACTCGGAATGTAATCTTCTAATCGTGGTGAATGATCTTCAATAACTCCCATAAAGATCTTCCCTTTTTTTACCTAAAACCTTTCTTTATATCCTGAGGAAAAGAAAACATAAAAGGGTGAGCTCAAATGCTCAGTAAGGGTAAACAAAAGAAAAAAATCAATCACATCATATTCATAAGAACATAACTTTTGGAAATCTTAACCTGCAAAAGAGAGCATAATTTCATAACATGGGATAAATCATAGTAGTGAAATGAAATCCCAATAAGCATAACTTAAAACATGAAACTTTGTGGCATACACACATAATCATAGAGAATCATTTCTTGTTAGTCAAGACTAATTGCCAAGACTATCTTAGTGGACAAAGTCCCTTTCTGAACCGAGTCACCCCCGTTTCAGTCCTGTTTCACTGAACCGGTATAACCTACCGTACCAGCCATGTCTATCTCATGAGTTATAAAATCTTTACCCAATGCATTGGAGGTAGATATAGGTCCCACCCATCTTATAATGAATCCTTTCTTATGTGTGCCACATAATCATAAATCATACATCATCGCATAACACATGTAAAAAAAATGGGATTCTTGAAACATCATGACATCATAAAACAAATCATATAAGGTAAATGACTTCATAAAAATAACTCCCTAAAAACATAATCAAATCAATGTAATAATAGGGATAAAAACAGAACTCTTTATTATCTTAGATGGAAAATAATTTTGATAAAACACTTGAACTCCATTCTTGAGGAAAATATCCTTTCTTCTTCAAAAACATTTTTCCTTTCTTAACATGTCATACAACTTTAAACTAAAAGAAGTTGATTAAAAATAAACTTGAAAACTTGTAAAGGAATATTCTTGGAAATAATGTTTTAAAAATCCATTCATGTCGTATAAGTTAAAAAAAACATTCTTCGTACTTTTGTCGGAAAAGTCAAAAATTACCTCGTACGAAAAACGACAAAAGATTCCTTTCATATTATTTACTAAAAACTCACCGAAGGGTATAATTGGATTTAAACTATTGTAAGTGGATGGAAGCAATATTAAATATTGAGGGAACATGGGTGTGGATGATAAAATACACCCCAGTAAATACGAAAGTATAAACAATCTCGGATAAAAATGAGATTGTGATATTTTCCCTTACCTTAGATCCGATTTGCTTTGTAAGTGTCTGAACCTCCTGTATAATGATTTAAATAATGTCATTGACTTATTACAGAATCATATTCATTGTTATTATATCATATATGGTTCACTTATGACTTTATTTTACCCATTCTTTTGTAAATTCCATGTTAAAGAGTGTTTTGGGTAAAATCGATTTATTTGTCGTAGGTGTTTAGACTTGTTGTTCTTGACATTATTATTACTTATATCATGATTTAATTACTTCCAGAATATAAAACATGATTTATATATCATATATATTCAGTATATATATATATATAATAGATAGATAAATGAAATTAAACACACCGTTCATGGAGACGGTAGTCCGTACGTACGCATGAACGTTGTTTTCCTTTCCTTATTGTCTTGAATGGAAGTAAGTAGATGAAATACATATATAAATAAATCCAGTAGCTTTATAATGTAATATATTTCATTATTATTGCTTATATATACTTTATAATCATTCTTTAATGGTTAACATGGAGAATGAATCTCAACGCGTCGTGGAGACGGTAGTCCGTACGTACGCACGAGCGATGATATCGTTCCCATGGTCGTGGAATTGTGTTGAAGTGTATGTAGACTATTTCAGTATCAATATAACTTTATAATAATCATATATAGTTACTCATTACACCATTATACCCATCCTATTAATGTGGTGGTGGAAAATAGATTACACCACGGCGTGGAGACGGTATTCCGTACGTACGCATGCGCGGTGATTTCATTTTTCCGTAGGATGGATAGAAGGTGAATTAGGGTTGTTTCATATTTATAATAACATATCAGTATGTAAGTAATACTGATGTTATTACTTTGTCATGAAACAACAAAAGAATAAGAAGTTGAAGAAGAAAGAAATTGAAAAGATCAGTAATGGATATTACCTCTTCTTTGAAACGCCTCTTTGAATCCTCCACTTAGGGAACTAAGATTGGTCTTTGAAGAAGACCAGGACCTCTAGGATTATTCTAGGGAAGTGGAGAAGAGATTTTGGCATGGGTTGGCCTAGCTTGAGTGCTCAAATTGGTGTGAGGAGGAGGGGGAGGAGGTGTCCTTTTATAAGGGAGGAGAGGGGCACCTTAAGAATATCTCAAAATATTATTTTATATTAAAGTCAAAATCAGTTTATAATGGTTCCAAAGGGTCTTATTTTGAAGATAAAGTGGGTATGGGTAGAAATACTATCAAACAATAGGATTTAGGCAAGTTTAGGTTATTATTTTAACCTTATCAATTAGATTTAACTTTAAGTTAAATAATTTAACTTTTACCGTGTCTTTTTGTTTTCTTATACTATATGGTTAATACACTTACTATAACATTCCAAAAGAACCCCAAATTGTTTATTATTAATATATATATCCTTATCTAAGTCATTTGGCCGAACCTTAGATTTTTAGGAATAAAATAACAATTAATAATATAATATTTGATTTAAAAACTATTTTGTGTCAATTTTGACACAATTTGATATATGATTTTTGTGAAAGTCATAACAGAATTATATGTTCGAACCAAGTTTATTAAATCAACACTAATATATCATAGTAACCTAGAAAATTAGTGTAATTCATAAAAAGTCTCAAATTACATTTATTTTGGTGTTTATAACATCAATTATGTGAATATTTCATTAATAAGATAATTACTGCATCATCATTGTGTCATAAATAAATTAAATTATTTAATGTCTAAAAATTACAAATAAAATACCATTATATAGGAAATCTTTTCATCTTTCTAATGAATATTTATAGTCGAATTTATCTTATGTATAACCCCATATTAAAAATGATTTACTTATTAAACTTTGATTTTAACTATTTTAACTATTCATTAAATAAAATAATATTAAATGTCATAATCTAATCCAAGTGGACCTAAATGGTCATATTATATTCATAAGGTTGTTTTTGGTCGAATTACACTTATCCAATAGAATTAGGACATGTGTTAGGGTAATAGTAATATCATATTTACCCTTAGTTACCCTATTTACTATTAACCGCGGTAAAAAAAGTAAAAAGTTACTATTCACCAAAAAATTATTTTTATCTCATTGAACCACATTTTGCTTACTGATATCAACCATGTCTGTCGGATTTTCGAAATTCCATTCACAGAAGTGGTAAAATTAAGTTTTATGCAAAATTCAGTTTTTAACCTACCACTTAGTGGTTTCACTATTCATCAAAAATTGAAGTTTTTCAGAAAAATGCCAAAATTTCACCCTAAGCTATAATTGATATTCCGAATTCAAAAATGATTTCCATTTTAAAAAATTCCCAACATATAAGTTGCATTAATTAATTTTATAATTAATTTCCGCTGTCACAACAAATAGCGTGTTTTTAAGAGATAATAACTATCAAAAGATTGACACTTGTTTATAACTGCTTTAAATTTGAAATTACATCCAATGACCAACATTGTATTAAATTGTAAAAATATATTCTAAATATACTTTAAAACCACTCAAATTAATAATTTATCACTATTAATTATTTCGATTAAAAAAGTTGTTTTTAATTAAAATTTAGTAATTTTCACTATTCATCAGAATATGAAAGTTATCCGAAAAGTACCAAAATTTTACCTTAGGCTAAATTCGATACTCCGAATCCATAAATGAAGTCCATTTTGAAAAATAAAATTTACAAAATTTCAAAAAGTGGTTATTACTATTCATAACGGCTAGTTTTAATAATATCTTAATAGCATATCGTTGTTTAGCGAAACTTGGTGTTGCGTACAACACACGCTATCGTGGAAGGTCGCGATTGCGTCTAATTCAAGCTAGGTCAGAGATGTGTGTTGTGAAAGCTCCTTTTGGTGTAGCGTATAACATAAGACATTAATGAAATTAAAAAGAATATTTTTCATAAAATCTCGGGGTGTTATATTCTACCCCCCTTAAAATGAATTTCGCCCTCGAAATTCTTCGGGGTTATAAATGGTTTACTATTTGAAAGTTTCTTTAATCGAAACCCACATCGTAAAAAGGAATACCAAAACCAATCTTTAAAAACAAAAGTATAAAATGTAACGGTTACCCAAATAAACTAATCACTGGGTTTCCACATAGGTGAAAATATGGATATGGAAGAGAAATCTAACCATCATGTTCTGATGGAGAGTGGTAGAGAACATGGATATGGAAAAGATAGCAATCACAAATCCATAAATTTGTGACGATCTAAGGTACCATCTGATTAATCAGATATAGGAGCACTAGGACAACATTTTTGGTTTTCAAGATCATTTCCCTAAAGTTGATGAAATTGGAATTAGAAGAAATACTTTCGTGATTTTGGTATAGTCTCACTGTTTGTCGTTCTTTGGACAATTTCTAATTCATCTCTTAAAGAAATGAATTTGAATTTGTCATTCGTGATGTGTTAGCAGATCATGTGATAGAATGATGGGTCATTCCATCTATCTCAAAAGGTTAGAAAAGTTATCAAAAAATACATAAGTCCATCTATAGTGAGATTAATGATATATGGTTCCTAAAATGAACTTATACTTCATATATCATACTACTTAATATAATAAAACTAGTTTCTACTAAATAATGACTTCCTGTAGGCCAGTGGTAGGCGATAAAGGCCAGTCGCACTTCGGTTGTGGGTTCGATTCCCACATCCTTGTCCGACGCGATGGGCTGTCGCCCGTCCTGCAGGTTGTCCTTTTTCTAAAACTACATTACTATAACATCCCATCAATAATATCGAAAATCTTCTATCCTTAAACAATACTAACTTATGTCCAACATAATCCATTCTAATCTTTAGGCTTATCCATAATACTACAGTCCACTCTCATAATATAGTGAAAATGATTACCAGAGATTTAATACTGTCGTTGATCCCCATATATCATAAGATATGTCTTGTTGGTCACATTCCAAACATTCAAAGGCCTTAATCATGTATTCTCTTGAATACCCATTGAACCTTAGTGAAAACATGAATGCAGTTAAAAGTTAACTCTTTCCACATACCAAAATCCAAAAATTCTATATACTCAAACCATGATATAACCTTATCCTTATATTAGTCATGAGCTCATGAATACAATCAAATACCTCATTATCTTATTATTCCTTCATTATGCGCATATCATCTACTTTCCAAAAAATATCTGAATAACATTTCATGGTTACTAGTACAATTAATCATACACTTTAAAAACTTAGGAAAGATAATAGTGTAACAATCCTTAGATGTCTCTTTATTCCATAGTACCATGATATTACTTATACAACATTACACTTGATAAACATGTAATCATTCCACTACCTTCTTAAACCATTGACCGAGCTTCAACAATTCTTTCATCTCACATATCATTTGTAGTCTCTTCATCATCATTAACATAAATACTTCCCATACGACCATACTGATTCTCTTCATGAGACTTTCCCTTAGGTCATTGGTTTGCATAATGCCCGTACATTCCACATTTAAAACATTTAACCATTGTTGATGTCGTAGCAATACCATTATCCTCATCCATGG
Organism: Viscum album; assembly: GCA_963277665.1. Taxonomy (NCBI): domain Eukaryota; kingdom Viridiplantae; phylum Streptophyta; class Magnoliopsida; order Santalales; family Viscaceae; genus Viscum; species Viscum album. Next base: position 1,438,136,578 of record OY728164.1, read on the forward strand.
TGTTAACTGAACCTTTTCCTTTGCACTTACTGGATTTGTGTCCTTCTTTTCCACACCCAAAGCATCTTCCAGTTCCTTTGAAACATTCTCCTCGATGCCTCTTCCCACATGATTTACATAGGGGAAATTGAACTTTCTTTCCTCTATGATCATCATGAAACTCCATATTTCTCTTATTAGCCGAATCAGGAAACTTACCAAATTTTACTTTATTGATCATATTATGAGATTGCTGATTCAACATAATAATGATGTTTGGACTTCCAAATCCTATTTAATTATGAAGAATATCATTCCATTGTCCATCATATTCTCCATTATCGTGAATCATCTTGTTTCCAGCCATTTTCTAAAACCCAAAAAGAATAGTGTGAGAGGCAAAAATCATGCTAGGGAAAACAACATAATAAAGGGGGAGTACCTTCAATATCTAACATCTTAGGTTTAATTCTATGATCGTTAGCGTAATTCTAGTACTATAACCTATACGTATACTTAACCTTAGGGACATCCCTTGACATACCTTAGAAATATCTCTAGGGATCTCACTAACGTTTTCGCATCCTAGTTTCCAAAGGTTGACTAAACCTTTCCTCTGATACCAACTGTAACGACCCATACTTTACATACATTGTTAATACTTCAAAATTGAATCACACTTATTACAACATATGACAAAACCAAAAAGGACCGTATAGGTATAGTGTCTTTGGAAACTCGGAACGTAATCTTCTAATCGTGGTGAAAGATCTTCAATAACTCCCATAAAGATCTTCCCTTTTTTTTACCTAAAACCTTTCTTTATATCCTGAGGAAAAGAAAACATAAAAGGGTGAGCTCAAATGCTCAGTAAGGGTAAACAAAAGAAAAAAATCAATCACATCATATTCATAAGAACATAACTTTTGGAAATCTTAACCTGCAAAAGAGAGCATAATTTCATAACATGGGATAAATCATAGTAGTGAAATGAAATCCCAATAAGAATAACTTAAAACATGAAACTTTTTGGAATACACACATAATCATAGAGAATCATTTCTTGTTAGTCAAGACTAATTTCCAAGACTATCTTAGTGGACAAAGTCCCTTTCTGAACCGAGTCACCCTCGTTTCAGTCCTGTTTCACTGAACCGGTATAACCTACCGTACCAGCCATGTCTATCTCATGAGATATAAAATCTTTACCCAATGCATTGGAGGGAGATATAGGTCCCACCCATCTTATAATGAATCCTTTCTTATGTGTTCCACATAATCATAAATCATACATCATCGCATAACACATGTAAAAAAAATGGGATTCTTGAAACATCATGACATCATAAAACAAATCATATAAGGTAAATGAATTCATAAAAATAACTCCCTAAAAACATAATCAAATAAATGTAATAATAGGGATAAAAACAGAACTCTTTATTATCTTATATGGAAAATAATTTTGATAAAACACTTGAACTCCATTCTTGAGGAAAATATCCTTTCTTCTTCAAAATTTTTTTTCCTTTCTTAACATGTCATACAAATTTAAACTAAAAGAAGTTGATTAAAAATAAACTTGAAAACTTGTAAAGTAAGCTTCTTGGAAATAATGTTTTAAAAATCCATTCATACCGTATAAGTTAAAAAAAACATTCTTCGTACTTTTGTCGGAAAAGTCAAAAATTACCTCGTACGAAAAACGACAAAAGATTCCTTTCATATTATTTACTAAAAACTCACCGAAGGGTAGAATTGGATTTAAACTATTGTAAGTGGATGGAATCAATATTACATATTGAGGGAACATGGGTGTGGATGATAAAATACACCCCAGTAAATACGAAAGTATAACCAATCTCGGATAAAAATGAGATTGTGATATTTTCCCTTACCTCAGGTCCGATTTGCTTTGTAAGTGTCCGAACCTCCTGTATAATGATTTAAATAATGTCATTGAATTATTCCAGAATCATATTCATTGTTATTATATCATATATGGTTCACTTATGACTTTATTTTACCCATTCTTTTGTAAATTCCATGTTAAAGAGTGTTTTGGGTAAAATCGATTTAATTGTCGTAGGTGTTTGGACTTGTTGTTCTTGACATTATTATTACTTATATCTTGATTTACTTACTTCCAGAATATAAAACATGATTTATATATCATATATATTAAGTATATATATATATATAATAGATAGATAAATGAAATGAAACACACCGTTCATGGAGACGGTAGTCTGTACGTACGCATGAACGTTGTTTTCCTTTCCTTATTGTCTTGAATGGAAGTAAGTAGATGAAATACATATATACATAAATCCAGTAGCTTTATAATGTAATATATTTCATTATTATTGCTTATATATACTTTTTAATCATTCTTTAATGGTTAACATGGAGAATGAATCTCATCGCGTCGTGGAGACGGTAGTCCGTACGTACGCACGAACGATGATATCGTTCCCATGGTCGTGGAATTGTGTTTAAGTGTATGTAGACTATTTCAGTATCAATATCACTTTATAATAATCATATATAGTTACACATTACACCATTATACCCATCCTATTAAGGTGGTGGTGGAAAATAGATTACACCACGGCGTGGAGACGGTATTCCGTACGTACGCACGCGCGGTGATTTCATTTTTCCGTAGGATGGATAGAAGGTGAATTAGGGTTGTTTCATATTTATAATAACATATCAGTATTTAAGTAATACTGATGTTATTACTTTGTCATGAAACAACTAAAGAAGAAGAAGTTGAAGAAGAAAGAAATTGAAAAGATCGGTAATGGATATTACCTCTTCTTTGAAACGCCTCTTTGAATCCTCCACTTAGGGAACTAAGATTGGTCTTTGAAGAAGACCAGGACTTCTAGGATTATTCTAGGGAAGTGTAGAAGAGATTTTGGCAGGGGTGGTCCGAGCTTGAGTGCTTAAATTGGTGTGAGGAGGAGGGGGAGGAGGTGTCCTTTTATAAGGGAGGAGAGGGGCACCTTAGGAATATCTCAAAATATTATTTTATATTAAAGTCAAAATCGGTTTATAATGGTTCCAAAGGGTCTTATTTCGAAGCTAAAGTGGGGATGGGTCGAAATACTATCAACCAATAGGATTTAGACAAGTTTAGGTTATTATTTTAACCTTATCAATTAGATTTAACTTTAAGTTAAATAATTTAACTTTTACCGTGTCTTTTTGTTTTCTTACACTATATGGTTAATACACTTACTATAACATGTCAAAAGAACCCCAAATTGTTTATTATTAATATATATATCCTTATCTAAGTCATTTGGCCGAACCTTAGATTTTTAGAAATAAAATAACAATTAATAATATAATATTTTATTTAAAAACTATTTTGTGTCAATTTTGACACTATTTGATATATGATTTTTGTGAAAGTCATAACAGAATTATATGTTCGAACCAAGTTTATTAAATCAACAATAATATATCATAGTAACCTATAAAATTAGTTTAATTCATAAAAAGTCTCAAATTGCATTTATTTTTGTGTTTATAACATCAATTATGTCAATATTTCATTAATAAGATAATTACTGCATTATCATTGTGTCATAAATAAATTAAATTATTTAATGTCTAAAAATTACAAATAAAATACCATTATATAGGAAATCTTTTTAGATTTCTAATGAATATTTATAGTCGAATTTATCTTATGTATAACCCCATATTAAAAATGATTTACTTATTAAACTTTGATTTTAACTATTTTAACTATTCATTAAATAAAATAATATTAAATGTCATAATCTAATCCAAGTGGACATAAATGGTCATATTATATTAATAAGGTTGTTTTTGGTCGAATTACACTTATCCAATAGAATTAGGACATGTGTTAGGGTAATAGTAATATCATATTTACCCTTAGTTACCCTATTTACTATTAACCGCGGTAAAAAAAGTAAAAAGTTATTATTCACCAAAAAATTATTTTTATCTCATTGAACCACATTTTACTTACTGATATCAACCGTGTCTGTAGGATTTTCTAAATTCCATTCACAGAAGCGGTAAAATTAAGTTTTATGCAAAATTCTGTTTTTAACCTACCACTTAGTGGTTTCACTATTCATCAAAAATTGAAGTTTTTCAGAAAAATGCCAAAATTTCACCCTAAGCTATAATTGATATTCCGAATTCAAAAATTATTTCTATTTTAAAAAATTCCCAACATATAAGTTGCATTAATTAATTTTATAATTAATTTCCGCTGTCACAACAAATAGCGTGTTTTTAAGAGATAATAACTATCAAAAGATTGACACTTGTTTATAACTGCTTTAAATGTGAAATTACATCCAATGACCAAAATTGTATTAAATTGTAAAAATATATTCTAAATATACTTTAGAACCACTCAAATTAATAATTTATCACTATTAATTATTTCGATTAAAAAAGTTGTTTTTAATTAAAATTTAGTAATTTTCACTATTCATCATAATATAAAAGTTATCCGAAAAGTACCAAAATTTCACCTTAGGCTAAATTCGATACTCCGAATCCATAAATTAAGTCCATTTTGAAAAATAAAATTTACAAAATTTCAAAAAGTGGTTATTACTATTCATAACGGCTAGTTTTAATAATATCTTAATAGCATATCGTTGTTTAGCGAAACTTGGTGTTGCGTACAACACACGCTATCGTGGAAGGTCGCGATTGCGTCTAATTCAAGCCAGGTCAGAGATGTGTGTTGTGAAAGCTCCTTTTGGTGTAGCGTATAACACAATACAATAATGAAATTACAAAGAATATTTTTCATAAAATCTCGGGGTGTTACACATTGGACCCATATCTTCTTCCTCTGGAGACTCCTCTACTGTGTAAATAAGATGCATTCCAAATGTTTGTGGCTAGAAACCCTTAGATCTTGAAGTATCTGATTTAATCATTATACCTTGTCATGCCTATGATCCTATGATAATACATGCATAAGAAAATATAAAATGGAATTTAATAAAGTGTCCTAAACATTCACATGAGATGTAGATCTTAGGTGCCTCAATGAAAACTTGTTTTGAATGCCTAGGATTTCCATACTAGAAGAAAGTAAATGGAAATCTTCTAGGAACTTAAAGAGGTCTAGAATAACCTTGTTGTTAAAAATAACCAAGAGACTCATAACACTATCAACTTCCATTAATGGAACTCACAGAACTACCACTGGGAGAAAAATAAACTCCCATCACCCCTGACTTACTAGCTAGATCAATTTCAACCATCAACGCCCTATCTAGTACATCAACATAAGAATTTAGATTCAGAAAGAAAACTTAAGAATGAATATCATATAGAAGTACCACCTTGAACTATTGAGTCTTCATCTTCTCATTTAATATAATATCATGTGAAATATGCACCAGTTTAGCGAATAGGTTTGCATATTCTATCATGGTTCTATCAGTATTCTCAAGTTTCAAAAACATTATAGTCTTAGAAAACACCATAAACTCTAGATATAACTAATAAATGAAAATAAATTTAAATTCCTACCACTCTAAACCCTCATACTTCTTCTATGTAATCATGTAATCCTCCATCTCCTACTAGTTCTCTCTGACTTAAAGGTGTCACATTTCACTTTAATCAGGTTTGGCATTTCTAAGAACTCAAAAAGATGTTCTATCTTGATCAACCAATACTCAACCTGTTGAGGATCATTATAACCTTGTAATGATGTTGGATTATAGAAAATAAACTCCTAATAATGACTCCAGAATTCATCCCTCTGAGGTTCCACAACTGGATCCTGAATGGGAATGGGTGCAGGTGCCTATCCCAGAGCTTGGATAGCACACACAATAATCTCAATGAGAAAATAGTATGTGGGAGGATTCAATCATTGTGGTTTATTATCAGCTTCCCCCTATAGTCTAATCACACATATTCTTAGAGTCATGGTGCTACACAACATCAGAAAACAACATAGAATACATCAGAAGACTACCCAAACCAACACTCAAATAAAAGAAATAGGGAAATTAATACCATTAGATAAAAATAAAGATTTGGATTTCTAACTAACCAAATATAAATTAGGTAAAAGACTAGAATTAATCCTCAATATGGCTTTCCCAAACCACCCATGGTGACTTAAGTCTCATTATGATGAGGATTAGTCAGGCACTCACTCACAAATACCTCATAAATCTCAAAAAGATATTCCAAACTATATATTGACATCAAGGAAATATGCACAACCTACACCTCTAATACCACTTTGTCACAAACTAGATCGAATACCCTAGTACCATAATACCCAAGTCGGAACCAACATGGCCTGAAGGGAATTCCCAATCCCTATGGGTTGGCAACTAGCACCTAGAATCATTAAATATAAAAGTGGGAAAAAAATTTACACAATAACAGTGGAAAAGAAAGATACATATCAGTATGCTCAAAACTCTTTAAGGGTCAAGTAATGGAAAAAAAATAGGTATATCAAAAACCCAAAAAATACATCATCAAATTACTAGAAACAAACAATATAAACAACCCAAGTCTTAAAGGACATAACACTTCAATCCCAAAAGGATCAAGAACATCCACCTCCACTAATAGGTTCTTTAACTTTGCTCAGACCTTGCAGAATAAAGTCTATAAATGACTGAAGGAAAATGTAGGTTGTGAGCTATAAATCCTTGTGGGTTTTCACCAAGTGTTCCATAAAGAGATTCCGTAATAATAAACCAAATCATGATTTCAATTTAAGTGAAACTAGGAATTATAATACATTTTCATATTTAAATAAAAACATGATTTCAATTCATAATGATGGAAAAAATTTCAAACATGGATTAAATAAATATTTAAGATTAAATAGTTTATATAAATCAACTTACATGAATAAAGCAGTTTCATAATCAATGGGATGTATATACATCAAAATAATCACAATAAGCACCATGGTCATTTTACATGCGGTAAAATAGTTTCTTGTTATAGGATCTTCACACTCTCCTATCAGTGAATATGGAAATATATGTACACATGTCCCTTAGGATCAGGTAGAATAGGAACCATCAAAATTCTATAAGGAATATGATCTTCCTAACTACATTTTTTTTAGAGTTGTCATCATCAATCCGTTGTTATGGAATTACGATCCTAGAACTCTTTTCCTAAATAACCCTCTAAATAACTAGTCCGATATGTTCTCAATAAATCAATCATTTGGAAAAAGTTAAATCATTTCATTTTAAATCAATCATCAATCACAGTTCAATTTACTAATTTTCCTTTTCAAAATTCCAATTCACTTTCAAAACCAAAACATGATTTTTTCACCAATTTATTCCTTTTCAAAATAAAACCAATAATATTTCTTTATCAATTAAATTTAATTCATTATTTATCAAAATTAATTCAAAACTAAATTCAAAAATTCCATCAATTTCAAATTACATCCCAAATTCCAATTCCAATGTAATTGGGATTTTTTCCCAAAATTTCAAGACAAAATCAAATCCAATTTACAATTTTCATCAAAGTGGTTTTTCAAAAATCAATTGAAAGAAATTTCAAACAATAATAAATACAAGTTTAAATCAATTGTAATATCATAGATGGAACCACCAACCTTTATTCATGGTATCAAAACTACACTCTGTTGGGTCGGAAGAAACACCCGAGGAGGGAAAAGATGGCAAGAGGGGGGTGAATTGCCTTTTAAAAATAATTAACAAATTAAAAGTCAAATATCAAAGTGCAGCGGAAAATAAAAGAGGCAATCACACAAGAACTTGATAACGGAGTTCGGCCAAAACCCGGCCTACGTCTCCGCTCCCAACTCAACCGTTGAGAGATTCCTACCGCTTGCTTTTCAATGGTTTTAGCAAGAAACCCACTAGGCTTTGAGGTAGCACTAGGACCTATTACAGCTTGCTTTTAGTGGTTAAGCAAGAACCCAATGCTTTTAATGGTTAAGCAATAACCCACTAGCCTTTTTACGGGTGAAGGCTAGCTCACCGATCTCAAGCCTTTTACAAGGTAAGGCTTGTGAACCTCTTCACACCTTAGTGGTGGTGTGAGAACCCAAAGAAAGAGGGGATGAAGAAAAGGTTGGGGTTTGTAAGCACAAACCCAAAATTAAAGCTCAAAATAAATATACAATAAAAAACCGTAATTGAGGAAGTCTTGGGCGCCTTTGATTGATTGGAGATGTTTGAAGGCCGCTTCCAAGCTTCTTGGGTGGAGCTCCTTGGATGTGGAAGTTGTTGGAGCACTTGGGGTTCCCTTGGAGGAAGTCGCCGGAGGTTGGCCAATTGATCCAAAATATGTCCGTGGGCTTCCGTATAGTTCCGGTAGATGTCCGGGGCTTCCTTGGCCTTTATTTATAGGCATGGAACCCTTGGGGAGGCTTCGGAGCCGTTGGAGAGGCTTAGAGAGCCGTTGGGAGCCAAGTGGACAGGCTGGTCAAAAGCCCAACGGCTAGTTTGACTGGATCCACCGGCTGGCCGGTACAGTCCCACCGGCTGGCCGGTGTGTGCAAAAAGGCATAGGATTCTTGTCCAGGGGCCACCGGCTGACCGGTACATCTCCACCGGCTGGCCGGTGCCTTGGTAGAGAGGAAGAGTCTTGATCCAGGCTCTACCGGTCGACCGGTGCGGAGCCACCGGTCGACCGGTGGCAAGACAGTAGCAAACACTATTTGAGCTGGGTGCCACAGGTCGACCGGTGGGAAGCCACCGGTCGACCGGTGGGAAGGCAGTAGCTTCCACTGTTTGGTCTGGATGCCACCGGCTGGCCGGTGGTGAATCCACCGGTCGGCCGGTGGACTGACTTTCAGTCCATTTCTGCCTCTTCCTTGGTCAACTTCTTGGCAATCAAATGCCTATCAACACAAACACTTAAAACACAATGTTAGAAACATAAGAGGGTGATTGTGATCATGAAAATCAAACCTCGAGGGGTTCGAGAGGTACAACAATCTCCCCCTATTTTGATGATCACAATCACCAAAACAATTAAAGTAAAAATGAAATTAAAAGGAAATGCAAAGCATGATGAAAAAGGATTCTCCCCCAATCAATCAAGAAAATTCTCCCCCTTTGTGATTATCAAAATAGAATGGGGCATAAAACTTGATTGAGGGAAATTTTGAAAAACAAGGGATGAGATTTGAAAATCAATTGAGATTTTTGAAATTGAAATGAAAATTTGAATAACAGTTTGAATTGAAAGTTTTGAATCAAGAATCAATTGAATTTTGAAATTTGAAACTAAATGAAATTTTGGAATCAAAAAATGAATAACAGTTTGAATTGAAAGTTTTGAATAGAAAACAAATTCGATACCAACTGTTGGAAATTTAGAAATGAAAATTTAAAAGAAAATTTTGAATTGAAAAAAGAATTGAAACAAAGAGTTGAAAAAGAAAAATTTGAATACACAACAAGGCTAAAAGATCCTAACTCCCCCTAAATAAAAACAATGAATCATCGGGGAGAGGGATTTTGAAAAGAGACAATTTTAGGCCCGGTGAGACTCGCAAGAAGGGATTTTTCAATCCAAACTTGTCTCATGGCGGGTCTTCTCCTATAAAATTCGTCTGAATAAAAAATCGATTTGGGTTGGCCGTACCGGGCGTTTTTACAATTACATTCATAAATAAGGTGCCCGGGTTTTTTGCAATAATTACAAAATTTAAAATCGGAGCTCCCCCTTACAAAAATAGTGGGTGCATGGGAGGAGGAAGCTCGGTTGGTATATCCTAACCCTTGGGTGGTTCTAGAAATTCGTTGGGAACCTAGGATATTGTTCAAATTTTGTTCCCCTTGGGTGAACTTAGCTAGGGTTTCCCTAAGGTCTTTTATGGTTGATTCCATAGAATCAACATTTGGAAAATTTTGGATTTTAAGGGAGAGTTCCTCCTTCTCTTTGAGAAGTTGTTCTTTTTCGGAGGAAAGCTTTTTGAAATTCTTTTTCAAAGCGACAAATTTTGATGAAATCTCATGAAAACCTTTTTCGAGTTGGTCTCTAGCATGTTGGAGTTCTTCATAAGAAAGATGATTAAATGAATTAGAAGAACTAGAAGAGGAAGAGGAGGAAGAGGAGGAAGATACCTCATGTTTTGCCATTAGGCAATTATTACCTTGGTCGCTCGAGGAAAAGGAGGAGAATGAAGAGGTGGAGCTATCACTCCATGTTGCCTTTGAAGCCTTCTTCTTTCCCTTCTTTTTCTTGTCCCTTTTCTTGTGAAGTGGGCAAACGGGCTTGAACTTTTCGTCGGGTTCTTGCTTTTTGACGAGTTCTCTCTTTTGATCGGATTCTTGCTTTGGAGCCTCGCTAGTACCTTCATAGGTTAGTTCTAACAATTTCCAAATAGCATAAGAGGTAGTGCAAGAAGAAATATGATCAAAAACATTACGATCTAACCCACAATGTAGAGCATTCATGGCTTTGCCATCAAGCTCGAAATTTGCAATGTCAACGGGGGTCCATTGAGATTCATCTAGACTAGAGAGAGTATAACCATGCATGACAATTTTAAAAATAGGATAACCAATACTTTTAAGAAATGTGGTCATGCGGGTTTTCCAAAAAGAATAGTCGGTTCCATCAAAAAATGGAGCACGACTCAAAGAATGACCTTCGGGGGATTGAGAAGAAGAAGCGGTAGAAGCCATCAAAAAAGGATCTTTAATTTGAAACCGGTTAAGGTATTACTCAAATTACCCCTCTGATACCAATTGTTGGGTCGGAAGAAACACCCGAGGAGGGAAAATATGGCAAGAGGGGGGTGAATTGCCTTTTAAAAATAATTAACAAATTAAAAGTCAAATATCAAAGTGCAGCGGAAAATAAAAGAGGCAATCACACAAGAACTTGATAACGGAGTTCGGCCAAAACCCGGCCTACGTCTCCGCTCCCAACTCAACCGTTGAGAGATTCCTACCGCTTGCTTTTCAATGGTTTTAGCAAGAAACCCACTAGGCTTTGAGGTAGCACTAGGACCTATTACAGCTTGCTTTTAGTGGTTAAGCAAGAACCCAATGCTTTTAATGGTTAAGCAATAACCCACTAGCCTTTTTACGGGTGAAGGCTAGCTCACCGATCTCAAGCCTTTTACAAGGTAAGGCTTGTGAACCTCTTCACACCTTAGTGGTGGTGTGAGAACCCAAAGAAAGAGGGGATGAAGAAAAGGTTGGGGTTTGTAAGCACAAACCCAAAATTAAAGCTCAAAATAAATATACAATAAAAAACCGTAATTGAGGAAGTCTTGGGCGCCTTTGATTGATTGGAGATGTTTGAAGGCCGCTTCCAAGCTTCTTGGGTGGAGCTCCTTGGATGTGGAAGTTGTTGGAGCACTTGGGGTTCCCTTGGAGGAAGTCGCCGGAGGTTGGCCAATTGATCCAAAATATGTCCGTGGGCTTCCGTATAGTTCCGGTAGATGTCCGGGGCTTCCTTGGCCTTTATTTATAGGCATGGAACCCTTGGGGAGGCTTCGGAGCCGTTGGAGAGGCTTAGAGAGCCGTTGGGAGCCAAGTGGACAGGCTGGTCAAAAGCCCAACGGCTAGTTTGACTGGATCCACCGGCTGGCCGGTACAGTCCCACCGGCTGGCCGGTGTGTGCAAAAAGGCATAGGATTCTTGTCCAGGGGCCACCGGCTGACCGGTACATCTCCACCGGCTGGCCGGTGCCTTGGTAGAGAGGAAGAGTCTTGATCCAGGCTCTACCGGTCGACCGGTGCGGAGCCACCGGTCGACCGGTGGCAAGACAGTAGCAAACACTATTTGAGCTGGGTGCCACAGGTCGACCGGTGGGAAGCCACCGGTCGACCGGTGGGAAGGCAGTAGCTTCCACTGTTTGGTCTGGATGCCACCGGCTGGCCGGTGGTGAATCCACCGGTCGGCCGGTGGACTGACTTTCAGTCCATTTCTGCCTCTTCCTTGGTCAACTTCTTGGCAATCAAATGCCTATCAACACAAACACTTAAAACACAATGTTAGAAACATAAGAGGGTGATTGTGATCATGAAAATCAAACCTCGAGGGGTTCGAGAGGTACAACACACTCATAGCGGGATTTTCTAATAACAACTGGCAGAAATGGAGATCTAGAAATCCAACCTAGATTCAAGATACAAATCAATAGAGTTTAGATTCATCAAACACATGATGATCTAAAAAACCGTATGGAGGAAATAAAGAGAGTGGGAGAGAAGAAATGAGAGAAGAACCACTTACTGAAGAGTGATCGAACAAGATTCTCCATGCTTTGATCCACCTATAAATGAGTTTTGATAAGCCAAGAAGGATTCTTGAGAGCCTTCGAGACCTAAGAATTTGATATTCCTTGAGTTAGGGTTTAGTGGGACGTTAAAATGGGGTTAAATTATTTTTAAAATATTTTTCGAAATAAAAAAAACATTTTCTTCGTGGTTAGCTGGGTAGGGCCGCATGGTTAGAAAAACTATACACCCCTCTACTAGGTTTCATGGTTTTTACTAGGTTGGTACATGGTTTTTCAAACCATTCCCCAATTATGAAAACCATTTCTTCTAACAGTTTCATGGTTTGCACTAGGTGGGTGAATGGTTTTGGAAAACCATGTTCCAACCATTCACATCCCATAAAGTTCTATAAATTTGAACTTTACACCTAAAATAACTCAAGAAAAACTCCAACCAAAGCATGATCAAAAGCGATGGTTGAGGAGTACCTAGAAATCAGTAACAGGATGTTACACTATTTGGAAACCAATGGGTACACATCCATCAAGGAAATATAAAGGTAATATAATTAAACTTTATTATTGTGATAAGTGTGGTAAGAATAATTCTAGTGAATGTATTATGTGATCTGGAAATTTATACTGGTGTAGTAAGTTGGTAAATATGTCTCATGACTGCAAATAAAATAAAAATGGTAATAGTAATACTAATAATAAAAAAATGGTAGTTAAGTGCATTAATTTTAATGAGATGGACCATTATGAAAATACATGTCTAATAAAATGTATAAAGGATAGAAATAATTAATATCACATGAAAAAGGGTGAGACAAAGTCACTTTCTACTAACTTCTAAAATATTATACCATTAAATTAATTTGAAAAATATATATTACTTGTCTACTAAAATTATACCAATTTCTTATTTGATTTAGGATCTATGCATTATTCTATTTCCAATAAACTTTCTTGTAAAATGGAAATACCACCTAAAGAAACTGATACATAACTCTTTTTAAAAACTCTTAATATAAGTATTAAAGAAAAAAATATGTATAGGAATGTTTTTTTTCATCTTTGGAGTGTTTTTTCATGAAAATATTGTTTCTTTACCCTTGGTGGAGTTTGATATTATTCTGGGTATGCATCTAATTTCTGTTTATCATGCTAAGTTATATTGTAGAGCTAAGGAGTTCATATACAATTTTCATAGTGAGTTTCAATTTCTATATAAAAATTATTTCATGCATGTTATGATATATCAATAATAAGAGAAATTTATTAAATATAGGGGTGAAAATTATCTTGAACATGTCATTAAAATAAGGTAACTATTTAGTATAGTGTTGTTCCTATAGTAAATGAATTTTTAGATTTTTTTCCTTGATGGCCTATTTGGTGTTATTCCTAATTGGGAATTTGAATTCATGGTTGACTTAATGCCTGATAGGAAGTTGATTTAAAAACCTCCTTATCAAATGGATCTAGTATAGATTTCATAATTGGAAAGGTAATTATAATAGTTACTTGATAAGGGTTTAAAATTCCCTAGTACTTTACCTTGGGTTTCTCCTATTATTTTATTTAAAATAATTATGGTTCTATAATGATTTTCATTGATTATAGAGAACTAAATAACATTATTTTTATTAAAAAGTACCCATTGACTTATATTAAAGAATTGTTTTATCAGATCCAAGGTGATTAATATTTTTTGAATATTTACCTTAGGTCCAGATATCATCAGTTGAAATTAAATGAATAATACATTATGATGATTGAATTTTTAGACTAGGTATGTCCATTATGAGTTTGTGGTTATTCCCTTTGGGTTGATTAATAAACCCAATGTATTTATGGATCTTCTAAATAAAAATTTTCATGAGTATTTGGATAATTTTTTTTTAGTATTTATTGATTATATACTGGTCTATTCTAAAATTTATGAGAATCGTGAGAAACAATGAAGTATTATTCTATAGACCTTAAAAGAAAATTAGTTTCATGGAAAATTTATAAAATATACATTTTTTCTATAGCGTATTTCATTATTTAGAAATATTGTAACTAAATATATTATAATAATATATCCTTCTAGAAATAAATTTTTTAGATAATGGACAAGACCTACTAATGTCATTGAGATTCATAGTTTCCTTATATTAATAGGTTATTGTTGATGGTTTTTTGAAAACATTTCCTGGTTATCTAACCCACTAACCAAGTTAACTCAAAAGAGAGATAAATTTATTTGGATAAAGGAGTGGGATGAATGTTTTAAATAATTAAAAATAATATTGGACAATAATCTAGTTTTTTTATACCATCAATAAATAATAATTTTTTTATTTATAGTGATTTTTATTTGAAATTATATTTTTTTTTGCAAGATGGCCAGGTAATTGTATATGTATCACACCAATTGAAGTCTCATTAGCATAATTATCCAAAAAATGATATTGAAATTACTGTATTTTTTTTATTTAAAAATTTGGAGGTGTATTCAATATGGGATGAAATATGATATATACACAGATCATAAAATTTTGAAATATATAATCACTTAAAAAGAGTTAAACATGTGGTAAATAAGATAGTCATAACTGAAGGATTATGATTGCATGATTCACTATCATCTAGGTAAAGATAACAAGATAGAAAATTCTTTGAGTAAAAATGATAATAAATCATTAACCATGTTAAATTTGGTATATGGTCTTATAGTTAATGATTTAATGAATCTAATATTAGAATTTGTGTATCTAAAAAAATCTTTCCTCTTTTGTCTTAGGTATCAGTATAATCATCTGTATCAGAAATAATTAAAAAGGATCATAAGGAATGTTTTTAGTGGGAAGGAATGAAGAAAGATATTGTTGATTTTACCCTGAAATATTTGATTTATTAAAAAGTTAAAGATGAATGAAAACTAATAAAGGGGATACTTTATCCATTTCTTATTACTAAATGGAAATGGGAGAATATATCCATGGATTTCATGGTGGGATTGCCAAAGACATCTAGAAGTAATACTTTGATTTGGGTATTGGTTTATCATTTGATTACTTTTCAAATTTTCTTCTTATTAAGGATGCTATGTCTTTAGATTATCTTACTAGATTCAATATTAGAGATATATTTAGGTTAAATAGATTTAATATCTCTATTTTATATGATCATGATCCTAGATTTACATCCAATTTTAATAAATGAATTTATATGTCATTAAGTATGGATTCTAGTTTCAATATAGCATTTCACCCTAAATATGATGGACAGTCGGGGAAGAAAATTCATACTTTGAAGGATATGATCTTTTCTTTCTCATTATACTATCATGGAAGTTGGTATCAATATATTTTATTAATAAAATTTTCTTATTATAACATTTTTCATTTCGGTATATGGATGGAAACATTTGAGGCATTATATGGAAAGTGGTGTTTGACTCCAACATGTTGGGACAAAGTCTGGGGGAGAAAGTTTTTGAGAACAGAATTAGTATAAGAGATATTTAAAATGGTAAAAATGATTTATCGCCATATGAGGAAAACTCATAGAAATTATAAGAGTTATAGAGATAACTAGAGGAAATATATTTTTTGAGGTAGGGAACTAGGTTTTTCTTAAAATATATCTATGGAAATGTATGATTCATTTAAAAATAAAGGAAAAGTTAAGTCCATGATTTTTTTTTTCTCTGTGTAAAATTTAGGAGAAAGTGGGATTAATTTTTTACTAAGTATCCTTACCTCTGAGTTTATCTTAGGTACATGTTTTGTTTCATGTTTCTTTGTTAATGAAATATGTGCCAAATGCATCTCAAGTTTTAAGCCCTGAAGTAGTTTAATAGAAAGAGAATATTTCTTATGAGGTAAATCCAATTTATATTCTATATTGAAAAGAGAAGATGTTATAGAATAAGGTGACTCACTAGGTTAAATTTTTATAGAAAAACCATATGATTGAAGAAGCAACATGTGAATCTAAAAAACTTATGAGAGAAAATGATCCCCACCTATTTATTAATGCATAAAATTTTGAGGAAGAAATTTATTTAAAGGTGTGTATATAAAAACCCATGTAATGTTAATAATTAATAAATTTCATGTCTTATTAATTTTAATAATTATATTTTATGTACTCACATTCAATATATAATTTTTCATTTTAAAAAGAAATAGTTTTATTCTAACTGAGTTGTTTTCCATGAATTATATGCTTTTATTAATTAGATAAATATTTAAATTTTAGAATTTGAATTTGATTAAAAGGAAATAATTTTGGAAAAAATAATATCAAATTTATCTTAATTTCAATTTTTTATTTTTATGAAATGGTTAATTTTTAGGTGAATGGTGGAAAATATTTTGTTCTCTAATATCATAAATTTTACTTTCATTAAGTATTTTCAAGGTAAATTTCAGTTTTTAATTGGTTTTAAATTCACATAACTATAATTTTTTTCATAAACCAATAAAAGTAATGAGGATCAATTCTATACATGATTTTGGTGTAAACTCATTTTTATGCTTAAAGGGGGAATTTTTCAAAAAAATGTTTTTTGTTGCATTATGTGTACTTATATTAAATCTAATTTTTATCATCCCTATAAATTTAATGTTTTAAAATGGATTCTATGTTTGGAATTATAATATTAAAATTATTTAAAAGGTACCATTTAATTTATATTCATATAATTAAGTTACCATAGTAAAAGTTAGTCACCATATTAAGGGTTAAAAGGGTTAAATAGGGAGTTAAACTAAGGAATTAGGATTCAAATATCTCTAATAGTTATATAAATTTGATTTTATGAGTGTATTAATACCATAAATTATCTTATATTTTAAAAAAATCTATTTTTTACCAAATTCCCTTGATAAATACATTTATATTATTTTAAAGTTATGCGCATTTACAAGAGTATCCCTCCTATTATAAAAGGTCCTCTCTTCTCCTCACTTATACACACACTTTGTGAACCATATATTGACCAATAAATTAGAAAATACCTCCTTAACACCCTTATATAATTACAAGATATTTTATTCTTCCCAAAATACCAATACAAGAATCATTAAAAGTGTTTTTCAAAGAAGATTATACAAGGAAGAGGTATATGTTCTAACCAAGATCTTTCAAGTTTTTTTCTTCTTCCCCCTCCTTAAAATCTATTATTAATATCCTAATATAATGAAATAAATATCCTTAATATAATTAAATGTTATTATGTTTATGTAATAACTATTTTCTACCACATTTCCATCCAATGGAAAATGAAAATGTCACTTGTCGGTACTTATAGTTTACCACCTCCATGAAGTGATGTATCTAATTTTTCAATACTGCCTCACATGGATGGTTAAAATAGATTAAATGAATAATTATTATTTTTATAAAATAATTATTATTCTTGAAATATAAAATATTATCTACTTTATTTCTCTCCTATCTGTTGGAAAATGTAAATATTGCTCATGTGTATGTACGGACTACAGCCTCCAAGAAATGATGTATTTCATTTTTCAGGACCACCTTAAATTTATGGTTATAAAAGTGTATTTAATGAATAAATATGATTTATATAACATTATTCATATTCTATAAATATTATGTAACCATTTTATGACCCATTCTACCTTGATCAACACACCAAATTTGTTTTAGACCGAATAACCCAAAAACGTATGATGTGAAATTAACTAATTTAGAAAATAAATATAACTTGATAATAAATAAAATAAATAGAATATTTATAATGGAATTAACATGAAAAAGTATATTAATTAATTAATTAATTAATTAATATAAGTTTATTATTCATGAAATTAAAAGATGTACATAGTGAGTCGGGACTCGAGGTTATGGATTTTTCTTTAAAACCTTAATTTAAATATTTTTAAATATTTTTCTTCCATATTAATGTCCATTTAAATGTTTCGAGTATATTATTATTTATACACAAAATGAAATATTAAATTCATTTTAAACAATCTTTTACTTTTTTTAAAAGTTTTTAAAAATTATATTTTTAACATTTCTATATGTGAAACTTTTGAGTTTCATTATAAATGTGGGGGAAATGTTTTTTTAATGTTTACCATTTGTTTAATTTTTCTTGAAACTATAACTATTATTTTTTATTTATATTCATCTATAATTTTCCATGGGTTTTCGAAGAATATCATAATCCCATCATTCTAGTAATTTTTATCTTTTAAATATTTTTAATAGAAAATTGTATTTCCTCTCATTTTTATGAGATAACTAAAAGTGATTTTTCTTATGAGATAAAATGAAATGTTTTATGAGTTTAATGATGAAAATGAATTTTTTTAGGTGTTTTATTAATTTTATAGTGCTTGTAAATTAGATATAACGATATTTGGGTCTGATATAACCCTTTAACACATTGGGTAATGATATTTTCTCTCAAGGATATTAAATTAACTGGGAAGGTTATTCCATTATAAGGGTGATTGTAAGGGTGGTTGTAAAGATAATGTCCCAAGATTAGCACATGGTTTTTCAATGCCTCTTATGTGTTTTATTGTAAATATTTTGAATTCATGAGGTACAAAATATGAACTCATGATTAATGGAAAGTTTTATAATCATTTATACATAAAAGGTTTGTTTTTCAAGTAAAATATTTCATCAGTTATCATGTTTTCCCAAGAAACTTTCTTGATTTTGATTTTTTTTATTCATGCATATAAAATGTTTTAGGAAAAAAATTGGAAATTAAGTTGATTTAATGAGTAATTAAATTATTATTTGGTCTCAAATTTTATTATATAAAAAGAAAAATTTATTTATAGATTTTCATATTTTTCAGTGTAATGATAGGTTTCATTTATTTTATATCCCTTATTATGATTTTTTTGTTCATGGAACATTTTAAAATATTTTTCATTGGGCCTGAGGATAAATAGGAACTATATAAAGGTTAAAAATTTAATAAATAATACTTTTATTGAAATAATTTTTTTTTTCAAGTATGAAATATGAGTATAATCATAAGAACCTATATTTATAGAAAAAAATGTAAATTATGTAGAAGTGTTTATTTTTTTATATAATGGTTTTCCTAATTCTCTAAAATTATAAACCAAAGAGATCCTATAAATTTAATAAATTGTAACCCTTTTATAAATCATGTAATTATATGTTGATAATGTTATAGGTTATTATACAAAGCTTAAGGTAAAATCTTACTTGTTTCATACTTCTTTCATGATTTGAAATTCCATATTCACCTCCTTATTCTCTCCCCTTTACGAGAGTTAAATTTTGATTAACTTGAGAGAATTGTGGAATCAAACTTATATTAAGAAATGAGTTATAAATTAATAAACTCTAATTATATTTGATCTATCTTGGTATATAAAATAAGAGTGATTAACCAAGAAATCAAATTTGTCCATAAAACTATCTAGCATGTGATATCAAATCAAAAATCTCTTTTTAGGAGTTATCCAGGAAGGATTTTACAAGTAATTTGTATCTTACACTCAACTTATCATACACATAAAAACATTAAAGTGAAAGGAAAATTACTCCCCCTTAAAACTACCTTCCAACTCAATAATCACTCTATGAATACCAGTATGTATTTATACCTTACATTGGATAGTTTCACTTACTATGAGTGTTTATTTTAATTATTGAGGATGATAGTTGTTTAAGAGATATCTTATGTAAGAGCTAATATTTTCTCAAACCTTTCCTATCTGATTTGTTTTTTATTGAATGTTGGTTTTATTTTTTTCTATGATTACATGATATTATACATGTAAGTTTTAATGTATTTTATATATGTGTATACCAATACACATTTTAATGAATTAAGGTATAGTGAACCTATACATGGGTTATAGTGGATTTTGGTTTTCACATGTATGGACGCTGCGCGAGGGTTTCTCTCCCGGCGCCGCCTCCTGGTTTCACCCCGGTCAGGCGATGCTTCCTCCCCCTTCTTGTTTGTGGTTCGCGGCGGGGACTTCCTCGGCTTGGTCAACATGACGGTGCGCTTGATTCAGCCTTCTTCACGGCGGCGTAGGCGTCGAATGACCGAGTCCCAGAGTCTGCGGGTTGAGGGAGTCTTCCCGTTCGTGGTCACAGGCATCTGGTGAGGGGCGTGGTTTCCGGGGGGCTGAAGGCTGGTGGGGCTGGGTTTCGGAACTTGATCTAGTTTTCACTGGATCCTTTTTTGGTTTTATGCGTTTTTCTGTTTCTTTTTCTTTTCCTTCCTTTGTGCCTCTGGTTCCTGGATGGGTGGTTTTGGGTTGACGTTACAAGGATGGATATGGCGGCTTCAGGCCACGGTTTTTTGAGGTCCATGCGTCTTCATGAGCATGGGATGATTCTATCCCTCTTTGTTTTGAGGATGGTGATTTTGAGTGCGTGGATATCTCTGTATGTTGTGATGGTTTCTCTTCGGCTTCCCCCGATGATATCTGGTTTGCGCCGTTGATGTTTGTTCCGATGAAGTCGATGGACGCTGTGATGTTAGTGACGTCGACGACCGACGGTAGACAATGACGGTTGACGGTGGGTACGGTCACCGGTGGTGAATCAGTAGGCGTTCCGGCGTGTCTCGCCGGCGACTTGAGGCGCGTTTCGAGGCGATGGTACGGCTCGAGGTGACAGCGCTTGGTGGCGCGTGTCGAGGTGTCAGAGTGGCATGCAGTCGCGTGACGGGCCCGGGGCTCGAGGCGGGACACGTGGTTGGACCTGATGTTTGAATTTTGAATCTGTTAATCGCTGTAATTGTTTGAATTTGGGTGTGGTTCACGGTTTTCCTCAAACCGGGCAGCATGGGAACCGGCTACCCTCAAACCGGCTTTTTGAAAATCTATAAAAAAAATGATTATCGGTTTTCACATGTATGGTCCTTATGGGTTGTAATGGATTATAATTATGACTTGAATTTATATACATGAATTATTTTTAATGGATAAAGGTGAAGTGTATATATATATACATATTTAGTCTATAATGGATAAAATTTTTCACATGTGCATCTATTTATGGTTTGTAATGGATTAACGTTATAACATATACACACTGCTTCGAGTTATTATGGATTATGGTTATGTCATTTTTTGGGTTGTGATGGCTTAAGGTTATAGAATGAGTCAATGAGATGATTATGTGATGATTTGTTGTTAGTTGTGATGTGGTTTTGGTGATGTGGTAGTGGTTATGTTGGGATAGTTGTGTTGGTGTGGTAGTGTTTGTGATGTAGTGGTGATGGTGGTGGTGGTGGTGTGAAGATGGATGTGGTATGGTTGTGATAGCGGTATGGTTGATCTAAAATGATAGTGGTATGATGTTGGTATTTATATTTATTACTATATGACCTTAGAAAAATGAAATTTTCATCATTTATTTACAATATTATATATTTAATATAAATATTGATCATGGTAGGTATATATAGTTAAAGAAATAGTCATTTTTTATGGAATTTATATTTATTATTTTATGATTCTGAAAACCTAATATCATCTTCATTTATTTATAACTATGAAAAATGTTTAAATAAAACCACTATAGGTGATGTAGTTAAAGGTGAAAGTTATGTGGAACATTAAATATATACTCACATCAGATGTTTTTTACAAGTTAAATTTGTAATCATGATTAACCTTTGTCTTGATTAATTATTTTCACACATATTTATACTAGAATATTCATTCCACATGGATATGTAATTTTTTAAAAGTATGATGATACTGAGTGATCCCAATTGATCACCCCTCTACATTTTTCTTGAGTCCTTTTGTAGGATAGTTCGATGTGGATTTAGGGATGTTATTGTTCGAGGAGTTGGAGTGGAGTCTAAGTGGTTTTCCTTTAATTTTCTATTTTTTGTCACATATAGTACTATGTTGTGTTAGTTTGGGTTTGGGAATATTATATTTTTGGTTTTGAATATATATATATATATAGTTGATTGTTTTTTTATTCAATTTTCCTAGGAATTTATGAGGATAATGCCTCCCATTTTCGAGACAAATAACCTCAATACTAGTTTCTAACTTGAGACCTATTATAGGTGGGCTTTAGGGGTCATGATTGTATCCACTACTGACCCAGGAGGGGTTATAGTGGGTATGGTTCATGAAAAAGTGGTTTCAAATCTTTTGGTTGATATATGCGAAGGATTTTGGAGTTAATAATAGGTGAGGATTTCATGGGTTTGGTAGGGAACAATTTAATTTAACCTAACCAATGGAGGAGAGGGGGACAGGATAGAATACTGATATTTAGGTCCCCTCATAAATGATTATATAACTCTTAAATTTAGGGATTCTAGCTAGGATCAAAGTATCATTCCCCCCTATGATCCTATGTAAGGACCATGATAGAAAACTAAGCCTTTTTTGGTGAAAATTTCTCTGATTATGGGGTGGAAAATTTAGGAAGGTCTTTTGTATCATTGTCATAGTTTGTATTTATGTTAAAACATGGTTTTTTGATTATGTTTTGTGTGTTTGATTATACTAATATATATTTATATGATTCAGTATTTATAAACATGTTATATTCATTTTTAATAAATTGATTTATACAAGTTTAAGCATTCACTTTTATAACTCATGTTGTTGTATGATTTTTATCCTTACTTTATGATATATCATATTTTTTATAATTTTAAGTATAAAGTGTGTTGACTAGAAAACTTATATACATGTTAGAACTTAATGTAGTTTTTTTAAAATTAATATAGTTAATATGATAATGTTTTTTCATTAATGATGAAGCATGTATAAATATTGTTATTTCGATGAAAACACAAAAATATTTCTTAATTAAGGATGTCATTTATAAACTATTGATTAATTTAAGTATATTTTGAAATTAATTTTTTATAATTATGTTTTAAATTTTTCCATTCCTTAAAATAAAATGTTATTCCAAGTGTTAAATCTTAATTGATAAAACAAAAATTCCATTGGAAATAAATGATAGTTATAAGTATGTGATCATTTAATTAAAGATAATTATAGAGTAGTAAATTTTTTTAACATAAAAATTATGAATTAATGAAATTTTTTAAAGCATTAATAATAAATATTATTCTTAAATGAAAATAAAAAAAATAATGATTTAAATTGAGATGTGATATGATATACATGAACTAATTATTGTAGATAGCATTTCTATGATTGTTAAAAGTTATAATTGATTTTTTTTTCAAGCATGATAAATTAGGTGACATGTTAAATGTTGTTTATAATTTGATTGATCATTAAAATTATAGGTTATCATTACATGATTTAAATTTCCTACATGACTTATACTACCATGTTTTGATTAATATTAAAGGGTGAAAGAGAAGCATGTGTAAATTTAGTGATGAATTAAATCATGATAACCATTAATGAATAAATTAATATGGTGAAATTATTATGATGTAAGTATTATGAGAATTTGGAGTTTTTTTATACTCTTTCTAGAAAAAAAATTTAAACGTCCTAGGTTAAAAAAATTAAAAATATCACCTCAAGGCAGCATCGCAGATGCCACCTTTGCCCTAAAACACTATTTTTTCTATTTTAATTATGTTTCTTATATATTTAAAATTTTAATGTTTTATTATTATGTTCTTACGGTTATATATATATATATATACCTTAATGTTTCAACATAATTTATCTTTTATTCAAGTATGTGACTTTACTAGCCTATATAATATAAACTGTAAGACAGATATGAATGAAATTTTAAACATTAATTAAACATATAACAAGTAGTCCAAAATTAAAATAAATTCTTAAAAAATGTTGGTAAAAATTTATTTATAAGCTTTCTAATCAACATACTTGAAACGTAAAAATGTTTCAAGTATGTAACTTTTCTGGCCTATATAATATAAACTATAAGACAGATATGAATGAAATTTTAAACATTTCTTAAACATATAACAAGTAGTCCAAAATAAAAATAAATTCTTATAAAATATTGGTGAAAATTTATTTATAAGCTTTCTAATCCACCTAATTGAAACTTAAAAATCTTTCAAGTATGTGACTTTGTTGGCCTATATAATATAAACTATATGACTGATATGAATGAAATTTTAAAAATTTCTTAAAAATATAACTAGTAGTTGAATTTTTAATTTTTATTTATATGAATTTTATAGTTTATATTTTATAGGGTTTAAAAGTCAAGTAGCTGGCTTAGGATCCTCCTCAACATTCATTCTTTTCACTTTCTCTTCTGAGTTAAAATTCTTACATTCCTTTCATTATAATTTATTTATTTTATTTATAAAAACCTTTATTTTCAAAAAAAAATATATTATTAGGCTATCATTTAAATTTTATTTACATTTTTTTTATACTGTAGATTTTTTATTCTTTTAAAGTTATTTACTTGAAATTTAATAATTATTTCTATGTTTCAAGTAGTCGACTTTGAAAGCTGTCAAATATAAATTGTGCCTAAAATATAAATGAAAAATGAAATACTAGATAAACATATAAGAAGTGCTAATAGTAATAATAGTATTTTGATTTCAGTATACATAAAACATGTAAAAAAATGTACAATCAATTTCTATGTCTGTGACGAGGAGATTCGGTCCCACATAGTGGTCTATAAATAGGACGTTCACATCGAGTGTGCAGTGGAATCTGATATCCTGGAGAAGGCTGATCCTCGGGCATTGGAATGTCGACTGATTCATCCTCCATCAATGTGTTAGTGGGAGGAGCTATCAACTGCATCTCATACTGCCCTCTAAATCCTACTCCCACTATGGTGGTAGAAGGACCTACCTCCATCGTAGTGGGGAACCAAGCCTATGATGGATCTATACCCCAAGACGGTGATGGATCTGGAATCCAAGGCTACGATGGATCCCAAGGTTGTGAAGGGTCTAGAACCCAAGATGGAGAGATCTGCAAATATCCTGTCAGGAAAGATGGATCACATGCCACTTGAGGCACATCCTGAATTGGTTGATCCTGGACTACTAGAGGTCCAACCTCTGCCTGTGGAACAGGTGAGGCCTCACATGCAGAATGAAGTTTTCTACGTCATCGTGGTCATGGATCCTTAGTACCAACAGCAGCTGCAGGATGTTTCTCTGGGGAAGGAACCTCCACTCTCCAGGCCAAATGCACGAATATTCTCCTGGAAAGCACATGAAAACATACCTTGCCTCCAGTGTTGTAGAATGGATGACTGCCCAGCTAAAGACCCCCTCCTCCTCTTTATCACTCATGTGAACAAGATGCTCTGTGTGACTACCCTGTAGAGAGATTAAAATTGAATTAGAAAATAGTTCAATAAACAAACTAATAGAAATTTATTGACTTACCATCCTCTTCATCTCAATGTCGGGTGCAATAAGATACAGTATAGACTTCAGTCTATACCATGGTGCATACTCATCCTACTTTGAAAGAGAGAATCAATTCGTAGGATCACCTTGAATATGAAACTCTGTACATCTTTGCCAGAAGTTGATAAATATGGCATGTACATGGGACCA
This sequence comes from Viscum album, assembly GCA_963277665.1. Lineage (NCBI taxonomy): Eukaryota > Viridiplantae > Streptophyta > Magnoliopsida > Santalales > Viscaceae > Viscum > Viscum album. Next base: position 1,438,162,301 of record OY728164.1, read on the forward strand.
GTCATCATCCAGCCTCCCTATTAACTTCATCCCATGAAGCTGATCTATCTATCTCTATGGTAATGGAATTGACTGAGTACAGAAAAACTGGTGCATGACTCAGTCAGGATGCTTCCACTCAATAATATGGAAGTGAATGAGGGGCACTACATCCATATCATCCTCAAGCCCATCAGTAGAGTATGCTGAAAATTGGTCTGTAATAATCCATTACAGAAGCCATGAAATCTAAAATGACAAGTGATTTTGTCAAAAAAGCACCAAACTAAAAACCAAAATTGATGTTATTATTAAATATTTTAGACAGTGATAGATTGTTAATACATACCTGATCAGGTAAGAGATAGTCCAACTGTAGCCGATATACGCCCAAATGTTGTCTTGGAACCACGTCAAAATTGTGTTGCTGACACCACCTATAAAATACATCATTGATAGTGGAAAATAATGAGAAATTATAGTTAATAACTCATAGTAAAATCAAAAACCAATAGAAATGACTGATCATACCAGCTTCCACGTGGAGCATCATACAGCACCTCCATCTCGATCGGTGGACCAGCAAGGTCAGGGCGGAATGCTGGGATGTGCTCCCATGCCCACGTCTAAATAAGGATGAAGCATCACCCGAGACCTGTGCAGTCTCTATGGGATAGCCTGCATAATGCTCTGTACATGTATGCCAAGAAGTTTAATCCCCATCTATACATCAGAGCCTAATCAAAGTCCCCTAGTAGGGGTATATACATCATGTGAACATGTATCCCTAAGTGATCAGTACACATGGTCCCTCCAATGAGCCGTAATATATATGCACGGGTGTAACGCATGACAGTCTGCTCGTCATCATCATCTTGTAAATGTGGAATTTTTGACTCCAACCAAGGCATAGATATGGACTCTCCATTTGTATCCCTACAGTCGGATAAAATATCAATGCCTAATAAGAACTGATCAAGGTCTGACCACGTTGCATGAGTGAGTCCAATAACGGGTCTCTCCTGGATAGGAAGACTAAGAATCACTGCCACATCCTTGAGGGTGATGGTCATCTCTCCCTCAGGCAGTTGGAATGTGTGTGTCTCTGGTCTCTACCTCTCAATGAGGGTAGCAAGTAGGTAATGATCTACAAATGTGAAATCTGATATGGTAAGGACATAGAAGCCAGCACGGCACAAGTATGGTCTAATGGCATGTGGAGGCTCTCTATGATGAAAATGGTGCACTCAACACACTTTGATCTAGACAACGCTATAACACGGCCTACGAAATATGGGTAGGCTACTGAGTGAGTAGTATGGTGTCATCCATCTGCATATAAACAAATGAAATGAGTCGTAAGTGTAAAATGTAAATATAATTTTATAGTTATCATAGTGTTATGACTTGTAGAATGGAAGACATGACATGTTTATTAACATTGTTTTATGCAGTTATTTTTACCAAAAGAAATATAATTCTCCATTTCTTTGGGTTCTGAATGGAATAAAGATAACAAGAGGAAAGAAGAGAAAAAATTAATGGAAAAAATTATGTTGTAAAAGAATTTTATTAATGAAAATATCTTTGTAAGAATTTTATTAATTGATACGTGCTTTATGGGGCTATATGTAGGTTTTTGGATTCTTTGTAAGGTTTTAGGGTTTAGGTTTATGATTTTTGGGTTTGGGTTTACGTTTGAGGGTTTAGGGTTTTGTATTTTGATATTAAGGTTTAGGAAACATGTTTATGGGTTAAGTGTTATGCTTTTGGGTTTTGTGGTTTAGAAAATTGAGAAAAAAAGAAGAGATAATAACATTTACTTTACAATATGGGTTAAGTGTTCTGATTTTGGATTTATGAAATAAATTCTATTATCTAAGATTTTATTTAAGGAATAAGAAGAAAGTTAGTTCTTGAAATCAAGAATTTTTATATGAAATGAGTTCTATTATCTAAAATATTGGGTCTTAAATTTGGTTAGACATATTTTGGAGGAGATTTATGATTAAATAATTATGGGTTGGATTAAGATAAACCATGTAGATTACTAATGATGTTTTAGGAATTTATCTAATTATCTATATTAAATAACTTATGCTAATCATTATGATAATATTATTTCATTATAGAATAGTTTATTAAAATATCATACATAATTTAACCAAAAAACCAGGTCAAAGGGAAGATGTTTTTATGTTGGGATTTAGGTTTGAGGGTTCAGGGTTTTGAATTTTGATATTAAGGTTTAGGAAACATGTTTCTGGGTTAAGTGTTATGCTTTTGGGTTTTGGGGTTTAGAAAACCAAGAAAAAAAAGAGATAACAACATTTAATTTACAATATGGTTTAAGGGTTCTTCTTTTGGATTTATGAAATAAATTATATTATCTAAAATTTTATTTAAGGAATAAGGAGAAATTTATTTCTTGAAAAAAGGAATTTTTTTGTGAAATAATTTCTATTATCTAAAATATTTGGTCTTGAATTTGGTTAGACATATTTTGGAGGAGCTTTGTGATTAATTAATTATGGATTGGATTAAGATAAACCATGTCAATTACTAATGATGTTTTAGCAATTTATCTAATTATATATATTTAATAACTTATACTAATCATTATGATACTATTATTTCGTTATAGAATAGTTTATTAAAATATCACACATAATTTAACCAAAAACCATGGTAAAGGGAAGATGTTTTGGGTTGGGGTTTAGGTTTGAGGGTTTCAGGTTTTGAATTTTGATATTAATGTTTAGGAAACATGTTTCTGGGCTAAGTGTTATGATTTTGGGTTTTGGGGTTTAGAAAACTGAGAAAAAAAAGAATAGATAACAATATTTACTTTACTATATAAGAATGTCACAATGAAGACAATACATCATTCTGGATGAGACTGTGAACTCGACCCAACAACGTTAGGGAATCATTTCCAGTTATGACCTTATTTATGACATATCGTGCATTGAAAACTCTTCCCTTGTTCTTGAGGCCATCCCATCTCATTACGCATCCTACTGGCCTTCAGTCTCCCATGAGGACGTATCCGATTCATGTCAGGTATCACTATCGGCTGGCCTTCGGGCATTGGGAAATAACGATACTCCACAATAGGTTTCCATAGTGCATAATAACAGTTAGAAATGGTATCCATCTGGTACACTGGATCAACATATGCTTCCCATGATATGTTCACAGAGGCACATGTTGTGATGGTGTTTGTGCATGGAAATTGTAAGGCCTGAAATTTTCCACATTGATATTGTCTTGTTTCCATTAATACCACCATTTTTTCACCGATGTGATTTGTGATGGGGTCTAAACACTCTTGAACTTCAAATCAGGAGTCTTCTTGTCAAAAAAGGCAGATGTGATAACGAAAATCTTCTTCAATATTTTTTTCAATCTCTTATTGAAAGTTCCTTCCATATCTTAGCCCCTACTGTATTTCGTCTAATGATAGTTTTTTTCTATCAACAAAGTACTTCACGCATCGATATAATGACTCCTGAACTAGGGCGGTTATAGGTACCTTGTGAATCCCTTTGAAGACACCATTGATTCCCTCCACAATTTTTGTCGTCATGTGTCTGTACCTCTTCCCCCTATCATATGCCAATGTCCATTTCTCTTTTGGAATCTACATCATATAATCATAAACTTCTTGATTATCCTGGTAGATTTTTTCAAAACTTTCTTCAAACCATCGTTGGTCCGACTCATATGATACATAGAATAGATGATATTTCACCTAAATTGATTTTATATTTATGTTTAAATAGTAAAAAATAATGAAGACAATGCGTACCAAGCCTCATGATTGCCTTCTTCATCGGTTCATTGTGGAATTTTTTATGCACATTTCTAGAAATGTGTCTAATGTATAACTGATGATATGCATTTGGGTATCTCCATATATCAGGATCTGCATTAATTTCCTGATGGCAATCAGATATCAAACAAACACCCAGAATGTTGGTGAAATGGTTGGTGATACATTCTAGAAACCAACTCCATGATTTATAGTTTTCTTTCTCTACAATGGAAAAGGAATGCGGAAGAGGTGAATGGTTTCCATATTGGGTTTCCGTAATCAATAATATGCCCTTGTATTTTCTGTACAGAAATGTTCCATCAATCTGAATAAACTATTTGCTGAAACGAAATGTGGAGATATGGGGAAGGAATGCCCAGAACAGTCGATGAAATTGAACACGAGATGGATCAAGTCGGTTATCATGAGACACATGTTCGTTCATATACATATGGAAGAAAACTTGGTTATTATGCCTTAGTATGGCTAAAAATTGTGGTAACACTTGATATGAGTCATCCCAATCACTATATACCTTCACAATTGCCTTATGTTTCGCCATCCATGCCTTATTATAGGAAATCTTATAACTGAATGTTTTTTGAATCCTCTCTTGCACAAGGTATATTGGAACATCTTGACATGGCCTAATCATCTCAACAACAATAGATGACACAAATTCTGCATCCAATGAGGTATGATCTTGCATGAGGCTTGGCTGAACGCAAGTATGAGCCACCTCAATCCTCGAGATTCTCCAACCTCCAAATGTAATGTCCAGAATCTCCCTCAAGCGAAATCTACAATCATTCCCATACTTCTCACACCATATGAAATATTTACTATGGCATGATTCATGAACTATATATCTGTAGTGCCTCTCAATATGAAATCTCTTTATCATGCTTTTTAATTCATCTTTACTTGGAAAATTCCTTCCAATATATAAGTATTTCTTTAGCTCACTAAACCTATATGGTACAACTCCAGGGAACTCAGTTTCCGGTGTGAGAACATTATTTTTGAATTCAGGCATACGTTTCATTACTTCTGACCAAGATGAAAGGAGTGGTGGATGATTTATTGTAGGTCAAGGTTGATTTAAAACTAATTCATTTCTCAAAACCACCTTCCAAACATCAGTTGATCCCTCCTCATCAGCACTGTTGTCACCATCTGATCTGTCATTACGAAACTCCTCATCGGAATTCAGATTGACATGTATATTCGGGAGATCATCTAAGTTTTCCTCTTCTGCTGCATTATTTGGAATAGGCTCAAATTCAAGGGGTGGATTGTATTCAACACCTCTTGTAATTCTACATCTTTATACAACTAGACGTTGTTGTTGTACAGTAGAAACATCAACGTATAACTACATCATGGTACCATCTGATCGTTAAGAAAATAAATTAATTTCTTGAAACCATTGTGCATCAGAAACCAATGGAAAAGCTATATTCCATAGTGTTTCTAGGAATTAAAAATGTCTATAACTCATAGAATTGATCTCTTGATCGGGTCCCAAATTTAAGGAACCGTGAATTCTCTCTTGAAGGTCGCTTATGGTTACACAATCATCTATAATAACCACTATTATTGGTTATCTACTATAAGAAGCTCCTTGCTCAGTTTGAATAACCTCCCCATAGCAATACACACAGGCAAACATGACTCACTACGTCAAAAATGTTTCTTTAATCAGAATTATGATATTGTAACAAATATTAATAATTAATTATAATTAACTAATCATATGTATTCATTTTTAATAATAATTTATTATTAATTAATCTATAATTAATCATTACTAATAGTAATTATTATTTCTAAACTATATATAACTAAATAACTACTTAATACATAACATCTTTAATTACTAATAATAACTTTTTTAATTAATCACTCATTCATTAATCACTAATTAATCAATATTAATTTATTCTTTAATTATTTATTCTTTAATCCTTAATAATATTATATTCATTAGTTATTTATAATTAACTACACATTTTCAATCCTAAGTTATCATTAATTAGTCAATAATTAGTCATTACTAATAATAAGTATTATTTTTAAACTATATATAACTAATTAAACTACTTAAATAGATTTAATTAATAATAATAACTTTCAGTTGTTAATGATTTTGTCCTTATTTAATTCTATAACATCATAATTATCATTTTATCATTGATAAATATACTTATTTAATTCCTTTTTTAGATATTTTAGTATTTTATAAAGAAAATATGAATCATCTTAAGCATATCCTCCTGGAGTGTCAAACCAGGAGTGCAGCAAGGCCCGTTGTTGTGCACCAGTTCCCGTTCGAGTCTAGCTCAAAGCGGTGTTTTCGGTTTTTAACCCTAGGTACATCTGTGCCAGATCCACATCCACTTGTTTGTATCCAGACATAGATTTGATTGCTTAGATAACCACATAATCTTTAAGCTACCAAAATTTCACAATATTTAATCCAAAGTTAATCCTAAGTTAATCTATAATTAATCTATACTACTAACAATAATTATTTCAAACGATATATAACTAATTAGAGAACCTAATAAAAAAATATTAAGAATGGCCTAAATTACTTTAAAAATGAAATATTTAAAACTAAAAAGAATAAAATTAAATAAATAAAAAAACATTAGATTAAATAAATAAAAATACCTCTAAATGATGCTTCGCAAAAACCCGCACATAAATTGAGTTTTTTAGAGAGAGACAGAGATAATTTAGGAGAGATGACGGAAATAATTGATTGAGGATAAGGGGGCTTCCCTTTTATAGAGAGTTGAGGCCAAGGCGGTATCGCCGATGTCGCCTTTCATCTCTGGGTAAGGCCAAAGGTGGCATCAAATGATGCTTCGCAAAAACCCGCACATAAAATGAGTTTTTTAGAGAGAGATAGAGATAATTTAGGAGAGATGAAGGCAATAATTGAGTGATGAGAAGGGGGGCAGCTACCCTTTTATAGGGAGTTGATGCCAAGGCGGAATCCCCCCCCCCCTGCCTCCTTTTCCATGTCATCGATCCAGGCCAAAGGCGATGCGGGGTAGCAAAGGCAACATTGCCGATACCGCCTTTGTAGCATATTTTTTTTAAAAAAAATAACCTATGTAATTTTAAAAAAATCAAAAAATGTATAAAAAACTCTTAGAATTTGGTAATTATTAAATAAATGAAAATGAATTTGTTGTGTGCGCCTTCCATGAAATGTTTCTTAAATATTATGTGTTGGTTGTTGATCGTTGTATTTTTTAATAAAATATTGTCATTCCCTGGTTGATGATATGCTTAATTAAGACTCAATATTGATTATGTGGCTATTGATTTATTATTTCAAATTAAAACTTTTATAAAAATATAATTATAAAGTTTTTTGTAATATATTTTGAAGGATTTGATATGATATTATGTGGTTGGTGGAAAATATGTGGTTCTAGAAATGTGTTTAGGATGGGATGATTGTTGTCTTGAAATTAAGGTGGGAGATAGATCCTATTGGATTTTTTATTCATTTTTTGTTTAATTAATAACCATTTTTTTCTTATTTTTAGTTTTTGTTTGATATTTTATAGCCACTATTTTCATTTTTACTTTTTTTAACTTTATTTATAGTTAATATTTGGTAAATTGATTATTATGATAAAGAAATGAATTGTGCATATTATTTTGGGTTTATTTATGTTATAACTATTATTTTAATTGTTTTTGCAGCTCACTGAAACCTTATCATGGTAGATTAAATAAATTAAAATGATAATGAAAAGGTGATGTTTTCGAAATTGATAAATGGTAGTCAATTGAGTTCAGTACTTGTCTAATTAAAGCCTCTATACATTTATTAAATTAGTAATATTTTATTATTTAAAAAAATTCCACTATAAATATGATTCTTCTACTATATACATATATTTTAAAATATATAACCCTTTCTATGATTTTTTATCATGAACTCCCTTGATTCATTCAAGGTGTCCTGCAAAATATTAGTTGTTTTATTATCATTATATTGTGATATAAAATCATCATTATAAACATTTTAAGTCTTAACGAGTCTATTTATCTTTGGTGGGTGCTTATGGTTTGGGGAGTGGGGTATTTCATAAGTTTGTCACTCTACTCTTTTCTTTATAAAAGCCTGATGTGATTTAAAATTTTTTCCTAAAAAAATTGTTTCAAAGGGGTTTGAGTAGATTTATATAAGAATAAATAAATTATTCCTTTACTAAAATTAGTAAAAATTATTATAAATTTTTTAAAGGGTTTTTTTTCAATAAATATGAATTATTTTAAATGGGTTGTGATTTATTTCAATGGGTGATTATTTTAAAACCAATCTTCCTTGCTATAGTTGGCTTCTGTTAGGGTATAGATTCTTTTTTAGAGGTATTTTGAAATTTTATTATATTTATATAGGTTTTATTATATTATGTAAGTTGGATTTATAGTCTAACACATCCCTATGGGGTGTTAGTAGTGTGTCTATTCTGTTTCAGTGGTATCTCCCCATGGCTATTATGTTATGGGATTTCCCTATTTTGAGTTTGGTATGGATTCTTGAGGCAAAGAATCATTTGAGAGGTATATCATCTAAAGAACATGACTTATATATACCTTACATATGATATTTTCTCTTCCTCTAGGTTTTTATTTTAATTCACGAGGATAATAATTGTTGGAGGGGTATTTGATATAAGGGATCGAATTTTCCCAAACCCATTCCTTTACCACTTCTTGTGGTTTGTGGGTGTCTAAGGATATTTTATACTAATTTTGGAGGTTTTTAAGTTTAGTTTTTATGTTAAGTTTATTTTTTAGTTAAATATTTCATTTTGGGGTAATATTATGTATTTTGGGTTTTAGTTCAGATTTTTGGAAAAATCTATAATGATCTTTATGAATTAATAAAAAACTTTATGTATAGGTTTATGATAAAGTCAAAAACCATATGTATTGATGGGAAAATATTATGTGATTATTTATATTAGAATAAAAACCTTACATATAGTTTTTTGAAAATTTTTAAAACCTTATTTATAGAAAAAAAATATATTACCAATGGAATTTATTAAATGGAAAAACATTATGTTTTAGGTACAAACTTTACATATTGAAATTTAGAAAAGTAATAAATGTTTTGTATTATAATGGGTTTTAAAATATATTATATATTGATTTATATCAAAGGATATAATTTTATGTACTGGAAAATATCTTATATATTGAATAAAAACTTTACATATTGACTAAAAAACCTATGTATTGAAATTTTGTTAAAGTGTAAAATATTACATGTTAGAAGAAAACCATATGCATTGATTTTTGTTAAAGTATAAAATCTTAAGTAATGTGTTATGTTAAAGGATATATATTATGTATTGAAATAATATATTATGCATTGATAAATATCATAATTATTTATTTTTATTAAAGAATAAAAAATTACATAGGATAAATTTCTTACATATCAAAATTTTTTAAAAGTAAAATATATTGCGCATTTTATAAATATATTACATATCATCAAAATATAATATGTATACTATAAAATTTATTATGTATGAGAATATATTATATGTTACCAGTAATTCTGGTCCTTTAACAAACTTTTATTTATCCAGAATATATTTTTTCATATATATATTATGTATCATTGGAGAGACTTTGCCTTTGTTAATTCTTTGATGATAAATAATATCTTATGCATATTCCTTTACCACTAGAGCAAAGAGTTTAATTTTATCATGGATCATATTTTATGATTAATAATTCCATTATTAATCATAAAATCATAAAAATTATATAATATATTATGTAAAATGAATCCATTCATCATTTTTATATCAGCACCATGATTTTGGGAAAGATGAGTATCACATGGTAATGATCAATGTGTCATGGATTTAAATCATTAAATTAATCTAAGAGATAGGTTAAAAAGTTACTAATAATGGGTGGTTTTATGAACTTATATTCTTTTATTCATCATGACATTCTCCTCAATCATATCGATTCAAAATAGGGTGGTTGATTGAGTTTTAAATAGAGGAAACATGTGATCCATGCATTTGAATATTTTTATATTCTAGGATCCCATATCATATTTCCCATCATGATTAATTATTTATTTTTTATGGAAGGTTGTACTAATACTATTTTTGGTATTTTTGGACAATTTTTTAGGTTAACATCAAGTAGGATAGAGTAATACTTGCATGGATTCTCAAGTTCTTGGCTTTGATGTTTTCAATGTGGAACCGCTCAGATTTTGAGTTAGGGGATTTATAAACCTTTATTCTATATTTTGGAATATATATTGCTTTATATGTTGTGAAACCTTCCAAACTACCCTTTTTTAACCTTAATCATTTGATTGATAGACCTTTTAAATTAATCATTGGAATTATCATCATTCTTATTTGATTATTATCCCCTTAAAATTTGATGATTGGAATTACCATCATTATCTTTGATTGAAACCCACTCATTGAACCCTATAAGTGATGATTCCATGTACCACTCCATCATTTTTCGATATTCCAATTCTATAAATTCTTTTAGATATGTTAAGTTATCACTCTCTCCTCAGGCTTAGTAGTAAAGGTTTAGTCAAAGGGGAGGGGTTTTCATGTACTTTATGCATTTATATTATCATGCACTTCTACCAAGACCGATGTAGTTTTTTTAGTCCAATAGAAGGGTTCAATTTATGTTTCTTATTTCATTTAATTTTCATATTTATCCTTTTAGGGCTTGATTGTGTATTAATTTCCTACTCTCTTTTAATTCTAATTATAATTGTATTGTAATCATAAAATGATGTGTTTGAATATTTTTATGTTTCTGATAATATGTGATTATCATTGGGAAGTAGTAAGTATTTTGGAAATTAAATACAAAAATAATGGGTTTGATTATTTGATATACTACTATTATTAAATATTCATTCATTTTTGTGTTAATTTTTTTAATATGCTAAATTACACTTATATATATCTACTCCTAATTTTAACTAGTAATAAAATTTCGGTTCATATGTGTGTATTTATTAAAATGGTGTATTATTGATCATATACAAAATCATATGACTAAGTGAGAAATGATTGAATAATTAAAATATAATATTAATAATAAGGAACTCTATAATTAAAAAGGGAATCTAGAATAGTAATGAGCAATGTGGAAGAATGAAAATGTTAAACTAATTCTTTAGTATTATTCCATATATTGATTATGTATTAAATATATGATGTTGCATTCTTATTTAATGTATTAATGGAAAATTATTTAAGGATGATAATATGATAATGAATAAAAGTAACCCTAGAATTAAAGGTTGATAATTTAAGTACCATAATTTGGGGTTATTGATTCATTATAGGTTATTATGGTTAGTTTTGTTTTAGGAAGATAATTTATGGGGTTGTAAGGTTAGGTTGTGTCTTGGGTAATAATATTTAAGAAAATGTGTTTAATTAATAAGGTAATATTTAGATAATTAATTAATAATATAATTAATGGGTAAGTTAGGTATTACTATGGTCTTTTTAATAATATTTAGTAGCAGTATATTTTATGTTATGGTGATGATTATTAGATCATGAATGATGTGACTGATTTATTAGCTATCACTTTATTTTTATTTATTATTATAATGTGATGTTGTATCTACCATTAATATATATTCTTGCTTGATTAATTTATTACTTGTGTGATTTTATATTTAATTTTTTTATAGTTTGACTATTTTTTTTCTTGTTTGACTATGATTCTATGATACTATGCATGCAAGCTGTAATGGCTTTCAATTATGTGTATACATGTATAGGTTGTAATGTATTAAGGTGTAGTTCACCTATACACATGATATAATGACTCTTATTTTTTACATATATAGTTCTTACAAGTTTCAATAGCCTACAGTTATGACTTTAATTTATATACTTACATAGGTTGTGATGTCTTAAGATGAAGTGTGTGTGTGTGTGTGTACATATACAGTTTTTAATAGATCAAGGTTTTGACATGTGCATCTATTTATGGGTTTCAGTGGATTAGGGTTATAACATGTACACATTTCCCTTAGGATACGATGGATTAGGTTTATGTCTTTTTTTCAAGCTGTGATGGCTTGAGGCTATAGAAAGACTCGATGAGATGATGTTGTGGTAATGTGGTGGTGGTTATGATGTGGTTATAGAGATGGTGATGTAGTAGTGGTTTTGGTATGATGAATATGATTATGTGGTGTTGGTTATGATGTGATGGTGGTGATAATGTGTTGATGGATGTGATATGGTTTTGGTAGTAATGTGGTTGATCTGAAATTATGGTTATATTCTTCTGAGGCTTCTCTTTATTAAAATATGATCATAGAACTCTGAAATATTCAACTTTTACTCATGATATAATACATTTAATATGACAGATTGATCATGATAGATACACATTGTTAAAGGAGTGTTGATTTATTTTATAACATTATACTGATTCCTTTATGATTCTAGAAATCTGATATTATCCTTATTTATTTATACTTTTGAACATGGTTAAAATAAAACCTTTGGAGGTGATGTAGTTAAAGGTGACAATTATTTAGAAAAATTAACATTATAGTCACATCATACTTTGTTTACTAGTTAATCCATAATCATGATTACCATTTTTCATGATTAGTTTTTTTCACACAAATCTATCTAGGAACATTTATTCCACATTAATATAAAACTATTTAAAAATATGATACTACTAAGTACTCCCAAGTGCTCTCCCAAATATAGTTTTATTCATTTGTTTTTCAATATAGTTCTATGGAGATTTGGGGATTTTTTTTGTTCAAGTAGCTAGAGTGGATTCAAGGAGGTTTTCCTTTGATTATCTTATTTTCATTGTATACAGTACCATACCGTGTTATTTTGGGATTGGAAATGTTATCTTTTTTATTTTGAATATATATATGGAGTTTATTGGGGGTTTGTTTATATTTACCTAGGAATTTATGTGGGTAATGTATCCCATTTGTTTGAAAAATACCCTCAATTCTATTCTCCAAATCATGGCCTGTAATAGGTGGGATTTATGGGTCAAACTTGTCTCCACTACTGACCTTGGAGGGGTTTCAATGATGGAAGGTTATGAGATACCCCCTGATAATCATAATTTATTCAATTCAAATCAATGATAGAAAAATTAATTATCATACCTCAAAATTGAAATTCTCCAAGTGTTTACTAGATTACTAGATTTTCTAGTAACTTTTTCATCTTCTCAAATCCCCCTCAAGGTATACATTCAATCATTATTCATCATGGTTGGTATTATTTAAAGTGAACACCAAGTATATCCTTTGTTATGACACTTGAAATGTTTTAAGGATGAATAATGATACAAGTTAAATTATTACATGATAGATAGATCTTCATGTTTTATAGTTATCACAACATTCACCAAGTTCTTCCCCTCCATGCATCACCTTTAATTCCCTACACATAAACACAAACAAACATATATGGTAATAAGGTGGGTTCCTCCTTAGAATCTTAATGATAGAAACAAGGTTGATTATTTCTTCTCAACCAAGATACTCCTCTATTTTTATCTCAATATTTGGGGGAACTCTTCATGAATTCACTCTTAGTCTTATAAGTATAAATATTGGGCACTATGGACTTCTTACTTTTCTCAACAACTCCTTCATGAGGGATTTTATTCTATGCATCAATCAACAAGGAATAATAATCTCTTGGGGATTATTTTATCTTCTTTAAAATCTTCACTTGGGATAGTATAATGATCATTAAATCCTTTGAGATATTACCAGATTTCTTTCACCTCCCACACAGCAACTCATGATCTCCTAGGTTATCATTTTTATACAGCCACTCCTGATATTTGACTTATTCATGTGGAATTTATTTTCTTCCTTTATTACTTTCACATACTTTTTCTTCTCTATATTTTTTATACATTCTAAATTGTCTATCCAAATGATCATTCATTATTTAGAATCAAAGTCAGTTTTTTTGGAACTTCAATATGGTTTCTCATGAATATTTAAGTTACTATATTTGGGAAACTTTTCATGAGAATTAAATTCTTCTTTAGAAATGTACTCCACCAAACCAATCCTTTTATTTCTATCTTAGATTGATTATCCCTTTTATTATTTTATCTTGAATCCATCAACAGTAATTTATATAGCCTATTTTCAATGCTCAATAGTATGACCTCTTTTACCACATTAGAAGAAATTTATTCTTCTTGGTGAAGCATCCTTTTTGGTCTTCTTGGATTTACTTTAATAAAAAAAATTCTTTTTATTATAACCCTAGGGATTATCACCTTCCTTATTTTATGGATTATTTATCTATGGTATTATTCCTTAAAGTGGTTTATACATATTATTGGTTGATTATCACAATAATTTATCTTTTAAATGAATACTTTTATTTCAAATTCCATAGATATTATCCAATATTTAAAATCTATTTGAGAGAAAAATATTTTTACCTTTATATTGTGTTATTTTCATTAACATGACTTTTATCCTCCCTGATATAGGATTTATTTGATTTAAAGAAGTTGATAAATTATGAAAACATTCAAGTAACTTGTTCCCAAACTTCCTATATCACAAGTAATGGCCAATCAGCCTTGTTCTTTTCTTCTAAATAACATTTTGGAGAACTTTTATAGCTTTCCATTTTTTCATTTTATCCTCTATTTCGGTTTATTTTGGGGAACTATTTATTTAACTCTTTCTTTCATCTACATTTGTTATAGTAGTGGTTTTATCACTATTTTTCTTAGCCCATTTTTTTCTATAATTTGAATTATAACCTGCACCATACAAGTAAACATATTTAATGAACATAAAATTTTCAAGGATAAAGGGTACCTTTTTGTTTGATCTTATAAGTGATTGGTCATTAGATGATATCAAGATGTTTTTTCTATAAGATAGAGGTATTTTTTCACAATAATACTCTTTGGTATTATTTTTGTTATAAAATATTCTCTCATCATGTTTTGAAGATATACATTGAACCACCTCATGATTTTCAATTTTAAATTCAAGATTAAGGAATTTTGTATTGAGGATATTTTTCTCATAATTTGTTGATTTAAATCTTGATTGGAATTCACTTTTTAACATATCAATTAGATCCTAGTGATTTTTTCTACTTTATTATAAATAATTATAAAGATACTTAATTATTTTGGATTTGATTTTGAGTTTGGAATCCTTGACACTAATAGTTGCTTTATGATTTTCTTATAAACCATGGATCCTTTTTCAAAAAAAATTATTACATCATATTTCTCATCAATTTTGTATTTAAATAACTATTTAACCATGAAAAAAATTCTTTACTGATCTTTAAGGACTTTTATATTTATTTTATGTCTTTGATGAGAGTGTTGTACTTTAATAAATTCTAAATAAATCATTTTTCCATAATATTATCTTCTTTCTTCAGCTATGATTTCTCATCTTATAGACCCTTGAAAAACTCTAATATATATATATGTAATAACCTTAAGAGTGATAATTTTAAAATAATACTTTAATTAATAATAAAATCACTAAGTGATTCACTAAACACATACTCATCACAGCGTAAACTTGATTCTTCAAGAGGACCATTATAAATGGATTTACTAAATAAAAACCTAATTTCATTACCTTTAATTAGTGGTGGGCCTACTTTTTCATCTTCTTAAATGATAAAATTTTCATCTTCTTAGATTATCTCTTCATTTTGTTCTTTAAATTTTTTGTAAAAAACTGTTATATCATCCATAACACAGAGCTCTTCAAATATTCACTCTATATAACATATAAAAAACTATAAAAAAATATCTGATCATAGGGAACCTATATTTTCTTTGATACCACTTGAAATTACCTAACAGGATCATATAGTTTCTCTAAGAGGAGGGGAAAATTAGTATGGCATTTTTACTGAATTATTTCAACCTTTTAAATTCCCCTCTCAATATTATAAATTTTATTGTTAGTTAGGGTATATATTTATCTTCTTATGATTACCCAATGCAAAATTAATGCATGAAAAGTAGTAAAGAAATCAAGAAATTGGCATGTGGTATTTTTACAAGGCTTGACCCCAATGTGGTAATATAGTCCTAAATATGTTCAGGTTGAGTCTGAAATGTAGATATCCACTATATAACACAAGGGAATATGATTAGGATATATCTAGAAAATCCTCTTCTATATCTAGATAGGTTCACAATCATCTGACTGGTTTCTTTATACTATCTTCTACCAGTTTACAAAGGTTCCTTACAAACTCACTAATGAACAAAATCTACAAGCTGCTCCAAAAGTCATAATATAAAAATGGAAATATCTTTCTTCTTAATAATAGTCTTTAATAACCAGTATATTATATTCTGATATTTCATTAAATTTTTTCTCTTCATGTAACCATGATTATAGGCCTTATTTTGGATTGGGATCACTATCCTTACTCAACTCTATATTCTTTAATCCTTATATTATCTTCAATCATAGCATCAACTCAATATTTAAGATTCTTGACATAGTTGATAAATAATAGAAATGATTCATTTCAAACTCACTATCAACACTTCTCTTCTCTTTTTCTAAATCTTCTTCTATGATATAGAGATATCATAGGACATGTATCCACACCTACTTCTCCTTATTCTTTTTTCTCTTCTTCTTCTTCCTCGTCACCACATAAGATCTTATCTTCTTGAATAAAACCAGCTTATATTTCTTTGATACATAGTGTTATCTTAAGGAATGCAGTACTGGTTTCTCACATTACACTCCAACATCTATATTTTTATTATTATATATTTTATACAAAAAATCATGTGAATATATTTTCTATATTTTAATATGGAAATATCCTTTAATCATGGAAATGTGATCTTATCATTTAATCTAGTAAATAATCTTCTCAATAAATCCTATAATTATTTATTCTTATTCAATCACAATAAAATATATCTTTATTTAATATTTAAATATACTTAGGATTATCATCATCACATTAATTTATTTAATAATTAAAGGGAGCTCAAGGAAAAGGGAGAACATGAGGAGGGACTGGGTGGATGAAAAAAAATGTAAATCGAAGGCATACCCTCTCATAAGGTCGATAGCCTCAGGGTGAAGCTGATTTAAATTATAAAATCACAAGGTACCCAGGCCTTGAACTGTGATCAATGACATAAATTTTGCCACCTTATTCCCTTAATTACACATATGATTCACTCGAATATTATAGAGGATGTTCCTACTTCTCATAATACAGTACAAGATAGACCATGGGGTTGGGAAAGTTCCATGCAAAAATTTGAGGAGAATTTGGGAGTCTGTTTCAGCTTCAGCAATGTCAATGTCCCCTGGCGACAAAGGGTAAGGCCGAAGAGGAAGGAAAGGGCCTCCGCATGAATGGAGGTGCCCTTATCTAGGGAGATCGTGAAAGAAAACACAAAGGAGCCCTTGGAATCACAGACCACCCATCCTCCCTTCACGTTTCCCTCAGAGCAAGATTCATTTGTGTTAAGCTTCAAACCATAGGAAGGTGGATGCCATCTGACCCAATTACTATGTGGGGATGAAATTGGGAGACCATAGTCAAATAGTTTCAGAGACTAAAGGGATGGATATTATCTCCATCCTTTAAAAAATCTGATAAGATCAAGTAAGATGAAGTGAGTGTGAGTGATGATATCCCTCTTTGAAACCATTATCACATCTTGGCCTTATTCTCAAATTCTCATCATAATTATTTTCAACCAGAATTATAGATCTTTAAAACACCATGATATTTTTTCTTTAAATTATAGATTATCATCATCACATTTTAATCTCCAAATATCTCATGTTTTTCAAACTATTAACCTTTACCTAAGAAATTTTTACTCTTATGGATGGTCCCTAAATTATATATCCCTCCAATGCATTGTATAATGTTTTAATCTCATTGTATGCCATTTCTGTTACATGGGATGTTATTCTAAGCATACAATGTTATGTTTTCTTGATGTTTATCCTTGACTTGTGTTTATTATTTAATGTTTTAAGTTGTTTACAAATTTCTATATTACCTTTAAGCTATCATTTTATATCATGACTCATTGTTCAGAATTATGATTTTAACCCCTCTTTTGTTACCTTGATATACCTCTTGGATCGCATGTATTTCTTTAAATTATTCTATGATTTTTTTTATTCCCTTATTGGAATTTATAAATCACTCTTTTCTTATGTGTTTCCCTAGGTTATCCCATGTAGTTTTAGAATAATGATGAAATTTTAAGAGCATGTTAAGGAAGTTTTAAATAATTTTATTATATTTCTATTACAAGTTTTTATGTTATGTACCTAATTTTACAAATTAACTAGGATTGAAAATCTTATGGAATCGTATAATGTTTACCTTTATGTGATAAATAATGAATAAAGGTTTATTAAAGATATGGGTTATCATAGTTGGTATCATAGAAAAGTCTTGTTATTTTTGGTATTGGGATTAGAAAACTCTAGTAAAATCCTTATGGATAAGACTAAACATAGTAAAACATCCATAAATTTTGATAAATTATAGAATGATTGGTTTCTAATAAAATAAATCCATATCTAAATACTAAAAGTGGATGTGGATATGGCATAGATGTACATAGGGGTAATAACCCCAAAAATAGAGCATTGATCTGGACTCAATCATTACCTATTGCATGAAAATGGGCCTTGATTTACACTTGGTTTGACACTCCCAAGTGATATTATTTGTTAAATTTACAAGTTCCTTATGAACCATTATTAAGGGAATAAAAAATGTCTATAAGATTTTATGTTAGGAAATAGATCATGGATAACTTAGATTGAAACCTAGAAATTCATAGGTTAAATAATAAATTTAATTTATGATTTATATCTTTAATTTTCATGGTTTCATGTTTATATGTTTAATAGTTTTAAAATTCTCAACCCTAAGTATATTTTGGATGTAGTAAATGATTAGAACCAGAATCAAATAGTAGAAGGTAGTCTTATCATCTATTCATGAACATTAAATTTCTTATATTACTATGGTTATACACATTCTTTCATATCATGAAAGTTTATTAGAACTATTCAAATGCTATAATAAAATGTGGAAGTTGATTTATTGGTGAAGATGAAAAATGGGTCAATTATTGCATCTCAAGCATATAACTCATCCCCTATCCAAATTTGTGGGATGGATTTCCTTGAAAACCTTGTGATACTCTCTTTTTCAAAATTTGATGCAATTTTGGGCATGGATTTTATTTTCTTATATAAATCCAAAATAAATTTCCAATATAAGAAAATCACCCTCTATATCATGAATCGCCCCTTGATTATACACAAGTGCATAGAGGTGGATGAATCTTATTTGGTACCAACATCTCAAGCATGGATATTATTACCATGAGATAAATTGTATCTATCTCAAATTATTGAGAATAAATAAAATATCATCCTTAATGAAATTCACATTATAAGGTAATTCACTGATGTGTTTCCCAAAGAATTTCCTAGTATCCCTCTTAAATGATTGGTTAAATTCTCAATCAAACTTATACCTAGAGAAAGTAACTTTCCTTGGGAATGTTATCACCAGAAAAGGAATATCTATATATACTTCAAAAAACTAAGGCAATTGAAGTATGGCCAAGAACAACATCTATGAATTAAATCTATGTTTCCTTGTATTGGATAGGTACTATAATCTATTTTTGAGAAACTTTTCATTATTTTTAAGCCCAATAACCAGGAAAACTCAAAAGGGTGTCAATTTTCTATGGACTAATGAATGTGAATAATACTTTAAAGAGTTTAAGAAGAATATAATTAATGCACTTGTGCTTACATTACCCACCAGTGGGGAAGGATTTGTGATTTAAAACGATGCATACAAAAAGTTATTAGGTTGTGTAATCATGTAAGATGAAAAATTGATAGTATATGACTCCTACTAATTAAATATCTATGAGTAGAATTACCCAAATCATGATATATAATTGTCTAAAGAAATCTTCACATTGAAGATTTGGTGAAATTACCTCTAGGAAGAAAATTATGACATATATACGGATCATAAAAGAATCAACTATATATTCACACAAAATGAGATTAATGTGCACCAATGAAGGTGGTTAGAGCTGATTAAGGATTATGATTATTCAATCCATTTCCATCCTAGGAAAGAAAACAAAGTGGTAGATGCTCTAAGTAGAAAGGATCTCACGACTCCATCCATGATGAGGATTGTAAGGGATCCAATATTCTTAAAAATGAAAAGGTTGAACATGGGAATAATAATAGGATATTCATTATACCTTTCCAAAATAACTACTCAACCATCTATTATTGATAGAACTAAGGAATCCTAGAAAGATGATGAGTTTCTACAAAAGAAGGTAGTGAATATTCTAAAGTTCAACTTTATTAAAGATGGAGTTATAAGGTTTAGAACCCGAATATATGCCCTATTAAAACCATAACTGAAAATTTAACTTCTTAATTATTCACATAGATCATAATTCTCTATTTATCCATGAATCACAAATTTATATATATATTTTAAGAAAAACATTTGGTGGGATAACAAGAAGAGCTAGATTGTGAAGTTTATATCTCGGTGCTTGGTATACCAACAATTCAAGGAGGAATGATAGAAGTATATGGGTATGATTAAACCATTTCCCATACTAGTATGAAAATGGTAAAACATAACCATGGATTTTATCATAGGAATCCCTAGGGAACCTAGAGTTAATAACTTCATCTGGGTGGTAGTCGGTCGCCTTTCAAATTTAGAACATTTCATTGATATCAAGGAATATTTATATCTTTAACAACTCACCAATATACATAACAAAATTGATAATACTATATAAATTTCCACTCTCTATTTTATATTATTGAGATATAATGTTTAACTTAAATTTTTGGAGAATCCTTCAGTAAGTATTAGATATAGAACTGAGCTTCATCACTACTTATCACCCTCATATGAATGGTCAGTCTGAAAAAAATCATTAAAACTCTAGAGGATATGTTGAAATCGTGTTTTATGGATTTCCAAGGATGTTGGTAGCATCACCTTTTCCTAGGTGAGTTCTCATATAATAACATTTTTCATTATATCACTGAAATGAAACCATATGAGGATTAGTATGGGAATAGGTGTTGGAATCTAACATATTAGTATGAAGTTGGAGTGTGAGAGTTGATGGTACCTGATCTTATCCAATAGATGGTGGAGAAATTTAAAACTATTTAGCATCATATGAAGTCTGCACAAAGTTGATAGAAAGTTATGCAGACAATTGTTGATGAGACTTGGAGTTTGAGGTTATAAATAAAGTGTTACTTCATATATCACTTTTAAGAAATTAAATAGGTTTATTAATAAGGTAAATTTTAGTCCTAGATACATCATTCTCTTTGAGATCATTGATCACATCAGAGCGGTGGCCTATTGACTAGCACTCCCACTACACCTATCTCAAGTACATGATGTGTTCCATGTATCCCTCTTGAGGAAGTACATACCATACCCCTCACGTGTAATAAATCAAAAGGTTGTTTTATTAGAGAATGGTATTTCATACGATGAGTAGTCAGTAAAGATCTTATATCATAGAGACAAGGTTCTACGAAACAAGACAAATCACCTGGTCAAAGTGTTGAAGCGGAACCATAAGCTTGAGGAAGCGACCTGGGAAACAGAATAGGAGATGAAACAAAAGTACCCTAATATATTTTAGTGTATGAAATGAAAATTTTGAGGGTGAAATTTCTGAAGGGGGAATAATTTAAGGACCTGAACTTTTATAAATGAAATTTCCTCTTTTTTTGAATGAATAAATGCATTATCAAGTAATGAAGTTATAGAAAACACATGCACTAATTGAGTTATTTTGGAATTCTATATCCTGTCAAATAAAAATAATATTAAGAATCATAGCTATTGATAATATATCCATTGAATAGTGATCATATTAGTAGTATATATAAAGTTTTATGATAAATCCAAATTAACACACACAAAATAAGTGATGGCCTTGGCCAGTAGGATCGTACCCTATGAAGCCCATTTATCAGAGATTTCTAGGAATATAACATCACTATTATTTTCCTTTCATCAATCCAAATCCTATATTCAATAACTCAACCATGAAAAAATACATTTATGGGAGAATCTTAATCTTATCGAGTTTATTTCCCAAACCATGTTCGTCGAACTACCCCATGAAAATCTCATCATCGCACACCTTACCCTTAGGTAATTCACTAGTGTAATATAGGTTTACCCTAATAGTATGAATTTTTATATTATATTTTAATTAAAAAATTATTATAATTATCCCTTTTTAATATTAATTTTTAAATGATTAAATAATGAGTTTGATAAAAATTATATTTTGATATGATGAAACACAAATTGTATTTTCTGGAAATATATAGTTTCAATAAAGAAACTCTTTTTTATTAATTTAATAATTTTTAAAATAAATTATATTTTAATAAAATATTATTATTAAATAATATTTATTAAATATAAATGATAATATAGTTTTAAGAAGTCAAATGTAGTTTTTATAAGGGTCAAAAAACTGTTATTGTAAAAAAACTAGTATTTTTTAATAAATGGGTATTTTGATTTAAAATTTAAAATTATAATATTTATAAAATTATTTTGATAAAATAAATATCATTTTTGGAATATTTATGTTGAAATTATCCAAATATTATTTTTTCATAATTTTCTGAGATAGTCAAATTTTTGGCTAAAAATTAAATACTGTATAAATATACGGTATGTATTATGACATCATAATAACCCAAAATTGATTTAATATGTAACACCCAAAGTTTTTAAAAATAAATATAGAATTCAATTTTATAAACACGACTTTTCCTCTTATATGTTTTGAATTTCGAAAAATGGTCATCTAGAGTTGTGTTCAGTAAGTCATTTGGAGTCTAATAGAACAAACTTGATTTTTGGTGAACAGTAACATACCCTTATGAATAGTAATATGAATAGTAATATGACACTTGAATAGTAAATAATTTTATTATTTTATTTTCTTAAGGAAATATGATAATGGGATCTTAATTAGTTTTTCAATGTCACATAAAACTAATTGCACTTCAAGATTGTTATTTTTTGAATTAACTATGACCTTATTTAAAAATTAAATTAATAATATTTAGAATTTTTTTTAAATGGATTTCACTTTTGAATTCTATACGTTGAAAAATGGTAGGGGTTAATTTTTGGGATTTTTCTGAAATTTTAGAATTTTTTATGAATAGTGAAATACGATAAAATACCATATATACAAATTATCAGTTAAATAAACTAATTATGACATCATATGTGATGTAAGGACACTTGGTTCGAACTCACATTCCATTATTACTATTATGGGTCACATGAAACAATACTATTGGTTGTCTTGAGGGAAATGATAAAATAATGAATTAAATATTCAAAATTTACTCCTCTCCTCCACTATAAAAACCCCTCACCACTCCCTCTTCTCTTCACTCCTCTAAGCCTTAAATCTCCTAAAAGTTTTTCCCAATTACCCTTACCTAGTCTCTCCCCACATACAAGAAGCTTTTGGTCTTTCCAAAAGACCAAAACCCCTTCCCTTAAGGAGTTTCTCAAGGAGGTTATTTCAAGATGTAAAGTACCCTTCTTTTTCATTTGGTTTCATTTCAATTTATCTTCTTTTGTTATCCTCTCCTCACCTCCTCAGTCAAAATGATCATGATAACTCCAGTAAAATCTATATAATATATTTATATCATGTTAACGGAAGAACCATCATAAATATTCTTACTCCCTTCCTTTTATTTTATAAACGAAATCAACATCCATGAGGTTCTGATTTATAACCTTCATGGACGATGAAGTTTCGTTCTTCAATTTCTTCTTCATTACTGGTCATGAAACCATATTCATTGTTGAACCAGACTATAATATATGTGTTATAACCTAATTAATATTCAGGAACCAGAATATGTACATATAATTACGTTATATGTCAAAACTAGTTCATAATATTCCAAATACAGCCGAATAATCGAAGTGATGATCATCTAATGATTCATACTCATTACATGTAACCAAATGATAGAAATGGAAATTAAAAATTATGGATGTTCATAAATAATATTTAATTTCAATTCTGGATATTTACATCCATTCCACTTCATTACTTAAAAGCAAGTGAACCGAATATGAAAATAAAGGAAATTAACACTCCAGAATGACGAAATTCAATACAATAACGTGTCAATAAAGACATAAATGAACTAACCAGAATTATGGTAAACTAAATACATGTCTAATATGTTCTTCAATAAGTTATTAAAAATTATAATTTCATATTCCAGGAGCTTAAGTACAAGAGTGGAACATGTTTGGAGTTAATGTAAGGGTTTTTCCACCCGAACTTCCATTTTCATTCGGGATACTTTCATTGTTAATTACCTCGATGAAATTCTTATGTATTGTTATTTACTCCTCATAAATTCTGTGTGAGTATTCTATATATGTACACCAACCATAATCCTTCCCTATTTTATGGATAGTTACACATTTTTAAAGGAACTTTCAAAGTTGTTTCCAAAATACAAGCTCGATCCAAGGGAATTTCTCAAATTCTTTCCTATTTTCAAGGGCACTCTATGATCTATTTTTAGAAACTTGTATCTTTATAAAATCACTCTTTTCATTATGAAAATACTATCTTACCTCACTTCTGGTTTTATACAAATATTTTTCCAAAATAACTCTTCTTTTCAAAATAAAATATTATTTATCTCAAGAATTTCTTAATGATTTTATACGAGTGTTTTCGTCTAATTAAACACTCTTGTTGATTCCATGGTATTATTGGGTCTAATCATTTATGATGTCATATACCATATTTTATTTAATGGTTTATGACTAACTCTATTTTGGATGATCTTTCCTAAAACCATTCACCATATTATTTCGAATGGTTAGTTTTTATGTTTTAATAATTGGGGAAAGTTTGTTAAATTTCATATGATAGCTTCAATATGAATGTATATGTTGTTTATGTTTATCCCCACTCATATGAGAAATTCATTGGAATTATTATGTGATAGTTGGGGCCTGCTATAGCCCCTCGATACATCGGTAGGTCTCATGAGACAACTAGATGGGGAATTTGCTGAGGCCTTTCCCAATGTGATGTGGATTTTGGTCGAGGCCTTAATCATTAGACGTCTTGGCCAAGGCCTTGAAAAAATGTTTCAAAATGTATGTCATTATGCATTCCATCATTATGAGTTCAGATATTGATATTTCATGTGGTTATTCGACTAGTAGAATACCCATGATTATGTTTTATTATGGCATTATTTACTCAACTCATATTCCTGCCATAATGTGTTCAAGTTTATTATTAAAGGAATGTGTTTTCAATTATTCACCATGTCTAATGTTTATATTATCTTCCACTATTTTTCTTAATCTTACTGAGCATTTGAGCTCACCCCTTTCTTATGTTTCATTTTCTCAAGACATGAATAAGTATTTTATGAATGACTTGCAAGCATAATCTAGGAGATGTGATGACTCTAGTGGAATAAATTAGTGTTGTTTTTCCTTTCCTTATGTAAAGTTGAACTTATGTATGTATCTTGTTTCCAATAATACTAAACTACTTGGTCCTTTGGGATTCGTATTCCTTGTATTTATGCCAACGTAATCAAATAAGGCACCAACTCCGAGCAACTGGGGTCGGGTCCTTACAGTTGGTATCGATGGAAGTTTAGTAGAATACTTGGAAACTATATTTAGAAAACGTAGAATTAGGGAAGAGTCCCTAAGTTAGTATTTGAGGATATACATACAATAACGTCCTGGAATTTTGGTAAGGAATAGATTATGTAGATCTTTCAAGCAATACATCCCTGTCTGGATACGAGCAGGTAGAGGCGGCTCTAGCACAGATGTATCTAGGGGTAAAACCCGAAAACACTGATTTGAGCTAGACTCGAATGAGAACTGGTGCACGACAACGGGCCTTGTTTCACTCTTGGTTACGACACTCCTAGGGGATATGCTTAGGATAATTCACATTTTATTTACAAGCCATTATGAAGGATTGAAATGTCAAATATTCCTCAAAGAAACCATATTTGTGAATATGGGATTATATATGCATAGGATCTCAATTTTTCTGAGTATTTTTAAGTTAAGATTATACATTATGACTCATAACCTAATCTAGTGTATGTCATTATCTAGATATGGTGCCTAGTGGACAGAATGGAAATCACACGAATGCACGTGTCCCCTATAGGGATTTTACTCTAACGCATGATAATGATGTTGACTCTGGTGTTGTGACTGGTGCTGAGAAACTCATAAATATACTAGGACAACTTACTCAGGTTGTGAATAATAACCTTTGTAAGAACCCGGATCTTCGTTTCAGGTATGTTTTTCCATTTCTGGTCGTTTTTGAGAAAAATAAGAAAATCTAGAAATTTTCTAAGTACACGCCATGTACTTTATGAGTACACACTGTGTACTTTTCTCCCGCATGAGGCCATGTACTGGCCATGTCCGGGCCACACACACGGTGTGTAGCGGTGATGTGGAGGCTACTTAATGCGGTGTACGGAAAGGGCGAGTACACGTCGTGTACTCATGAAGTACACACCATTTACTTTTCTTTTTATTTATTTAATCAGACTGGGGTCACATCTAAAACCTATTTGCATCTTCTTCTCCGCCTAATTATGTCCAGAGCGTCTGAGGAGGCCGAATCTTCTCCGAGCCACCGATCCTTCACCGGTTATCCGAATCGAATGCCATCGGTTGCAATAGAATCACAGTGATCTTCTCTGTTCTAGGCCGATTCATAGGCTGAGGTTTAAGTATATCGATCTTCTAGAATTGAGGTAGGTGGCTTGTTGCCCTACGTTGAATGTCTTTGAGTTTTTGGTGAAAAGTGTTGGATACCCATGTATCAGATATCTCGGGTGAGGGTTTTGATCCTATATTTTTATCTTACTTATATTACATGTATTCTTGAGGTTATTAGATGATTGATAATTTCTTGTTATCATGTTTGAGGATCACCCCATGGGTGTTCCCCCTATTTTGGTTGTTTATCTCCATTTGGATTAGGTTGCCTGTGAGTCATACCTTGTTTCATTGTTTTCCTGCCTTGATATAATTGATTGCATTTATTTCATGCTATTTATATGATTTTAATGCATTGTAGCTATTAGCCAAGTAGTTGTTGAACTTATTTAGGGCTGTTGACAGTCGATTACGCACGACTAGACTGCTCAGGGCTGTGTGAAACTAGTGCAGTAGACTAAAGAGGGAATTGACGATTAAGGGCTTCCCTATAGAGTCTAATATAAATTATTATCATTCACAGGACCTATGGGAATTGTACTTTGTTATTCCTCAGAGTGTCCTTAGTTACATATCGAGACTATAGGGGGAATTAGACGTAAGTGCTTCTTCAGAGAGTCTATAGCTTTCGTTGCAAGACCGCAGGGGAATTGACGGTGAGTGATTTACAGAGTGTTTGTGCCTTGTTTGATTACTTGACTTTAGGGTTCTTCCAGTATGATCCACCCAGAGAGTCAGTGTGAATATTTTTTGGTTGTTTGTGATTATTCCACCAAGCCAAAGAACAAGATTGTGTTTTGTACTTCTTGTAGTTTAGGTAGTCTGTTGAGATACCTGTTGTGTTACTTGTTAAGCCTTGAGAATATAGAGTTGTTTTCTAGATTACTTGGTTGATAATTTAATGAGTGAATTAAATTAATAAATAAATGTGAATAGATATTGGTAGGATTGTTTACTTTAGAATACTCTTATTTCTCTGCTGCATTTATTTCCTTTACTTTTGTTATATTTCTCACTGATAGTAGGGCACAGATCTTGTGGTGATTGCCAATTGGGATTAGTCTCACACCCTATTTGGGTCCTGCTTTTTGGCCCAACCAGTTTATATGGTTGCAGGTGTGGATAGGGATTTTGGCCCTTCTACTTCAGGTACATGATTACTGGTTGGAGCTGGAGAGCATAGAACTGAGCCTGGGCTTGCGATGCTGTTGGAGTTGCTGTTTACTTTTAGTACTTGTTCTTAGTTGTATTTCAGCACGTTGTTGTTTTTGCTACTTTCTTTATATACTCGTACATGCTGCATCACTTTCATCATTATTATATTATTCATTGCTTTCGCTGTTTAGTTTTAGTCATTGTATGTTGTTTACTGCTTCCGTTATTGACTGTTATTTCCTTTTCTTTGTATACCTTACCAAATGAGGGAATAGTTTCCCCAATGTCTCACCAAGGCCCTCACTGCTAGTCAGAAGCCTCTAGAATTTAGGGAAATGCACTTGAGGTCATGTGGAAAACCGGGTATGGGTCACCAGTTGAGTGGCTCAGAATTCGGGTCGTTACAAAGTGGTATCAGAGGAGGTTCCTTTCTTTTCTTTTTATTGAATTACTATTTAGCAACAATAGACAGGGATAGAATGGAATAGGTAAATGGTAAATAGATGTGCCCAGGAGTTCTAGACCCCATGTACAGGGAACAAGCCAGGTTACCTCGAATATTTCAATTTTTGATATTTGAAAATGTTACAGTTTACTTGATTTCACCGTTGGGTGGTGCATTTGTTTTGTGTTGTTACTATTTATATGTTTGTGGTTCTATTTTATTGCAACCTGATGAGATGAGGGTATGCCATCTCATTCATTATATAGTCACTTGTTAGAAAATCACATGTCATGCATTTTTCCATGCCATCTAGGTTGAATTAGAATTTGCATGTTGTTGTGATAGAATTTTTGATAGATGATGCATGTTGTTGTGATAGCTGCTGTGATATAATACCTTCCATGTTGATAGGGTATCATTTTTTTAGAGATTCTTTATCATGGACGCCAAAATTTGGTCTTAGAGGTGTTATGGGCCCTTCAGGATCGGAATTTGGTGGGTTGTGAGTTTGTTATACGGTTTACTTGTTATATGCATTGTTATGATGCCAAGATTTGATTCGCGGGGAGTATGGTCCCATAAGGATCATAATTTGTAACCTTAACGCTTGTTTTTCTATGTTTTTTGGGCTCCGGTGTAGTTCTGAGGCTACTTTCCAGAAAAAACCCAGAATACACAGCATGTACCTCATGAATACATGTCGTGTAGTTTTTAGATGTGTCATTAAATGTGTGGGAAGAGACATGGGGTTGTGAAAGTTTTTATAGGAACATGTCGTGTACTAGTTTACACGCTGTTTAGTATGACTTGGGTATCCGGTCATGTCACGAACAACACGGCTGGGGGTTTCCTTCCGCGTACATGCCATGTCCGTATGGAACACGATGTGTAGTGTTGGCCGTGTGTCAGGCCGTGTCACTAACAACACAGACCAGTTAAGTCATGTCAAGTACACACCATGTCTCCTTTGACACGCCGTGTAGTAGTGGTCTATGTACCAGTTCGTGTGACTAACGACACAGACAAGGGAAAAATCTTAAGGACACACCGTGTAGTGGACAAACACGTCATGTAGCTTCGTGCTGGGATAGACCGTGTTCCTAGCCATGTAGGAGCGATCAGGTAGGGAGAAAAAGGGTTAGTACACGCCATGTAGTTTGAGAACACATCGTGTAGCCGTGTAGTTTACACAGCTATGTATGGCCAAGGTACACACCCAGGGTAAAATTTCCTGAAAACACGCCATGTAGTGTTACTAACACGCCATGTAGTCATGTTTTTCCCAAATTTTGGAGTTTTTCTCTCCTATTCCATTTTACTCTCTTAATTTTCAACTGTGTTCATCGTTAAAGAAGGTGTAATTTTGAATTTTCAGAGCTATGGCATCGAGATGTCCTCTCATTGCACGTCAGGAACCAGGCAGTGACTGTACGCCTGATACGGCAGATCAGGGACTACCAGTAGTTCCGCCTATCATTCCAGACATGGAACCTACAGTGATTCCAGACACTGGTGTCGATGCTCAGTTCAGAGAGGGTTTCATAAGGTTCATGCAGACCTTCCAGGGAGCTCAGCATCCTACCCCGTCTATGGCAGAGCTGACGCGGGTTTTTCAACAGCAGCCTCCTCCCACGTTCACAGGGGATGGAGGACCATAGGCTGCGGAGTCATGGCTAGAAGCCATGATATCCATCTTCAAGCATTTAGAGACACATCCGGAGAGGAGACTGAATCTCATGACTTATATGCTACGAGATTCCACCAAGATATGGGGGGATTTGGTTTCGCAGACAGGGCGCCAACAAGCTATGGCTTGGGATGAGTTTCAGCGTA
This sequence comes from Viscum album, assembly GCA_963277665.1. Taxonomy (NCBI): domain Eukaryota; kingdom Viridiplantae; phylum Streptophyta; class Magnoliopsida; order Santalales; family Viscaceae; genus Viscum; species Viscum album. The sequence goes on from OY728164.1 coordinate 1,438,192,500, forward strand.
CGTTCTATGACTACTTCTACCTGGAGACGCTGAGGGCTGACAGAGCCAGAGATTTCATGAACCTATAGAAGGGTACTCTCACGGTTATGGATTATTCCTCTATCTTCACATAGTTACGGTGTTTCACTCCTGTTCTGGGGAATGATGAGCTGTTTTTAGTGAGGAAGTTTGAGGAAGGACTCAGGCCGGACATCAGGTCACAGGTGAACATCTTTCATTTGACTTTTATCACTCTAATAGTCAACCAGGCGCTTATCATGGAGAGAAACCTGAGGGATACTAGAGCTTTGGACTAGGGCGGTTTAGCTTCTAGGGTATATTCTTTTCAGGTAGTCAGTAGGAAGTGCCACCGAGAGTCTACACGAGGTGACTCGAGGAAGCAAGGTATTATTTATGGTAGACGAGATATTCCTTCTGGAAACCAAGTGGTGTGCAATCTATGTGGGAAAAGTGGTCATAAGAAGTCCCAGTTCCCGAGGGACCCAGTGGAGTGCCGATCTTGCTGCAAGATGGGTCATTTGTAGTGCTTCTGTAAGGTTCTTCTACCAGCAGCTAGTGAAGGAGGATCATTTTTGACTCTGTGTACAGGAGCAAGATTACCAATTCCATAGCAGACTAAGGTATGGAGTTCTTCAGGTCATTCAGGTCAAGGTAGAGGGCGTGTACGCAGTGGTCAAGCTCAGGGAGGAGCAGTACAGGGATCTCAGGCTGCTATGCTGGTACGCGGTACAGGCCATAATTTTGCTGTAGAGCAGATTCATCAGGAGCAGGATCCTGGACCTTCTACAGTTCAAGGTATAATTTTAGTAGCCTCAGTTTTATCCTCTGTAATTTTTGATATGGGAGATTCTCATAGATTTATTTCTGTGCATACTTTGGAAATCTTTAGACTTACTGTTTATACTTTTGAGGATATGATGATGCTAGAAACTCCCTTGGGAATTAGAACTGCTAACGCGTGTCAGTGCTTAGACTGCCTCATTGAGGTTAGTGGGTGTCATTTTTTGTGGAGTCTCTATGTTTTGGAGATTGTAGGCTATGATTTCATTCTCGGTATGGACTGTTTAGTTCCCTTCCAAGCCTTTGTCGATTGTTATATATGTAGGGTGAGTTTCACATCACCAGAGGGTGGATCTTTTCTTCACAAGGGTGGATTGGATGTCCAGGAGAGCAGAGCTAGACTAAAGCATCATGGGTTGGGCGGTGTTACGGCCCAGATTGCTAGCTTATATCTGGATGACCATGGGACTTCTCAGGTAAATTTTCCTCCAGTGGTTTATTTCTTTCCATATGTCTTTTCAGAAGACTTTTCAGGTTTTCCTCCAGAGAAAGGGGTATATTTCTCTATTGATCTTGTGTCAGGAGCAGCACTGATGTCCATTACTCCTTATATGATGGCTACACCTGAGTTTCAAAAGCTCAAGAAGCAGTTGGAGGAGTTGCAGGAAAGGGGTTTCATCCGTCCCAGTACTTCTCCTTGGGTTTCGCCTGTCCTGTTTGCGAAGAAGGCAGACGGCACCCTTAGGCTTTGTTTGGATTATCAGAAGCTGAACCAGTTAATGGTCAAGAACCAATATCCATTTCCATGGACATATGATCTCTTTGATCCACTTCAAGGATCCAGAGTGTTCTCGAAGATCAACTTGAGATCCGTCTACCATCAGTTGCGTGTCAAACCATCTGATATACCTCTTACAACCTTCCGGAGTAGGTATGGTCTGTATGATTATTAGGTTATGTCATTCGGTCTCACGAACGCGCCAGCAGTTTTCATATTGCTGAAGTACAGATTTTTCCATCCTTACTTGGATTCCTTCGTGGTGGTTTTCGTGGACGACATCTTGGTGTACTCTCACACTCGACACGACCATGCTACCCATCTTGAGATCGTTTTGAGTACACTGAGAGAGCATCAGTTATATGCTAAGCTCTCAAAGTGCCACTTTTGGATGGATGAAGTTCACTTCCTGGGTCATGTCATCTCATAGACAGGAGTATCAGTAGACCCATAGAAGGTGAGAGTAATAGTCACCTGGGAGCAGCCGAAGAACTTCTTCGAGGTACGTAGTTTCTTAGGGTTGGTTGGTTACTATACGAGGTTTATACAGGACTTCTCATGCCAAAAGCACCATTGATGGGCTTGACTAAGAAAGGGGTGAAGTATTTTTGGTCAGAAGCCTACGATTCAGCCTTCCAGGAGCTGAAAGGGAGATGGAATTCAGCACTGATTCTAGTTTTTTCGGAGCTGGGCAAGAGTTATACAGTTTTCTGTTATGCATCTGGCATCGGGGTTGGAGCAGTGCTTATGCCGGAGGATCATGTTGTTGCGTACGGATCTCGGCAGCTGAGGCCACCTGAGAGGAACTATCCTACGCATGACCAGGAGTTGGCTGCAGTTGTTCATGATTTGCGTTGTTGGAGACATTATCTTCTGGGAGAGCATTTTGTGGTGTATACTGACCAAAAGATCCTCAAGTACATCTTCACACAGCATGACTTGAATCTGAGACAGTGGAGGTTGGTTGAGTACCTACAGTCTTTCGATTTTGATCTTGCCTATACGCCTGGGAAAGGAAATGCATTGGCTGATGCACTAAGCTGGAGGACTCAGATACTGGCAGTTTAGGAGGCCAGTAGTGAGTGGCAGCTTATGGATATGTTCTCTGAGATGCATTTGAAGGTGCACGACAGATAGGGTCAGACTTTCCTATCTTCTATAGTTGTAACCTATATTCTTTTTGACCGAGTTCGGATGAGGCAGTTATCAGATTTTAAAGTCCTAGTCATACGGGAAAGCATGTTAATAGAGGACCCTCTTCCCAGATGGACCATAGGCGAGGATGAGATCTTGAATTTCTAAGGACGCGTATGGGTTCCAGCAGATATATGCAAGGAGCTGATTCAAGACTTTCATTCCTCAGTCTGGGCAGTTCATCCTGGCTTCACCAAGATGTATCGTGATCTATAGTTCCAGTATTGGTGGTCAAGTATGAAGAGATATGTTGCTAGTTTTTTCATGAGATGTTTCACTAGTCAGTAGGTGAAGGTAGAGCACTAGTGACTGGAAGGTCTTTTACAGTAGATACCCATTCCCGAGTGGAAGTGTAATGATGTTGCGATGGACTTCGTGATAGGGTTACCAAGATCGCCTTGAGGGAATGACGCAGTATGGGTTGTCATTTACAGGCTCACAAAGGTTGCTCACTTATTGCTGATTAAGGAGACTTCTATGATGATGAGCTTGGACGGTTGTACATTCGTGAGATTGTACATTTTAATGGGGTTCTGAGTATTATAATTTCAGATAGGGACGCCCGCTTCACATCTCATTTCTAGCAAGGGCTACAGAGGGATTTGGGTACACAGGTACTTCTAAGTACAGCTTACCATCCCCAGACAGGTGGCCAATCATAGCGCATGATTCAAGTGCTAGAGGACATTCTATGAGCATGTGTCCTTGATTTTGGAGGTTCTTGGGAGATACATATACCTTTAGTGGAGTTTTCCTATAATAATAGTTTTCAAGTAACTATTCAGATGGCACCTTACGAGGCTTTGTACGGTAGGCCATGTCGATCACCCTTGTGTTTGCTGGAGGCAGGAGAGGCAGTTGTGCTGGGACCTCGTCTTGTCCAGGAGACCACGGAGCAGGTGGAGTTGATTCGAAAAAGGGTGGCTACTGCACAGTCTCGGAAGGAATATTATGTTGATCAGCGGAGATGACCTTTGGAGTTTAAGGTCGGGGATCAGTTTTTCCTACGTGTTACCCTGAGGTTGGGACACAAGAGGATCAGGAGACAGGGTAAGCTTTCACTGACATATGTTGGGTCATTTGAGGTTCTAGAGAGAGTCGGTCTGGTTTCTTATAGGTTGCAGTTGCCTCAGAGGTACCAGGCTATGCACGACGTCTTCCATGTTTCTCATCTTCACCGCTATTTCTCAGACCCGTCTCATGTTTTTCAACCTGAGGAGGTTGAGCTGGAGAAGGATGCATCGTTCTAGGAGCATCCTATCAGGATTGTTGATCGTAGTTCAAAGATACTCAGTGGTCGGTCTGTTCCTCTGGTACGGGTGTTATGGCAGCACGACCGTGTATTAGATGAGACTTGGCAGAGGGAGGCCGATATGCGATCACAGTGGCCAGAGTTGTTCGAGGTTTCTTATTCGCCACCAAGTTAGGGAAATTCGGGGACAAATTTCTTTAAGGGGGTGAAGTTTGTAAGAACCCAGATCTTCATTTCAGGTATTTTTTTCTGTTTCTGGTCATTTTTTAGAAAAAGAAGAAAATCTGGAAATTTTCTAAGTACACACTATGTACTTTATGAGTACACACCATATAATTTATGAGTACATGACATATAATTTATGAGTACATGCCGTGTACTTTTCTCCCGCGCGAGTCTGTGTGCTGGCCGTGTCTGGGCCACACACACGGTGTGTAGAGGTGATGTGGAGGCCACCTAATGCGGTGTACGGAAAGTGAGAGTACATGCTGTGTACTCATGAAGTACACACCGTTTACTTTTCTTTTTATTTATTTAATCGGACTGGGGTCGCGTTTAAAACCTATTTTCATCTTCTTCTCCGTCTAATTACGTCTAGAGAGTCTGAGAAGGCTGAATCTTCTCCGAGCCACCAATCCGTAACTGGTTATCCGAATCGAACGTCGTCATTTGCAATAGAATCGCAGTAGGATCGAGGTAGGTGGTTTGTTTCCCTACATTTAATGTCTTTTATTTTTTGGTGCAAAGTGTCGGATACCCATGTATTGGGTATCTTATGTTAGGGTTTTGATCCTATATTGTTATCTGCCTTAGATTGCATGTATGCTTGAGGTTATTAGATGATTGATAATTGCTTGTTAGCATGTTGAGGATCACCCCATGGGTGTTCTGCCTATTTTGGCTGTTTATCACCATTTGGCTTAGGTTGCCTGTGAGGCATACCTTGTTGCATTGTTTTCCTGCCTTGATATAATTGATTTCATGTATTGTCTGTTGTTTATATGTTTTTTATGAATTGTAGCTATTAGTCAAGTAGTTGTTGAACTTACTTAGGGCTTCTGATAGTCGATTATGCACAACTAGACTGCTCAGGGCTGTGTGAACCTAGTGCGGTAGACTAAAGAGGGAATTTAAGATTAAGGGATTCCCTAGAGAGTCTGTTATAAATTAGTATCATTCACAGGACCTATGGGAATTTGACTTTGTGCTTCCTCAGAGTGTCCTTATTTACATATCGAGACTATAGGGGGAATTAGACGTAAGTGCTTCCTCAGAGAGTCTATAGCTTTCGTTGCAAGACTGCAGGGGAATTGACGGTGAGTGATTCCCAGAGTTTTTGTGCCTTGTATGATTACTTGAATATAGGGTTCTGCCAGTATGAGCCACCCAGAGAGTCAGTGTGAATATTTTTTGGTTGGTTGTGATGAGTCCACCAAGCCAAATAACAAGCTTGTGTTTTTTACTACTTGTGTTTTAGGTAGTATGCTGAGATACCTGTTGTGTTACTTGTTATGCCTTGAGAATATAGAGTTGTTTTCTAGATTACTTGGTTGATAATTTAATGAGTGAATTAAATTAATAAATAAATGTGAATGGATATTGGTAGGATTGTTTACTTTAGATTAATCTTATTTCTTTGCTGCATTTATTTCCTTTACTTTTGTTATATTGCTCACTGACAGTAGGGCACAGATCTTGTGGTGATTGCCTACTGGGATTAGTCTCACACCCTGTTTGGGTCCTGCTTTTCAGCCCAAATAGGTTATATGGTTGCAGGTGTGGATAGGGATTGTGGCCCTTCTAATTCAGGTACATGATTGATGGTTGGAGCTGGAGAGCATAGGACCGAGCCTAGGCTTGCGATGCTGCTGGATTTTCTATTTACTTTTAGTACTTGTTCTCAGTTGTATTTCATCATGTTGTTGTGTTTGTTTGTTTCCTTATATACTTGTACCTGGTGCATCATTTTCATCATTATTATATTATAAATTGCTTCTGTTGTTTAGTTTCAGTCATTGTATGTTGTTTACTGCTTCCGTTATTGACTGTTATTTCCTTTTCTTTGTATACCTTACCAAATGAGGGAATATTTTTCCCAATGTCACACCAAGGCCCTCGCTACTAGTCGGAAGCCTCTGGCATTTGGGGAAATGCACTTGAGGTCATGTGGAGAACCAGGTATGGGGCACCAGTTGAGTGGCTCTGGATTTGGGTTGTTACAACCTTACCCCTGTGGAGCATCCGGATCCACCACATGGAGGATCCATGCTATATTGCTTTATGCGACAACAGCCTCTATCATTCAATGGGACTAAAAACACATTTGTAGAAGAGCAGTGGATATGTTCCCTTGAGAAGATATTTCTCGCCTTGGGATGTAATGAAAGAGAGAAGGTTTTCATGGCAGTATATCGTCTATCGGGAGATGCGGATCAATGGTGGTCATTAATCCAAAACACAAAGGAGGATGAAGAGATAGAAGAGATAGAATGGAGGGATTTTAAGGAAATATTCTTAGAAAAATATTTCCCTCATGAGCAGCGAGTAGATATGGATAGAAAATTCTTGAATCTGAGGCAGAAGGAAAATGAGAATGTTGCAAGGTACGAAGCTAACTTCACAAGATTAGAAAGACATGCTATAGTCTATAAACGAAATCCAAGGAGAAAAATTGATCAATTATTTGATGGCCTAAATCCATTCCTCTAGCAGGCACTGGTCTCCCAAAGTTCTTCATCATAGGATGATATAGTTTCATGTTCCATCAAGATAGAAAAATAATTCTTTAAGCCTTATGACTTTAAGGGAAAGAAAAAAAATAAGAGGACTGCTGAAAACCCTGGGAAAGGAAATAAGGAAACAGGGAAGAAGGGAAGAGTTGAATTTCCACCATGTGAAAATTGTGGAAGGAAACACCCTAGTGAGTGCTTAAAAGGAAAATGAGTGTGCTAAAAATGTGATCAGAGAGGCCATCTTACTGGTGATTTCAAGGGGAAGAAGGAAGCCAATGATGTTTGATGTTATAGTTGTCAGGAGATGGGAAACTATTCGAATGATTGTGCAAAACATCAAGGAAATATGCAATAGAAAAGGACAAGGGATTAGGGACAAGCTTATGCAATCACAACTGCGAAGTTTGAAGTTCCTAATGACGTGGTGGCAGGTACTTTAATTGTTTCCTCAAGTTTAGCCAATGCTTTATTTGATTCTGGATCATCGAATTATTTCATATCTTCCCAGTTTTCTAAGAAAATTAGATATTTTAAATTTGATATAATAAGGGAGTTGCCAGTAAAAACCCCTAAGGGAAGTATCATTGCTACAAAGTTCTGTGAATCAGTTCCCATTAAGGCATATAAATGTTCTTTATATTCTGATCTTATCATCATACCCATGATTGAATTTGATATAATCCTCGGTATGGATTGTATTTTGGACCATGATGAAAAAATTTATTGCAAGAAGAAGGAGGTTACGATTTTTTATGATGATGATAAATAACACCTTATCTTTAGAGAAGAATCATTACCACCGGATTCTTATCTAGATCCATCCCTAGTAGCTCAACTAAATTCAATTATTGGGGAGGAAGAGAATGAAATAATTGTGGGTGAGGAAAGTAATGTTCAAATAGAGGATGTACCTATTGTTAAAAATATGTTGATGTGTTTCCCAAAGATTTACCTGGACATCCTCTAGAACGAGAAATTGAGTTTTCCATTGATTTAATTCCTTGTTCAAATCCCATATCGAAGACCCCTTATAGAATGGCCACTGTGGAATTATTGGAACTAAATAAACAACTAGAGGAATTGAGTAATAAGGGATTTATTCTCCCTAGTGTTTCTCCATGGGGAGCCCCTGTCCTTTTTTTAAGAATAAAGATGGATCTATGAGGTTATGTATCGACTACAGGGATATCAATGCTATAACAATAAAGAAAAAGTATCATCTACCTTGCATAGATGATTTATTTGACCAACTTCATGGATCTCAATACTTTTAAAAGATTGATCTTCGATCCGAATATCATCAGTTTCGTGTGAGGAAGGAAGATATTTCAATGACAGCATTTCGGACTAGGTATGGGCATTACAAGTTTATAGTAATGCCTTTTGGATTGACTAATGAACCCTCTGCCTTCATGGATTTAATGAACAGAGTTTTCAAGGAATATATTGATGATTTTGTAGTGGTATTTATTGATGATATCTTGGTATACTCCAAAAGGAACGAAGATCATGAAAATCACTTGCGCATTATCCTGAAGACTCTTAGAAGACATGAATTATATGGGAAGTTTAGCAAGTGTGAATTCTGGATTCAAAAGATTTCTTTTCTTGGCCATATTGTCTCTAAGGATTGAATCCTAGTTGATCCTCTGAAGACAAAGGCAATCCAATATTGGACCACACCAACAAACATAACTGAGGTACGTAGTTTTATTGTCTTAGCAGGTTATTATCGATGTTTTCTGTATAATTTTTCCCGACTGGATAACCTGCTAATAAAGCTCACACGTAAAGGGGTTAGATTTGTTTGGAAAAAATATTGTGAAGAATTTTTTGAAGAACTGAAGAGAAGATTAGTCAATGCTCCTATATTGACTCTACCATTGGGGAATGATGGGTTTTTTATTTATAGTAATGCTTCAAAGAAAGGACTTGGTTGTGTCCTTATGCAAAATGATTGGGTTACTGCTTATGCATCACGACAACTAAAAATTCATGATTAAAACTATCCTACTCATGATCTTGAGTTAGATATTGTAATATTTGCTTTGAAGATATGGAGACAATATCTCTATAGTGAAAAATGTGAGATTTTCTAATGATCACAAGAGTTTAAAGTGTATTTTATCACAAAAAGAACTCAGCATGAGGCAAAGGAGATGGCTTGAACTACTCAAGGATTATTATTGCATGATACACTACCACCCAGGGAAGGAAAATAAGGTGGCAGATGCCTTGAGCAGAAAAGATCATGGAGTTTTGAGTAAGATGATATTTGAAATGGATCCTATTTTCAAGGATCTAATAAAGATGGATATGGGAATAACCAAGGAAGGTGAAACATCAATGATTTTTCAAATGGTTTCCAAACCATCTTTACTAGAAAGGATAAAAAATTCTCAGGCTAATGATGGGGAGTTTCAAAAGAAGAATAATGCTGTGAATGATGGGAGATTGAGTGACTTCGTATATGAAGATAGAATTTTGAAATTTGGGAAGAGACTTTTTGTTCTCAATATACCTGATCTAAAAAGGGAATTTTTGGATGATACTCATAGTTCCAATTTCTCTATACACCCTGGAAGCACTAAGATGTATAGAGATTTGAAGGAACCTTTTTGGTGGGACAACATGAAGAGGGAGATTGCTGATTTTGTATCAAGATGTATGGTTTGTCAACAAGTGAAAGCTAGAAGGAAACAGCCTGGAGGAGTATTGAAACCTCTTCCCATAACTGAGTGGAAATGGGATAATATCACGGTGAACTTTTTCATGGGACTACCAAAGACTCCTAGAAGAAATGATGCAATATGGGTCATTGTTTATCATCTTACCAAGTCAGCACATTTTCTTGCTATAAGAGAAGATCTACCACTTGGACGTCTAGCAAAACTATATGTTAATGAAGTTGTGAGACTTCATGGAGTACCCCTATAGATTGTTTCTGATCGTGATCCACATTTTACATCAAGATTTTGGAAAAGTTTCCAGAAGGCCCTAGATACTGATCTTTGTTTGAGCACTGCCTACCACCCACAAACTGATGGACAATCGGAATGGATAATTCAAACATTAGAAGACATGTTGAGGTCTTGTTCACTTGATTTCCAAGGCATGTGGGATCAGTATTTACCTCTCTTAGAATTTTCCAACATTAATAGCTTCCATTCAAGTATACAGATGGCGCCTTATGAAGCATTATATGGGAGGCGATGTCATACACCAACTTGACGGGATGATGTTGATGAAAGAAATCTCACGGGCCCAGAACTTGTTGAAGAAACAATGGAAAAGGTGAAGATTATCCAGAACCATATCAAAATATCTCAAAGTAGTCAAAAGAGCTATGCAGATAACCGAAGGAAGGATTTGGAGTTTCAAGAAGATGATCACGTTTTCTTAAAGGTATCTCCATGGAAGGGTATTATACTATTCGGTAATAAGGGAAAATTAAGTCCCAGTTACATCGAACCTTTTGAAATTCTGGACCGAATTGGAGTCGTAGATTACTGTTTGGAAATGCCGCCAAGTCTCTCCAAGGTTCACAATGTGTTCCACATGTCAATATTAAGAAAGTACATGCCAGACCCAACACATGTACTCACTTATGAAGAAGTGGAACTTGAGACCGATCTAGCTTACTGTGAAGATCATATAAATATTCATGATACTAGAGAACAGGTATTGAGAAATTGGATGACTCGACTAGTAAAGGTTCTATGGAGGAACCATAAGATGGAAGAAGAAACATGGGAGCTTGAGGAGATTATGTTAAATACATACCCGAATCTTTTTAGGTAATATTTTGTAAATTTTGAGGACGAAATTTTTGTAAGGAGGGGAGAATGTAACACCCCAAGGTTTTGAAAATAAATATAGAATGCAATTTTATAAACACAACTTTGCCTCTTCTATGTTTTGAATTTCGAAAAATGGTCATCTAGAGTTGTGTTCAGTAAGTCATTTGGAGTCTGATAGAACAAACTTGATTTTTGGTGAATAGTAACATACCCTTATGAATGTTAATAAGAATAGTAATATGCCCCTTGAATAGTAAATAATATTATTATTTTATTTTCTTAAGGAAATATGATAATGGGATCTTAATTAATTTTTCAATGTCACATAAAACTAATTGCACTTCAAGATTGTTATTTTTTTAATTAACTATGACCTTATTTAAAAATTTAATTAATAATATTTAGAAATTTTTTTAAATGGATTTCACTTTTGAATTCTACATGTTGAAAAATGGTAGGGGTAAATTTTTGGGATTTTTCTGAAATTCTAGAATTTTTTATGAATAGTGAAATACGATAAAATACCGTATATACAAATTATCAGTTAAATACACTAATTATAACATCATATGTGATATAAGGCCACTTGGTTAGAACTCACATGCCATTATTACTATTAGGGGTCACATGAAACAATACTATTGGTTTTCTTAAGGGAAATAATAAAATAATGAATTAAATATTCAAAATTTACTCCTCTCCTCCACTATAAAAACCCCTCACCACTCCCTCTTCTCTTCACTCCTCTAAGCCTTGAAGCTCCTCAAAGTTTTTCCCAATTACCCTTCCCTAGTCTCTCCCCACGTCCAATAAGCTTTTTTTCTTACCAAAAGACCAAAAACCCTTCCCTAAAGGAGTTTCTCAAGGAGGTTATTTCAAGAGGTAAAGTACCCTTCTTTTTCATTTGGTTTCGTTTTAATTTATCTTCTTTTGTTATCCTCTCCTCACCTCCTCTGTCCAAATGATCATGATAACTAAAGTAACATCTATATACTGGATTTATATCATTTTAATGGAAGAACAATCATAAATATTCTCACTCCCTCCCATTTATTTTATAAACGAAATCGACATCCATGAGGTTCTGATTTATAACCTTCGTGGATGACGAAGTTTCGTTCTTCAATTTCTTTTTCATTACTGGTCATGAAACCATATTCATGGTTGAACCGGACTATAATATATGTGTTATAACCTAATTAATATCCGGGAACCAGAATATGTACATATAATTAGGTTATATGACAAAACTAGTTCATAATATTCCAAATACCGCAGAATAATCGAAGTGGTGGTCATCTAATGATTCATCCTCATTCCATGTAACCAAATGACAGAAATGGACATTAAAAATTCTGGATGTTCATAAATAATATTTAATTTCAATTCTGAAGATTTACATCCATTCCACTTCATTACTTAAAAGCAAGTGAACCGAATAAGAAAATAAAGGAAACGAACACTCCAGAATGATGAAATTCAATACAATAACTTATCAATAAAGACATAAATGAACTAACCAAAATTATGGTAAACTAAATACATGTCTAATAGGCTCGGAAATAAGTTATTAAAAAGTATAATTTCATATTCCAGGAGCTTAAGTACAATAGTGGAACACGTTTGGAGTTAAGGTAAGGGTTTTTCCACCCGAACTTCCATTTTCATTCAGGATACTTTCATTGTCTAATTACCTTGATGAAATTATTATGTATTTTTATGTACTCATAAATTCTGTGTGAGTATTATATATATGTACACAACCCAGAATTCTTCCCTATTTTATGGATAGTTACACATTTTTAAAGGAACTTTCAATGTTGTTTCCAAAATACAAGCCCGATCCAAGGGAATTTCTCAAATTCTTTCCTATTTTCAAGGGCACTATATGATATATTTTTGGAAACATTTATCTTTATAAAATCACTCATTTTATTATGAAAATACTGTCTTACCTAACTTCTAGTTTTATACAATTATTTTTCCAAAATAACTCTTCTTTTCAAAATAAAAGAGTATTTATCTCAAGAATTGCTTAATGATTTTATAAGTGTTTTTGTCTAATTCAACACTCTTGTTGATTCCATGGTATTATTGGGTTTAATAATTTATGAAGTCATATACCATATTTTATTTAATGGTTTATGACTAACTCTATTTTGGATGATCTTTCCTAAAACCATTCACCATATTATTCTGAATGGTTAGTGTTTATGTTCAATAATTGGGGAAAGTTTGTTACATTTCATATGATAGTTTCAATATGAATGTATATGTTGTTTATGTTTATCCCCACTCATATGAGGAATGAATTGAACTTATTATGTGACGGGCGGGGCCCATTATAGCCCCTTGATGCATCGGTAGGTCTCATGAGACAACTAGATAGGGAATTGTCTGAGGCCTTTCCCAATGTGATATGGATTTTGGCTGAGGCCTTAATCATTAGACGTCTTGGCCGAGGCCTTGACAAAATGATTCAGAATGTCCGGCATTATGCATTACATCATTATGAGTTCAGCTATTGATATTTTATGTAGTTATTCGACTAGTATAATACCCATGATTATGTTTTATTATGTCATTATTTACTCAGCTCATATTACTGCCATAATGTGTTCAAGATTATTATTAAAGGCATGTGTTTTCAATTATTCACCATGTATAATGTTTATATTATCTTCCGCTGTATTTCTTACTCTTACTGAGCATTTGAGATCACCCCTTTCTTATGTTTCATTTTCTCATGACATAAAGAAGTATTTTATAAATGACTTGCAAGCATAATCTAGGAGATGTGATGACTCTAGTGGAATAAATTAGTGTTGTTTTTCCTTTCCATATGTAAAGTTGAACTTATGTATATATCTTATTTCCAATAATACTAAACTACTTGGTCCTTCGGTATTCATATTCCTTGTATGTATGCCAACGTAATCAAATAAGGCACCAACTCCGGGCAACTGGGGTCGGGTCCTTACATAATATATGTCATAAAATGTATCCAAGACTAAATACATATTTTACCTTTAAAATAATTTATTTTTTAAATTATTTGGTTAATTTTATTAACCCTTAATGAATCCTCCAAAACCTATATTATATTTTAAGGTTTTAAAATAAATTCTTTGTAAACATGACTTAATTCCACATCACCAAGGGTATTATTTTAATTAGATAGGTTCTTAAAGTTGTAAAATAATAAAAAATACTTTACTTTGGTAGAAAACATGGGAAAAACCTTGGTAAGGTTTCTAGTTTTGATTACTTTATTATATAGAGTCCAAAACCTAATTTTGGAAATTTATAAAGAATTCTCATCTCTTTTTCTATATAAACCCACTGAAAATCTCATTCCTCTTCACTAAAAACTCTTTCATCAAGAAAATACTCTTTTTTCCCACTTTATAGTCCTCTCTAGGTTTCCCCAAACTCTTAATAAGCTCCTCCCAGTCTTTTAGAAGCACCCTCTCAAGGTAAGGGATCCACTCCTTCTCCTCTTTATTCAAGAACCTTCTTTAAATTATGCATTTTGTTTTCCAATTGTTCATATTGGTATATGTTTTCACACATCCTGGTTAATTTACTTATGATTTCCAAGTGATGATATACCCCTTACATGCTCATTTAACCCTTTCATTAATCATTATATACCCTCGTTGTGCTGCCAAAATCATACTACGATTTTCCATGCCAAATATTTTTGTAGTGAATATTCATTACCATTTCTACTCAAAGGTATTCACCTAGTTATATTTATACTTCATTTATTGGGAATTTACATGTATTTTAATAAAAATACTTAATATTGGGGTTAAAATTAATGAAATTAGTCTTTATTTTGTGTGATCTATGTGGCACACTTATGTATATACATGATATGTGTCATGTACTGACTTGGGTGCCTCACACCAATGACCCGAGCTAGTCAGTCACATGACCTCAAGTGTGCCTCCCATATTCTAGAGGTGACTAACTAGCAGTGAGTGTTTAATAATTAATTCATGGGGAGACTATACCCTCTTTGATCAGAGTAATACACCAACATAAATAAATGAACAATAGTGGAATCACATACAACCATAAAAAATGCCATATCTCAAGACAATTAATGCAAGAAATACAATATTCAACTGTAGTTAAAAACATTCATTACTAGGTATGAGTCAAGTGTATAAAATGAAAACTGAAAATAAGGACACCGATAACTCCCAAACGGGTCTCGAACCATATTCAGTTCCCTCATCCAAGATTCATCCCCAAATCATCTATCTAACCTAGGGAATTTTCCTTTATCCTATCCTACAATAATAAAATCAATTCAGGTACAGATCAGGCAGCTCGAGTAGGGTGTGAGTATAACTCAGTAGGCCACCACCAATTGTGTCTAAAACAAATCCAGTCAATAACAAGTGTATGTAGTTGTATAAATAAATAATTACAATTCATAAGTAAAATGTTATCACATTATCAATTAATATTTATTAAACCACATAGACCACTAAGTTCTTGAGTACATGCGTACCTCAATACCTGCTATGGCCCACACTGGGTCTAAACTATGTTACATATTCAACTCACAATTAACTTAAACAAATGGGATTTCATTATCCATTTTATTTCACTTCCATTATTACGGACACCTGGAACCATAGTCTAATACCAATTTTTTGGTAATATAACACCATGTCTAGCACCCCATTTATCAATCTTGTATATATACCATGGGAATAGAACACCATGTCTATCACCCCAATTCTAAATCATACATATACATCATAGTCATAAAACGTCATGTCTATCACCCAAATTATCAATCATGTGCATATAAAATTGGTGTAGATTGTCATATCTAACATACTATTTATCAACCATATAGATAGATATATCATTAGCATAGATCGTCATGTCTAGAACCCCATTTCTCAACTCTGCATGTATATCACTGGCATAGATCTTCATGTTTAACACCCCATTTATTAACCATACATTTATATAACTATTTACTTAGACTATATCGAAATGTATAATAACCCATTTACCAACCATGATTAAACAAAATTAATCCTCTTATCATAATTAACCACCACTACTTCCATTAATTAATTTATAAATTAATTAATCCAAGTCCATTAATTAATTTTACAATTAATTAACAATGTCAATTTTTTTAATAAATTCAAAAATCAATTAACCATTTCACAAACTCAAAATCAAATAATTAATTCTCCAGTTAATTATTCTCAATTTACAATTAATCAATTCGATAATTAACTCAACAATTAATTATCCCCAATTTCCCAATAGATACATTAATAATTAATTCAACAATTAATTATCTATATTCCGCATTTAATTTCTTATTTAAACCATCTAAATTACATCATAATTAATTCCCACAATTAATTATCAAATCCTAAAATCCTAAAATCTCATAATTAATTATTCAATTAATTATCTCATTCAACCCTAAATCTCACAATTTCACAAATATCTCAATTAATTAATTTACAACATTGATTAATTAAATTAAGGATTTCAATTGATAAAAAACTATAGAAATTATAGAAATTTTATATACTTAATAAAAATCATGACTATGGGATTTTAAAATTAGACCACCTACCTTGATTCGTTGATGGTTAATCACCAAATGGAAATCCCTAAAATTGAGCATCACAACGATGTAGATCGGATCTATATCTATAACCCTAAATCAAAATTAAAAAAAATAAAGATCTCTTAGATATATATATATATCCACAATACTAGATATATATTCACCAAATCTAGATCTAGATCTAGTAGAAACAGAATATTTCTACCAGTAAACAAAAGAGAGAACAAAGGATCATGAACGGGAAAGCAACGGGACAAGATCCACTAACCAGGAGAGATGTAGATATTTGTTTTGGAATTAAAATCATGAATAAAAGAGGTCATATGTCCTTTTAATTCGTATGGAGAACTATAAAATCATGAAATACCTCCTAGGGTTGAATTGGGGTCGAAATAGGTGTGTCCTGGGGGTTTGGGAAATTTTTTAAATAATTTTCAGGCTTAATTAATTCATGTGCATAGTTTCCTTCATAGGGGTGCACGGTTTGACCTAACTCTGTACCAATTGTGTGCCTATTTCTTTAAGGGTACACAGTTTATCCTTTTAGGGTACATAGTTTGAAAAACCATGCACCAGCTGTGTGAACCCCCCCACTTTCCAAGGTTGCATGGTTTTTTGGGCTGGGGTGCACGATTTTCTCTAACTGTGCGCCAACCAAGCACAACCCTTTTTTCTTCCATTTTTCTCAAAATTCTCCCAAACACACCCCAAAGTACTACCCTAACAAAAATTACTCAATTTTAAACAAAATAGTACCTCTAAAAAATTCCAAGACAACTCCATAAAATTTCAGGATATTACAATCTCCCCACCTTATAATATATCATCCTCAAGAGGCACTCCTAGGCTTCTCTAAGATTCCGAGCCAAAAATATCTGGCCACTAAACCCTCATATCATCTTACCTTTCCAAATTATCCTATTGAACAAGCCCATGTTTCCACAATACATGAACTATCGGCATGGAATTTCCCCATAACACTTTCTCACTGTGATCCAACACACATATCGGATGCTCCTCAAAGGACGCATCTACCTCAAGATCAACTTCATTCACATCGATCACATGAGAAGGTTTGGGGTGATACCATCGTAGTTGTGATACATGGAAATATCTTTCATAGCTCTGTATTTATGTTTAAGATCCAATCAGTTTTCCACCAACCTGATTCTCTCCACAGCCTCAAAAGGTCCAACAAACCTAGGCACCAGCTTTCCCTGCCTCCATATCCTATAGCGACCAAACCTACGTGACATCTGAAGGAATATACAATCACCCTATATAAACTCTATTGGTCATATCCATCTATCATCATATGACTTCTTCCTACTATGATCCATATCCATATGTTTTTAAATCAGCTGAACCTGCTTCAATGTCTCCTGCACGTGACTAGGTCCTAATAACTCTAACTCATCTACCTCCATCTAGCATAGCAGTGATCTGCATAGCCTAACATAAATATTCTCATATGTTTTCATATGTATAGTTTCATGGTAACTATCATTATAGGAAAACTTCACTAAATCCAAGTATAACAACCCTGCTCTTTATTACACACATAAACATGATTCATTACATAAACTCTCACTTAAGAAAACTTTTAGGATCAATAATTCTAGTGTATTGGGAAAATTAGGAACATTACATGAAAACTTAGAATATAAAACACAATATATTTATTGAAATATTCTTGTATATGACCACAATATTCCTTCGTACTTAGCATTGCATGGGATAACCTGAGGACATGCATAAGAAAAGGGTAAGCTATAAATCCCAGTAAGGGAGTAAACAAGGAATAATATGAAGAATATAGTACATGTTAGGAAATAGTAATATCAATGGAGCACAATAGAAACATTAACATAAAGGCATTATATATCATGCTTATCATAACTTGGAAATGTGGAAACGAAATTTAACATGATATTAGCATGAGCCAAGGCATATTGAACATGGAGCATGAGTAAACCCTCATTGCACTTGAATTAGAATGATTAAACCCTCATTGTACTTGACGTATCATGATACTAATCTTTACCCAATGCATTAGAGTGCTATCAGGGCACACCCTTCTTAATCATTTTATTTCATGCATAAGTGTGCAACATAGATCATACAACATGGATTCATTAAACATCATCATTTATTACATGATTAAGGAATGTGTAATTCACAAATTAAACTCTATGATCAATAAGGAAATATTCATAAAGGTGAATACCCTTGATAGAGAAATGGGCATGGTATTCACTACACAATGACTTTGGCTTGGATAATCGTGGTGCAATTTTGGCATCATAACAGGGTAAAATAAGAATTCATAAAAATAGCTTATGAGAGAGAAAGTGGTATATAATAATATGTACATGAAATGGAAATTAATTTGTTCATATATATACATGTCCCAACATATGTAATGTAATTTAGATACATAAAATAAAATAATTTCTTGAATGTAAATGAGAAGAGAGAAATTCCTTACGGAATTTCAGCATGGTAACAGGTATGCATGGGAGGCATTAATGAGAGAGAAAGAGGTATTTCATCATTAAAACATAAGGATGGAAGTATGGGAGAGGTTATAAATCATACCCAAACATTTTTAATTTAAAAAAATGGTATAACAATATAAATAAATTTGGAAAAAAATGAGAAAAGAAGAAGTCCCTTACTTGGAAGTGTGATCCCAAAGGCTTGTGAGAGGCTTGAGAGAGGATTATAGGGAGATTGGGGAACCTTGGGAAGATTCTAGATATATAAGGGTATAGTTTGGTTGAGTTACAAAGGTTTTTAGTGAAGAGGAATGGGATATGGAGTGGTTTTATATAGGAAAGAAGAGGGAAATTCTTTAATATTTCACAAACTTAGGTTTTGGAATCTATATAATTAAATATTTAAAACCACAAACCAAACCATGGTTATTGCCCATGGTTTTTTCCAAAGGGTAGTGTAAAACATTATTTTATAAGGAAAATTTCCTAAATTATTTAAATATTAGGCTTGATTATGTAGAGGTGAGTCACACTCTCAAGGAAATCATTTTAAAAATCTAAAATATATTATAAGTATTGGAGGGTCCCCTAAGGCTCCATAAAATTAATAATAAAAATATAAAATCACATTATTTTAAAGTTAAAACACATTCTGGACGAAAATACCTTTTATAATATTTTATTACATCACTATTGGGTCATTATGATGTCATAAAACACATTATATATTTAAACGGTATTTAATTTTTACCCAAAAATTTGACTATCTCAGAAAATTATGAAAACTTTACCATTAGATAATTTATAAATCTTGAATCCAAAAATGATATTCATTTTATCTAAATAATTTTATAAATATTTTAATTTTTAATTTTAAAATAAAAACCAACATTTATTGAAATTTCATGGGTTTTGACAAAAACAGTTTTCAAACCTTAATAAAAATTCATAAAAAATTATATGATAATTTATATTTAATAAAAAGTAATTTAGTAATAATATTTTATTAAAATATTATTTAATTCAAAAATCCATTAATTTTTCAAAATATCTTTCTTGATTTAATATTAACTAAAAATACTATTTATACTTTAAAACCCATTTACAAAGTAACAATAATAAAATGAATGTATAATATTTATTATATACAAAACTAATGCACATAATCATAGTGCTAGGGTCTTATTACATAACCCCTTATAACACCCACATAAGACCTAAGGGTAATGTGTGTGATAGTGACAGACTCTTAGGGCAGCTCAGATAACATCACTCGGGTGGTAATCTCTATTAACCTCCACTACTCCTATAAGTGATTATGTTCAAGCTTAACATGTTAAATCTCAGCTTGGTCTTGGTCAAGATCGAATCCCAATGATGCTACCTCCTTTCCAAGCTCTGAAAAATGGGCTTTGTATGGAGAAAGTCTACTGGATGAGGCCATCTATTTCTTTTTCTAAGTAAATTGGATCTGTTAAAGCCCTATATTTATACTAATCATGTAATCATTGTTCATCGTCTATATTAACAATGGTAACAATTCTAAATAGTATTTTAAAGTCCAAAAACATAAAACCAAGGAAGTGCATATGTTTTATATAACCATTTTACATAATAATACATTTAATTAGATTAAGAGAAATTTTTATTAATAAAAGTTTGGTTCATTACACCTAGTGTTTCTCCCAAGATCCATGGAAGTCAAGAAGACATGCCTATAGCATATCCTCAAGAACCTATATAGTACACTCTAACTACCCATATGTTTGTGGGTGAAAAGTTGTACTCAATAAAACTCGTGTACCAAGTTCCCTCTGTAATCCCTACCATAAGCATGAAGTAAATCATGAGTCACGATATGAAACTATAGTATGTGGAACCCCATCCAGATTAACTATCTTCTAAACGTAAAGTTCACCCAACCGCTCTATTGTGAAGGTTTTCTGTATTGGAAATAAATGCACTGCTTTCATCAATCGATCCAAAAAAACCTATATGGTGGTATTCTTCCTAAGAATAACACAAAATGCATGTTCATGTCATCCCATTTCCACTCTATAATAGGTAATTGTTATAGCAAACCTCTAGGTCATTGATGCTCTTATTTCACCTGCTGATAGGTGTACCATAATGTTACAAAGCCTACTATCTCCTTTTTCATTCCTGGCCACCAAAACTGTCACGACCCGCCCTCGGGGTCCGTGCCGTGACTACCCCAAGCCCGCCTTCCATAGGCCAGGGGCTGGCGACTAGCACCAAGGCGTAGATCCCAGCAAATTGGGAAGGCATTGCCTTTGAAAAGTAAACACACACCACAGAGTAAACAAGCGGAAAGTAAACACTAAGCAAGCAGAGTACAACTGAAGTGCGGAAAAGTAAATGGGCCAGAATACAAACCCAAACTGAAAGTAAAGTACAACTCGAAAAGGGAAAAACAGCAACTGAAAAGTAAAGGCCGCTACTCCGTGCTGTCCACTGGAAAATCCCACCTGAAGGGTGGGTACAGATAGCTCCTCTGCTCCACGGGTCCCACCGTCCGCTCCGTGCTCGTTCCGCCCAGTGGTCCACCTCCGGGTACCGTCCCGCTCCGCAAACCTCAGCTAAGGTCAACGCTGTCCGTCGTCTGCAACCAACACAACGTAGTGCGGGCGAAGCCCGTGCAGGGGTGAGTATAAGCTACTCAGTAGGGTCCCCGAGACCCCTGAAGGTCTCTCAAAATCCACAAAGGATAAACCACGAAGCAAAGTACAATCACGAAGTAACAACCAACACTGCTTAGGTATATGCCCATACATATACCTAAGTCATCAATTCAAATACGCTCCAACCTCCGAGCCCAAGTATAACTCAGTCCACGCAGGAAAGTATACGTATTCCACAAAGGAAAGTAACAGGATTCAGCTCACACAGGTATACTTCTTCAGGGACGATAAAGATGATCACTGATCCATCTAAGTCGTCGGACCCACGAAGGATCGATAGGTAACTAACCCCCGCAAGACCCACACAGGATCGGGCTCACACAGAACCTGTAGGCGCTGGCTCACACAGAACCGCTGAGCGCAAGGACCCACACAGGATCGGGCTCACACAGAACCTGTAGCACTGATCCATGTAGGATCGCTGAGTGCTGTAGTCGTCGTCGTCGAATCCACACAGGATCTCTGTACTGTCGTCGTCGAATCCACACAGGATCTCTGTACTGTCGTCGTCGCAGTCACAGTAGCAGTCGTAGCAGTAGAACAGTCGCAGCCAGCACTAGGGTTCCCGCACACAGCAAGCTCGTACGGAGGGTCCGCTCCACGAGCCGAGAGGCTGATACATCAACTGTCACGAAGACCGAAGTTGATGTATCCAAAAGTTCCGTATCGTCAACAGGAACTCAACGCAACAGACGGCGCGTCGATCGGACGCCCGGTCTGAGAGTTATTGGCATTTTTGTCTCCGGGGCCCGGTTGGTTTTTAAGGCAAAACCAACCCGACCGTACTCCACCTGCGTCCAAACCTCGGGCGGAGTATGCCAAAAGATCCGTCTCACTAAGAGGAACACTACGCGACTGACGGCACGTCAATCGGACGTCCGTAGCTCAAGATATGAGCGTTTTCGCTCCGAAGGCCCGGTTGGTTTCGTGAATGAACCAACCCGGCCGAACTCAAAGTAACCCGAAACCTTGAGTGCGATATACCGAAATGATCGTCTCGATCCAAGGATCGCGTTGCCGCAGACGGTTCGTCATTCGGAGGTCCGAGGCTCAAGTTATGAGCCAAAAACCTAATCTGGTCCGAAACGGGGGGGTCCGGGTCCGGGCCGACCCGGCCCGACCCCCCCCCCTTGGGTGGCGCGGCGGCCGGCGGCGGCGGCCGGCGGCGGCGGACGGCGGCGGCGGGCCACGTGGCGGCGGCGGGCCGCGTGGCGGCGGCGGCCGCGTGGCGCGGCGGCGGCGGGCCACGTGGCGGCGGCGGGCCGCGTGGCGGCGGCGGCGGGCCGCGCTGGCGGCGACGGACCGCGCTGGCGGCGGTGGCCGCGACTCACGCGGGGGGCTAAGCCCCCGCCCTTCCGAAGGCGGCGCGGCTTTGCCGCGCCGTTTGAGACAAAACGGCCCCCGCAAATGGGGGCCGGTTGAGTAAAACCGGGGGGGCTTTGCCCCCCCCCTCCTTAAAAGAACCGCCCCCTCATTAAGAGGGGGGTCTTGATGGACCGGCCGGGGGTTTAAACCCCCGGTTTTTATGACATCCGGCCGGCCTGCTGGCCGGCCGGTTTTTACCAACGGGACCGGAATTTCCGGTCCCGCCCTTGACTTCCGACGCCGGCGGCCCGGCCGCCGGTCTTTCCTTCCGCCGCGGCCCGGAACCGGCCGCGGTCTCCTCATCTCACCGCGGCCCGGAACCGGCCGCGGTGTTCGTCGTCCGGCGCGGTGCGACGGCACCGCGCCCCTTTCGCCGTGCCAAGAATCCTCCCAACGCGGCGTGTCGGCGTCGCGGTCTTGAAGTCTCTCCTCGGCGAAGCGCGACGGTATTGCGGAAATCATAAGCATGTTCATCCGCGTGGTGCGACGGCACCACGCCTCTTGCTTCCACCCGCAAATCAACATGAACGAAGGAGGGGGTTTCGGCCGTGTTCGTGCGGTCCGACTCCCCTCGCGTTAACAAATAACATAACTAAAAAGTCTCACGTTTAGTCATGCTAAAATCCACGATTCAGGAATGGAATAAAATAATTAATAAAAACATCCCCTACCTCGGGTTTGAGATTCAAAGAAATCCTCTACGTTCCGCGGAAGACGGCGTCGCGGAATTCAGGCGTCGCGGTCGTCGTTCGTCAAATCCGTTGACGAAGATTTACGTCCGATGCGACACGTTGTTGGCGGATCTTCGTTTGCCGACGAAGAAGGTCCGAAGAGGAAGCAGAGGTCCGAAGATACTGGGTCTCTGAGTCGATGATCCTTGACGAAGTGTTGTCGTTCTTCGTCGAGGATGAAGACGTTCTTCGTTCTTCGTCAGAGCTTGAAGATGAGAAGGCTCTCCAAAGGCAAACAAAGAACCCTAAATAAAATAAGACTACCTCTTATTTTATTAACACAACACAAAAGAATTTCAAAATTTGAAATTCAAAAAGGGCTTTAACTTCCTTAATTAAATAAGGGTAACGTAGGCCAATTAATTGGGGGTTAAGAACGTTGAGAGAAAAAGAAAAGTCTTAGGGGTTCGTGTGGGCCCCACCACACTTAATCCTCCCAAGGGAGGTTAAGTGGGTGTGGGTCCCACTTCCAACCCCCTTAGGTAGGTTTTCTTTAATAAGTTAAAAATAAAATTTGTTTTACACAATTTTATTTAACTTAATTGAAAAACCCCAAAACGTATCTTTCAACCCGCAACAAACGCAACTCCCGAAAAGGTCTCATTAAGCGAAAATCGGCACTGCGAGTTCATCGGTGCCCTCGGATTTCAATTCCGAGCACCGGATCAAAAGTTAGGAATTCCCGCTCGTTCGTTCACTGAACGTACCCGAGCCAAACTTCGGAAATTAATTCCGGGCACTCAGGGCCTCGGAATCAGGTGCCGTCTGAAACCGCGCTCTTGTAAAAATCCAAAGAAAATTAAGAAAAAAAAATTTCCCTTGAATTTTACGGTTTTTACATTACTCCCACCTCAGGGCTTTACGTCCCCGTAAAGATACAACAAAAACTAGGGGAACAAATGAGGGTACTGAGCACGCATCTGAGCCTCCCGCTCCCAAGTGCTCTCCTGGAGATTCCCGTGCTGCCATCTGATGCGCACAAGAGGAATCGATCGCCCACGTAGGACCCGCTCCTGTCGATCCTCTATCTCCACCGGGACCTCCGTAAAAGTCGCCCCATCGTCAACGTCAAGCTCCCCATGGTCAAAGATGTGCGTCGGGTCGTGCACGTATCTCCTCAGCTGGGATACGTGAAAGACGTCGTGCACCCGGTGCAACTGAGGTGGTAGAGCCAGGCGATAAGCCACCTCGCCAATCCTGCTGAGAATCTGAAAAGGTCCGATGAAGCGCGGAGATAACTTGCCGCCTCGGCCAAATCTCCGAATACCACGTCGAGGTGAGACCCGCAAGAAGACGTGGTCGCCATCCTCAAACTCTAGTGGTCTCCGCCTCCTGTCAGCATATGACTTCTGCCGGCTCTGAGCTGTCCTCATCCGCTCCTGGATGACCTGGACCTTCTCTGTCGTGGCCTGGACCATCTCCGGTCCCACTAGTGCTGACTCCCCTGGGTCTGTCCAGCACAAAGGAGATCTACATGGTCGGCCGTACAACGCCTCGTACGGTGCCATCCCGATGGTGGAGTGGTAGCTGTTGTTGTACGCGAACTCCACCAAGGGTAGGTGGTCCTCCCAGCTACGACCAAAGTCGAGGACACATGCGCGGAGCATGTCCTCGAGAGTCTGAATGGTCCTCTCCGTCTGACCATCCGTCTGCGGGTGAAAGGCTGTGCTAAGACGTAGCTGCGTCCCGAACGCCTCCTGTAACCCCTTCCAAAGCCGGGAAGTAAAGCGGGCATCTCGATCGGAAACGATAGATGATGGCACGCCGTGGAGCCGCACAATCTCCTGAACGTAGAGACGTCCCAAGCTCTCCACCGAGCCCTGCTCTCTGATGGGTAAGAAGTGTGCCGACTTGGTGAGTCGGTCAACAATCACCCAGATGGAGTCGTGACCTCTGGAAGTGCGTGGAAGTCCAGTCACGAAGTCCATAGATATGCCATCCCACTTCCACTCCGGAACCTCCAAGGGCTGTACCAAGCCTGCTGGTACCTGATGCTCAGCCTTCACCTGCTGACAGGTAAGGCATCGAGAAACGAACTCTGCTACAGCTTTCTTCATGCCCGGCCACCAGTGCTGTCGTCTGAGGTCCTGGTACATCTTTGCCACTCCTGGATGTACCGCTAAAGGAGAAGTGTGAAACTCCCTCAGCACTTCCTCTCGCAAGGCGACTGGTACCATGGTACGTCCTCTGAAAAGGATGTCGTGCTCTGCTCCAAGGGAGAAACCATCAGGTGTCTGTCCCGAGGATATCTGTGCACGCCGTGTCTCACAGTCAGCGTCCCCATGCTGTGCCTCCCTGACTCGCTGCAGTAGTGGAGGAGTGACTGTGAGAGACTGTAGAAAGGCTGCTTCATCTCTATCCACGAAGGATATCTGCAAAGAGGCTAGCTGCTCCGTCGCCTCCTCAAGTAGTTGAATGCCCGTCCTCCTGCTGAGGGCATCAGCTACTACGTTCCCCTTCCCAGGAGTATAGACTATCTCAAAGTCATAGTCCTGGAGGAACTCGAGCCATCGTCGCTGTCTCAGGTTCAGGTCCTTCTGCGAGAAGATATACCTGAGACTCTGATGATCGGAAAAGACCGTAAAGCGCTCGCCCATCAGATAGTGTCGCCATGTCTTCAGAGCGAAGACCACTGCTGCTAACTCCAGGTCATGGGTAGCGTAGTTCTGCTCATGCGGTCTCAACTGTCGTGATCCATAGGCGATCACTGCCCGCTCCTGCATCAGAACACATCCGAGTCCGGTCCCTGATGCATCGCAGTAGACCACGTACCCTACTCCCTCCTCAGGCAACCTCAAGATAGGTGCGCTAGTCAATCTCTGCCTCAGCTCCTCGAAGCTCTGCTGACAACTGTCTGACCACACGAAGGGTTTCCCCTTCTTCGTCAACGCTGTGAGTGATGCCGCAACTCTGGAGAAGTTCGGCACAAATCTCCGATAGTATCCAGCTAGTCCCAAGAAACTCCGAACCTCAGTCACGCTCCTGGGTGGCTCCCATGCTAACACAGCCTCAATCTTCGCGGGATCCACTGCAACTCCCGCCTCAGAGATTACGTGTCCCAAAAAGTGGACCTCACGTATCCAGAACTGGCACTTCGAGAGCTTACCATAAAGCTGGTGCTCTCGGAGTGTGTCAAGGACAACTCGCAAGTGATAGGCGTGCTCCTCCTCTGTCGTAGAGTAAATCAGAATGTCGTCGATGAAGACCACGACAAACCGATCGAGGTATGGCTGAAAGATCCTGTTCATGAGAGCCATGAACACTGCTGGAGCATTGGTTACACCGAAAGGCATAACCAAGAACTCATAGTGGCCATACCGACATCTGAAGGCCGTCTTCTGCACATCCTCGTCTCTGACTCTGAGCTGATGATAGCCTGACCTGAGGTCTATCTTCGAGAACCACCGTGCTCCCTTGAGCTGATCAAAGAGGTCATCAATCCTCGGTAGCGGATACTTGTTCCTCACTGTCACCTGGTTCAGGCGACGATAGTCAACACAAAGTCGCAAGCTTCCGTCCGCCTTCTTGGCGAACAAAATCGGGGAAGCCCAGGGTGAAACACTGGGTCGGATGAATCCCTTGCCCTGCAAGTCCTCCAACTGTACCCGTAGCTCTCGAAGCTCGGCGGGGGCCATCCGATATGCTGGAGTGGATATCGGGGCTGTCCCGGGGTACAAGTCAATATAAAAGTCTACCTCTCTGCGAGGAGGTAGCCCTGGAACATCGTCGGGAAAAACGTCCGCATACTGATCCACCACTGCAGGAAAACCAGGACTCCGCACGTCAACTGCTCCAAGGATAAGGCTAGCCAACTGATGAGTGATGGGCTGTCCTCTCCTCCGCGGAAGTCCATCCTGTGCTGCTAAGGCTCCCTTCTCGCCGGTGAAGGTGAACCTGCTCCCGTCGGTGCGTACACATCGCACCTTGCGCCTAAAACAGTCAATCTGTGCATGGACCGTGGACAGCCAATCCATGCCCAAGATGACGTCGTAAGGCCTCGACGCTGCTACAAGAAGATCCCAGCCGAAGCTCTCGCCTCCTAGAGTAAGCTCACACTGCCGGCACCAGTGCGTGATCGTCGAGTCTGCTCCCGTAGGAGTCTCTAGCCGTAAGGATCGAGCCAACGGCTCTGTCGGAATCTCCGAGCTCCGAACAAGGGCAGCGGCTATGAAAGAATGACTCGCTCTTGTGTCTATAAGAACTGCAGCAAGGGTGGAATAGACACAGATAGTACCTCGAATCATCTCAGGTGCGCCGTGGTCGTAGGCCTCTGCTGCCTGGAGCTGTGCCTGTCGCTGCCCGCCAGCTCCCTGTGGTCGGGGTGGACCTCCTGGTGGTGGTGGTGGTAGAGCCTCAAAGCGTCGGCCACCACCAGCTGCTCGTCCAGCTCCTCTGCCTCGTCCGCCTCCTCCCTGCGGACCGCCACGGTCGACCCTCTGCCTCTGCCTCGGTGGTCCATCTACTGACTGCTGCTCCTCGGCACGGCGGGTCGGGCAGTCACGAGCCATGTGGCCCTGTCCGCCGCACGAGTAGCACTGCCTGCCTCTCGGAAGACTGGCTCCGCGCTGTGTGCCCCGCACTGCTGAGCCAGTGCCCTGAGATCGTCTGCCTGAAGGTCTGGTCTGTCTGGACCCCTGAGTCATCCGTCGACTGCCTGCTGCAGATGACTCTGCCACGTGCCGCCCTGCGGTGGGTCGCTGTGCTGGTGTAGACTCAGCAAGGAAGCTCTCGATCAGAAGAGCCCGCTCCAGTACTCCTGTCTGAGTCGGTATGCTGAGGGAGATCAGCGATGCCCTGATCTCGTGTCTCAAACCCTGCTCGAAGGTCCGGGCCCGGAAGAATGGGTCCCGTACCATGTCGGTCGAGTAGCGCGAGAGATCGGTAAATCTCGCCGAGTACTGGGCGACCGTCATGCTGCCCTGCCGCAGCTGTAGAAGCTCCTGGATACGCACCGCTCGAAGGGTGGCCGGGACGAACTCAGAGCGGAAGAGGCTCTCGAAGTCCGTCCAGAGTAGAGATGCCTCATCGTGCACCTGGAGCATCAGGCTCCACCATCGTCCTGCTGCTGCGTGTAGTAGGCTCGCAGCGAGGATCACCATGAGGTCTGCTGGTGTCCTCACTAGCCTAAACACTCGAACCACTGCCTCCAGCCAGTCCTCTGCTGCCTGGGGATCCGTCTCCCCGCGAAACCTGGGCGGTCGCTGTCGCTGAAACTCATGCAGTGCGCTGAGGCGACGTGCATCGTCAGCGGCTGCTGCTGGAAGCATCGGGGGCTCGGCGGGTAAAGCTACCGCCGGTGCCACTACTGGAAAAGGGCCCTGCACCGAGGCCTCGTCGCTCGGTGGGCTGTCGTCTCGCTCGACCATCGGAACCCTAGCTGGCTGTCGTCGTGGGGCCATCCTGAAAAGGAGATCAAGAGTGCCATAGTCAGAACAGTATACCTGGTGAGCTGAATTAAGTAATCACAAAGAAAACTTGAGACTTTCATTAAGCAGATCAGTATACCCGGTGAGCTGACACAAGTAATCACAAAGAAAACTTTGAAACACACACGCAATCAATGTTTCCGTGCATTAAGTCGGAAATCAGAAGTCAGGGTCCTGGTGTATGGATACGTCGGCCGCCGCACCAACACTGGACTCCCTGGACTGATAACCACACTCAATACGCTAAACATTATTGCTTCACATAGAAAAGATCAGAGTTCGCGGTAGAACCGAACTCCTCTGATACCAATTTGTCACGACCCGCCCTCGGGGTCCGTGCCGTGACTACCCCAAGCCCGCCTTCCATAGGCCAGGGGCTGGCGACTAGCACCAAGGCGTAGATCCCAGCAAATTGGGAAGGCATTGCCTTTGAAAAGTAAACACACACCACAGAGTAAACAAGCGGAAAGTAAACACTAAGCAAGCAGAGTACAACTGAAGTGCGGAAAAGTAAATGGGCCAGAATACAAACCCAAACTGAAAGTAAAGTACAACTCGAAAAGGGAAAAACAGCAACTGAAAAGTAAAGGCCGCTACTCCGTGCTGTCCACTGGAAAATCCCACCTGAAGGGTGGGTACAGATAGCTCCTCTGCTCCACGGGTCCCACCGTCCGCTCCGTGCTCGTTCCGCCCAGTGGTCCACCTCCGGGTACCGTCCCGCTCCGCAAACCTCAGCTAAGGTCAACGCTGTCCGTCGTCTGCAACCAACACAACGTAGTGCGGGCGAAGCCCGTGCAGGGGTGAGTATAAGCTACTCAGTAGGGTCCCCGAGACCCCTGAAGGTCTCTCAAAATCCACAAAGGATAAACCACGAAGCAAAGTACAATCACGAAGTAACAACCAACACTGCTTAGGTATATGCCCATACATATACCTAAGTCATCAATTCAAATACGCTCCAACCTCCGAGCCCAAGTATAACTCAGTCCACGCAGGAAAGTATACGTATTCCACAAAGGAAAGTAACAGGATTCAGCTCACACAGGTATACTTCTTCAGGGACGATAAAGATGATCACTGATCCATCTAAGTCGTCGGACCCACGAAGGATCGATAGGTAACTAACCCCCGCAAGACCCACACAGGATCGGGCTCACACAGAACCTGTAGGCGCTGGCTCACACAGAACCGCTGAGCGCAAGGACCCACACAGGATCGGGCTCACACAGAACCTGTAGCACTGATCCATGTAGGATCGCTGAGTGCTGTAGTCGTCGTCGTCGAATCCACACAGGATCTCTGTACTGTCGTCGTCGAATCCACACAGGATCTCTGTACTGTCGTCGTCGCAGTCACAGTAGCAGTCGTAGCAGTAGAACAGTCGCAGCCAGCACTAGGGTTCCCGCACACAGCAAGCTCGTACGGAGGGTCCGCTCCACGAGCCGAGAGGCTGATACATCAACTGTCACGAAGACCGAAGTTGATGTATCCAAAAGTTCCGTATCGTCAACAGGAACTCAACGCAACAGACGGCGCGTCGATCGGACGCCCGGTCTGAGAGTTATTGGCATTTTTGTCTCCGGGGCCCGGTTGGTTTTTAAGGCAAAACCAACCCGACCGTACTCCACCTGCGTCCAAACCTCGGGCGGAGTATGCCAAAAGATCCGTCTCACTAAGAGGAACACTACGCGACTGACGGCACGTCAATCGGACGTCCGTAGCTCAAGATATGAGCGTTTTCGCTCCGAAGGCCCGGTTGGTTTCGTGAATGAACCAACCCGGCCGAACTCAAAGTAACCCGAAACCTTGAGTGCGATATACCGAAATGATCGTCTCGATCCAAGGATCGCGTTGCCGCAGACGGTTCGTCATTCGGAGGTCCGAGGCTCAAGTTATGAGCCAAAAACCTAATCTGGTCCGAAACGGGGGGGTCCGGGTCCGGGCCGACCCGGCCCGACCCCCCCCCTTGGGTGGCGCGGCGGCCGGCGGCGGCGGCCGGCGGCGGCGGACGGCGGCGGCGGGCCACGTGGCGGCGGCGGGCCGCGTGGCGGCGGCGGCCGCGTGGCGCGGCGGCGGCGGGCCACGTGGCGGCGGCGGGCCGCGTGGCGGCGGCGGCGGGCCGCGCTGGCGGCGACGGACCGCGCTGGCGGCGGTGGCCGCGACTCACGCGGGGGGCTAAGCCCCCGCCCTTCCGAAGGCGGCGCGGCTTTGCCGCGCCGTTTGAGACAAAACGGCCCCCGCAAATGGGGGCCGGTTGAGTAAAACCGGGGGGGCTTTGCCCCCCCCCTCCTTAAAAGAACCGCCCCCTCATTAAGAGGGGGGTCTTGATGGACCGGCCGGGGGTTTAAACCCCCGGTTTTTATGACATCCGGCCGGCCTGCTGGCCGGCCGGTTTTTACCAACGGGACCGGAATTTCCGGTCCCGCCCTTGACTTCCGACGCCGGCGGCCCGGCCGCCGGTCTTTCCTTCCGCCGCGGCCCGGAACCGGCCGCGGTCTCCTCGTCTCACCGCGGCCCGGAACCGGCCGCGGTGTTCGTCGTCCGGCGCGGTGCGACGGCACCGCGCCCCTTTCGCCGTGCCAAGAATCCTCCCAACGCGGCGTGTCGGCGTCGCGGTCTTGAAGTCTCTCCTCGGCGAAGCGCGACGGTATTGCGGAAATCATAAGCATGTTCATCCGCGTGGTGCGACGGCACCACGCCTCTTGCTTCCACCCGCAAATCAACATGAACGAAGGAGGGGGTTTCGGCCGTGTTCGTGCGGTCCGACTCCCCTCGCGTTAACAAATAACATAACTAAAAAGTCTCACGTTTAGTCATGCTAAAATCCACGATTCAGGAATGGAATAAAATAATTAATAAAAACATCCCCTACCTCGGGTTTGAGATTCAAAGAAATCCTCTACGTTCCGCGGAAGACGGCGTCGCGGAATTCAGGCGTCGCGGTCGTCGTTCGTCAAATCCGTTGACGAAGATTTACGTCCGATGCGACACGTTGTTGGCGGATCTTCGTTTGCCGACGAAGAAGGTCCGAAGAGGAAGCAGAGGTCCGAAGATACTGGGTCTCTGAGTCGATGATCCTTGACGAAGTGTTGTCGTTCTTCGTCGAGGATGAAGACGTTCTTCGTTCTTCGTCAGAGCTTGAAGATGAGAAGGCTCTCCAAAGGCAAACAAAGAACCCTAAATAAAATAAGACTACCTCTTATTTTATTAACACAACACAAAAGAATTTCAAAATTTGAAATTCAAAAAGGGCTTTAACTTCCTTAATTAAATAAGGGTAACGTAGGCCAATTAATTGGGGGTTAAGAACGTTGAGAGAAAAAGAAAAGTCTTAGGGGTTCGTGTGGGCCCCACCACACTTAATCCTCCCAAGGGAGGTTAAGTGGGTGTGGGTCCCACTTCCAACCCCCTTAGGTAGGTTTTCTTTAATAAGTTAAAAATAAAATTTGTTTTACACAATTTTATTTAACTTAATTGAAAAACCCCAAAACGTATCTTTCAACCCGCAACAAACGCAACTCCCGAAAAGGTCTCATTAAGCGAAAATCGGCACTGCGAGTTCATCGGTGCCCTCGGATTTCAATTCCGAGCACCGGATCAAAAGTTAGGAATTCCCGCTCGTTCGTTCACTGAACGTACCCGAGCCAAACTTCGGAAATTAATTCCGGGCACTCAGGGCCTCGGAATCAGGTGCCGTCTGAAACCGCGCTCTTGTAAAAATCCAAAGAAAATTAAGAAAAAAAAATTTCCCTTGAATTTTACGGTTTTTACAAAAACTATCATCATAGGTCATGGTACATTTTGGTCACACCTGGGTGTACCGCCCACTTCGAGGCATGAAATCCACACATTAGATCCCCTCACATGATTGTAGGTGCAACAACCCAATTCTTTATGTATATGATCTCATCTTTATCTATCAACCAATATCAAGGTGCATTCACACCTTTAATGATTTCCCTCAAAGTTAAACATTTTATATCCTCATACTATTTTTCCCTGATTCATCTCAAAAGTTTCGACTCTAATGATACTGATATGGGAGTCATCTTATCCTGAATCTCTTGAACCACCACATGCATCTCATCCAATAAATTCATCAACCTACACTCATCACTAGACTCATATACCACCTGAGTCTAAGTTTTCCTAGTCAAAGATTCATCCACTTTATTTCCCTTCCCATACATATATGCTGGTTTGAGATCAAACAAATACATATACTCAACCCATCTCAACTAATAAAGATTCAAATATTTCTATTAAAATATATACCTTAAGCTCTTATGATCTGTAAAAACTGTAAACTTTTTCCCAAAAGATAGTGTCTCCAACACTTTATAGAATAAACCACTATAGACAAATTGAAGTCATGTGTAGGTTAGTTCTGTTCATGTGGCATCAACTACCTTGACCCATACACCACAACTCGATCTCCTTGCATCAACATAGATCCAAGTCCGATTCCAGAAGCAACACAATATACCATGCACTCCTCTCCTAGGTTAGGTAGGATCAATATTGGTGTTGTTTTCAAATGCTTCTTTAGCTCCTGGAAGTAATTATTGCATGCTTACAAACATTCAAACTTTATCCATTTCTTGGTCAATCCCTAGAACAGCACTACCACAAAGAAAAAGTCCTTGATGAATCTTCGATAATATACAACTAACCCCAGAAAGCTATGGATATCGAACACATTCTTGGGTTTCTCCCAAGAAACCACTGCTTGAACCTTCTATGGGTCCACTGATACACTTTCCTCTAAGATTATGTGTCCTAATAAGTATACATGATCAATCCAAAATTTTCACTTAGGTAGTTTGGGGTATAGTCGATTCTCTCTTAGTATACTCAGAATGATGTCAAGATGTTGGGCATGATCTTCATGAGACTTGAAGTACACCAAGATTTCATCTACAAATACTACAACAAACTGATCTAGGTATGGGTGGAATATTTTGTTCATCAAGTCCATAAACACTGCTGGTGTTTTCATCAACCCAAATAGAATTATGACGAACTCATATAGGTCATACCTACTTCTAAAATTATACCTTGGTATATCATAAGTCTGAAATCTCAGCTGATGATACCATGATCTCAAGTCAATCTTTGAGAATACACAAGCTCCCTACAACTGGTCAAATAGATCATCGATATGTGGAAGAGGATATTAATTCTTTATTTTTACCTTGTTTAACTTCTAGTAATCAACACATAAGAAAAAACTCCCATCATCCTTGTTTGAAAACAAAATGGTTAATCCCAAGGTGATGTACTCAGATGGATAAAACTTTTATCCTCTAACTCCTCTAGCTGAGTCTTGATCTCTTGAATCTCTATTGGTGTCATTATATATGGTGGAATGGATACTAGCTCATCCCTTAACATGAGATCAATAGTGAATTTCACAACTATCTTAGATGGCAGTCCTGATAAGTCTTTAGGAAACACATCCTAAAAAAATTCCAATACTGGTGAAAATACATCAGGTTTCACACATACTTCATCCAGTAATAAACTAGAAACCTGGGCTATGAGCTCTCCTAATTGCTGAGTGATTAGTCTCGCTCGACCTACTTGAATATCCCACTCCTCATGGTGAATGTAATGGTCACCCTTAGAAGACGTAAAAATCACTCTTCTATAGTAATAGTCTATGCTGGCTCGGTATGTGACTAGCCAATCCATACCCATAATTAGGTCAAAGCCTGTTATGTCAAGAATATAGAGATTCGGGAGGAAATGATACTCCCTGATCTCAAGAGAACATCCCTTGAACAAATAGATGTCTCTATACCTCACTCCCAATGGTATATAGATATTAATTAACCTACTCATAAAGTTCACCACTAGGCTTATACCATTAACAAGTTTTTCAGATATAAAAGAATGATAGGTACCAATATCAAATAAGGCACTAGCTAATGTAGAATCTGCAAGAATAGTACCTTTCACTATCGATGGTCCATCCTCTCTATCCAAAAGTGTAGGTTGCACCGCATAAAACTTCCCTACCCCTATTCCTTATGATACAATTTGACTCCCTTGAGTTTCACCACTTTGTTGATATGGTAACTCTGTCCCAAAATCAACATGCCCACTGCCTCTACCACCTTGGCTAGTAGAACTCTAGCTGTCAGACTGATATGGTGTAGAAGATCCCCTTCCCACAACCTGGTTCTATCAAACTCCTCCATCACTAACTCTTAGTCATGTGTTCCTATAGAACCTCTATAGATGGCCCATTTTTTCTACAAGATCGAAAATCTAGTGGTGGTCAGGGACAATGTTTCTGGAAGTGTCTCGGCTTACAACACTGGTGTAAAATCACTTGGGTAAGATCCGGAGTGATTGATCCCCCTGAATGTCCACTCTAATTCCAAATTCTCTGGATAAATTCTCATTACAATGCTTTCTACTCTTGGAAGTCACACCCCATGTTCATCTAATAGCAACCACTTGTCCTACACTGGAAACCTCTATCAAGCTCCCTTCATATATGAGATCCTAATCCACCACCTCATCAAACTTTTTTAATCAAAATAGGTTAACTTGGGAATTAATCTCACACTTAATTCCATACTAAAAGTGTCTCACCATAGTTGTCTCATATCCAGACAACACTAGAGAAAAGCACTATAGGTATGTAAATAATCCAGCATAGTCCATCATGGACATGCTCCCCTGAATTAGCCACATGAAGTCCACTACTCTCTTCTATCTTAGCATCTCTAAATAAAATTTCTCCAAGAACCTCTCCAAGAATTCCTTCCATAACATACTATCAATCTATCTGTTCCACACCTGAATTTCCCACTAGTGCTTCATTGATCCTCATATCATATAAGCATCCAACTTGGCCCTCCTCTTAAAGGGGGTCTCCAAATGGTCGAGTATCATCTCAAAGGACTAAGCCTAGAAATAAACTCTCTTGGGTCCAATATCTCTAGTAAAATTCAAAGGGTGATACAACTAAAACTCCCTTATAAAGTCTTTAATGCTCTTCACAACTCACCCTAGGTCTCTTTCCATGAATTTAATGAAGTGAGTGAAGTTCTCTTGAAATGTATCCCCTGCTTTTTCACTCAGTGCTATTGGTGCCTCAGGTTCCACCACTGGAGGATCATCCACCGCCATGTCCTTTGGTTGTACCCTCAACAAGAATCATCATTGAGGAATAACTATACAATACCAAACACACATCATAGAACTCATAACATAATTGTATCAAATTTATGTAAGAGAAATAATCACAATAATATTTTTCCCTAAATCTCACCACATGGTCAAGACCGAGGTGTTATCACTACCCTTAACCATCTATACTCCTAGGTCTTGGTTATCTAATGGAATCCTCATTATCACGTCAAGTTTCACATTATACACCCATTTATTCACAATTTACATATTTTTATCATTCTCAATTCATATTCGACACCATTATCAATTCAATTTCATTAGAAAGTAAAAATAGCACAAGTTCAACAACTTACCCAAAACTCATCTTCCAATGTGTGCCTAAAATAATTCATGTCACAAAATAATCCTGAGTGCCTAGAATGATGCATGAATAATTGATTCTCATGCCATTATGATCCATGAGTCAATTCTCAACAATTTCAAAAACAACAATCACATCACACAATAAGTGTATCACCCAAGGTGAAATAATATTCAACTGTAACAAAAAAAAGCAATAACAACAATCCCACCCAAGTGCTTGGGTTTTCCCCTATACATGGGTTTTCAACTCCCATATATGAGCTCATAACCAAGACTATACTCTTCCTAGTGTCTTATCTACCTTTCCCTATATAGTAAGACAAAATAAGAAGAAAATAAAATTGGACCCCTAATACCACTTTGTCATGTCCTGGCCCGGGTTCCACACACCATTTCCCTGAGTCGGTCAATCACATGACCTCAAACACGCCTCCTTGTATGTTAGAGGCTAAAGACTAGTAGCGAGGGTCTGATAAGTCATTCATGGGGAGACTATACCCTCTTTGATTAGATTAATACACTTATGGAAATAAATAAACTATAGTGGAAGCATATATAACCATAAACAATTCCATATCTCAAGATAATCAATGCAGGAAATACAATATCCAACTGAAACCAAAAACATTCCATGCTAGGTATGATTCAAGTGTCAAAAATGAAAACTGAAAAAAAAGACACTAACGACTCCCAAATGGGTCTTGAACCACATCTGGTTCCCTCATCCAATATTCATCCCCAAATTAGCTATCTAACCTTGGGCCTTTTACCTTAGCCTATCCTGCAACAATAAAATCTATTTGGGTACTGATCAGGAGGCCTGAGTAGGGTGTGAGTATAACTTAGTAGGCCACCACCAATGATGTATAAAAAAGATCTAGTCAATAACAAGTTTATTAAGTTGTATAAAGAAATAATTATTATGCATAATTAAACTATTATCACGTTATAAATTAATCTTTATTAAAGCACATAGACCACCAAGTTCCTGAGGACACACGTACGTCAATACCTACTCTGGCCTGCACCGGGTCTAAACCATGTTACATATTCAAATCACAATTCACTTAAACAAATGGGATTTCATTATAAATTTTATTTCACTTCCATTATTACGGTCACTTAGAACCATAGTCTAATGTCAATGTTTTGGTTATAGAATTCCATTTTTAGCACCCCATTTATCAATCCTACATATTTACCATGGGTATAAAACATCATGTCTATCACCCCAAATATAAATCATGTATATGCATCATGGGAATAGAACATCATGTCCATCACCAAAATTCTCAATCATGCACATATAACATTGGTATAGATCATAATTTTTAACACCCCATTTATCAACCATATAGATAGATCTATCATTGGCATAGATCATCATGTCTTGCACCCCATTTTTCAACTATACATGTATATCATTGGCGTAGATCATTGTGTCTAACACCCTATTTATTAACCATACATTTATATCATTATTTAATTGGATTATATCATTATGTCTAATACCCCATTTACCAACCATGATTAAACAATTTTTGGTATTAATTAATTCTTGTGCATGATTTCCTGCACAGGGGTGCACAATTTTCCCTAACAGTGCAACAACCATGAAACTATTATTTTATGGATGTATGGTTTCTCATTTTAGAGTTCATGGTTTGACAAACAATGTTCCAGCCATGCAAACCCACACTGTCCAAGGTTTCATGGTTTACTAGGCTGGGGCGCACGATTTGCTCTAATCGTGCACCAACCATGCACAACCCATTTTTCTTCCATTTTTCTAAAAATTATCCAAAAGACACCCCAAAGTACCACCCAAACAAAAAGTAATAAAATTTAAACAAAATATTACCAATAAACAAGTTTGAGACAACTCCAAAAAAATTTAGGATCTTACAATCGGAAAGTGACGGGTGGTCCTAGAATTATATAGTCCTCCAATGCATAGGGTAATGTTTTATTTTCATGAGATTCCATGTATGGTTCTTGGGAGGTTATCCTAAGCACACTATATTATGTTTTCTTAGTGTTTATCCTTGAATCTTTTTAAGATTCCATGTTTTAAGTTGTTGTTTCAGTCCTATATTTCCTTTAATCTATCATTATATCATGCCTCATTATTCAAGATTATGATTATCACCTCTCTTATATTACCTTAATATACATCTTGTATCACATGTACTACTTTAACTTGTATTGATATTCATTTATTCCCTTATTTTTCTTTATATCTCACCCATTTATTATGTACGTCCTCAAGTTATCCCATGGACTTTTAAAAGAATGATGGAATTTTAAGAGCATGTTAAGGAAGTTTTAAATAATATCATTGTATTTCTATTTAAAGTTGTTATGTTATGTACCTAATTTACCAAATACACTAGGTTTCACAATATTCTGGTATTTTATAATGTGTACCTTTATGTAATCAATCATGAATTAAGGTGTATTAAAGATAAGGGTTGTCATAATGTATATGCATAAGTGTTCCACATAAATCATACATTATAAGGATTTATTTCATAAATTTTAACCCCTTGATTAAGGAGTGTGTTTTACATTCATATAAATACCCAATAAATTAAGGATAATCATAACTAGGTGAATACCTTTGAATGGAAATGGAAATGGGTATTCACTATAAAAATGTTTGGCATGGGAAATCATAGGATGATTTCAGCAACATAATAGGGTTACATAAAGATTCATAAAAGGGTTAAATGAGAGTAGAAAGGGTCTCTCATCACTTGGAAATCATAAGTATAGTAATAGTTATGTGTTAAAACATATCCAAACATGAAAAATTGTAAAACAAAAGGCATAATTTGAATAAGGTTCTAGAATAAATAGGAGAAGGATAGGACCCTTACCTTGATAGG
This sequence comes from Viscum album, assembly GCA_963277665.1. Lineage (NCBI taxonomy): Eukaryota > Viridiplantae > Streptophyta > Magnoliopsida > Santalales > Viscaceae > Viscum > Viscum album. Next base: position 1,438,231,775 of record OY728164.1, read on the forward strand.
GCGCTTCAAAAAGCTTGGGATGAGATTCTTAAGAGATTGGTGGAACCTTAGGAGTACTCTTAATAGGTAAGGGAAGAGTAATTTTATGATTCAAGGGTTTTAATTGAATATTAATGGGGGTTTGGTGGGTTTATATATCAAAAGAGAATATGATTCATTATTAATTTCCAAACATAGGTTTTGGACTCTATATGATAAAGTAATTAAAAACACAAACCTTCCCAAGGTTTTTCCCATGTTTTCTACAAAATTGAATTGTTTTTCATTATTTTAAAAGTTTAATAGCTTATCTCATTAAAATATACCCTTGGTGATGTATAAGTGAGTCATGTTTACAAAGAATCTATTTTAAAACCTTAAAATATAATATAGGTTTTTGAGGATTTATTAAGGGTTTATAAAATTTATAAAATGATTTAAAAAACACATTATATTATAGGGGAAATATATATTTGGTAATGGATACCTTTTAGGTCATATATTATATTACTTTTGGTTCCTTATGATGTCATAATACATACCGTATATTTATACCGTATTTATTTTTTACTCAAAAATTCCACTATCACATAAAATTATGAAAAAAATACCATTGGATAGTTTTGACATGTTAATTTAAAAAATAATATTTATTTTATCAAAATAATTCAGTAAATATGATAATTTATACTTTTAAATTAAAATACCTATTTATTGGAAAATACTAGTTTTTTTGACAATAATAGTTTTCTGACCCTCATAACAATTGCATTTGACTTATTAAAATTATATTATCATTTATATTTAATAAATATTATATAATAATTTTATTTTATTAAAATATCATTTATTTTAAAAATAATTAAATTCATCAAAAAGGGTGTCTTGATTGAAACTATATATTTCGCAAAAAAATCACTTTGTGTTTTATCGTTTCGGAATCTAATTTTTATCAGACTATTTATTTAATAATTTAAAAATTAATATTAAAAAGGGATAAATATCATCATTATTTAATTAAAATACGATATAAAAATTCATGTTGTTAGGGTTTAGATACAAATCCATTTATTACACTAGTGAATTCTCTAAGGGTAAGGTGTGCAGTGGTGTGATTTTCTTAGTGTGGTTCGGCATACATGGTTTGGGTTGTGATCTCGATTAGCTTGAAATTATACCATAAAGGGTTTTTTCATGCTTTATTTGTTGAATCATGACTTGGAATTGATCAAGGTAAAATCTAGTGATGTTATCTCCATCATAATTTCTAATAAATGATCTTTATAGGGTACGATCATACAGGTCAAGGTCATCGCTTCATTATTCTGTGTCAATTGGACTTTATCATAACCCTTTATATATACTACCAATACGATCACTATTTAATGACTATATTATCAATAGTTATGATGTTTAACGTTATTTTAAATCTAATAGGATATAACATTATAAAATAACCAAAGTAGTACGTGTGTTTTCTATAACTTCATTACTTGATAATCCATTTATTTATTCAAAAAGAGGGAATTTAATTTACAAAAGTTTGGGTCATTATATATTCTCTTGTGTTTTTCTTCCTTGTTGAACAAGTGAACTATATTTATCTTTAAAAAAGAACCCCTTTTCCTAAATTCCAAAACATGCCCTGAGTCACCAAACTGACACAAAATTAACAAATTATGGCTAAGTCCTTCCACCAAGAGTTCATATAATACCCTAATATTTTAAAATAATACTATGTATAATATCATATTGGATACGTAGTACCGAGCTTTAATAACTGTGAAATGTTATTATTTAAATATGACCATTATAACCAAGTCGTTAAATTGGAATATATGAATAGAAGTAAGCACATTATAAAATATATGTATAAATTTACTACTTGATGGAAATTTGTTGATTAATTCTTAGGAAATAATCACTCTATTTTTGGTAAAGTCATTTTATGCTTCAAAAAAACATTTTCTTCAAAAATGATTTGTATTGATTTCTATAAGATAATATTATAATTATTTTCTACCAATTTTAGAAATATTATTTGATAAAAAGGATATCATTTTTGAAATCACTATATCAAAATTATTTTAGGGTGAAATTTTGGGATTTTTTTGAAAATATTAATTTTTTAGTGAATAGTGAAAATGCCAATTTTATAGAAAAATATCATTTATTTTCAAGTATTTACAAAGTAATATTTTATTTTGAATTGGTTTTAAAATCTCATCAGTTCTTTTTTATTAAAAATAATATAATTAATTTCATTTAAATCAACATTATGCTTAATTTTGATGTAAAAATATTTTTATATTTACAAATGCATTTTTCTAGAAAAATGTTTTTTATCATGTTTTGTGGGTTTTTTTAAAAGTAATTTCTACTACTTAAAGGAAATGAATTTGATAAAATTGATTTCATATTTAGAATCAAAATTTCTAAATTTAGTAAATAGGTCAACTTTATTTTTGCTCATAAAGAATAGTAACCGTGGTAAATATTTATCACCATAGTAAAGAATAAATTGGGTTAAATATGGTTAAAACTAATGTGAAAAGGATTTAAAATCACCCTAACACTTTTCTAATCAATTGTATGAGTTTAATTCTACTAAACCCATACAATATTTGAGAATATAGAATTTTAGTGACATTTTTCCTTGATAAATACATTTATATTATTTTAAGTAAAGAATAATCCCAAAATGACACTTTTATGATTTTAATATCTATAATATGTTTCAAAAAGGATAAAAAATTCATGAATGGTTATAAATGTTTATTTTTAGGATGAATGTTTTTTTTATGAAGGTGATTTATTTGTAATTTTTAGTGATGAAATAATTACCTTAAATTCTTAAAAAATATGACACAGCACTTCTGTGAGTAGTATATATCATCATATATTTATTTATTAACGGAAAATACAAAGAGAATAGAGATAGGAAAAAGGAGAATGAGAAAATTTAAAAAACTCTAAGGTGTTCTAAAGTGATGAATCCCAAGGGCATCATTTCTAGCCAACTCATCTCCCTCCGATGGTAAAGAATTCTCACAAGGAAAGAAAATGATGTAACCTTCTTATCCTTGAATAGAGGTGAGAAAGTCGGACACCTTGTTACCCTCACACCAAATAAGAACGACCTTCATATGGATATGTAACAGGATCATTATTCTTCTAACAATGTAGGCAATGGACCATAGAGTTCCACAAGAATTTTCCAGGGACCTGTAGAGAGTTAGAGAATCTGATTCCATCACCATTAAAGCCACATTATGTTTCCTGTAAAGGATTAGACCCATAAGTATAGCCATTGATTTAGCTTTTAGGGAGTGTCTACATACATAGTATACAGAGTATGCAAGTGTAATATTTCCACAAGATTCATGAACCACACCACCTCCATGCATATTTCCCATTAAACACGATCCATTTGTGTTGAGTTTGTGACCCGAGAAGTGGGAGTTTCATCAGACCTAGTGACCCTGAGGAGGTTCATTAACTGATTGGGAAGAAGACAAGTTAGTCTGCAATAATCTTAGAGTGGGAGAATCTCTCTAGTTTTTTATGAGGTGCATCATGTCTGGAAGGAGGTTTTTTGTTTTGCTGATCAGATTCTTTCCCGAGCAGGTGCTTGAATTAAAATGAGCATTGTTTCTTGCTTTCCAAATGCACCAACACCCTACAATTAGAACAACAACTCTTTTCTACCTCTCAGGTCCTGTTTGTTACACCCCTTGAAACCAGTAATCAAGAAAGGAATGTATCATACTTATTTTCAAGCAGATACCTATAAAGTCTCCAAAAAAATTTCAAACTACACGGGCCCAGTCACCTTCATAGAATAAGTGATCTAATCTTTACTCCCATCGATCTTTGAAACACATGCAGCTTGATTACTGGTTAATTTTGGTGCGCTTGATGTTATAATTAGTGGGGATTTCATGATTTCATATCCTCCAAAAAAGAAAATTATATTTTGGTGGAACCTCCCTACACTAAAGATAATCACCCCAAGGATCGAGTTGGCTCAGAGAAGTCATCATCCTTTGAAAATATTTAGCAGAGAAAATCCCTGAAGTAGATGTCATAAAGGAACACTGGTCTGGATTATTATTAACATCAATGAGGTTTAATATGTACAGCTGGTTATTGTTCATAATAGCATCGATAAAGGTCAGGTATTCTCTAACTTGTCTTAAGGATATGTTGGTAACTGGGCATCTTGGAAAACTGAGTTCTGATCCTGCCCAGTTATGGTGATAGAAATAAATTTCTCCCTTCCCCACTATCTATCGAGCATGATTTTTTAGGTTGGAGTAATGATCTTGAATCATATACTAGAAGTATTTTTTTTAGAATCTTTCTCACCTCTACAGTAAATTCCCATAACTCTTCCCCATAGGGATCTTCCCTCGACCACCTCCCATGCGATTTTAGCTAGCATACCTTGTAGGGTTTCATAGATTTTTTTCACATTGATACCACCTTCTTGTTTTGGTATGTTCATCATCCTCCAGGATTCCCAGTGATGTTTTCCTTCCATGTTGGCATCCAAAATTAAAGACACTAAGATCCTATCAATGCTGTCAAGAACTGCTTTAGGTACTTGAATCTTAGAAAGAACATGAATCGGGATAGATGTAAGAACACTATTAACTATAGTTATTCTCCCTAAGAAAGAAAGGAACCTATTCTTACAATTTAGAATACAGATTATGATCCTACCCACTGTCTTGTCAAAGTGATGAATTCACAGACTACCTGAAGAAATAGAAGCCCTCGAATATTCATTGGGAAAACTCATCCACTGAATATCGAAGCTGATGTACAGATCACTGGTCCTCCTGGATGAACATCTGTTAGATATATAAATATTGATCTTATTATTATTGATTATCTAGTCTCTCCATTTACATTAGTCATCAAGGATCCTGATCATTCTTCAGATGGATCTCTTACTGGCATTCATGAAAATTATAGTGTCATTTTCAAACATAATATGATAGATGCAAAAGGAGAGATCCTTTCAGCGGTAGGGTAGAGTGATGCCTCTCAAGATAATCCTATTGATATTCCTAATTAGGAAATATTGAGAAAGGATAAAGATGGTGGGGTAAAAGGGATCCCCTTTCCTTAGTCCATGAGATGCTTTAAAGAATCCAAAATTCTTACCTAAGAAAGAAATAGCTAGCCACGAAGAGCTTATACATTTGAAAATGAGATCAGTGGCCCATGGGGAAAATCCCATCCGTGAAAGAACCTTAATGATGAAGTTCTACTCAATTATATCAAAGGCCTTGTCCATTTTGAGTTTTATGACCATATTTGTTCCAAGAACCTTTTTGTTAATGTTGTTAATCACTTCCTAGGTCATTTCTATAGCACCTTGAATCAGTCTACCCTTCAAAAAACGGTGTTGTTCCTATGATATTCAACCAAGAAGATGATATGATAGCATGTGGTTGATAATGCTATCAAGAAACTTATACAATAATTTGCAAAGGCTAATGGGTCTTTAATGTTTGAGGTAATGAGGGTCTTTTATTTTTGGAATGAGAACCAGGGAAGTGGAACAAGCTACACGATGTAAGCTTCCACCCATGAAGAAGTCATGTATGGACCTAATCGCATCATGTTTTATCATATCCCAAGAGGTTATATAGAAGATATCTGGAAAACTGTCTGGCCCCGAATCACTCTTTGGGTTAAGATTCCTAATCATCTTTCAAAATTTCTCTTCCTAGATCATCTTCTACGGCGCGGTGTGACAGCGCCGCGGATTTATTGTTTCCAACGGCGCGGTGCGACGGCGCCGTGCTTCTCCGCTCTCCCTTTTACAAAAAAAATTCTGCATGGTGCTTTGGCACCGCGTCGCCTTGCTCGCCGCATCAATATCAACAACCAAATAGGGGAGGAGTGTCGGTCGTGTTCGTGCGGTCCGGCCTCCTCCCGTTATCACGATAACAGGTGGTTCAAGGAAGGGAAGATAACGACGGAAGAAAAATCCCAAAATAGAAACACATAAAACCCCTACCTCAACGTTGTCGTCGAATGAGTGTTCGTCGCGGAATTAACCGTCACGGAAGAATAGGGTTGTCGCGGAAGGAGAGGATCACCGCGAAAAGAATGTCGCTGGCATTAGGTGATCTTCAAGGAAGGAATCTCTTGCTGACAGAGGTTGGCGTTCTTCATTGGCGGCAGTGCGTTCTTCGCGTTCTTCGTCGAAGAATGAAGAATCCTCTCTTTTTCTCCCAAAGCTTTATCACAACACAACCCAACCATAATAAAATAAGGCCAACACTTATTTTATTATCAACCTAATCTTTTGAAATTCAAAAGATAAAAAAAACGAACAATTAATTCAAAGAATTAATTGTAACGATTTAACCGCCCAAATTAATGAGGCGTTACTTAACCATAAAAATGCAAGGTTTGACTTTCATTAAAAGGGGGGTTGCGGGTGCGTTACTTAGGAGGGAAGAAATGGTGGGGCTCGTGTAGGCCCCACCTCACAAATATCCTACCAAGTGGGTAGGATATTGTGGGTCCCACCTTATCTTCTTAACTTAGGTTAAGCGTCTTTAAGTGAAATAAAATAAAATTGTCACATCCCTTTTTATTTTATTTCATAACTTAACCCCAAAAATTAAAAACCACACCCTAGCAAACGCAACTTCAGAAAAGGCGTTCCTAAGAAAATATTAGCGCTACGATTCCATCGGTGCCCTCGGAATTCGATTCCGAGCACTGGTTCAAAAGTTAGAAAACCCCGCTCGTTCGTTCACTGAACGTATCCGAGCTAATCTTCAGAAAATGATTCCGGGCACACCGGGCCTCGGAATCAGGTGCCGTCAGAAACTGCGTTCTTGTAAAATTACAAAGAAAATTAAGAAAAAAAATTCCTTGAATTTTACGGGTCTTTACAAATTAGAATATCATATATGATATCCTATTTATGTATGTGGTTCTTGTATAATTTAATAAAAATGATTTAACTATTATATAGGAGTTTAACATACCCTCAATAAATTAAAATTACAAGGTAAGGTTTAATTCTACAATCTCTTCATTATCCGAGGTTGTTTATACGTAAGTATCTATTGGGACCTCTTTATCATCCACATCCATGTTTCTTAAAAATGTATTTCAAAACATTTTTACTATTTACTAGACTATGGGTTAAAGTCATTTATACCCTTGTTTTACTTTTTATAAAAAATTTATAAAGGAATGTTTCTGTCATTTTCCAAACATGGTCCTTTTCGACAAAATTAAAGAAATAATGTTTTTTTAACTTATACGGTGAGGGAGGCTATTTTCTGCCGTTATAACACCTTTGAATCTTCCCTTACAAGATTATAATAATTTTTTCAAAATAAATGTTTTATTTTATAATTATGTGACTTTTAAATGATTTCAAAATAGAAAGAGATATTTCTCTCAAATAGTTTTGATTCCATCTATGTCAACATCCTTTGATGGATTTTACACTTATTTGAAGTTGATTTATTATTATACAATCTTCCATATTATATTGAAGGTTTTGTGATCTGTTTGACTGTGGATGTTTTATTTTTATACTATTAATGGATTATCGATAAAGTATTGACATTTCGTATGCTAGTTTTAATTCGAATGTTTATGTTATGTTTTAACCTTTCTATGTGAGGAATTCATTGGACTTAGTAAGTGATGGGTAGAGCCCGCTATAGCTCCCCGATACATCGGTAGGTCTCATGAGACAAACTAGTGTCTTGGCACAAGGCCGTGACAAAATCTTATTTTTAGTCTTGGCACGATGCCTTGACTATGTGGTTACGATGTCCGGCATTATACATTCCATCATTATGAAATTGGATATTGATATTACAAGTGATTATTAGACTAATAGAATATCCATGTGAATAATTAAATGGAATTATTTGATTTATCATTTCCATATTATACTGAAGTTTAAGTTTAAAATAATTTTGTTTTAGTCTTATACATTGCCTTAAATGTTTATGCTTATTTATGAAATTTTCTGCTATATTTTTATCCTTACTGATCACCTAAGGTCACCCCTTTCTATATTTTATTTTTTCTAGGATACGAAAAAGTATATTATGACTGAACTACAGGGATAGTCTAAGGGAGATGAATGTGTTAAAAGGAGACACAGTGTTGTTTTTTTTTATTTCATGATATAGTTTAAAACTTATGTATGTATCTAGTACTTCCAAGGCTACTAAACCGATCAGTATTTCAGGACATGATTCCTCGTATCATGCCAATGTTATGTAATAATGCACCGACTCTGGGTAACTGGGGTTGGGGTGTTATAGTTGGAATTAGAGGAAGTTTAGTACAAACATTGGAAGCTAGATTTAGAAAAACTCTGATTAGAGAGCATTGCCCTAAGATAGATTTTGAGTATTAATGTAGAATAACATCCAAGAATTTTTGTAATTTAGAGATTTTGTGAGTTTCTAAGAAATACATCCCTGTTTGGATATGAGAAGGTAGAGACGGATCTAACATAGATGTACCTAGGAGTGAAAACTTCAACAAGGAGTTTCGGGCTTGACCTGCGGTATCCTGGTACACGACAATGGGCCTTGCTGCACTCTTGGTTACGACACTCCTGGGGGATATGCTTAGGATAATTCACATTTTACTTGAAAACCATTATGAAGGATTTATGAGTATATATCTCCTCAAAGAAAACATTTGTATGATTATGGATTATATCCATAAACTGTTAAATTTATGTTAAGTGTTTTACAAGTTTGGAATTATGTATTGTGATTTATAAACTAATCTATTATATGCCATTGTTTAGAAATGATGCCTAGTGGAAGGAATGGAAACTGTATCAATGCACGTAATCCATGTAGGGATTTCCCTCCTACTCAAGATAATTATAGTGGAGCTATTGATGCAACTGGTGTTGATCAGCTTATCACCATACTGGGACAACTCACTTGGGTTATGAATAATAACTTTACCCGTATGGAGCACCCTAATCCACAATGCGGAGGATCAATGTTAGACCGCTTCATGAGGAAACAACCACAAACATTCAATGGAACTAAAAATCCATTTGTATCTAAACAATGGATATGTTCCTTAGAGAAAATATTTCATGCTTTGGGGGGTAGCAAAATTGAAAAAGTTGTCATAGCAGTTTATCGCCTCACGGGAGATGCAAATCAATGGTGGTCATTAATTCAAAACACAAAGGAAGATGAAGAAGTATCAAATATGGAATGGAGAGAGTTTAAATAAATTTTCTTAGAAAAATAATTTCTTCATGACCATCGAGCAGATATGTAAAGACAATTTCTGAGTCTGAGGAAAAAGTAGGATGATAATGTCTCAAAGTATGAGGCTAACTTTACAAGGTTAGCAAGGCATGGAGCAGATTATATACGTAACCCAAGGAGTAATATTGATCGGTTCTTTTATGGGTTAAAACTATTTCTCCTTAGATCATTAGTCTCACAATCCTTCTCATCATACGAAGATATTGTCTCATGTGCTATCAAGACAGAAAAGGAATTCTCTAAGTCTTATGACTTTAAAGAAAATCAAGAGAAGAAGAGATCTGCTGAACACTCTGGAAATAGAAATAAGGGGAAGAAGGGAAAAGTTGAATTTTTATACTACGATAAATGTGGGAAGAAACACCTTGGTACTTTCTTGAAGGAAATGGGAGTCTGTTACAAGTTTGGTGAAAAAGGCCACCAAGCTCGTGATTGTAAGGGAAAGAAAGAGGCTGTCAATGTTGAATGCTACAATTGTAGAGAAATGAGGCATTATGCAAATGAATGTCCTAAGATCCAAGAAAACTTAACTCAAAAAAGGCCAAGGGTGAAAGGATAATATTATGTGATCACTACTACGGAGGTTAAAGCTCTGAATGATGTGGTGGTAGGTAATTTAATGGTTTCATCAAATTTATCCAATGATTTATTTGATTTTGGATCATCGCATTATTTCATATCTTCCCAGTTTTCTAAGAAAATTAGATATTTCCAATTTGATTTAACAAGGAATTTATCAGTCAAAACTCCTAAGGTAAGTATCATTGTAACAAATTTTTGTGAATCAGTCCCCATTAGGGCATATAAATGTTCTTTATCTACTGATCTCATCGTAATAACCATGGTTGAATTTGATATAATCCTTGGTATGGATTTGTTTTCGGACCATGATGCAAAAACATTATTGTAAGAAGAAGGAGGTTACAATTCTCAATGATGATAAGGAGTACCTTATCTTTAGAGAAGAAATGTCACCACCTGATTCTTATCTAGATCCACCCCTAGTAGCTCAACTAAATTCAATTATTGGGGAGGAAGAGAATGAAATAACTACGGGTGAGGAAAGAAATGTTAAAATAGAGGATGTACATATTGTTCAAGAATATGTTAATGTGTTTCCAAAGGATTTACCTTGACATCCTTCAAAACAAGAAATTGAGTTTTCCATTGATTTAATTCCTAGTTCAAGGCCCATATCAAATACCCCTTATAGAATGGCCACTGTGGAATTAGTGGAACTAAAAAAACAACTATAGGAATTGAGTAATAAAGGATTTATTTTCCCTAGAGTTTCTCCATGGGGATCCCTTGTTCTTTTTGTTAAGAATAAAGATGGATCTATGAGATTGTTCATTGACTATAGGGAGATCAATGCTATAATAATAAATAACAAGTATCCCCTACCTCGCATTGATGATTTATTCGATCAACTTCATGGAGCTCAATATTTTTAAAATATTGACCTTCGATCTGGATATCATCAGTTGTGTGTGAACAAGGAATACATTCCAAAAACAGCATTTCGAACCAGGTACGGGAATTACGAGTTTACAGTAATGACTTTTGGACTAACTAATGCACCCTCTGTTTTCATGGATCTAATGAATAGATTTTTCAAGGAATATCTTGATGAATTTTTAGTGGTATTTAATTATGATATCTTGGTATACTCAAAAATATATGAAGATCATGAAAATCACTTGCATACTTTTCTGGAAACCCTTGAAAGAAATGAATTATATGGGAAGTTTAGCAAGTGTGAATTCTGGCTTTAGTAAATTTCTTTTCTTGGCCATATTTTCTCTAAGGATGGAATCTTTTTCGATCCTTCAAAGACTAAGGAAATCCAAGAATGGCCAGCACTGACGAGTATAACTGAGGTATGCAGTTTTATTGGTTTAGTAGGTTATTATCGGCATTTCATCCAAAATTTTTCTCAATTGGAAAACCCATTAACCAAGCTCACACATAAAGGGGTTAAATTTGTTTGGAAAAAAGAGTGTGAAGAATTTTTTGAAGAACTGAAGAGAATATCAGTAAATGCTTCTATCTTGACTCTACCATCGGAAAATTATGGGTTTGTTATTTATAGTGATGCATTAATGAAAGGACTTGGTTGTGTCCTTATACAGAATGATAGGGTTATTGCCTATGCATCAAGATAGCTAAAAATTCATGAGAAAAACTATCCCACTCATGATCTTGAGTTGGAAGATGTAATCGTTGCTCTGAAAATATGGAGACACTATCTCTATGGTGAAAATTGTGATATTTATATTGATTACAAGAGTCTGAAGTATATTTTCTCACATAAAGAACTCAACATGAGGAAAATATGATGGCTTAAACTACTCAAGGATTATGATTTCACTATACACTAACACCCGGGGAAGGAAAATAAGGTGGAAGATGCTTTGAGCAGAAAGTATCATGGAGTTTTGAACAAGATGAGAGTTGAAAGGGATCATATTTTCATGTATCTAGTAAATATGGATATGGGAATAACCATGGAAGGTAAAACATCAATACTTTTTCAAATGGTTTCCAAACCATATTTACTAGAAAGGATAAAGAGTTCTCAAAATAATGATGAGGAGTTTCAAAAGAATATCAAAGTTGTGAATGATGGGAAATTGAGTGAATTCGTATATGAAGATGGAATTTTGAAATTTGGGAAAAGACTTTGTGTTCCCGATATACCTGATCTAAAAAGGGAATTGTTGGATGATTCTCATAGCTCCAATTTCTCTATACACCCTGGTAGAACTAAGATGTATAGATATTTTAAGGAACATTTTTTATAGGAAAACATAAAGAGGGATATTGCTGATTATGTGTCAAGATGTATGGTTTTTCAACAGGTGAAGGCTGGAAGAAAACATCCTAGAGGATTCATGCAACCCCTTCCCATACCTGAGTGGAAATAGGATGATATTATGCTGTACTTTTTCATGGGGAAACCAAAGACTCCTATAAGGAATGATACAATATGGATCATTGTTGATCATCTTACCAAGTAAGCACATTTTCTTACTATAAGAGAAGATTTTCCACTTGAACATTTAGTAAGGCTATTTATTAATGAAGTTATAAGACTTCATGGAGTACCCCTATTGGTTTTTTCTAATCGTGATCCCCGTTTTACATCAAGATTCTGGAAAAGTATTAAGAAGGCCCTGGATACTGAACTTCATTTGAGTACTGCCTACCACCCTCAAACTGATGGACAATTAGAATAGACTTTTTAAACCTTAGAAGACATGTTGAGATCTTTCTCACTTGACTTTCAAGGTATGTGGGATCAATATTTACCTCTGGTAGAATTTTCCTATAACAATAGCTTCCATTCAAGTATTCATATGGCACTATATGAAGTGTTATATGGAAAGAGATGTCGCACACCAACCTTTTGGGATAATGTTGGTGAAAGAAAACTCGTAGGCCCAGAACTTGTTGAGGAAACAATAGAAAAGGTGAAGATTATACAAACCCACATTAAAGCAGCTCAATGTATGCAAAAGATCTATATTGATAACTGAATGGAGGATTTGGAATTTCAAGTAAGTGATTATGTTTTCTTGAAGGTATCTTTATGGAAGGGTGTTATACGATTTGGTAAGAAAGGAAAATTAAGTCCCAGGTACATCGGACCTTTTGAAAATCTAGAACGAATTGGAGTTGTAGCTTATCATTTGGAAATGCCACCAAGTCTCTCCAAAGTTCATGATGTATTCCACGTATCATTGTTGAGAAAATACATGTCTGAACCAACACATGTACTCACCTATGAGTAAATTGAACTGGAACCTGATCTATCTTATTGTGAAGAGCCTATCAATATTCTTGATACAAGAGAACGAGTGTTGAGAAACTGGACAACTCGTCTGGTAAAAGTTCTATGGAGAAATCATAAGATGGAAGAGGCAACGTGGGAACCTGAGGAACTTATGATGAAGAACCATACGAATCTTTTTATGCAGTAATATTATAGAAATTTTAAGGATGAAATTATTTTTAAGTAGGGGATAATGTAACACCCCAAGCTTCTACAGTATGTTTCCCTTTGAATAATACAATAGCTTGCATTGTACGTAACTTTGAGTTTTAACACACCGTGGCCAATCAAACTAGCTATTATGAATAGTAATGCCCACTTTTTGAAATTTTATAAATTTTATTTTTCAAAATGGACTTTATTTTTGGATTCGGAATATCAAAATTAGCTTAGGGTAAATTTTTGGTATTTTTCTGAAAACTTTCAATTTTTGATGAATAGTGAAAAACACTGCGTTATTGTTTAAAACCGAATTTTTATTTAAATAATTAGTTATTTTATTAAAATTTATATTAGGTAAAAATAGATACATAATACCTATATATTTTCAATTTAATTAATTAGAGTCATTTTATAATAATATTAGATATATAAAATTTTATTGGACTTTTTACCGTCTTTTACCCACCTTTTAGGCGCATTTGAAAATTTGCATAAAACGTAATTTTACCACTTCTGTGAATTTAATTTCAAAAATCCTAGAGACATGGTTGGCATCATTAAGTAAAATTTGGTTCAATAAGATGAAAATAATTTATGGTGAATAGTAACTTTTGACTTTTATTTACCATAGTTAAAAGTAAATAGGGTAATTAAAGGTAAAAATAATATTATAATTACCCTAAAACATGTCCTAATTCTATTGTATAAGTTTATTTCGACAAAAATAAACCTTAGAAATAAAATATGATCCTTTTGGTCCACTTGGATTAGATTAGGACATTTATTATTATTTTATTTAAAGAAAAGTTAAAAGTGTTAAATTCAAAGTTTAATAACTAAAAAAATTTAATAAAGGGTTATACATAAGATAAATTAGACTATAAATATTTATTAGAAATATAAAAATATTTCCGACATAATGGTATTTTATTTATAATTTTTACCCATCAAATAATTAAATTTATTTATGATACAATGATGATGTGGTAATTACCTTATTAATGAAAGATTAAAATAATTGATATTATAAATATCCAAATAAATGTAAATTGAGACTTATGATGAATTCCATTAATTTTCTAGGTTAATATGACATGTTAGGGTTGATTAAATAAATTTTTTTCGAAGTGATAAAGCTTTTATGACTTTCACAAAAACAAAATACCAAATAGTGTCAAAATTGACATAAATGAGTTTTTAAAACTAATACTATATTATTAATTGATATAATATTCCTCAAAATATAAGGTTCAGAAAAAGGACTTAGATAAGGTTATATATATTAATAATTAACCATTTGGGGTTCTCTTGGATTTTTATAGTAATTTTATTAACCATTTATTATAATAATACAAGAATACATGGTAAAAGTTAAACTATTTAACTAAGAGTTAAATCTAAAAGATAAGGTTAATATGGTGACCTAAACCTATATAAAACCTATTGGTTGAGATTTTTTAGACCCATACCCACCTTATCCTCTAAATAAATTATTTTTAATCCATTATAAATCAAATATTATTGTATAATAAAATAATATTTCAAGCTTTTCCTAAAGTGACCCTCACCTCTCTTATAAAAGGGTACTTCACCTTATCTCAAAATCACACCTCTAAATCCATTTTTCTCAGCCAATACCTACTCAAATATCCTCCCAACTACCCTCACTTAGACCTATAGGCATTACTTTGATCATAAATCCAACATAAGGATCCCTTTTGATCAACTCAAAAGAAAACACCTGAAGAAGAGCTAATAATTTCACCACCTCTTTCAAAGTTCTTTTCTTCTTCCACTTCCTCTTTATTTGTTGTTTCCATACCAAAATAATAACTCAAGTAACTTATACATACTGTGATGTTATTATATATATGGTAAAACCATATTCATTATTCTATCCTTCCTATGAATGACAAGTCACCATACGTGCGTACGTACGGCTTACCGTCTCCACGTCGTGGTGTAGTTTGTTATTCAAACACTTCATTATTTGGATGGGTATAATAATGAGTATAACTGATGTAAATAATAAATATAACATGATAATGATTGTTTATATATATGATATACTATCCAATTACATATTATTTCACCATTAATAGAATGATATTGTCGCTCGTGCGTACGTACGGATTACTGTCTCCACGAACGTGATGAAATTCATTCCCCATCATAACCATTCAAGAATAATTTTCATTTTATGATTAAAAATAATGTTTAATAACATAATATCATTCTAGGTATGAATCAAATACATACTATCCATAACAAACATGTCTTATGTAACCAATCATATAAAGAAAAACGAATCATTTAACACCCGAAACGATGATACTACTGAAATATTATTAATAAAGCAATATTAGAAGATAATATATGATATCATATTTATGTATTTGGTTATTTTATAATTTAATAACAATGATTTAACTATTATAAAGGAGTTTAATTTACCCTCGATCAAGTAAAAGTACAAGGTAAGGTTTAATTCTATAATCTCTTCATTATCTAAGGTTGTTTATACGTATCTACTGGGACCTCTTTATCATCCACATCTATGTTTCTTAAAAATGTATTTCAAAAAAAATTTACTATTTACTAGACTATGGGATAAATTCATTTATAACCTTTTTTGAATTTTTATAAAAATTTTATAAAGGAATATTTCCATCATTTTCCAAACAGGGTCATTTACGACCTTTTTGACAAAATTAAGGAAATAATGTTTTTTAACTTATACGGTGAGGGAAGATATTTTTCGTCGTTATAACACCTTTGAAGATTCCCTTACAATATTATAAGAATATTTTCAAAATAAAAGTTTTCTTTTATAATTATATGACTTTTAAATGATTTTAAAATAGAAAGAGATATTTCTCTCAAATAGTTTTGATTTCATCTATGTCAACATCTTTTGGTGGATTTTACACTTGTTTTAAGTTGATTTATTATGATACAATATTCTATATTGTATTGAATGTTTTGTGATCTATTTGACTTTCGATGTGTTATTTTTATACCATTCGTGGTTTATGGATAAAGTATTGACATTTTATATGCTAGTTTTAATATGAATTTTTTTTGTTATGTTTCAACCTTTTCATATGAGGAATGCATTGGACTTAGTAAGTGACGGGTGGAGCCCACTATAGCTCCTTGATGAATCGGTAGGTATCATGAGACAAACTAGTGTCTTGGAACAAGTCCTTGACAAAATCTTATTTATAGTCTTGGCACGAGGCCTTGACTATGTGGTTATGATGTCTGACATTATGCATTCCATCATTATGAAATTGGCTATTGATATTACATGTGATTATTCGACTAGTAGAATATCCATGTGAATAAGTAAATGGAATTATTTTATTTATCATTGCCATATTACGCTAAAATTTAATTTTAAAAGGCTTGTGTTTTATTCTTATTCATTGCCTTAAATTTTTATTCTTATTTATAAAAATTTCTGCTATATTGTTATTCTTACTGAGCACCTGATCTCACCCCTTTATATGTTTTATTTTTTCCAGGATGTGAAGAAGTATATTATGAATGACCTGTAGGGATATTCTAATAGAGGTGAATGTGTTAAAAGGAGACACAATGTTGTTGTTTTTTATTTCATGATAAAATGTAAAACTTATGTATGTATCTAGTACTTTTAAGGCTACTAAACTGATCGGTCTTTTGGGACATGATTTGTAACATCCCAGGTAAATAAAGAATAAATAATTTTCATATTTATTAATATTTACAAATTAAATATTAATTTTATTTTAAAGGGGTTTCTATGTTCGATAGCGTACCCGATACGCAATGATGAGTTTCTTTGAAACTTACGTAGCACACCAGTAATAAAATAATATTATTTTAAATGTTAGTTAACAAGTAGCCGTTGTACTGGCGGGAATGGATATAAATAACTAAAATATGATTAGATATGTTTTTAAATGTTTATACACTTACCCAATAAAAGATAAAAGCTTAAAATACGTAAAGAGTTCAATTTTACGGGTATATATACTCTAATTTTCACTAAAGGTTCACTTATAACCTTTTAATGGTGAACCGTCATTAAATATAGTTTTGATCACTCTTATACTTTATTTTGGACCAAATATAACTCTTCTTTAGAATCGGGACATCAAAATTTACTTTGTGTAAATTTTTGGTACCTTTCTGATAAAGTTCATTTTTTTATGAATAGTGTAAAATGTTGTATTTTAATTCAAAAGCTCTTTTTAATCTAAATTGTTTATATGATTAGATTATTATTTTAATTGGTTTTAAAGTGAAATTAGAAAATATTTTTACAAGTTAATCCAATGGTGTTCATTGGAATCAATTTCACTTTGAAATTAGACTTAAACTGGTGTCAATCTTTTGATACTTATTGTTTTGTAAAAACACGCTATTTGCTCTGGCAGCGGGAATTAATTATTAAATTAATTAATTTGACTTATATGATTTGAATTTTGTAAAATAGAATTCATTTTTGAATTCGGAATATCAAATATAGCTTAGGGTGAATTTTTGGTAATTTTCTGAAAAACTTCAATTTTTGATGAATAGTGAAACCACTAAGTGGTAATCAAGCAAACTGATTTTTCAGTTAAATGAAAGTTTACCACTAATGTATATTGAATTTTAAAAATCCGACATACATGGTTGTCATTAGTATGTAAAATGTGGTTCAATGAGATTATAATAATTTTTTGGTGAATAGTAACTTATTAAGTTCTTAATCACGATTAGTGGTAATTAGGGTAGTTTAAGGTATAAATAATACTTTAATAAAATGAAATGACCTAGAAACATGTCCCAACCTTATTGGTTGTGTCATGGCCGACCTAGACAAGCCATGGGTCAATTTGGGGACCCCATGGATCCACTTTTGTTGGGAAATGACATAAATTACTTTTTATTTAATGTTAAAGTGAAAATGACACAAACATAATATGTTTTACAAAAACAATTTTTAAGTGGTGTTATACAAGTCCAAATTTTGATTATAAATAGTAATTGGAAAGATAAAAAGATTTCCTATATCATAGTATTTTTTGTACAATTTTTAGACATTAAATAAATTAAATTATATATGACATAATAATGATGCAGTGATGACGTCATTATTTGACAATTTAAATAAAATGGAATGATAATGAAATATCTAAAACCTACACATGGCCAAAACCAATTGGATGAGTGGATTTAGAACCCTTATAACCTTAGCCACGAATTATATCAATGTGGGACCTTTTGAAACCGAAACACATTTTCAAATAATGTAATATTTCTTTACTTTCCAAAAGTGCCCCTCCTCTCCTCTTATAAAAGGCCCCCACCTCTACCTCATTTCACACACTCCTCAAGCATTTGGCTCGGCCAAACCCTGCCCATTTGCTCTCTCCACATCCCTATCCTCATCCTAGAGGATTCCCTTTGGGCAGAATCCTTTCAAAGGAACCCTTTAGGCTCAAATCAAAAGGAGTTACACTTTTTAAGGTAATTCATTCTCTAATGTTCATTTGTTTTATTTTGCTTCTCCAACCCCCTAAACTCTTTTTATTTACTTCTTTTGTAACAACACCAGTATCTTCAATATACTAGGATGTTGTTATAAGATTTATTTGAGCTACACTCTCACACAACTACATCAAATGGTTAAAGAACATACGGTTTCCGTGGATGGCGAAATTCTGCCTCCCGAAACGATGATTGTTCAACACTCATTTAACACCTTCAAAGGTGGCCATTATGATGTCACTATTTTTATATATGATATATAATATGTTTATTTTTTTCCTTAAGCTTCTGTTTTTTTCATTTTGGTCATACCTTTATGGTTTCCATTATGGGTAAACACGATATCTTCATTTTAGGAAGTGCGGACTACCGCCCCCTAAAAGTGATTTGATTCGTTAATACCATATGTGGGATGTGTAAAGGATAAAGTTAATGATATTATATATTTTATTATACTGGAATTATAATATACTCTTATATCATTATGATTCCATTCCAGAAAATATGAAATAGAAATAGAAGTAGCGTTCATGCGTACGTACGGCTTACCGTCTCCATGAACGGTGCATTTCATTTCTTACCTTTAAATGTGATGTAATATTATAAATACATGTATATGATGAATATATATGATATATATGTTATCCAAAACATTAATATCATTCTGGATATAATGAAACTTTGACCAAATTAACAACATGTAAGTGTAAGAGGTCTATTTTTGACTTAAGAACCAAATACCGACAAAATGAACATTATTAACTTAAATGATTACATGATGTTCATAACATGGTATAAAAGGAATAATGAACTTGAAAAAGATTCATAAGCAAGTATAGATTAACTCAAGTTTATTATTCAGGAGATTAAAGAACGGTCGGGTCAAGTCGGATACGAGGTATGGGACTTCGTCTCAATCTCCTTTCGTTGAGGCATATTTTATTTTATACACAACTTTATTTTATACGGTGTATAAATTCCTTTGACTTTTACATTTATTCAAAAGGAATATTTTTTATACGAAGCGTTTACTAAACGACAAAAGGGAATGTTTTTGTCGTACGTATGCGGCGACAACGACTTCTCCGCCGTCGTAACCGTTATTTGAGTTTCGGCTTCCTCTACAAGCCATACCATCTTTTTAAAAGAAAAATAAATACCATGTTTTACTTTTCTTTTATTTTGGTATTGAAAATGGTTTTCATAATGTTTTTATATCAATTTGTTTTATTGATATCTCATGATTGAAATTTGGAAATTTTATTTTTCCTTTATGCATGTTTATGTGATATGATTATGTTATGGTTCTTGGGCATTATTATGAAGACGGGTGGTTCCGTGATAAACTAAGGGCGGGTGAGCCCGTTATAGCTCTCCAATGCATTGGGTAACGCGAAGGAGTGAAACGTTAAGGTTTCTCCGAAGAGATTTTAGGGAATATACTATGATGGGTATTCCAAACGTAACCAAGAGGGTTACTCCCTACGTAAGAATGTTATGAATGCCTCAAGTTACCTTTATGTCTTATGATTTCTATGATTTATTTGTGATTTTATGAGGTATGTTAAAGTGCCAATGTTTTATGGGTAAAGTATGATTTCATTCTTATGTATATATGAACTCATGTTTCCTTCCCATGTTTTTATAACCCATACTGAGTTTTTATGCTCATCCCAAGTTTTTGAAATGTTTTTCACAGGTCAAGGGAAAGGTACATGATAAGATGATAGGGTCAAGGATGTGTCAAAAAGAATCCATGTTTTATTTCAAATGTGTTTCCATTGATGGGAATGAAGAATACTATCTTTATGTAACCACTTTGTTTATATGTGGAATGTAAAGCAAGTTTTATGATCTAATTCTCTAAAACTCTAAACCCGAAAAGATCCTCAATGTGTAATCTTGTAATAACTCAAGATTAAGTAAGGATTAAGGCTGGGGCCTTATAGTTGGTATCAAAGGTCGGTTTAGACAACTTTAGGAGTTAGAAAAGTGTTAAATTATAATATGATTGAAATTATATAGCATTTACAGATTACCATGTTGCTTCGCCTAAGATATTTCTGTGTTCAGAATGGTTTTCCGCAGAGGAAACAAAGCAGCTATGTTGGGACGACATCAGGAAGAAGATAACCTTCCAAATCAGCAACCTGAGATGGTCAGAATTGGAACTGAACAGTTTGTTGCAGTGATGGCACAGTTAACTCAGGCTATAAATGGTGGTGGTATCCATGCACGAGATCAGCCAGATCAACCACAGAGGAACATGTCAATGGTGGAACATTTCATGAGGAAACATCCCCCATCATTCATAGGATCATCTGACCCTGTGCAAGCTGAAGGGTGGATTAAAGCACTGGAGAAGATTTTTGATGTCATGGGGTGTTCAGACAATCAAAAGGTTAGTCTTGCTATTTACCGTTTGGAGGGTGAAGCAGATCAGTGGTGGTCTATGATTAAAAATATCAGGGATGCCGATGAGATTGATGCTCTTGACTGGGATGAATTCAAAGGTATGTTTCTTGAGAAGTATTTTCCTAAGGCTGTTCGACTTAGGATGGAAAATCAATTCTTGGAATTGAGTCAAGAGGAGGACTCAGTGGCTGCCTATGAAGAAAGGTTCACTCGATTGGCAAGATATGCTCCAAATTTTATCTGGGACCTTGATAGTAAAATCAATCATTTTTACTCAGGATTAAAGCCAAAGTATCGAAGGGCATTAGCTTCTCATGAGTTTAAAAGTTATGAAAAGATTGTTCGATGTGCTGAGAAGGTGGAAATGGAGTTTGCCGATGACCAAGTTTTCTATAACAACCAGCAGAAGAAGAGACCGAGGTGGCAGGAGAAAGGTAAGAATTCTTCAAAAAAGGCTGATGGTAAGAAAACTAAGTTTCCAGTTTGTGATAAATGTAGCAAAAGGCATGTTGGGGAATGTCTTATGAATTCTGGAAAGTGCTACTGATGTGGTAAGATGGGACATAAGGCTCGTGATTGCACTGAAAAGGATCAAGCTTAAGGTAAGAACAAATTTGATTTACAGTTAGTGAAGTGTTATAAGTGCAATGAGATGGGTCACTATGCAAATGAGTGTCCGACAAAGAGCTTGAGTGATGGGAAGCAGTTAGACTACAAGCAGAAAGGGGTGGTGAAATCCTTTGCAACAACTTCAGCAGATGTTGGGTCATCGAATGAAGTGGTATCAGCTCCAGGGAGCTCAGTATTTTTCGAAGATTGACTTGAGGTCGGGGTACCATCAGTTGAAAGTAAAAGAAGCAGACGTTCTGAAGACTGCGTTCCGTACTAGATATGGACATTATGAATTTGTAGTTATGCCTTTTGGGCTAACCAATGCACCTGATGTATTCTTGGACCTTATGAATAAAATTTTCCATGAGTTCTTGGATAAGTTTGTGTTTGTGTTTTGAGGTTTGTGAAGAGGTTATGTGTGCCTTGTGATTCACAGTTGAAGAGAGAGTTGTTATGTGAAGCTCATAGTTCTCCATTTTCAGTTCATCCGGGCAGTACTAAGATGTATAGAGATCTGCGGGAGTATTACTGGTGGGATGGAATGAAAAGAGACATTGCTGATTTTACTGTGAAGTGTTTGACTTGTCAGCAGGTTAAAGCAGAGCGGCAGTTACCGAAAGGGATGCTTCAGCCTTTACCAGTACCAGAGTGGAAATGGGAGAATATATCCATGGACTTTGTTGTTGGATTACCGAAGACATCTCGAGGTAATAATGCAATCTGGGTTATTGTTGATCGCTTGACCAAATCTGCTCATTTCCTTACTATACGAGATACTTTCTCTCTTGATCAACTTTCCCGTTTGTATCTTAAAGAGATAGTCAGGTTACATGGAGTTCCTCTCTCCATTGTATCGGATCGTGATCACAGGTTTACTTCTAACTTTTGGAAAGGCCTTCAGAAGTCGTTGGGTACTGAATTAAATTTTAGTACAGCTTTTCATCCTCAATCAGATGGGCAGTCAGAACGAACAATTCAGACCTTGGAGGATATGCTACGAGCTTGTTCTATGGATTATCAGGGAAGTTGGGACCAACATCTTTCTTTGGTTGAGTTTTCATATAATAACAGTTTTCATTCCAGTATACAGATGGCACCATTTCAGGCATTATATGAGAAGCGGTGTCGAACTCCAGCTTTCTGGGATGAAGTGGGTGAAAGGAAGTTGATGGGACCAGAATTGGTAGAAGAGATGGCAGAAAAAGTTCAGCTGATTCAGAAACACATGAGAACAGCTCAGAGCAGGCAGAAGAGTTATGCGGATAACCGGAGGAAGGATCTATCTTTCGAGGTAGGTGATCATGTTTTTCTCAAGGTTTCTCCTTGGAAAAGTGTGATGAGATTTGGTAAGAAAGTAAAGTTGAGTCCAAGGTTCATTGGACCATACAAAATTCTAGAGAGAGTTGGATCAGTTGCATACCGAGTGGCTTTACCTCCGAGTTTATCTCAGGTGCACAATGTTTTTCACATTTCGATGTTGAGAAAGTATATGCCAGATCCATCTCATGTTTTGAGTCCAGAGGTAGTTCAGCTGGAAGAGAACCTATCTTATGAGGAACGACCGGTCCAGATTCTTGACCACAGGGAGAAAGTGTTACGGAATAAGGTGATTAATCAGGTAAAGGTTTTGTGGAAAAACCACATGATTGAAGAGGCAACATGGGAATCTGAAAATGCTATGAGGGATAAATACCCCCACTTATTTTGATAAGTGAATAAAATTGCGAGGACGCAATTCCCAAAAGGGGGGAAGGATGTAACATCCCAGGTAAATAAAGAATAAAGAATTTTCATATTTATTAATATTTACAAATTAAATATTAATTTTATTTTAAAGGGGTTGCTATGTTCGATAGCGTACCCGATACGCAACGATGAGTTTCTTTGAAACTTACGTAGCACACCAGTAATAAAATAATATTATTTTAAATGTTAGTTAACAAGTAGCCGTTGTACTGGCGGGAATGGATAGAAATAACTAAAATATGATTAGATATGTTTTTAAATGTTTATACACTTACCCAATAAAAGATAAAAGCTTAAAATACGGAAAGAGTTCAATTTTACGGGTATATATACTCTAATTTTCACTAAAGGTTCACTTATCACCTTTTAATGGTGAACCGTCATTAAATATAGTTTTTATCACTCTTATACTTTATTTTGGACCAAATATAACTCTTCTTTAGAATCGGGACATCAAAATTTACTTTGTGTAAATTTTTGGTACCTTTCTGATAAAGTTCATTTTTTTATGAATAGTGTAAAATGTTGTATTTTAATTCAAAACCTCTTTTTAATATAAATTTTTTATATGATTAGATTATTATTTTAATTGGTTTTAAAGTGAAATTAGAAAATATTTTTACCAGTTAATCCAATGGTGTTCATTGGAATCAATTTCACTTTGAAATTAGACTTAAACTGGTGTCAATCTTTTGATACTTATTGTTTTGTAAAAACACGCTATTTGCTCTGGCAGCGGGAATTAATTATTAAATTAATTAATTTGACTTATATGATTTGAATTTTGTAAAATAGACTTCATTTTTGAATTCTGGGTATCAAATATAGCTTAGGGTGAATTTTTGGTAATTTTCTGAAAAACTTCAATTTTTGATGAATAGTGAAACCACTAAGTGGTAATCAAGCAAACTGATTTTTCAGTTAAATGAAAGTTTACCACTAATGTGTATT
The DNA here is from genome assembly GCA_963277665.1 of Viscum album. NCBI lineage: Eukaryota > Viridiplantae > Streptophyta > Magnoliopsida > Santalales > Viscaceae > Viscum > Viscum album. The sequence goes on from OY728164.1 coordinate 1,438,256,303, forward strand.
GAATTTTAAAAATCCGACATACATGGTTGTCATTAGTATGTAAAATGTGGTTCAATGAGATTATAATAATTTTTTGGTGAATAGTAACTTATTAAGTTCTTAATCACGATTAGTGGTAATTAGGGTAGTTTAAGGTATAAATAATAATTTAATAAAATGAAATGACCTAGACACATGTCCCAACCTTATTGTTTGTGTCATGGCCGACCAATACAAGCCATGGGTCAATTTGGGGACCCCATGGATCCACTTTTGTTGGGAAATGACATAAATTACTTTTTATTTAATGTTAAAGTGAAAATGACACAAACATAATATGTTTTACGAAAACAATTTTTAAGTGGTGTTATACAAGTCCAAATTTTGATTATAAATAGTCATTGGAAATATAAAAAGATTTCCTATATCATAGTAGTTTTTTTATAATTTTTAGACATTAAATAAATTAAATTATATATGACATAATAATGATGCAGTGATGACATCATTATTTGACAATTTAAATAAAATGGAATGATAATGAAAAATCTAAAACCTACACATGGCCAAAACCAATTGGATGAGTGGATTTCGAACTCTTATCACCTTATCCACGAATTCTATCAATGTGGGACCTTTTGAAACCGAAACACATTTTCAAATAATGTAATATTTCTTTACTTTCCAAAAGTGCCCCTCCTCTCCTCTTATAAAAGGCCCCCACCTCTACCTCATTTCACACACTCCTAAAGCCTTTGGCTCGGCCAACCCCTGCCCATTTGCTCTCTCCACATCCCTCTCCTAATCCTAGAGGATTCCCTTTGGGCAGAATCCTTTCAAAGGAAGCCTTTAGGCTCAAATCAAAAGGAGTTACACTTTTTAAGGTAATTCATTCTCTAATGTTCATTTGTTTTATTTTGCTTCTCCAACCCCCTAAACTCTTTTTATTTACTTCTTTTGTAACAACACCAGTATATTCAATATACTAGGATGTTTTTATAAGATTTATTTGAGCTACACTCTCACACAACTACATCAAATGGTTAAAGAACATACGGTTTCCGTGGATGGCGAAATTCTGCCTCCCGAAACGATGATTGTTCAACACTCATTTAACACCTTCAAAGGTGGCCATTATGATGTCACTATTTTTATATATGATATATAATATGTTTATTTTTTTCCTTAAGCTTCTGTTTTTTTCATTTTGGTCATACCTTTATGGTTTCCATTATGGATAAAACACGATATCTTCATTTTAGGAAGTGCGGACTACCGCCCCCTAAAAGTGATTTGATTCGTTAATACCATATGTGGGATGTGTAAAGGATAAAGTTAATGATATTATATATTTTATTATAATGGAATTATAATATAATCTTATATCATTATGATTCCATTCCAGAAAATATGAAATAGAAATGGAAGTAGCGTTCATGCGTACGTACGGCTTACCGTCTCCATGAACGGTGCATTTCATTTCTTACCTTTAAATGTGATGTAATATTATAAATACATGTATATGATGAATATATATGATATATATGTTACCCAAAACATTAATATCATTCTGGATATAATGAAACTTTGACCAAATTAACAACATGTAAGTGTAAGAGGTCTATTTTTGACTTAAGAACCAAATACCGACAAAATGAACATTATTAACTTAAATGATTACATGATGTTCATAACATGGTATAAAAGGAATAATGAACTTGAAAAAGATTCATAAGCAAGTATAGATTAACTCAAGTTTATTATTCAGGAGATTAAAGAACGGTCGGGTCAAGTCGGATACGAGTTATGGGACTTCGTCTCAATCTCCTTTCGTTGAGGCATATTTTATTTTATACACAACTTTCTTTTATACGGTGTATAAATTCCTTTGAATTTTACGTTTATTCAAAAGGAATCTTTTTTATATGAAGCGTTTACTAAACGACAAAAGGGAATGTTTTTGTCGTACGTATGCGGCGACAACGACTTCTCCGCCGTCGTAACCGTTATTTGAGTTTCGGCTTCCTCTACAAGCCATACCATCTTTTTAAAAGAAAAATAAATACCATGTTTTACTTTTCTTTTATTTTGGTATTGAAAATGGTTTTCATAATGTTTTTATATCAATTTGTTTTATTGATATCTCATGATTGAAATGTGGAAATTTTATGTTTCCTTTATGCATGTTTATGTGATATGATTATGTTATGGTTCTTGGGCATTATTATGAAGACGGGTGGTTCCGTGATAAACTAAGGGCGGGTGAGCCCGTTATAGCTCTCCAATGCATTGGGTAACACGAAGGAGTGAAACGTTAAGGTTTCTCCGAAGAGATTTTAGGGAATATACTGTGATGGGTATTCCAAACGTAACCAAGAGGGTTACTCCCTACGTAAGAATGTTATGAATGCCTCAAGTTACCTTTATGTCTTATGATTTCTATGATTTATTCGTGATTTTATGAGGTATGTTAAAGTGTCAATGTTTTATGGGTAAAGTATGATTTCATTCTTATGTATATATGAACTCATGTTTCCTTCCCATGTTTTTATAACCCATACTGAGTTTTTATGCTCATCCCAAGTTTTTGAAATGTTTTTCACAGGTCAAGGGAAAGGTACATGATAAGATGATAGGGTCAAGGATGTGTCAAAAAGAATCCATGTTTTATTTCAAATGTGTTTCCATTGATGGGAATGAAGAATACTATCTTTATGTAACCACTTTGTTTATATGTGGAATGTAACGCAAGTTTTATGATCTAATTCTCTAAAACTCTAAACCCAAAAAGATCCTCAATGTGTAATCTTGTAATAACTCAAGATTAAGTAAGTATTAAGGCTGGGGCCTTATATGATTCCTTGTATCATGCCAATGTTATATAATAAGGCACCAACTCTGGGTAACTAGGGTTGGGGCGTTACATCTTAGGAGAAGATTTAGTTTCATTTTCTTGTAAGAAACAACACTCAATATAAATTTCCACTATTGAAACTAAATATATGGTAGCTGGAAGTTGTTGTGCTCAAGTATTGTGGAAGAAACACACACTCACTAACTATGGAATTATTTTTACTAAAACAATATTGTGTGTAACACAAGTGGAATTGGTTTAAATAAAAAACCATCACATCACTCACATTCTAAACATATAGAGATAACACACCATTTCCTTTTGGATCACACACAAAAAATGATATATCATTTTCAATTCATCATATTGAAAGAACAACTTATTGATATTTTTATTAAACCCCTTAGTTCTGATAGATTTGAATATATTAACCAGAAACTAAGAATGATTAGTATCAAAAGATTATTCATACATACTTCATGTTTAAAAATCTCCTTACATTAATAAACTCGTTCTCAAATGGGGGTACCTATGCTTTAGTTTTTATAAAACTTTTATTTTTCTAAGATCTTTTTGCTTTCTAGAAACTTTAGTTTTCTAAAAACAAATTTGTTTTTTAGAGTCAAAAATTTTATAAATATTTCATATTCAAAATGTTTATAAATTTTTTGGTGTAAAAGTTCTATAAAAATAATTTCAGATTCAAAATTTTTTCAAACTCAAAAATCTTTACAAAATATTTCTAGACAATATTTTTTAATAAAATTTTTCATAATCAATTTATTTTAAAAAACCAAGAAGAAAAGGTTACTCATACTGAAATTAAAATTCTACTCCAAAAGGTACTCTTATTTTGGTTTTTGTACTTTTTAATTACTTTATTCTATTCATGTTGTTTATATATTCTTTTTGTTTTACAAACTTTATTTTCTTAAAATCATAAAAAAAAATCTTATCGGATTAATCTTTAGTCAGAAAATAAGTTTTTTTTTAAAACATTTAAGAGTTCCTATTTATTTTTTAATAATTCCTAAATTAAATCTCGATCTTCATATTAGAAAAGGATTTATAATTTGATCCATTGAAATTTTTGGAATTTGAACTATCACATCTTGTGCCTATATAAGGTTGGTTGATCCCATGTCCCACATCGGTTTTTAGAGATTTCAACCCCAACCCTCTCCACCTGATTTAATGATTAGTTGGTTACTTTGGAATTTGTATGATTAGAATCCAGTTCGAGTTTTGATACCAGTCTGATTCAAATGGATACTGGTGAATATTTTTCAAAGAGAGATGTTATCAAAGAAATATTAATCAAAAGGTAATATTATGATAAATATGATTATATTTTTAAGAAAGTTATTACTTTTAAATGATGGGAAAAAATATGTGTCAAGAAATAATATTTTGATAAAAATAATCCATAGATAGTAAGAGAGTTTTATGTGTTAGTAAATTTTATCTCATAAGATGATAAAGAAGAAATTTTTTTTACACTTTTTGGTCAATAATGTAAAATTTATATCAATAACTAGCTGAGTTAGTATAGGTACCTTTGGAATGAGAATCGTATCCTCCTTCTCATAAGATTCTACATAAGATTGGGAGTTTTTTGAAGCTGAAGGATGGATCATCTTTATTCACATATATTGAGAAAGTAATAAAGGTTTCACACCTTACACCAGATGAAAGGGTTGTAACATTATGGATGTTGGGTTATTTGATACCAAGTAAGGGTGATAGGGATACCCTTAAAGTATTGGACATATTTATCTTGGATTTTTTTTATTAACATGAGGAATACCAATTTGGTAGAGTTTTTTTCCTCTCAGTTGAATTAATTAAGAAGGTGTCAATAAATTATAAGATATTGATGTTTCCCTTCCCTATAAATAAAATTCTATTGAATTTCATGGAAGTTTTCTGGATTAAGAATCAAACATATGTTATGAGGTAAAATATTTCTCTAATTGGTGAAGAGACTATGGTTAGGAGGGATCTTGTTTTTTATTATAAGCTAAATAATTTTTTTATAAAATGGATAAAACCATGTTTGATGCTCAACTTATAAAATAAAAATTTGTGACAGAAAATAGAAAGGATGAAGGAGTCCATTATTGTCTTCACTATCATTGATGGACTCCATTTGGTTTGATGTGATGGGGTTTTTAGGGTATTGGGATCCTATCATTGATGGATTTTGTTTTTTTATTCCCCTCCCTTGAGGTTTTCTTCTCATCTCTATAGATTTCTAGGGTTTCATATTTCTTCTTAGTATGACTCTATTTTCTTCCTTCTACTTCTCTTTCTACCTTATCCACCATGAGAAACCCCTCCTCTCATCAGATGCGATAGTGATTCGATACTTTGGGACCATTTCTATGGACTCTTGTAGTGGTATTCTCTCCCTTCATTGTTAGCTTCTTCCCTTTATGTTTATTTGGTTCCAACTCTTTGGAGAGGCTTCATCCCCCTCACTTTCACCCCTACTCTACCAAACTGGTCCAACACGTATAACCCCATCTCGGTCAGCGGTGTTGGTTTCTTCAGGGTGGTTTGGAAATGTGGTGGTGGGAGTGGTGGTGGTGTGGTCTTCATCAACTAGTTTTTTTTCTCAATTGGGTCATTTTTCCTTAAGGATGTATTGAGTGAGGTTAATTATTCTCCTAGTTGGAGTTATACCATCTTCTTCATTTTATTGATTTGTGTTTTTTTCAATGTTATTCCTAGATGATGAATATTTCTTTCAAGATTTTGGATCTATTTATTTCTGATGATGGATTCTCAATGGTTTTTAGTTCATTCAGTTCATGGGGGAGTCATTGGTATACTTCTAAAGTGGATATTCTTGATTGTGGTTGGAATTTATCAGTATAGTGATCGATGGAGTTTTCCATGTTTGTTCAGTTCAATGTGGAACTGATGGTGTGGGGATTCTATGTGGATGGTTTGGCGATGATCAAAATTGAAAGTGATTACTTATCTAGTCCCAAGGTAATTCATCTCCTCCAAGTTTTCAACTCTAGGTGGTATGGAAACACAAGGTTTGAAGATTTTAATTTATGTTTGGTGTGATGTTCATGTACGAAGTTTGAATTTTGAAATTTTAATTGGTTTTTTGTGTTGTATTTGGTTTATTGTTGAATTTTTGTATTGGTTCTCACTTAAACATATAAAAGTGATTATTCTAAAAATATAAAAAAAAATCAGTTTGAGTGGTAATTCCTCATATTGATCATACAATTCAAGATACCGGTTTGGAATTTGTTGAAACATCATGAATTCCATAAGTAGTCCCAGCAATTTGTGATAAGGGGAAAGTCAAAGAGATTTTTAAAAAATCTCAAGTTCAAAAGTTTGTAATAGAATCGGTCCTAGTACAAGTTGAGAATATAGTTTAAAAGAAGAAACCTAAATCAATTCAGAAAGTTGGTAAAGGTGTGCTAAGAACTACATGGCAGTTAGAAAAATAACTGGAGGAAGAAGAATAATAAATTAAAGAAGAAGAACAACAACAAGAAACTGAAACCGAGGAAGAGACTAAGAAAAATAAAAGTACATCGGAGTCATATTCAACATCTACTCTACTAACTTCCCAGTCTGATAAAAATCCCTAATTAGAAGTTTTATAGGAAGTTAAATCGTCTTCAAAAGGATAAGAAGAAGCATGGCCTTCACATATGAAAGTTTTTGACAAAGTCGAGACAAATAAGGATGTTGATGTTATAAATGTTTCAGAACAAGGAAGAGATGAATAAGTAAAAAATATGAATGTTAGATCGTCTAGACCTCATGTATTAGAAGATACATCAGACTCATCGGACTCAACATCCACATAGGTAGAAAATAATATTTATTACATTTGTTATACCTTAAAACAACTTGTTGGCTCAATTTTGTATCTACCCAATATTGAAGCCAGATGAAAACATATTCAAAGTTATATGAATGAAAATTCATAATCCTTAAATTTATTGAATGATCAAGTGATCCAACATGAGACCAACAACATAACATTCAAAGGAAAGAATAAGGCACATAAGAAAAGATTCAACCAGATGGTGAGATGGTTGATAAAATTTGATAATGACTTAAAGTGTCATGATGATTAGTTATTTTAGGTTAAGAAACTATCTCTTGAGTATGTTGATTTTTTTTTGACAAGTTTTCATCAGATGTTTTGAATAGAGTGAACTTTGTTGAACAGTTCTAAAACATGACTAACAATCGAGATGAGGAAGCTAGAGTTATAAAAGAAAAGGTTCACAAGTTGGAAGTAGAAAATAGCAGGCTCGAATCTTGTGAAGATGAGTTTTTTAGTGTAATGGAATAAAAAAACTAGATCCATGAGAAGATTAAAAAGTTTTGAGGAATAGAATCAAAGACTATTAGTCATGGAAGATAGTATGGTAAATCTTAAATCATCAGTTGCTGAAGCTGATAAGGATCATGAAGATGTAAAGAAGTTAAATCCAATCATGAAGAAATTATATAAAAAAGAATGAATTTTTTATCTGAAGATGTAATGATAACTTTTGAATGAAATTTTTTTAAATGTGTTATTATCCTATTATCTTTTGTATGAATGTTTCCCAATTTCACTTGGATTAATATTCTATATATTCTCTTTGATGAACACTTATTCAAATACAATTTTTTTCTTTGTTATGATTTTCTAACATTTCATAAGGTTATATATTTTTCATATTCATTTTATAAATCTTAAAGGGAGAGAATTGTTTGGGAGAATTTTGGGAAAATTTCTTTGAGGGGGAGTTTGTTTAAAAATAAAGGAATATTCCTAGGGGATATTTTATCTAAAAGGGGATAATATTTCTAAGGAATATTTTTTACTAAGGGGTAGAATCCAAATTTTTTCTTTCCATCAGATCAATAATGATGAAGAAAAAGAAAGTATTAACTTAGGGGAGATTTTAAATATGATAAAGGAAAAAAATCATATGAAGTATATATTTGAAGTTCATAAAATAACAAAGGGTTGTAATTATTTAAAAGTTATTAGTTTTTCATTTTTAAGTGTTGTGTTTTTTTCTTTACAAAAAGGGGGATATTGTTGAGTTGAAAGTTATACTTTCTATTTTTCATTTCCTTAGTTTTGTAAATCAAAAAAACTTTATTTAAACTATGTTTTAATTACTAAAAATATCCCAATTTTTTTAGTATGTTTTTGTAGAAAACATATTTTTATACCAAAAATATAAATAGTTCTATTATAAAATGAATATAAACATTTATTATTCAATCTGATCCATTGGATTGAAGGTGCATCTGGTACATATGTTCAACTACTATTCTGACTAGTGTTTGGACTGGTGTTCTATCTATATGATTAACTAAGGTTGTAACCATCAGACTGAAATTATTACTAATACATAGAATTAACCTTTGTTCAGTTTATCATATTAAAAAACAATATTCAAGTCCATCAGACTATCCAAAGTTTACAATCAGAGTAATTAGAACTATATTAATAAAAAAAATATTTTTAGCATTATAATGGTGCTAAACAAAAAAATCAGGCAATGAAGTATAGTTCATGCTTAGATATCATGATTAATATCCATATCATTATGAGATATCAAATTGAAATCTATCAGAATTTTTTGCAACCAACTCAAAAATATGACCATTAAATATTTTTCTATAAATAAGAGGTCATTTGAAGTATTGGGTGCTGATACATTTTCAACTCAACACATCTGAATATCGCTCTGTGTTAACATCTTGTTCCTAATATTTGTAATATTTTAGAGAATTTTAGTTCTAAGGAATCCATGTGAGGATTGTAAATTCCTTATAATGTTTTTATTTTTTATTTATTGTGTCCGATCGAGGTTATATTTATGGATTCTGGGGATAGGAATATGGGGGAATTTGATCCATCAAATCAAGGGATTCTAGTTCTTGGAAGATAGAGATATATTGATCATCATATCAAGGGATTCCATGGGACTGAAAGATAGATACATTCCAATAATTATATTACTGGATTTCCTGGTAATGAAAGATAGGCCTTTATAGTAGGTATTGAAACTATGGATATCTTAAGTCAAGATTTTTTACTTCCTTAACTCTTAAGGTTAATGAGTAAAATTACCTTTTATAAAGCTTCTAAGTCATTCTTACTATTATAAGTATTTGTTTTATTTTTTTGTAAAAGTTTAATATTTCATTGTGTAATTACATTGGGAAAGTCAGTTCTTTACTTATCTTTATAAAAAACTATTTTATCAATGTGTATATGGTACCAATAATAACTCTGATATATTGGACATTTATTGGATCTGATTTCAATACTTTGATCATCGGATGAACTCTGCGTCTGATCTTTTTTAAAAAATAGGTTTTTTGTTTTGTCTTAGTTTATATTTTTAAAATAAAATTCACCCCCTCCCCCAACCATATTATAGACAGTGTATAATTTTATGATCCAAAAATTATAGTCTTGATATTTTTTTAAATTCAATTATTTAAATAGGCTTGAAAATTAATTTAATGGAATTTTATTAAAGGATTCAAATTCATAAAAATAATATATTTGGAAAAGTGAATGGGATATGGTCAAGAATATCAATCATTATATACTTATGGGTCATTTTTTCTTTTATTGTAAATTTCTTGACCCCTAAAGGTTAAAAAACGTTATTATTTTGGTAATCGTTAAAAGGGTTAACGTGGGCTAAAACTAAGAGATAAGGATTAAAAAATCACCTAAACTTGCCTAAATTTTTTTTATTAGAGTATTTCAACTTTAATTTACCCTATACCCTAAATATATCAATTTTGCTTCACTTTAACATGAAAATTAATTTATATTATTTAATAATTTAAGTAATTCCAATGGTGCCCCTCTCCTCTCTTATATAAGGACAGCACCCCTCCTCTATTCATAAAACTTTATATTCCATGTAGCTCAACCAAAATCTAACAATATCTCTTACCAACATTTCTAATCACTTCTTATAGGTCTTCGTTCACCAAAATACTTACCTAGAAGTCTCAAATTGTAATTGAAATGATGTTCTTTAAAAAGTAGGTAATAATCTTAACCGGGTGTTTTCATTTTACTTCTTCTTCAACCTCCTTAAATTTTATCTTAACCATTCCAATATAATAACATCAGTATCTACCATATATTGAGATGTTATTATGTTAATTTAATAACCTTATTCATCTCATTTTCCATCAAATTGGTAATGAAACCATCGTCCATGCATACATGAGAACTACCACCTCATGAACCAATGTATTTAATTTCTCATCACAGCCTTTCATGGTTGGTTAGTATGATAGATTTAATGTATATATATGATATTCATGAAATAATTATGATTATATAAATATAATATATCATCTATATTCATATCATTCCAATCTAATGGAATTATCACACATGTGTACATACGGACTACCATCTTCACATAACAATGTAATCCATTTTTCAAAAATCACCTCTCATGAATAGTTATGGGGATAGATTTAATGAATTTCTTTGATTTTTATAACATGATAATTATTTTTTAAAGATAATTTTTATTTTATTTTTTATTTTCCATCCAATGAAAAGTAAAAACATCACTTGTGTATACATACGGACTACCGCCTCAAGAGCCGATGTGTTTTTCATTTCATATCCGCTTTTCATAGATGACTATAAAATTTTATTTTATGTATAATAATGATATATTTCATGATTATTATTCTATATATAATGTAATGATTACCCCTTTGACCATAATTAACCTATCAAGTTCACATTTCAATTATGGACCGAACATCCTTAAAATACCCAATGTGGACTTAAACGATTAAGTAATTGAATATATCATTGAAATAAATAAAATAAATGGTTTGATGGTAAATTAATATACCTGTAAAATATTATTAAACAATTAAATAATTATACATGATTTAAATGACATACATAGAAAGTTTAGACTCAAGGTAAGGGGTTTCTTAACCCAATTTCCTTTCATTGGGTTATAACACTTCTTGATTACCTTTTTTATTTCATTATTATGTGTGAATTAATATCTAAATTATTTCATGTTGTATTTAAAATTATTTTATGTTTATTTAAATTTGTGTGTATAATCACTTCATGGATTAATTATCACTTCAAATGTTAAGATCTTTTCAAGGTTTTTATCTTTGTTTCAATATCATTTTCTTGAGAAATGTTTCATGCCATGCACTATGATTTCTTTATATGGTGTAATTATTGACCCATGAATGAATTTTCACATATTAATTCACATAATTCATGGGATTTAAAAATCCATATCATATTCTTTTTTTAAATTACTTTTTCTTCAAAAGTTACCAAATCAGAAAAGGATTTATGTTACAATCTCATTTCTTTTTAGGATTGTTTATGTTCAAGGTTCCTTTGGGGAAATTTTCATAATGTTAATTTCTTGATCAATATATATATATATATGTATATATATATATATATATATTCTTCTACCCTAGTTATATCAAAGGTTCACATCATTTCATTTCATTTTCCTCTCTTTAGTACTTAAGAAGATCGAAAAAATTAAGGAAAAACCAACATTAATTCTCTTTTTGGTCAAGAATATTTTCTCTTACATATCCATGATATTTAAAATATTTTCAATAATATTAATTTTTATGAAGAAATTATCATTTAAATTCATTTTTCACTGTATTTAAATTTCTTTAAAAATTTTTAAAAGGAATCTTTTTTTTCAAGAAAGGTGCTTTTGGTTTTTACTAAAAGTGTGAAAGATGTATTTGTTTTAATATTTACCAAATGAATGGTTTTTTACACTATCATAACTATTCTTTTCTTTGAAGTTTCCTTTACAAGTGTCCATATTTATTTTCAAATAAAATATTTTTCTAAATATTCATGGAATTTAAATTTAAAATGTTATAAAAATAAAATGATATTATCCCTATTTTCAAATAAATGTCTTAAATGTTATTTTAAATGTATTTTTCATCTATGAAAATATCCTTTATTTTTTTCCTATGCTCCAATGGGGATATGTTCCAAATATTCCATCCTTATTCTTTATTTGGATACCTTATTATTATTTTAAATATATTTCCATGAAACTCATTTCTTTTCCATGGGTTGATCAATATAAAAAGGAATTGTGGTTGTTTTCAAGGTCATTATATTGAAAAGTGAAAGCTTTTAAAAAAAATCATTTTATAGTATTTAAAAATATGTATGGATGATTTAAGGGTGGTTATTTTATAAACCAAGGATGTATTGTTATGTTATAAACTAGGGATGGGCAGTTAAGTTATAAACTAAGGATGGGTGGGTATATTATAGCCCTCCAATGAATTGGGTAAAGAGACAGAGTTAACTGATTATATGTTATTCCAAAAATATGATGGGGTTTATTATTTATAGGTTACTCCTAAGAGATATAGTAATTATCTAGTTAGTTGATTCCATGATAAATGTTTTATGTTACAAGATACCTACATAGTTTTTTAATTCTTATTGTGAGTTCTAATAGATCCTTTTATCAAGGATTATTTTCACATGGCTTATGATTGTTGAATTATATAACTCATCTTATGTTAAAGTGTTATGCCATGTATCATGATTTATTATCCGCATTTATATGGGTTTAAATTCCCTTATGTTATGCTCATTCACTTTCATTATGTCATCATACCCTTATTATCATCTTATGCTCACTGATGACATTCAATTGTTATTATTTATGTTTACACTTACTAGGTGTTTGAGATTTCCCTTATTATGTTTTACATTTCCACAAGTTATGAAGAATTATTTTAAATGAATTGTGTCTATAAAGGTTTCATGTGTAAATAACTTTATGGGAGAATTTTAAGACTTATTGTGAAATAAGAAAAAATAGGTATATTAGGAAAAATGATCACTTGAAGAAATGGGCATTATTATGTAAGAGTTTTTAATAATTATATAAAACTCTAAACCTAAAAGTTCCTTGGTTATGTAAGTGAACTAATATTTCCATTTGATTTTGTATGCTTTGGATAGCTAATTTTGGGTCATGTTTATCGGTATCAGAGATAGAAATATAAATATTATATTTTTAGCACTGTATCTAGGTGTGCAGGTTTGGGGCTATTATAGTTGGTATTAGAGAATGGTTTAGATAACTTTTGAGATTGAGATGTTTTCATGTGAGGTTAACTTAAGAGTTATGGATACCATCATGAGTTTATAATTTTAAGTTTTATCATAATTTCATATGCATAGACACCCCTTTTGAGTTTTTCAGTGATGGGATTTTAAAGTGACTAATGATATTTTGGGAGAAATTTTATTATCTTGAGGTACAATTAACCCCTAGGTGTATCATGTTATTTAATATGAAGGGTTATTTCAAAATAATTCTAATAAATTTTTGGGGATGTAATACAAAAGGTATAAGATAACCTGTAAGGTTAAAACATTCTTTAATGTTGATGTTTTTAGGTTAATTGGGATATAAGGTTAATTATTTTTGGAATGATCTGATTTAAACATTGGGTGTTATTAAGTAAATCTTATAGTTGAATGTATTATTTCTTCATATGAAGGTTTATTCATTTTGATTATTATCTTACCTCGAGCTAACCATTTTGGATTTAGTAAATATGGTAGGATTATCTTTTAATCCTTGTATGGGTCCTATGATATATTAAAATTTGATGCTTTAGAAATGAGGAAGATTCATCATGGATACCCATCACTAGGAATATGATATTTGATGGAGGTGTAAACTTATTAAAACATGCAACTGTAGGGTGAAATTTCATTTATGGATTTGAATAAAATCAAATAGGTATATTTTCCAATGTTATTAGTAAAGATAATAAAATAATCCCTCATAAATTAAAAATGTTATTTTTTATAATCTTTATGATGAATTAATGGTATTATTTAGATCTTATTAATTCAATATTTTTTGGTTATTAACTTTATCATGATCTCATTCTTTATCATTCCCCATAATTATTGGTATATTAATTTTCTCCTCTATGTTTATATTTTCACTTCCCATTAATGTTATCCTATTTAGAAACCTAATTATCTCTTATTCCAAATGACCTTCATATTTCCCTTTCCCACTTTTAAAAAGGAAGTTTTAGTAACCCTTTTTATGATATGGGTTTTCAAAAAAAGGATGTTAAAAATTAAACCCTTCAAACACCAAGCTCTAAATGAAATTATGAGGATAAAATTTATTTAAGGGGAGAATGTAATACCTTGAGATTTTAAAAGAATACTATGTTTGATAGTGTACAAGACACATAACATCAATATTTAATAATTATGGGATATTATTATTTAAATATGATTTTTATAACCTAGTTGTTGAATTGGAAGATGGGAATATAAGTAATTGTTGGGTTTTCTTAGATTCTAATAACAATTATTATAAAACCAAAAATTGAAAATATTTTATGCATGATATATGAAACCTGTGATAAATATAGAAATTAATAAATGCTATAAAACAATTGTACCTTACACCAAATAATCCATTGCATTATCTTCATCATCATATACGTTTGATAAATATCACTAAATTGGAAAATGAATCCCACCTCCAAAGTATATCCATGGGATAATATGAATCATACAATGTTTAAATGGGATTCACCTATTCTCTATGGTATGTTAGTACCTCATGTGAAAAGGAGAAAGATAATATAGAACTATGGGTACCAAGCAGTTTTAGCCGATTTTCCACACACACTATCATCACACAGAAGTGACTTATATAACACCCAAGGACACTCCAAAGGTGTCATTGCATTTATTCATTCATTTTTAATGCATGAATAAATTATATTGGACAGTACATGTATCACATACATGAATGTAACTCCTCTAGTTGTTTCATCACCTGTAATGGATCATTGAGTGATATTATATGTGGGAGAAATAAAAATGATAATATTTTATCATTTAATTTTGATTCAATAACATATTTCATTTATATACCCTTATGTGCATGAAAATTATAATTTTTATGCAATATATATATATATCATATATATAATGATTTAGTGTATATCTCTATCAATCTCCCACTTTCACTAAATGCTAATAGAATTTTTACCATTTCACCTTATATTGTATCATATACAATAACTTATGAAACCATATCCAAAAACTCCTTTTGGATAGTTTCCAAAACACTTTTGTAAATCTATCATTAATTTTACCTTGTATTACATCATATGAAATACCTTATGAATACTCATCCAAAATACTTTTTTATTAACTCTAAAATGATTTTAGAGCATCTCTTTGAGTCAAAATCAATCCTCATTCAGTCAACCAAAAAGTTTGACCCCATGGTATTTTACATCATTAACAAAAAATATGAATCTCTAGATCCATATATGTAATAAAAAAGTATCCTCTAGAAAAATGTAAATGATACTCAAGCTATATAAGGGGTCTGGTGTAATATTCATCGAACACATTTATATATATTTTTTTTCCACCAGTATGCATCATATAAAAATGTTCATTCTCATATTTTCCCTATTTCCAAGATATTGAGTGACCTGGTACATGGAGCATGTCAATCCCATATAGCCAACACATCTATTCTCGAATCTCTGAGTGTAGACTAATCTAATTAATGAATATATCACATGTCATTCATACTTATGGATAATCACATCACATGTAATTTATCTAAATAGATATAATATATGGGTATGAATGAACACTCCCATATTCTATCTCAATCAAGGGTCCAAATTTCATACTCATCATGCGAGAATATAATCACATCTTGGTTAAGCACTAATCGATGACATGATCAGCAACATACCCAACCACATCCTGTATTAGATAATTTTATATGTTGACTTGCATAAGTATGTTATCAAAGTATAAAGATTCTCATGCTAGGTATCTCACTAACCTTAGGTGGTGTGGACTCAAATGTTATTTATGCACCCTTAGTATACCAAAGATATCTTTATAAGACACTCCATGTGGTATACTTAGTAGCTCATCCAATGCACACAAAGAATATCATATTCTTTTTTTTGTGCCTCATTAAAATATTTTGTATCTCTATATAATAATCCTACTCACGCTAAGATTCACTGTTTTCTATAACCTATAATACTCCATGATGAACATCTGTTAGGGATAAAATCAAAGTCATACTTTGAGAAGATAATTGTCATTTTACTTCATAAAATGTATAACTATATATACATTTATGTATCCAACATGAAATAATGATAAATATAGGTTTACTTTAATATGATATGTTTTAATATTCTTAAATTATTTAAGGATATTTAACAAAACCCGATATAATCACTAGTTTAGCATAACATATATGTGAAATTGCCAAATCAGCCTTATGTGTGCTCCACTTTCTGGGTTTTTTTAACATGTTACATTATATGTAATCTATTTCACATCTATATGTGACCATAATATAAAACCATCCCACTAGTCTCTTTAGTGAGAAAATATATATGAAGTAATCCAGTTTGAATAATGGTGACACTTAGGAATCTCATTCCAAACTGTTCAAACTCCTCAACTTCACAACATCAAATTTTATGATGTTAACATCTATTTTCTACTTAAAACTCTTTTTAATTTCATTATCATCGTCCTTGGAACCATATTCCATCAAATTTTTTCCCTTGAAATAATGTAACTACTTACATTATTGTTTACCAGTACTACTGAACTCTTTTAGGATAAAGTGATAATCACTTTAATATGGTAACTAAATGTAACTCTTATATTTCTATTTAGTAAAACACACTAAACTATTTTAGGGTAAATTTATAACACTTTGTTATAGTAACTAATATAACTATTTAAATTTATATTTTTCATCACATAACCTAAACTCTTTTAGGCTATTAAGTGAAAACACTTTAATCTTAGACTGGTATAATATATTAGGAAGTAGTGATACCTATTTTCAAATTGGGAACTGAATTTATTACTTTAAATTTTTCTTTACAAAAACATATCCTAAACACTTTAGGATATTAAGTGTAAAAACACTTAAACTTGATATTGGTGTTATCTTTTATCTATTATATTTGAACTTCCTTAAGTTAAAACATACTCCCACTAGCCTCTTAAACACTATATTCTTTTCAGAATATCTTTTTGAGAAACAAAAACCCTTTTTTGCTATAAAATAACATTCATTTTCTTTTAGTGAGAATATTTAACACATAAACTATTGTTTCTATATCATATATGGTGTTCTATATTTCTTGAACATTTTTCATTTGAAAATAATACTTTATTAAAATATATCACTGATGGGTGGTGAGAACACATTCCCTTATATTTTAAAAAATATTTGGATAAAAACTTTTATCCAAATCTTCTTCTTAAAACATGTTATAGAAATTGATGAATCATAAAATATGTGTATAAATTTAATCATCTCATACTTGTTCACAAAAACTCTTTGTAATTTAAAAAATTCTCTTATCACATAAGAAAAATGAGATGAAGATATACATATTTTACTTAGATTCATTTGAGATTGATAAAATTCATGACATTAAAATGTAACAAAACTTTTCTTTATGAATGTAAACTACAAGCTCAAACAATTATTCCTTTGATTTTGAACTCCTTTATATTTTCAACACTTAAAAATATGCATTCAGTATCACATTGCCTTTAAAATAAAGAAATTAATTTCTATAGTATCCATACCTATCATAGACATTCCATGGAGTTTCAAAAAATCTTTTAGGTATATCTTGGATAACCCAATCATATTGAATTATTACTCTTCCTTCCTGAAAACCCTAGGTTTCAATGACCATGATTGACTTCTTGAAGAAACATTGTTGCACTTATCAACCAACTTTTCTTCTTTTAGTTTGAACTTTTAATTACTTGTGGTTTCTATACATCACTTTTAGAACCTAGACATCATATGCCCAGTTCATCCATTCTAAACACATAGATAATATCAGGTAAAATTTCTTTGAATTCAATTATATTTTCAGAACATTTCCATAGATGACAATAGGATAAATTCCCAAACCATAAAAATCCATTTTAGTCTCTTCTTAAATCATGTTATAGTATTAAATAAATAATAAAATATGTGTATAAAAAACACCCATATAATTTCATTTAAATAACAATTATTTTCATGCTATTCCCTGGAGAAAAATTATTTAATGCGTATCTTATGACAAGTTCATCCAAACTTCAAGTATCCAAGTTATCAATGTAGCAACTACTTTTCTCTATTAGTTGAAAGAAACATTCAAGATCCAATTCTTTCATATCTTGACCTTCTGTATATTTACAACACTTGTAAATCATATAGTCAATATCATATATCTATAAAAATAATAAAATTGATTTATATAACCATTAAATCTTTAAGTAAACATTTAGTCTCACCAATTCATTTAGAATATTCAATCATATTGAATTTCATTTGACATACCCAATCATATTGAGTATATGAGACTAAAATCATTGATATACCCAGTCATATTGAGTACATGAGTGGAGAATAAGATTTCTTTAGTCATTTTGTATTCAATTCCTTTAAAACCTTGAATGAACCACTTTATGATTTCATAAGCATCTAGATAAATTATTGAATAACTTTAATACTTGTTTATAGAGGAAGGAACTATTATGACACATAGAATTTTCCTTATGAACTTTTCTTAAATTACCAATCTTGTTTAAGAACTTTTCTTTAAGTTATCATTCTTAAGAGTAGCTTATTTAAGCTTCTCCTTTCAAGGATTGATCACAAATTTTATCTTGATGATGGTATTTATTTATAATATAGCTTTTATCAAATGATTATCATGTACTATTAATCATTTGATAAGGGATTTTATTAAATGGTCTCCCACTACAATGATGACCCCTTTTTAAAAATTCATCATAACAATTAATGGGCCAAGATCCATATTTTACTAATCAATGATTCTGTTTTGGAGTTTCTCTCACCACTTAGTTATTTGGGAAAATCATCATCTTAATAATAACATATATGACTCTTGGATAGTTGATCAGACAACCCTTTTTCAATCCATTATATGGATAAACTCAACTCTATTCATTTGGTAACCTAATATTATTAGGGCCTCTCGTCTAGTGTACCCTAAAAAAGTGCCAAAAACAAGTTAACAAAGGGAAATCCAGGGGAACCCAACTTTGGAATGACCTACCCAAGGATGTTCCAATTTAACTTATCCTTGCTTGCCTAACATAATATAATCCAGGGGCACTCATCTTTGGCATGACTTACCCAGTTGAATTATCAAGGTCTTGATAAGTGTCGTTTTGGAAGTAATATCACACTTAATATTTGAAGGGGGTTTTATCTCACCATATTATCACATGTTATTCCTTTTTGTGTATGTATGCTTCTATTAATCTATTTTAGAATCATATTCCCTCCACCTAATCAATATGTTCAAACCATATTGATGTGTAACTCTTTACAAAGCCCATAAGTTTGTGTTAGTTACCCAAAAATAGAATTCAAACATATTAATTCATATCTAGATGCATTATATGCATAAAGTATATGAACACTTCATGTAAAGTCATAGAGTTATCCACATGACTAAGCCTGAAGTGACAGATAGTTGACCCCATTCACCAGTCTAGATAAGTTATAATCCTTCGGGTAGGTAGGTAGTCTGACCCCAAGTCCATCAACCTAGTGATATTTTATTCAAGAGAGAATCCAATTCATCATAACTCTAAAACCTAATATTCAAAAATTATATTCAATAACTAATTTAAAGTTCATAACTTCAATTAAAAACTGAGGTCAAGGTAGATGTAAAACTAAATTCAATATAGATTCAATCCTGACACATAATACAATGCTCTATCCTAAAAGTAGTTTAACAAACAAACTAAATCATACACAATATTAACATTTCTTAAAAAAATTACTAAACATGAATATAGTAGGGAATAAGATTTAAATAAATTAAAAATTCAAATATTTAAACATTAGATAAATATTTATAAACAATTCATAAATAAAAACTAATTATAAACCCTTTTATAATTTCATCTTTAACATTATGAACTTTCTGTAATTATGAATGTAAACATTTTATATTCATTTTAGTGTGAAATCTTTCTTGTTTATCATTATATGGCATTTCCATTTTAATTATATGAATTATAAACTATTTATAATCCAATTTCTATTATGTAAAAATTTTACATAATCTAAATATAATATACTTATTCATTATTTAAACCTTGATCATATCAATCATAAAAACACTTCTGATGTGGCTTAAATAATATCCAAATAAAGCCCCCTTTTATTTTGAACAATTCAAAATAATTAATTATGAACAATTAATAATTTAAATATAAATATTTCATATTTTGGACTTATTTAATAATTTATAAGCCTTTAAAATTTATTTCTTATGATTTCTAAATAAATAATTTTATTTATATATCATAATAATTGACAGATAATTTTTTAAAGGGTATTTTAAATATTAACATTTAATATTTGGTAATATAAAAAAATATAAAATTTTAATTAATTATTAAAAATTTATAATTAATTAATTTATAAACCTTTTATAAATTAAAATGTCCCAATTAATTTTTATAATGATTTATAAACTTTTTATAAACCATTAAAAACATTTTATAATTTAAAAACAATGTTTAAAATCTATTTTGTTTACCATTACAAGGAATCCATACTCTGCTACCTTATGCATAAACTTTTTGTAAGTGTAAAACCGTTACATAAACACCTCATGTAAGGATAAGTCATAATATACATTTACGTGGCCTATTGGAACCACTGTGTAAATATAACAAACTAGTTACCTTTACATGGTCCTAAGAAATCTCGTTGTGTGTAGGTAAAACCATTTTACCTTTATGCGGCTTTAAGAAAGTATTTTTTACCCTTACGTAACAACTTTATATAAGATCCCACGTATAGATAAAACATTTTCTACCTTAACACAACCAGAATTTTGTGTATGAGTAAGTTGTAACATACCTTTACACATCCATAGAAAATCCTCATTTACCCTTACATGAACCCCTTTACGTAAAGGTAAGAAATGGGTTACCTTTACATGACCAATCATATATAGGTAATTCACTGGTTACCCTTACGCAATTGATCTATGTAAGGGTAATGACCTGATTACCTTTATATAGCCCATCTATATAAAGGTATAATTGCAATTACCTTTACGTAGCCCTACTACATAAGGCTAATACATTTTAAAAATTGATTTTCTAATAACATGAAATGTTTCTCTGTTTTTCAACTTCTACATCATTTCCATGCATGATTTCAAAAATCTAAAGCATAACCTCACTCTGATACCACTATTGGGTTTTCTTAGAGTCTAATAACAATTATTAGGATCAATAGAAGGAATTAAAACCAAAATTGAGGATTTTTTATGAATTATATAAGAAACATGTGATAAATATAGAAATAAAGAAACACTATAAAACAATCGTACCTTACACTAAAAAAATGAAATAAATCATCTTCATAAACACATGTGTTTGATAAAGATCACTAAAGTGGAAAACACATCCCACCTCTGTAGTGCATCCACGGGCTAATCTAAATCATCTGATGCTCAGATGGGATTCACCTATTGTCTACAGCATGCTAGTACCTTGTATAAAAAGGAAAAAATATGAAAGAGAACTATGGGTTCTAGAGCGCTTTGACTTATTTTCCACACACACTGCCACCGCATGGTAGTGACTTATATAACACCCAAGGACACTCCAAAGATGTTGTTGCATTTATTCACGCATTTGTAACCATGAATATATGTTATTGGATAGTATATGTATCACATACATGAATGTAACTCCTCCATCCATTTCATCACATGTAATGTCTCATTGAATGATATCATATGTGGGAGAAACAAAAATGATAACTATTTGTCATTTTATTTTGTTGCAATCACATATTTCATAAAATAATATATACCCTTATGTGCATGTAAATTATAATTTGTATACAATATATATACATACATATTGTATATATATAAAGATTTAGGGTTTATATCTATCAGTAAACACGTTATAAAAGATATATATAAAGGTTCTACTCAATACAAATCTATTGATTAATGCTTAAGAAATAAGCATTAGATTTTTGGTAAAGACATTTTATGCTTCAAAAATACATTTTCTTTAAAAATTATTTTTATTACTTTTTGTGAGAAAATATTATAATTAATTTTTTCATTTTTTAGAAATTAGATTTGATAAATAATATATCATTTTTAAATTGTCATATCTAAATTTTCTTAGTGTTAAATTTTGATATTTTTCTGAAAAGATTGATTTTTTAGTTAATAATGAAAATACTGATTTTGTGTTTTGCAAGTAAATTTTAAAATTAGTTTCTACCACTTATATGAATTGAATTTGATAAAATGGATTCCATATTTGGAATCATAATTTCCAAATTTGGAAGTGCAAGTTTATTTTTGGTCATCATGAATAGTAACCATGTTGAATATTTATCACTATTGTAAATGGTAAATTGGATTAACTAGGGTTAAAACTAATGTAAAAAGGCTTTAAAATTACCCTAACACTTTCATTTAATCATTTGGATGAGTGTATTTCGACCAAACCAATCCGATATTTGAAAATATGGAATTTTAGTGTCATTTTTCCGTGATAAAGGCTTATATTATTTTAAGTAAAGAATAATTCTAAAATGTCACTTTCTTGGTTTTAATATCTCTAATATGTTTTCACAATGATAAAAACAATTTATGAGTGTTTCTAAATTGTTATTTTTAATATGAATAAATTTTTTATGATGGTAATTAATTTTTAATTTTTAGTGATAAATAATTACCTTAAATGTTTACGCAACGCTGACATAGTGTGTGTGCAAGTAGTAGAAAAATCTAGTAAATGTTTTTAAAAACTTAGAGAGTAATATTTTCTGGGTGAGTTATGTTATTCAATGAATTTTTCAGATAAATATAATGTACTAGTGATGTTTTAAAAGTTTAGATTCAAAATACATTACTATTTTGATATTTTTTTTTAAAGTCAATTATGTGAATAGGCTCGAAAATGACTTTAATGGTATTTTATATTAAATAATATTTTATTAAATTATTTAAAATCCATAAAAAATTATTTGGACAATTAAAATGGATATAACCAAGAATATAAAAACATTTTCCACTTATGGGTCACTTTTCCTTTAATTATAACTTTCTTGACCCCTAAAGATTGAAAATCATTATTATCACAATGATTGTTAAAAGGGTTAACAGGAAGTTAAAACTAAGAGATAGGGGTTAAAACAGCACCTAAACTTGTATAAATTTTATTTTATGAGAGGATTTAGACTTATCTTCACTCTAGATTCTAAATATATCAATTTGGTTCCACTTAAACATGAAAATTAATTTATATTAATTTAATACTTTATATAATTCCAAAGGTGTCTCTCTCATCCTTATATAAGGACACCACCCCTCCTCTCTTTCTCACACTTCATAAGCCATGTATATTGATCAATATCTACCCGAATCACTTCCCAACATTTCTCTCCACTTCTTAGGGGCCCTAGTGTCACAAAAATACCAACCTATAAGTCTTAAGGTGTAAGTAAAAAGAAGTTCTTCAAAAAGGAGGTAATCGTCTTAACCAAACGTTTTCATTTTACTTCTTCTACCTCCTTCAACTTTTTCCTAACCATTATAATGTAATAATATAATTATCTCTCATATTATGAGGTGTTATTATGTTAATGTAATAACCTTATTTGTCTCTTTTTCCATCAACTGGGAAACAAAACCATCATTCGTGCGTATGTGTGGAATATCGCATAGCAAACCGATATATTTTGTTTCTCATCATCGCCTTTCATGTCTAGTTATTATGGTGAATTTAATGTGTTATATGATATTTATGAAATAATTATTATTTTTTAAATATAATATATCATCTATCTTCATACCATTCCGATCATCAAAAACTAAATTATCGCATGTACGTATGAACAGGCTACCATCTCCACATACAGATGCACTTCATTTTTCAAAAACCACCACTCAAAGATGGTGATGGGGATGAATTTAATGAATTTTTTTATGTTTATAACATGAAAATGGTTCTAGAAAGATAATCTTTTATTTTATTCATTTTTCATCCAACAAAAAGTAAAAAACATCATTCATATGTACATGCAGACTACAGTCTCACAAACTGATGTATTTTGTTTCTTGTAACTGTTTTTCATGGCTGACTCTAAAATTTTATTTGATGTATAAAAATGATAATTATTTCATGATTATTATTTTGAATATTATGTAACAATGATCCCTTTCACCACAATCAACCTTCCAAAGTCATTTTGAAATTATGAATCAAATATCCTCAAAACACCCGATGTGGACTTAACTGATTAAGTAATTAAATTTCATTGAAATAAATGGTTTAATGATAAAGTATTAAACCTGGAAAAGTTTCTTAAACAATTAAATAATTAATATAATTTTATTATACATGATTTAGATGATATAAATATAAATTTTGGACTCTAGGTAAATGGTTTCTTAACTCAATTTATTTTTATTGAGCTATAACATTTCTTCATTGACTTTGTCATGACATGATTATGTGTGAATTGATCTCTAAATTGTTTTATTTTTTATTTCCATTTGTTTTATGTTTAATTACATATGTTCACATAATAACTTCATGAATTTATTATCACTTCAAATGTTATTATCTTTGTAATGGTTTTCCTTGTCTCAATATCATTTTCTTAAGAAATGTTTCATGTCATGCACCATGATTTCTATGTACAATGTACTTACTACCCCAAAAATGAATTTTTACATATTAATTCATTTAATTCATGGGACTTATATATTTTTATCATATTATTTCTTAAAATGACTTTTCATTACCAAAGCTATAAAAGTTTTATGTTACAATCTCATTTCTTTTCGAGATTTTTTATGTTCAAGGTTCATTTAGGGGAAATTATATGATCTTAATTTTTTTAGCCATATTTTATATTATTATACTCTAGTTATTTATGAGGTTTACTTTATTTCCTTTCATTTTCCTCTCTGTTACTTAATAAGGTCAACAAAAATTTTCAAGTAAAAAACTACATTATTTCTCTTTTTGTTCATAAATTTTTTCTCTTCTATATCCATGATCTTTAAAATGATTTCAAAAAAGTTTTTTTATGAATAAAGGATTTTTTAAATTCATTTTCAACTATATTTTACTTTCTTTACAGAGGTTTAAAAAGAATATTTTTTTCATTTTCCAAACAAGATAATTTTGGTTTTTACCAGAGGTGTGAAAGGGATTTTTATTTTAACATTCACCAAATGAATGGATTTTCTTGCTATCGTAACTATTATTTTCTTTGAAGTTTACTTTACAATTTTTCATGGTTATTTTCAAGGAATTTTTTTTTTGAATATTCTTGGAGTTTTTATTTAAAATTTTATCAAAAGAAAATGATATTTTCCCCGTTTTCAAAGAAATTTCTTAAATGTTCTTTTAAATATATTTTTCATCTATGGAGAAATCCTTTATTCTTTTATATGGTCCAATGGGAATATTTTCCAATGATAGAACCCTAATTCTTTCTCTGGATGGATTATGATTGTTTTAAAAATATTTTCATGGAACTCATTTCTTTTTCATGAGTTAATTAATCTAAAAAAGAATGATGGTTGTTGTCAGGGGTGTTATATTGAAAAGTGAAAGATTATAAATGTTTATTCATTATATGGTACTTAGAAATATGTATAAATGATTTCCAGATGGTTCCATTATAAACCAAGAACATGTGGTTACATTATAAATCAATAATAGATGGGTCTGTTATAGTCCTCTGATGCATTAGGTAAAGCGGTGAAGTTAACTGATTATAAGTTACTCCTTAGAGATGATGGAGTTTATCGATTATAGGTTACTCCTAATAAATATGGATATTATCTGATTATATGATTCCATGATGAATTTTTTATGTTCCAATATACTTTCACAGTTTTTCAATGCTTGTTATGAGTTCTAATTAATCCTTTTCTCAAGGATTGTTTTCACATGGCTCATGATTGTTGACTTGTATGACTCTTGTATTATGGTAAATATTTATTCCATGTATCATGATTTATGATCCATGTTTTTATGGGTATGAATGGTCTTATGTTATGCTCATGCACTTTGATTATGTTGTCATACCCTTATGATCTTCTTATGCTCACTAATGAAATTCAATTATTAATGTTTATGTTTATTCTTACTGAGCATTTAATCTCACCCTCCTTTTCCATTTCCCAGGGTTATGAAGAATGATGTTAAATGAATTATTAATAGAAAGGTTTCATGTGTAAATAATTTTACAAGAGATGTTGAAGACTTACTGTGAAATAAGAAAATTTGGCTATAATAGTAAAAATAATCAGTTGAAGACATGGGTATTGTTATGTAAGAATTTATTCTAATTATCTAAAACTCTAAACTTAAAATATCTTTGGATATGTAAGTGATCTAATATTTCTATTTGATGTTGTATGTTTTAGATGGTTAAAATTAGGTCATATGTCAGTATCAAATCCATAAATGTAAAGATTATATTTTTAGCACCGGATTCAGGAGTGCGGGTTCGAGGTTGTTATAACCTGTCTGTTTTTTTGAGATCCTTTCCACTAACCTAGACCTTCCCAGAGACAATGATTTTCAGTCCCTCATCATTACCAAGTCGAACTACACCACAATTATTATATTTGATATTGAAGATAAGATCTTTATTCCTGATCATGTGTGAGGTACACCCGATGTTCAGAACCCATAAACCAGAATTGTCTATTGCTCTCAAAGAAATCTCAAAAACATTTTCCTTCTCATACCATTTTTTCTTCTTCCATGGCCATTGAGGAATTTCTCTAGATGATTGATTCAACAATTTCTCCCCTAGTTAAATAATTTCCACTTGATCTTGAAAACTGGTAATCTATTTTCATTTTTCAATGTGTTTATTGAATTTTCTAGCTGCTATTTTCCTCCTTTCTGAGTCCCATGAGTCACTTACCATTAAACTATTAAGGCACAATAGGTTGCTTTATGCCCAAAACCTTCATACCAAAAGCAATAAACATTAAAAGCATAATAAAATGACAAAAAACTGCTTGCATGCCTTTTGTATTGATACTCTCTGAAAAACATTTTGCAATGGAGCATGCATATTGAATGTGTCCAAATTTCCCACAGTAATAACACTTAATTTTTTGTGTCATTTTTTCATCCTTTGTCACTGGATCAGTAGCCTTTTAATCTTCCCAATTCCACTTTCCTCTGGGGGTGATGCTTTGAGGTCTAGCGTGAGGCATGGCTCTCACCTTATGATCCATCCATCCAACATTACGATTTTTATTCCAAAATAAAAAAGGACCAAACAAGGGAAGATCACCCTCACCTAGGGGAGCGAAAATAATGGATTCTAAGGGTATCACCCCTAATCAAGTTCACCCACTCCGGTTAGAAATGAGAGACGTTAGAAAAGCAAAAAATCAGAGTCCCAGGGACTGCGAGAGAGGTCAGGTAATTCGCCACTTTGTTACCCTGATGCTAAGTATGGGTGACTCTAACGTTTTTTCTAAGGAGGGCCTTGCATTGTCTAATTGTAAAGGTAATTGACTAGGGAGTAGTTCCTCTACCATGAAAAGCATCATGAACAATCATAGAGTCTGTTTCCAGCTGTTCAATACAAAAGTTCCTCTGATTACACATGGACAAACCTGTGAGAACTGCAAGAGCCTCCGCCCGAATAGAATTACCATTTCCATAGTGGGTTGTGAACACCAGTACCACACTCCCTTTGTGGTCACGTATAACCCCTCCTCTACGCATGACACCCATAGCACAAGCACTATCAGTGTTTAACTTAAGGCCACCCTCAGGTGGAAACCAATGAATCCATCTCCCCTGCACCCTGGGACTGCGCTGCCAAACCACAGTCCGCAGAGCCTGCAACGCGCAAATAGAAGACACCTTCTTCCCAAAACTAGCAAGACCGATCAAGTCTATCAGAATACATCTAGTTCTGGCCACCAATGCTCTACCTGTTCAAGAGACCCCTTCAAACCTGACTCGGTTCCTTGCTTTCCATAACACCCAGCATCCCGTATTATAGATGATAGTGCATGCCTCGACCTCCTACGTATTACCATCGGTCCCCTAGAACCATTATTCCATGAAACTTTCATATTTATCAGCTTTGACTGAGTACCCTGTGAACATACCAAAGAAACTCCACACCTGACATGCCCATTCACCCTTGAAGAAAATATGGTACGTGTTCTCCTCTTTTTTATTCGTACAGCAATGACAGGAATAATCCAAGATAATGCCTAAGAATTTTATATTTCCATCAAGGGTATAGCATTATACCAGATCATCCAAGTGAAGAAGTTGAGTTTAGTATGAATTTTTTTTGCCCCACGCCACTCTGTTCCAGCTCTCCTACTGCCCCTGAGTCACGGTGCTCATGCAGAAGTCCTTCGAGTTGAACTTACCTGAGGAGTAATGAGTATAAATGCACTTATCTTGTTTGGAATTCATAATAACTGAGTTGAACACTGCCTATTGAGGTACGTCCAGAACTGACCTGAAAAATAGAGGGTACATACTTTCCACCGTAAAGAAGATCAAAGGGATCAGGCATCCTGAAAATCCCAGCACACTGCCCAACCAGTTGTGATACCAAAAGATGATGTGCCCCTCCCCAACAATCCATTGAGAGTGTATAAGGATAATAGGGATGATGCTACAAACCGAGGACCACAAAGACGACCCCCTGTCCAATGGGGCTGCAACAGCAGCATTGTACCTTTTCTGAGTTTCCAGAAATTTCAGATTTCAGTTTTTCAATCTCTACTTTTAGTTCTGAATTATCTTCCACCTATTGTAGCATATGCAACTTTGAGACATGAACAATTGTATTTTCTTTCTTGATTTTGGCCCTCCATTTTTCAAGTTCTTCAAGGGCTACCTCAAGCTCAACCTGAAGATCATATATTCCCTCAACATCATCATTCTCACCATCACTATCATCATCTTTTGTCCTGTCAATCAAAACTACAAGATCATATTCTCCAAGGTCCCTACAATCCTCAACTTCTCCCACTTCCGACTCATCTGAGGTGTCATATTCATGAGATAGAATATTTTTCCTATTGAATAATTTTCATTACGGTTTACTCCTGCTTTTGTCCCCTTTTAAAGGTTTTTTCATTGAATCTTCATCCGCGTCATCTTGAAAAAATTTAAAGCACTTAGTAGTGAGATGACCTACCTTAATGAACTGAAAGCAAGCAAGTGGAAGATTCCTTTTGAATTTTCATTTTCCCCTCTTGAGGACTGAGGAAAGGAAAGACATCACTTGATCGACTTCATATTTTCTTGGACCTTTAATAGAATGTTTCTTTATTACTTGAATGAAACCTCTGGTGAGCTCTCCTTCACCCTGGCTTCATTTTCATCATTTCTTATTTCATATGTGACAAGTTTTTGGTGAAGAATATTAAGAGATAAATACTTTGGATCCTTGTATTTAAGCACAAACACCTTTTCATTGAATCGTGGAGGAAATCTCCTCAAGATTCTTTTAACAATTTTGAAATCTTCAATATTTTATCCAAAATCGTGTATGTCTTCTACAGGAGCATTTAGATGATCAAAGAACGCATCTACAGTTTCAATCGGGCTCAGCCTCAAGTATTCTTATTTATTGCACATCACTTACAGCTTTGACTCTCAAACTTTGGAACCACCTTCATAAATATTAAAGAGTTTTTCCCACATAGCATGAGAGGTTTTGTAGGTCATTACCTTAGTAAAGATGGTGTTGGCCAAAGATCCCCCTAATGCCTTGATTGTATTTGCATCTACATCTAATTCCTTGTGGTCTCATTCTGATAAATCCCAGCTTTCTATGTTTGTTGTTATTCCATGAAAAATTGTTAAGTAGACTTCCATTCCCAATGACCAGAAACAATGTGGCATCTTGTTCTTCCATAATTGGAAATTTTTGCCTTTGAAAATTGATATCCCTTTGTGATTAACCACTGATACTATTGTCATGCTTCGAGGAGAGAAAACTTCACCCCAATAAACTCCCCATTAATACCAATTATTGGTCCCTTATCAAAGAGAACCCCAAGGGGGGTTGATTTAGGGTAATACCAATTTTAGAACTTGAATCCCTCAATTATGATCTTGTTCTCTCAATGTGAGGAATACTCCTTTATCTCCCTTAATTTATCTTTAAAAGCAATTGAAAGCAATAAAGAACGCTGATAATTTTACTTGGTTCACCTTGACTAGGCTATTCCAAGGAGCGTGCAAAGGCAATGTGTCTATAGAATAAAAAACACTAGAGTGCACCGGTGTTGTTTGGTTTACACAATAGAGAAGTCTCACAGACCCTCTGAGCTCACTGTTCACATGAATTGAAAATCTCATCATCTCTTATCACAAGGAGGAACTTGCTGCACCTTTCATGAAAACCTTAATCTTCTTCATGAGATAAAAATGGGGATATACAACTGAAATGGGGTCACTTCTACCCAATCTGATAACGTTCAAATGAGATCAAGATCCTGGAATTTCCTCCTCTACTTTTAATTTCCCAACATTCCTGAAGAACTCCTCTCACTTTCTCATGGATATATTGTCTCTTCTCTCTTTGCAGATGTCGATCTCTCTTACTAACAAGGATGAATCATTAGCAATTAACTTTTCACTTTTCAACATCATAAAGGGCCTTCAAAACTACCCTCAACTCCCCATGATTTCCATCTGTTGGTCAGAATAGATTACTCAAGAGGGGGGTGAATTGAGTATCTATACAAATTTATGGTTAAAAAATATTCTTAAAATGGTGTCCCCAATAAGGTTAAATACAGCCCAGTTAATCAAAGTAATACAGTTATGAAAGTTTGACTATTTAAATAACTTCTTATAAGATTGATTAATTCTCAGTAATATTAATGTTAGTTATTAATATTACTTTTGAAGCTATTCTACTAAGACAATACAATTATAACTTCTTTCCAAGATTAACTATCAAAGTGAATTTAGAGATTTCTGAATTATACAGTAAAGAAGTAAAACATAGAAGACTAAATTGATCAGCACAACGGATATGAAACAAGTGGTTCAATCTCAATCCGAGACCAAATCCACTCCACTTGGTGATCACCTTCCACTAAGAAGTTTATATAAGTAAACTTGATCCACACCCTGGATTGGGGTTAACAATGGTACACAGGACTGTCCAGGTCACACAAGGACATCTTCCACAGTTCTTCGTGGGTACTAACAACCAGGACACACAAGGACCTCTTCCACACTTATCTGTGGGTATACACAAGTGTAAAAAGATGTTTGAGTAAGGATATATTGTATCCTTCAGTTTGATGTAGGAGACAGAGTGTGTTGTTATATAGAGACACACACTCCTCAAAAGCTAGAAAAATGATACACAACAGAGCAGAAATATTGAGATAGATTTAGAAATGCTCTGAGTGTTATTCTTTGCAGCTCTGGACTTCTGTGATGAAGTAGATGCAGAAATCAAGTCCTCATATGGAAAATAGAGTGTCGCAAGTCAGACAGATTCGGCTTGTGTTCTTCATGATTTTTGACAGTGCAGAGATGTTCTCGATTCTGGGGTTCAAGTATGCTTCGTGTTTTCTTCAGCAGCATCGATTTGCATGTGATAATCCTTTCTTCAAAAATTTCTCTAAGTGTATTCTTCGTTGTCGTGCTCATTCCCACCAACTTGTTTTTCTTTTCAGTTTTAATGCCACACTCATTTTTCCGGGCCGCATTACTCTTTTATCTTGGAGTGCATGTGTTGGAGCCGACAGGTTTCATGTATTCTGCACCTCGTACCTCGTATTTTCAGATGATATGTCAACAAAGAAACATTAATTATGTTAGTGCATTTAAAATCTTCAAATATGACTGTCAGAGATTAAAATGAAATATGACAAAATAGATAAATAAATTGTGTCACAGTATGTCCTGGAAACAGTGTCTCATTCACACGGTGTTTGGATTGGTCACAGTATCTTGTGGTCATGGTGTCTTGTGGTAATGGTGTCTGGATGTCACGGTGTTTGGATGTTCACGGTGTCTGGATGTTCACGGTGTCTGGATGTTCACGGTGTCTGGATGTTCACGGTGTCTGCTTGTTCACGGTGTCTCATGGTCACAGTGTTTGCTTGTTCACGGTGTCTCATGGTCACAGTGTCTGCTTGTTCATGGTCTCTCATGGTCACAGTGTGTTCTTGTTCACGGTGTCTCATGGTCATGGTGTCTTCTTGTTCACGGTGTCTCATGGTCACAGTGTCTTAGACTTAGGAAAATATCTGTATTCATACTTAAGCAGTGATATTGATGAAATGGATTAAACTCAATCATTTGTCAAAAAAATCATTATAAAGTAAATCAAAAGATAGTATATAGTAACCAAACTGAGTGTATAGCACTTAAGATCTTTGAATAGATTTTACTAAACAATTGTGCATTTGATGTGAGATATATTACATAGAGTTAACAAGGTTTATAGACTGAACAAGATTTGTGATCATTAAAACATGATTAATACATGAGGAGTCCAATAATCTCCCCCTTTTTGATGATCACAAATCATGTATATTTAGAGTGTATATTTGTTCTAACAACATAGTTCGAAAGTGAATATAACATATATAGAGTGAGTGTTCTCTTATAGAGATATTTCTCTTCTTTTTGGGATTATCAAAAAGTTTCAAGAAAAAGAAAGACAAAAGAGACAAGAAAAGTGCAGAATGTATTAGATAAAAAAGAAAGGTAGTACAAATAGGAAAAAAAATTAACAAGATTACTATCAAAAGAAAGTAAGCATTTTCCTTCTTCACTGGCTAGTCTTATCTTTTCCCTTAGTAGTAGCAGAAGTAGAAGAGGAAGCCATAGGAGCAGAGGTTTAAGTAGAATAAGCGAGTGAGATGGTTGAGAGAGAAGGTAAAGGAATACCTTCAAAAAGAGAGGGAGCCAAAGTAGGTGTAGTAGAAGACC
The DNA here is from genome assembly GCA_963277665.1 of Viscum album. Taxonomy (NCBI): domain Eukaryota; kingdom Viridiplantae; phylum Streptophyta; class Magnoliopsida; order Santalales; family Viscaceae; genus Viscum; species Viscum album. Next base: position 1,438,289,287 of record OY728164.1, read on the forward strand.
GAGTCAGTTGTTGATCAAGGATCACAGGCTTGATCTGACTCAGTGCCTGACTGACTGACATAGAAGTGGAGGCTAGGGCAGAGGTGAATGCACTAGTGCAGAAACCATTTTTAACGTCACTATTTTTTATGTCGGTTATTTTATAACCGACCTAAAAAATACTGAGAGTAAATTTTTTACATCGGTTATTAAAATAACCAATGTAAAAAAGGTGGAATTTGAGGCCTTTTTGACGTCGGTTATTGATAACCGATGTAAAAACCCAACCCGCAAAATTTTTTACATCGTTTATATTATAACTAACGTAAAAAACCAACACATAGCCGTTTTTACATCGGTTATAAAATAACCGACGTAAAAATTGTGGTTTCTAATGTGTTTTTTATGTCGGTTATAGAATAACCGATGTAAAAAACCAACACACGGATTTTTTTACGTCGGTTATAAAATAAATGATGTAAAAAATGCGGTATCTGATACATTTATAACATCGGTTATTATAATAACCGACGTTATAAATGTAATAAAAAATATTTTATAAAGTCGGTTATTAAATAACCGACATTATAAAACATTTAAAAAATTTGTCATGCCCCGTGCATTGTCATTTCTGATTTTTCGATCGACAGACCTGCGACTCATCTCTCTCACACGGAAAACCTAGAATCAACTCTTCGATCTCGTTTCGTTAAACTCGTTTTTCCATAATATTTTATCATCTTTACTCTCCTCAAATCTATCATCTTCACTCTCAATACTCAATTAAGCCTCCCACGACTTTATTTCATTCGTTTTTTTTTTCGGATAGTCTATATTTACGTTTTGTGATTTTTTTTGTTTAAACAAGTTAAGATTCTTCGATTTCGAACCCTCTTACCTCATTTTTCCATCATCATATTATTTATTATCACTAGATCTATTAGATCGACTCGCAATATTCAAGTTAGCCTCACCTACTTCTACTTCATTTGTTTTTGTTTCGCGGATGCCCTACATTTATGGTAATATTTGTTGTCATTGACAACTAATGATCTCATTCACCTATATTACTGCAATTTATATCTAAACCATTGTGATACACCCATTCCGTGTACCAGTGTGATTTATTTTATAATTATATATGTTTTTTCATGGTGGAATATTTGTTTTGGATCCTTGGTTGTTTCTATTTTGGGTATCACTTTTTGTTGCTCCATAAACTATTTACGTCGCTTATTTTCGTGGACTATTATAAGTCTTCATATGCTATTAAAACTCGATTCATTAAACAATAGAGAATTTTAGACTAGTAGGATATACAGTTCATGGTTCTCATTTTGAATAATGGCATGATACCAAAACTAGAAGCTTGAGGTTAAAATCCCTAGATATTCCAAAACTAGTAGCTTGAAGTTAAAATCTAATGGTTCTGGGGGGCTGTCCAGGGGATTGGGGGCTGTTCAAGGGGTTGGGGGCTGTCCAGAGGGTTGGGGGCTGTCCAGAGGGTTCGGGGGGCTGTCCAGAGGGTTGGGGGTTGTCCAGGGTGTCCATGGAGGTGGGGGGCAGTCCAAGGGTGTGGGGGGGGGGTCCAAGGGTGTGGGGGTGTCGAAGGGGGTGGGGGTTGTCCAAGGGGGTGGGGGTCTTTCTAGAGGGTTTGGGGGGTTGTTCGGGGGGTGGGGGCTTTCCAAAAGGTTGGGGGTGTCCAGGGGGGTGTCCAAGGGGGTAGGGGGTAAGGGTGGTGTCCAGGAGGGGTGGGGGTGTCCAAGGGGGGTATGGGTGCTGTCTAGAGGGGTGGGGGGATTTCCAGGGGGTGGGGGTTGTCCAGAGGGGTGGGGATGTTCAAGGGGGGTGGTGTCCAAGGGGTGTCCAAGGGGGTGAGGGTGGTTTCCAGAGGGTTCGGGGGTTGTTTAGAGGGTGGGGGTGTCCAGGGTGTCCATGGAGGTGGGGGAAGTCCAGGGATGTGGGGGGGGGGTCCAAGGAGGTGTCTAGGGCGGTGGGGGCCTGTCCAGAGGGGTGGGGGCCTGTCCAGAGGGTTTGGGTATAACATCCAGCCTCTTTATCACATAAACTTTCATTACATTTTACAAAACCGAGGATCTTTAAGGTTTAGTGTCTTGGAAACCAGGAACTTTAAACATGAAAACATAAAACATTCTTCTAAAACACTTGAAAGGCTTCTCCTCATGTTCATCCTAGGTTCATTACTGCATCACATAACCTGGGAGCATACATCAAAAGAAAGGGGTGAGAAAAAAGCCCAGTAAGGAAAACAAGAGAAACATTTTACATGTGAACTTGAGATACTTCAATAAGGTCATGAAAAAGAACTTTAAGGCATGAGAATGAAATAAGGAGGCATATCATAATAAAAATAACATTTTTCATAACATGAAAATGTGGCTACATCATTTAACATAGACAATCATGAACATATCACCAAGGTCCATCCCCAAGGTGTCATTTGAAAATTACCAAGGTTATTCACCAAGGTATCGTGAAAATTGTAATCTCTAGTGGTTACATCATTACCCAATGCATTGGAGCGCTATCAGGGCGCACCCTTAAATTTGCCTTTATTATCATGTGAGACACATATATCATCCTCAAACATTTCATAAATAACCCACATAGCATAAAATAAATGGGTTTCATTTCATAATCATAACGTTTTAAAAACTGCTTTAAAGACATGATCTTTACGTCACTTTAAACCCACGGAAAGGGAAAGTGGGTCTCATGTATGTAAATCCCAGAATTTAAAATAGAACATTTTGGTATATATGTGAATACCCCTTTAGAAGAAAGAGCTTTGAGTATTCACTTAATAATATAAAAGAACTTTAGAAAAAGAGAGATACATTTTGAGACGGAAATTCTGCAGCATAACGGCTATGTTATGAGGTTTTAGAAGACATTAAAAAGAGAGGGAAAATGGGTCAAACATTCATAAATGACCCATAAAACAGTAGATAGACATAATAATAAGGATACATGATCATGGTAATGAAATTTCAAGGACATACCATTTGAAATGAAAAACATGGAAGGAAGACAAAAATTAGATTTCTCTTATGAAAGTTCGGCAGTCTAACGGCATTACTTAAACTTCAACAAAAATGATTTGAAAAGATCAAATAGGGTCTCTCATAATGTGAACATAAGAGTTCAGTATGATATATATAGAGATAGTGCCCCAACATAATTAAAAAGGAACTTGAAATACTTGACATGAAAGTAGAACTTTGAAAAGAATGAGAAGGGTGAAAGAATCCCCTAAAAATTCGGCAGCCTAACGGCGCCACTTAAAACTTCAAAATACTGAATTGAAGAGATCAAATGGGGTCTCTCATCATATGAAAATAAGAGTCCAGTATGATAGATATAGAGATCATACCCCAACATAACAAAAAGTAACTTGAAAGAATTGACATGAAAGTAGAACTTCAAAACGAGAAGGGTGAAGAACCACTTAAAAATTCGGCAGCCTAACGGCGCCACTTAAAACTTCAAAATACTGAATTGAAGAGATCAAATGGGGTCTCTCATCATATGATCATAAAATATCAGTATGATAAATTTAGAGATCATACCCCAACAGAATAAAAATGAACTTGAAATACTTTACATGAAAATAGATCTTGAAAAATGAGAAGGGAGAAAGAATCTGTTACAAAAATTTCGGCAGCCTAACGGCGCCACTTAAAACTTCATAAAACGAAATAATGAGAGTAAGAGGGGATCTCTCATTATATGAACATAAAAAGGGCAGTAAGAGGAGTATAAAAGAACATCCTCCAACATAAGAACATGTAGCATAAAAGGAATGACATAAAAGAGATTACTTGAAATGAAAGAGAGAGGTCGGATCCCTTACCTTAAAACGTAACTCTTAAAACTCAAAGGTTTGGTCCTTGAGGGCTTGGGGGCACCTTGGGAGGACTCCTTGGGAGGTAAGGAGACCAGAACTTTGTTGGGGGAGAGTGGGGAGTCGAATGGATGAGAGTATGGCTTGGTATTTATAGGGAAAGTGAGGGGACAAGGCATTAATGGCCAAGGGACACCTCATTAGTGGTTTTGGCAAAACCATGGGCTTTCCCATGGTATTTGCCCATGGTATTGGCCACTTGGGACACCTCATACATTATCTTACTATTCATAGGTCGACCATATTGATTACATACTTAATACATCATTTAATGATGTCATTAAACACCCGTAACTTAAAAACTGTATTTTCACTATTCATCGAAAATTCAACTTTCTCAGAATAATCCCAAAATTTCACCTTAACCAAATATCAACGCTCTGATTACAAATATGAACTCCATTTTATAAAAATAATTTTATAAATATTTTTAATTTAATTTTTAAATAAAAACACTATTCACCAAAAATTCATTTTTTTCAGAAAAAACCCCAAAAATTACCATAGCATAATATCGGTGCTCTGAGTTCAAAAATGAAATCCGTTTTATAAAAATAATTATCTAAATATTTTTAATTAAATTTTTAATTAAAAAACACTATTCACCTGAAAAAAACTAATACTTGAATAATAATTTATGAAACCGTTATTTAACCATTTTATTGAATCACATTATTTAATCAAGGTGCCTAGATTATATTAATACTTTCTTTAAGTGAGATTACTAATCCATTTGGACACATTACTAATCCTAATCATAAAATCACTATTCATAATTTACTATTCATCAAAAATTAAGTTGATCTTATTAGACTCTAAATTTCATACTGAACATAATTGTAGAAGACCATTTTTCGAAAATCATTACACATTTTTAATTATTTAAGGTTTACACAACCATTTTTAAAATATCCTTTTTCTAAAATTCATCAAAAATATGCATACTATATTTATCCGGTCATTTGAAAATTCATAAACTTCATCATAAGAAGAAATACCAATTTTTATTTAAAACAAAGGATTACACAAGGCAGTTACGGTCTCCTTACATAGCCCCTTATCACACCAGCATAGGACCTAAGTGTAAGGTGTGCTAAGGTGAGAGAATCTGAGGGAGGCTCGGCCAACATCGCACGAGTAGTAATTTCTATCAGTTTGAACTTCTCGCGAAGGCGATCCCGTTCTAGCTTTATACGATGAAGTTCAGCTTGGGTTTGGTCCAGAGCAAAGCCCAGTGGTGCTACCTCCTTCCCAAGTTCTGTTAGATGGGCTTCGATTGGTACAAGACTACTGGGTGAGGCCATCGAATCTTCTTTCTATATTAATTAACCAAGATTACTTGTATTTAGAGAAAATAATCAAAACGTTTAGTTTCCAGTGGTCGTATTGACCAATGGTCATATAACAGTCAAAAACCAACAGTATCATTTTAATTATACTCATGTTATCAAATAAAACATTTTTGTTGAGTATAAAAATAAAATAACACATAAAATTAGGAAACAAGATTTATTCAAAATTTCGGGTTGTTACATTGGGGGTTGTCCAGGGGGGGCTGTCTAGAGGTTTGGGGGTGTCCAGGGGGTGTCCAAGGGGGTAGGAGGTGGGTGGTGGTGTCCAGGAGGGGTGGGGGTGTCCAGGAGGGGTGGGGTGTCCAAGGGGGTGGGGTCTGTCCAGGGGTGGGGGTGGGGGCTTTCAAAGATATTGGTGGTTTCCAGGGGGTGTCCAAGGGGGTGGGGGTGGTGTCCAGGGTGTGGGGGGCTGTCCAAGGAGGTGGTGGTGTCCAGGGGGTGTCCAAGGGGGTGGGGGTGGTGTCCAGGGGGTGGGGGCTGTCCAAGTGGGTGGTGGTGTCCAGGGGGTGAGGGATAAGTGTTAGTTGGGATTGACTATTGCATCATGGTTTGTGAGATTATGACATGATGGTTGTATTGTTTCATGGATATTAGTGTTGCAGTATGATTCTATTTGGTTATATATATTTTGACCAGTCATCGACTATGAGAAAATTATGGGTTATGAGGGAGACCATGTTGTGGTTTTCAAATATGCGTAGTTATCCTGACCCCATTGTGCCATGATGATTGTCTTTACATTGTGATTTTCTCCATTTGAGTTTTTATTTTAAATTTGATTTGATTCTCAGGTTTACTCCATTTTCTCCAATTTTCTATCAACCATTAGAGGCCCCATGGTTTTCTTTGATTCCATAGAATTTAAAACTGTTATATCTAATAATATTTTCTTTTTAAAATCATATTCAAGCATATTTTTTAAAATACGCATAGATTTGTTTTATATTTCAAAATTGTTTTACATTCAAATTATGATTTTTTTCATATAAACATATATTTGTCTTATCTTAAAAAGATGTATAATTTTGATATTTATTGTAGGTAATAATGAGTCGAAGTTGGATTACGATACATCGAATGAGCAATGAATATGAGGAAGGCGTTGATGCCTTTTTGGAATTTGCTAAACGAAATGTTCCAAGTAGTGACATTTTTTTCTGTCCATGCCTGAAATGTTTGAATATGAAGAAGTTGAAAAGTAGAGAGATAAAAGATAATCTGATTTTTCATGGTTTTAATACAAGTTACAGACCTTGGATTTGGCATGGTGAAACTAGACAGAATGTCACTGATGATGATGATTCGCAAGATGGTAACTTCGATGGAATTGAATAAAATGATTCATGATATTGCAGCAGAACAAAATGAGATAGAACCGACAGTTGCGAGTCTATATGGTGATGCTGAAAACCCATTATATCCTGGTTGTACAGATTTTATAGTTTTTTCGATGGTGTTAAGATTGATTAACCTGAAGTAGAAACATGGATGGAGTGACAGAATTTTTACAGAGCTGCTACAATTGATGAAATACATTCTTCCAAAAGATAACGATCTTCTAGATTCACATTATAAGTCTAAGAAAATATTATGTCTGATGGGATTGGGATACAAGAAAATGCATGATTGTCCGAATGATTGTATGATATATAGGAAGGAATATGAATTTCTATCAGAGTGTCCTAAATGTGGGACATTATGGTATAAGAGGAAAGAAAAATCACAGGCTGATGTAGAGATTATAAAGATCCCTTCAAAGGTATTTTGGTATCTTCCTATAATTCATCGTTTCAAACATTTATTTTCTAATTCACATGATGCAAAAAGGTTAAGATGGAATTCTGATGAGCGGTTATGTGATGGAAAAATACGTCATCTAGCTGATTGTCCACAATGGAAGAAAATTGATGATCAGTATTCTAAATTTGGAAATGAAATTAGAAATCTCATACTAGGGTTGTGCATAGATGGAATGAATCCATACCGAACCCTCAGTAGAACACATAGTTCATGGCCTGTTTTATTGGTAATTTACAACCTCTCTCCTGAAGTTTGTATGAAGCGCAAATATGTCATGTTGAGTATAATGATATCTGGTCCGAAGCAACCCAGCAATGATATTGATGTTTACTTCTCACCGTTGATTGATGATTTGAAACTTTTATGGGTGTATGGTATTAGGGTGTATTATTCTTATAAAATGGAATATTTTCAACTACATGCAGTGCTTTTTTTCACTATAAATGAATTCCCATCATATGGAAATTTGTCTGGATACAGTTTTAAAGGGCATAAAGAATGTCCAATTTGCGAACAACAGACGTCATATTGTCAATTTCATCATGTTAGGAAAACAGTGTACATGGGTTATCGAAAGTTTTTGCTTATGGATCACTCTTATAAAAAACTAAAAAAGGTATTCAATGGCTCACAAGAATTTGATATTGCTCCAAAACCTTTATCCCATTATCTGTATTTTGAGAGGGTGAAAAACCTTGATGTGACACTGGGAAAGACACAGAAATCTGGTAATGATAGACATATTTGGAAGAAAATGTCAATACTTTTTGAGCTACCATATTGGAGATATCATGAAATTAAACATAATATTTATGTCATGCACGTGGAGAAGAATATATGTGATTGTTTGATTGGAACATTGTTAGATATTAAAGGAAAGACAAAATATGGGTTGAATGCAAGATTAGACTTACTATCAATGGGAATACGTTTGGATTTAGCTCCCACTCCTAATGGAAGACGGACATTTCTTCCCCCAGTTTGTCATACATTATCAAAGAGGGAGAAAATTAGATTTTTTTAGTGTCTTCGTGATATCAAAGTGCCTCAAAGTTATTCTTCAAATGTTAAAAAAACTTGTCTCATTGAAGGACATGAAGTTGATAGGTATGAAATCTCATTATTGTCATATCATGATGAAACAACTTCTACCAGTTGCATTGCGTGTAATATTGCCCATCCGTGTTAGAAAGACTATAATAAAGTCGTGTTATTTTTTCAATTCAATTTGTAATAAGGAAATTGATGTGAATGCTTTGAACATTTTGGAAAAGGATGCAATTTGTATACTTTGTCAATTGGAAATGTATTTTCCTCCAAATTTTTTTGATATAATGGTGCATTTAATTATTCATCTGGTTTAAGAAATAAATCTTTTTGGACCTGTATATCTTTGTTGGATGTATCCTTTTGAAAGGTATATGAAAATATTGAAGGGGTATGTTAAGAATCCATATCGACCTGAAGCCTCCATTATTGAAAAGTATATTTCTGAGGAGGTTGCAGAGTTTTGTAAGATCTACTTGGTTGTGGTGCAGCACATAGATTTTCCTCCATCTCGCCATGAACGAGTTAATAATGAGGGAAAGGGGATTCGTGGCTTGAAAGTCAAATTGTTTTCAGCTAAACAGATGAATAAGTTAGAATCATAAATCTTGAATAACATAGCTGATTCTCAACCGTATATCACATTACATATTAATGAGTTGAAACAATGTCATTCAAAGAAGAAAGAAATGTGGATTTTGAATGAGCACAACAAAACATTTTTTTCATGGTTTAAAAAGACCTTTCTTGGTAGATCAGATATATCAGAGACATTAAAATGGATAGTGGGTGGTCTATGTTTAAATGTGATAACATGGTCGGGTTATGACATTAATGGCTATACATTTTATATGAAAGCTTAGGACAACAGAAGTGCAGTTCAGAATAGTGGGGTATTGGTATTTGCAGAAGCAATGCATTTTTCGAGTGCTAAGGACAAAAACCCAATTTCTGCATCAAGTGCATATTATGGAGTGATTGAAGACATATGGGAGGTTTATTACTTTAAAATTAAAGTTCCTGTTTTTAACTGTAAATGGTTTATTGGTAACAACAGTGTTAGAAATGATGAATTTGGAATGACACTTGTTAATCTGGATAGATTGGAAGACACAACTGATTCTTTTATAATGGAAACACATGCAAAATAAATTTTCTATGTAGTATATCAATTCTATATGCAGTGGGCTATTGTTTTACAAGGGAAAAAACAATATGTTGGTGAGGATGAACTTGATGAAGATGCTGATTTATGTGAGATCCCTACTTCCATGGAAATATTAATATAACATAATGATGAGCATGTTGAAGATATGTTTTGTGCCATAAGAAACGATCACGACGAATGAATTTGGGAAAACAATCCATTTGTACATTCCTAAAATTACAGGTAACATTTGTTTATTTCTTGTTTACATTTATTTTTTTCATAAAATGTTAGATATTGTAAGTTTTTTCTTTATTAAAACATGTATTAATAAAAAATAAGTATAAGTTTTTGTTTGTTTTAAGTTTGTTTAGTTTATTATATCATGTTTACCATTACATAAATTATATATCTATTATTTTTGTTCAGTGACAATTACTTTACTATGTTTACCAGGTTTACCAGGTTTACCATGTTTACCATGTTTACCATGTTTACCATGTTTACCATCTTGAACATATTGACCATCTTTACCATTGTTTAACATGCTTACCATATTAACCATGTTTACTATTACGTAACTTATTGAAATTTTCTATTTTCTGATTATAGTAGTATTAAAATATTTGAATTTGTATATTTGTGAACTAATGTTTGTTTTATTGATTTGAAGGATAATGACAGATAAATCAATTGATCAACCACATGATTCTGGAGATGAGCATATTTTTCATACCTCTGGGGAGGAACATTCACATGCTCCTCTTGATGTTACCCAATCTTCCTCATGTGCTCCTATTATGACAAAGAGTTTAAGAGTTGGTAAATGTGGGTGCACACGTTTACCAAAATTATCACTTTCCCGTATGCAGGATCAAAGGATACTTGTTGATTTTGATGAGGATTATATTCCTAGAGGTCCAAATGCAAAATATTTTAAGAGTTTTGTATCAACTCAGGGTAAGAGCAAAGTAAGAATTTTGTATGGTGACTGGAGAAGTGTGGATAAAGTGATAATCTCTCAGTTGTGGGAGACAATTTTGGTAAGATCTTTTGATATTGTTTGCCTATTCTTTAAATTTTTCTAGTATATATAATATGTTTAACCTCTTCTTTATCAGATGACATTTGATAATCCTGACACTGGAGGAGTCAAGAAAAAATGTTTATCATAGCTTCCAGGAGATGGGGGATTTCAAATCAACCCTCTCATCTGATTTCATTTTTGGTCATAGGATTCATGACAATCCATTTCATATATATCCTTTTATAGATGAAGACACATGGAGACAGTTTGTTGAAAGTAGAAGAAAAGATTCATTTTTGGTAAGGGCAATGTAAACTTTTATAAGATTCCTTATATAAATGATCTTATTAATGTTTTATTAATGATTTCTTATTCTTAATTTATAGCAAACAAGTAAATCTCATCAAGAGATCCAATCTAAAAATGTATACCCTCATAGTTTATCTCATGGAGGGTATGCATTTTTGGAAGAACAAATGATGGTGGAAAAATTACAAAAACTAAGAGTTGAGTCTTCAAGATCTGGAGAGGTGGCCCCTCCTTCCCTTCCATCTAGACATGAAAAATGGAAGAGAGCTCGGATGGAAAAAAAAGGGCAATATCTTTCGGAAGGATCGAGAATCGTAGCTGAGAGGATTGTAAGATATCTATTTTATTTATTTAAGTTAACTATTTTATTAATATAATTTCAATCATTACAGAAATGTTCAATTAATTAATACAGGACTCTCTTGAGGAGCAGAGATCACAGGGGGTATTTACAGTTGCTGGGAGGCAAGATATTTTATCTACAGCATTGAGAAAGCTAGAACATCCTGGTTGTGTATGAGGATATCCGGCAGGTGTATCGGTAAGAAAAGTGTTTCCACATTCTTCAACTTCTAACGTTGAGGGTGTTTATAAAAAAAATAGAATCCTTGGAGGCTGAAGTTCATAATATTAATGCGAGGATGGAGGAAAAGATTAAAGCTTCGGTACAGCCTCTGTTTGCAGACATGCAAAGACAATTTCAGACTGCATCTCCCACTCCTCCACCTCCCCCTGCAGACCCCATTATTTATCCTCCACCTCCTCCAGTAGCTCTCACTCCCCCACCTCAGCCTGCGGACCCCATTTTTTATCCTAATCCTCTGCCGCAGCTTCCTGCTTATTGTGAGTTGTATGTTTATGATCCTCAACATCATATAGTTTCATATGGGTTGGTATATTGTATAGGAGATACAGTTCATCATCAACAATTAGAGGTAAAGAATTAGAGGGTCACTGTACAGGATATTATAGATAGATCAGATCGAGTACCATTACCTACAGATGAGGTGACGACAGTTGGACATAGTATCGGCCATTTTTTAATTTGGCCATCCAGAACTCTTCGACTCATTACCATAGAGGTATGTATGTTATATCTTCTATTTTATTTTTTTATTAAAGTTGTTTTATCATTTGAAAACTAATATATTTTTCTATTTATTTTTATAGTAATACATCAAAGGTAAAGAAATATTGTATAGACAACAACAAAGACAAATGGCTATGACATCAGATACAGATTCTAATAGTCTTGACAAATTGTCAAGATATTCAAATTTTTTGGTGGGTCATTATGAGTTTCCAATGGAAGCTCATGTTTGTGGATGTGCAATAGCTATGGGGATTGTAAAAACTGATATCATGGAGCTATTACTGGAGATAAGTTGGGCATCAACATGGTGCAAATTTTTTCCATGTAAGTCTTAACACCTTTTCCCTGTGTTATATTTATTAAAAATGTATACTTATGTCTGTTTTGTATTGGGTATCTTTATTAAATTTGTGTGAAGAATGAGCGGACAGATGTATATGGATTCATGGACCCTCAATTGATTTCCCCTGAAGCATGTGCATTGGATGAAGATCAAAGAATGCTTTATATTGCTGAAAGACTTGAACAGAATATAGTCACACAATGTTGGATGATTCCTTTTGTGAGAGGTATGAAACACATCTCTATCAAAGAGTTCATTATCTTTTAACATAAAAAACCACTAACCTTAAATTTTATTTTATCAGTGATCATTGGATGTTAGGGGTTTTTTTCCCAAGGGAGAAAACACTTTATTGAATATGCTCTGTCCATGGTGATGCACGGGAAAGTTTTAAGAAAATGTTGGAAAAGTAAGTTTCAATTTCTCAATAGTTTTATATATTATAATGAATTTTAAATTTACCCCATTCGTATTATTTTCTAATAGGGGATGGGTCTACTTTCAAAAAAACACAAAGAAAAGGAGTGTGAATATCAAATATGTAAATGTGAAGGTAAATATCCATTTATAATTTTTACTTTTTGATTTATTACATAAAAATAATATATTTAATTTACACTCATTCAAACAAAATTTTCAGGAACAACATGGCGTCATCGAATGTGGATATTATATGTTAAGATTTATGTATGAAATAATAACAACTGGGACAGTGGTGAACTTTGACCTGGTAAGATTTCCTTTTAAACTTTGTCATAATATTTCAATTTGATTTATTCATTATACACGTTAACTACTAGTCTTTTAATTTGTAGCTATTTGAGGACCCTCAACCCTATATTGCTCAAGAAATCAAACACTTACAAGTGGAATGGTCAAATTATTTTACAGGTTTGATTGAATTTTAGTTGTTTGTAGTGTAAAATGTAATTTTGAATATTGTCATTGTAATTGTGTATTTGGTAGTCTTTTAGGTTGGATTTAGTTTTTTTTTTGAAGTTAACAGAGTAAGTTTTGAATGTTATATATGTGAATGTTTAATTTTTCTCTACTTCTTGTTTTGGTCTACTTATGATGGTTTTTCTAGTATGGATTCTGGTCTGGGGGGAGGGGTTCCAAGGGTGTGGGGGTGTTCAGTGGGGTGGGGGTGTCCAGGGGTGTGGGAGGGCTGTCCGGTGGGGGGTCCTGGGTGTCCATGCGAGTGGGGGCAGTCCAGGGGGTGGGAGCATTTCCAGGAGGGTGGAAGGGTTTTCCAGGGGAGTGGGAGGCTATCCAGGGGGTGTCCAGGGGTGTGGGGGTGTCCTGTGGGGTGAGGGGGGTTTCCAGGGGTGTGGGAGGGTTGTCCAGTGGGGTGGGGGGTCTAGGGTGTCTATGGGGATGGGGGCAGTCCAGGGGGGTGGGAGAGGAGGCGTCGCCATCCCTCAGGGGGCTGAACACCGCTGGAAGGTACTCATCACTCCCACATGTGAAACATTTTGAGATCTCAAGATTCGTATGTAGGAGTGATGAGTACCTTCTAGCGGCGTTCCCATTGAGGGGGTGTCCGGGAGGGTGTCTAGGAGGGTGGGGGTGTCCAGGTGGTGTTCAGGAGGGTGGGGGAAGTCCCGGGGGTGGGGGCAGTTCAGGGGTGTGGGGGATGTCCAGGAGGGTGGGGGTTGTCCAGGGGTGTGGGGGCTTCCAAGGGGTGGGGGAAGTCCAGGGGTATGGTGGGTGTCCAGGAGGGTGGGGGTAGTCCAGGGGGCGGGGGCAGTCCAGGGCTGTGGGGGTGTCCAGGAGGGTGGGGGTTGTCCAGGGGTGTGGGGGGTTGTCCAGGGGGAGTTGGGGAAGTCCAGGGGTGGGGGTGTCCAGGAGGGTGGGGGTTGTCTATGGGTGTTGGGGGCTTTCAAGGGGGTGGGGGAAGTCCAGGGGTGTGGGGGTGTCCAAGGGTGTGGTGGGGGCTATCCAGTGGCATGAGGGGGTTCTGGTCTATTTTTGGTAACTTTTTGGTTTGTTTTAGGGGTGTGGAAGGGTTGTCCAGGGGTGTGGGAGTGCTTTCCAGGGGGTGGGGGGTTGTCCAGGTGTGTTGGGGGTTGTCCAGGAGGTGGGGGAGTCCAGGGGTGTGGGGGTGTCCAGGGGTGTTGGGGGTTGTCCAGGAGGTGGGGGAGTCCAGGGGTGTGGGGGTGTCCAGGGGTGTGTTGGGGGTTGTCCAGGAGGTGGGGGAGTCCAGGGGTGTGGGGGTTGTCCAGGGGTGTTGGGGGTTGTCCGGGAGGTGGGGGAGTCCAGGGGTGTGGGGGTGTCCAGGGGTGTGGTGGGGGTTGTCCCGTGGGGTGAGGGGGTTCTGGTCTGTTTTTGGTAACTTTTTGGTCTATTTCCGGGGTGTGGGAGGGTTGTCCAGGTGTGTGGGAGTGTTGTCCAGGGGGTGGGGGGTTGTCCAGGGGTGTTGGGGGCTGTCCAGGGGTGGGGGCTGTCCAAGGGTGTGGGGGTGTCCAGGGGTGTGGTGGGGGCTATCCAGTGGGGTGAGGGGGTTCTGGTCTTTTTTTGGTAACGTTTTGGTCTGTTTCAGGGGTGTGGAACGGTTGTCCAGGGGTGTGGGAGTGTTGTCCAGTGGGTGGGGGTATACAGGAGGGTGGGGGGAAAGTCCAGGGGTGTGGGGGGCTATCCAGGGGGTGGTGGGGATGTCCAGGGGTGTGGGGGGCTGTCCGGGGGGTCAGGGGGCAGTCCAGGGGTGTGGGGGTGTCCATGGGTGTGGTGGGGGCTGTCCAGTGGGGTGAGGGGGGTTGTCCATGGGGTGGTGGGGCAGTCCAAGAGGGTGGGGGTTGTCTAGGGGTGTTGGGGGCTGTCCAGGGGGTGTGGGAGTCTAGGGGTGTGGGGGGTGTCCAGGGGTGTGGTGGGGGTTGTCCAGTGGGGTGAGGGGGTTATCCCGGGGGTGGTGGGGCAGTCCAGGAGGGTAGGGGGGTTGTCCATAGGTTTTGGGGGTTGTCCAGGGGGTGGGGAAGTCCAGGGGTGTGGGGGTGTCCAGGGGTGTGGTGGGGGTTGTCCAGTGGGGTGAGGGGGCTCTGGTATGTTTTTGGTAACTTTTTGGTCTGTTTCAGGGGTGTGGAAGGGTTTTCCAGGGGTGGGGGAGTGTTTTCCAGGGGTGGGGGGTATACAGGAGGGTGGGGGTTGTCCAGGGGTTTGGGGGGCTTTCAAGGGGGTTTTGGGGATGTCCAGGGGTGTTGGGGGCTGTCCAGGGGGTGGTGGGGCATTCCAGGAGGGTGGGGGGTTTTCACGGGTGTTGGGGGATGTCCATGGGATGGGGGGATATCCAGGGGTGTGGGGGGCTTTCCAGGGGGTGGGGGCAGTCCAGGGGTGTGGGGGGTTGTCCATGGGGTGTCCAGGGGTGTGTTGGGGGCTGTCTAGTGGGGTGAGGGGGGTTGTCCAGTGGGTGGTGGGGCAGTCCAGGAGGGTAGGGGTTGTCAGGGGTGTTGGGGGTTGTCTAGGGGGTGGGGGCTGTCTAGTGGTGTGGGGGGTCCAGGGGTGCGATGGGGGTTGTCCAGGGGTGTCGGGGGCTGTCCAGGGGGTGGGGCAGTCCAGGGTGTGGGGGTGTCCAGGGGTGTGGTGGGGGCTGTCCAGGGGGTGGGGGCAGTCTAGGGGTGTGGGGGTGTCCAGGGGTGTGGTGGGGGCTGTCCAGGGGTTTTGGGGGCTGTCTAGGGGGTGGGGGCAGTCCAGGGGTGTGGGGGTGTCTAGGGGTGTGGTGGGGGCTGTCCAATGGGGTGAGGGGGGCCTGGTCTATTTTTGGTAACTTTTTGGTCTGTTTGAGGGGTGTGGGAGGGCTGTCCAGGGGTGTGGGAGTGCTGTCTAGGGGGTGGTGGAGATGTCCAGGGGTGTGGGGGGCTGTCCAGGGGTGGGGGCTATACAGGGGTGTGGGGGGTGTCCAGGGGTGTGGTGGGGGGGTTCTAGTCTATTCTGGTCTATTTTTGGTAAGCTTTTTCTCTGTTTCAGGTGATTTGGATGGGCATAGCAGTGGTTTGGGTTTATTAAAAAAAATGTTTTTTATGTCGGTTATTTCATAACCGATGTAAAAAATGCATTGGTATGGGTTATAACATCGGTTATTTGGAAGCCGACGTAAAAACTTCATTGGAGATGGTTTTTACGTCGGTTATTTCATAATCCACGTAATACATTGAAATGGATTGTTTTTTACATTAGTTATAAAATAACCGATGTTGTAAATATATTTTTATGTCGGTTATTTTATAACCGACGTTGAAAACCGCTGGAAGACAGGTTTATCACGTCGGTTATTTTTATAACCGACGTGATAAACACTTCGGCAGAGTGCTTTATGACGTCGGTTATTATATAACTGACGTGAAAGGGTATATATCTCGTAGGTTATTAAATAACCAACATAATAAATCTATAAAAGTTTTATGTTACAATATCATTTAGAGTTGTATCATATTCTTTCTTTAAATGACTTTTGATTACCAAAGCTATAAATGTTTTATGTTAAAATCTCATTTCTTTTCGAGATTGTTTATGTTCAAGGTTCCTTTAGGGGAAATTGTATGATCTTAATTTTTTGAGCCATATTTTATATTATTATCCTTTAGTGATTTATGAGGTTTATGTTATTTCCTTTCATTTTCCTCTCTGGTACTTAATAAGGTAAAAAAATGTTTTCAAGGAAAAAACGACATTATTTCTCTTTTTGGTCATAAATCTTTTCTTTTCTATATCCATGATAATTAAAATTCTTTAAAAAAAGGTTTTTTATGAATAAAAGATTTTTTAAAGTCATTTTCAACTATATTTGACTTTCTGTACAGAGGTTTAAAAAGAATATTTTTTTCTTTTTCCAAACAAGATAATTTTGGTTTTTACCAGAGGTGTGAAAGGGATTTTTATTCTAACATTCACCAAATGAATGAATTTTCTTGCTATCATAACTATTCTTTTCTTTGAAGTTTCCTTTAAAAAATTTCATGGTTATTTTCAAGGAATTTGTTTTTTGAATATTCTTGGAGTTTTTATTTAAAATGTTATCAAAAGAAAATGATATTTTCCCCGTTTTCAAAGAAATGTCTTAAATGTTATTTTAAATATATTTTTCATCTATGGAGATATCTTTAATTGTTTTTATATGGTCCAATGGGAATATGTTCCAATGATAGAATCCTAATTCTTTCTATGGATGGCTTATGATTGTTTTAAAAATATTTTCATGGAACTCGTTTCTTTTTCATGAGTTAATTAAGCTAAAAAAGAATGATGGTTGTTGTCAAGGGTGTTATGTTGAAAAGTGAAAGATTATAAATGTTTATTCATTCTATGGTATTTATACATATGTATAGATGATTTCCAGGTGGTTCCATTATAAACCAAGAACATGTGGTTACATTATAAATCAATAACAGATGGGTCCGTTATATCCCTCTGATGCATTGGGTAAAGCGGAAAAGTAAACTGATTATAAGTTACTCCTCAGAGATGATAGAGTTTATCGATTATAGGTTACTCCTAAGAAATATGGATATTATCTGATTATGTGATTCCATGATGAATTTTTGATGTTCCAAGATACTTTCACAGTTTTTCAATGCTTGTTATGAGTTCAAATTGATCCTTTTCTCAAGGATTGTTTTCACATGGCTCGTGATTGTTGACTTATATGACTCTTGTATTATGTTAAATCCTTATCCCATGTCTCATGATTTATGATCCATGTTTTGATGGGTATTAATGGTCTTATGTCATGCTCATGCGCTTTGATTATGTTGACATACCCTTATGTTCATCTTATGCTCACTAATGAAATTCAATTATGTTTATTCTTACTGAGCGTTTAAGCTCGCCCTCCTTTTCCATTTCCCAGGGTTATGAAGAATGGTGTTAAATGAATTATGAATAGAAATATTTCATGTGTAAATAATTTTACAAGAGATGTTGAAGACTTATTGTGAAATAATAAAATTTGGGTATAATAGTAAAAATAATTAGTTGAAGACATGGGTATTGTTATGTAAGAATTTATTCTAATTCTCTAAAACTATAAACTTAAAGGATCTCTAGTTATGTTAGTGATCTAATATTTCTGTTTGATGTTGTATGTTTTGGATGGTTAAAATTAGGTCATATATCAGTATCAAATCCATAAATGTAAAGATTATATTTTTAGCACAGGATTCAGGAGTGCGGGTTCGGGGTTGTTATAGCACGTCTGTTTTTTTTTTTTTTTGAGATCCTTTACACCAACCTTAACCTTCCCATAGACAATGATTTTCAGTCTCTCGTCGTTACCAAGTCGAACTACACCACCTTTGTTATATTTGATATTGAAGATAAGATCTTTATTCCTGATCATGTGTGAGGTACACCCGATGTTCAGAACCCATAAACCAGACTTGTCTATTGATCTCAAAGAAATCTCAGAAACATTTGCCTTCTCATACCATTTTTTCTTCTTCCATGATCGTTGAAGAATTTCTCTAGATGATTGATTCACCAATTTCTCCCCTAGTTCAATAATTTCCTCTTGATCTTGAAAACTGAGAATCTATTTTCATTTTTCAATGTGTTTATTGAAGTTTCCAGCTGCTATTTTCCTCCTTTCTGAGTCCCATGAGTCACTTCCCATTAAACCCTTAAGGCACAATAGGTTGCTTTATGCCCAAAACCTTCACACCAAAAGAAATAAACATTAAAATCATAAGAAAATGACAGAAAACCTCTTGCATGTCTTTTGTATTGATACTCTCTGAAAAACCTTTTGCAATGGAGCACGCATATTGAATGTGTCTCAATTTCCCATAGTAATAACACTTAATTTTTTGTGTCATTTTTTCATACTTTGTCACTGGATCAGTAGCCTTTTAATCTTCTTAATTCCACTTTCCTCTGGGGGTGATGCTTTGAGGTCTAGCGTGAGGCGTGGCTCTCACCTTATGATCCATCCACCCAACATTACGATTTTTATTCCAAAATAAAAAAGGACCAAACAAGGGAAGATCACCCTCACCTAGGGGGGTGAAAATAATGGAGTCTAAGGGCATAACCCCTAATCAAGTTCACCCCCTCCGGTTTGAAATTAGAGACGTTAGAAAAGAAAAAAACCGGAGTCCCAGGGACTGCGAGAGAGGCCAGGTAATCCTCCACTTTGTTCCCATGATGCCAAGTATGGGTGACTCTGACGTTTTTTCTAAGGAGGGCCTTGCATTGTCAAATTGTATAGGTAATTGACCAGGGAGTAGTGCCTCTACCATGAAAAGCATCAAGAACAATCATAGAGTCTGTTTCTAGCTGTGCAATGCTAAAGTTCCTCTGATTACACATGGACAACCCTGTGAGAACTGCAAGAGCCTCCGCTCGAACAGAATTACCATTTCCATAGTGGGTTGTGAACGCCAGCACCACACTCCCTCTATGGTCATGTAAAACCCCACCTCCATGCATGACACCCATAGCACGAGCACCATCAGTGTTTAACTTAGGGCCACCCTCAGGTGGAAACCAGCAAATCCATCTCCCTTGCACCCTGGGACCGTGCTGCCAAACCACAGTCCGCAGAGCCAGCAACGCGCAAATAGAAGACACCTCCTTCCCGAAACCATCAAGACTGATAAAGTCTATCAAAATACATCTAGTTTTTTCCACCACCGCTCTACCTGTTGAAGAGACCCCTTCAAACCTGGCTCAGTTCCTTGCTTTCCATAACACCCAGCATCCCACATTATAGATGATAGTGCGTGCCTCGGTCTCCTGCGTATTACCATCGGTCCCCTGGAACCATTGCTCCTTGAAAATTTCATAGTTATCAGCTTGGACGGAGTACCCTGTGAACATACCAAAGAAACTCCACACCTGACGTGCCCATTCACCCTTGAAAAAAATATGGTACATGTTCTCCTCTTTTTTATTCGCACAGAAATGACAGGAAGAACCAAGCTAATGAAAAAGAATTTTATTTTTTCATCAAAGGTTATAGATTTATACCAAATCCTCCAAGTGAGGAAGTTGAGTTTAGTATGAATTTTGTTGCCCCACGCCACTTTGTTCTAGCTCTCCTACTGCCCCTGAGTCACGGTGCTCCTGCGGAAGTCCTTTGAGTTGAACTTACCTGAGGAGGAAGGAGTATAAACACACTTATCTTGTTCGGAATTCATAATAACTGAGTCGAACACTGCCTTTTGAGGTGCATCCAGAACCGACCTGAAAAATAGAGGGTTCATACTTGCCACCCTGAAGGAGATCAAAGGGGTCAGGCATCCTGAAAATCCCAGCACACTGCCCGACCAGTTGTGATACCAAAAGAGGATGTGCCCCTCCCCAACAATCCATTTATAGTGTGGAAGGATAATCGGGATGATTCTACACATCGAGGACCACAAAGACGACCCCATGGCTAATGGGGCTGCAACACCATCCTTGTACCTTTTCTGAGTTTCCAGAAATTTTAGATTTCAGTTTATCAATCTCTACTTTTAGTTCTGAATTATCTTCCACCTGTTGTAGCATATGCAACTTTGAGACATGAACAATTGTATTTTCTTTCTTGATTTTGACCCTCCATTTTTCAAGTTCTTCAAGGTATTCCTCAATATCAACATGAAGATCATCTATTCCCTCAACGTCATCATTCTCACCATCACTATCATCGGCTTCTATCATGTCTATCAAAACTACAAGAGAATCTTCTCCAAGGTCCCTGCAATCCTCAACTTCTCCCACTTCCAACTCATCTAAGGTGTCATATTCATGAGATAGCATATTTTTCCTCTTGAAGAATTTCCATTGCGGTTTACTCCTGCTTTTGTCCCCTTTTAAAGGTTTCTTCATTGAATCTTCATCCCCGTCATCTTGAAAAAATTTAAAGCACTTAGTAGTGAGATGACCTACCTTACTGAACCGAAAGAAAGAAAGTGGAAGCTTCATTTTGAATTTTCATTTTCCCCTCTTGAGGCTTGAGGAAAGGAAAGACATCACTTGATCGACTTCATATTTGCTTGGACCTTTAACAGAATGTTTCTTTATTACTTGAATGAAACCTCCTGTGAGCTCTCCTTTACCCTGGCTTCATTTTCATCATTTTTTATTTCATATGTAACAAGTGTTCAGTGAAGACTATCAAGAGATAAATACTTTGGATCCTTGTCTTTAAGCACAAACACCTTTGCATTGAATCATGGAGGAATTATCCTCAATATTCTTTTAACAATCTTGAAATATTCAATATTTTATCCAAAATCGTGTATGTCTTCTACAGGAGCATTTAGATGATCAAAGAACGCATCTATAATTTCGATCGGGCTCAGCCTCAAGTATTCATATTTATTGCACATCACTTAAATATTTGAATCTCAAACTTTGGAATCACCTTCATAAATATTCAAGAGTTTTTCCCACATAGCATGATAGGTTTTGTAGGGCATTATCTTAGTAAAGATGGTGTTGGAAAAATCTCCCCCTAATGCATTGATTGTATTTGCATCTACATCTAATTCCTTGTGGTCTCTTTCTGATAAAGCCCCGCTTTCTATGTTTGTTGTTATTCCATGAAAAACTGTTATGTAGACTTCTATTCCCAATGACCAGAAACAATGTGGCATCTTGTTCTTCCATAATTGGAAATTGTTACCTTCAAAAATTGATATCCCTTTGTGATTAACCACTGCTACTATTTTCAGGATTCGAGGAGAGAGAATTTCACCCCAATAAACACCCCATTAATACCAATTATTGTTCCCTTATCAAAGAGAACCCCGAGGGGTGTTGATTCAGGGTAATACTAATTTTAGAACTTGAATCCCTCAATTATGATCTTGTTCTCTAGATGTGAGGAACACTCCTTTCTCTCCCTTAATTTCTCTTTAAAAGCAACTAAAATCAATAAAGAATGTTGAGAATTTTACTTGGTTCACCTTAACTAGGCTAGTCCAAGGAGCATTAAAAGGTAATGTGTCTATAGAATAAAAAACACTAGGGTGCACCGGTGTTGTTTGGTTTACACAATAGAGCAGTCTCACAGACCCTATAAGCTCACTGTTCACATGAATTGAAAAGTTCATCATCTCTCATCACAAGGAGGAACTCGCTGCACCTTTCATGACAACCTTAATCTTCTTCATGAGATAAAAATGGGAATATACACCTGAAATGGGGTAGCTTCTACCCAATCTGATAACGTTCAAATGAGATCAAGCTCCTGGAATTTCCTCCTCTACTTTTAATTTCCCAACATGCTTGAAGAAATCCTCTCACTTTCTCATGGATATATTGTCTCTTCTCTCCTTGAATATTTCGATCTCTCTTACTAACAAGGAGGAATCATTAGAAATTAACTTGTCACTTTTCAACGTCATAAAGGGCCTTCAAAACTGCCCTCAACTCCCCATGATTTCCATCTGTTGCTCAGAGTAGATTACTCAAGAGGGGGGATTAATTGAGTATCTATAGAAATTTATGGTTAAAAAATATTCTTAAAATGGTTTCCCCAATAAGGTTAAATACAGCCCAGTTAATCAAAGTTATACGGTTATGAAAGTTTGACTATTTAAATAACTTCTTAGTAGATTGATTAATTCTCAGTAATATTAATGTTAGTTATTAATATTACTTTTGAAGTTATTCTACTAAGACAATACAATTATAACTTCTTTCCAAGATTAACTATAAAAGTGAATTTAGAGATTTCTAAATTATATAGTAAAGTAGTAAAATAGAGAAGACTAAATTGAGAAGCACAGCAGATATGAAACAAGTGGTTCAGTCTCAAACCAAGACCTAATCCACTCCACTTGGTGATCACCTTCCACCAAACAGTTTATATAAGTAAACTTGATCCACACCCTGGATCAGGGTTAACAACGGTACACAGGACTTTCCAGGTCACACAAGGACATCTTCCATAGTTCTTCATGGGTACTAACAACCAGGCCACACAGGGACCTCTTCCACACTTATATGTGTGTATACACAAGTGTAAAAAGATGTTTGAGTAAGGATATCTTGTATCCTTCATTTTGAAGCCGGAGATAGAGTGTGTTGTTATATAGAGACACACACTGCTCGAAATCTAGAAAAATGACACACAACAGAGCAGAAATATTGAGAGAGGTTTAGAAATGCTCTGAGTGTTAGTCTTTGCAACTCTGGACTTCTGAGATAAAGTAGATGCAAAAATCAAGTCCTCATATGGAAAACATAGTGTCGCAAGTCAGACAGATCTGGCTTGTGTTCTTCGTGATTTTTGACAGTGCGGAGATGTTCTCGATTCTGGGGTTCAAGTATTCTTCGTGTGTTCTTCAGCAGCGTCGAGTTTCTTGTGATAATCCTTTCTTCAAAAATTTCTATAAGTTTATTCTTCGTTGTCGTGCTCACGCCCACCAACTTGTTTTTATTTTCAGTTTTAATGTCACACTCATTTTTCTGGGCCGCATTACTCTTTTATCTTGGAGTGCATGTGTTGGAGCCGACAGGTTACATGTATTCTGCACCTCGTACCTCATACTGTCCGATGATATGTCTACAAAGAAACATTAATTATGTTAGTGCATTTAAAATCTTAAAATATGACCGTCAGAGATTAAAATGAAATACGAAAAAACAGATTAAGAAATGGTGTCATAGTATGTCATGGAAAGGGTGTCTCATTCACACAGTGTCTGGATTGGTCACGGTGTCTTGTGGTCACGGTGTCTTGTGGTTATGGTGTCTGGATGTCACGGTGTCTGGATGTTCACGGTGTCTGCTTGTTCACCGTGTCTCATGGTCACAGTGTTTTCTTGTTCATGGTGTCTCATGGTCACGGTGTCTGCTTGTTCATGGTGTCTCATGGTCACAGTGTTTTCTTGTTCACGGTGTCTCATGGTCACGGTGTCTTCTTGTTCACAGTGTCTCATGCTCACAGTGTCTTAAACTTAGGCAAATATCTGTATTCAAACTTAAGTAGTGATATTGATGAAATGGATTAAACGCAATCATTTGTCAGAAAAATCATTATAATGTAAATCAAAAGATAGTATATAGTAATCAAACTGAGTGTATATCACTTAAGATCATTGGATATCTTTTACTAAACAACTGTACGTTTGATGTGAGATAGATTACATAGAGTTAACAAGGTTTATAGACTGAACAAGATTTGTGATCATTAAAACATGATTAATACATGAGGAGTTCAAAAATCTCCCCCTTTTTGATGATCACAAATCATGTATATTTAGAGTGTATATTTTTTCTAACAACATATTTCTAAAGTGCATATAGCATATATAGATTGAGTGTTCTATTATAGAGATATTTCTCCCCTTTTTGGGATTATCAAAAAGTAACAAGAAAAATAAAGACAAAAGAGACAAGAAAAGTGCAGAATGTATTAGATAAAAAATAAAGGCAGTACAAAGAGAAAAACAAAGTTAACAAGATTCCTATAAAAAGAAAGTAAGCATTCTCCTTCTTCACTGGTTGGTCTTATCTTTTCCCTTAGCAGCAGCAGCAGCAACAGAAGAGGAAGCCATAGGAGCAGAGGTTTAAGTAGAAGAAGGGAGTGAGCTGGTTGAGAGAGAAGGTAAAGGAAGACCTTCAAAAACAGAGGGATCCAAAGTAGGTGTAGTAGAAGACCGAGGCAGTTGTTGATCAAGGATCACATTCCTGATCTGAATTAGTGCATGACTGACAGACATAGAAGTGGAGGCTAGGGCAGAGGTGAATGCACTAGTGCAGAAAACGTTTTTAACATCACCATTTTTGACGTCGGTTATATATAACCGACGTGAAAATATGTGATATGTGGTTTTTTATGTCAGTTATTTTATAACCGACCTAAAAAATACTGAGTAAATTTTTTACGTCGGTTATTTGATAACCGACGTAAAAAATGAGGTATCTAACGAATTTTTTACATCGTTTATAAAATAACCGATGTAAAAACCCAACCCGCAGAATTTTTTACGTCGATTATATTATAACCGACGTAGAAAAACAACACACAGCAGTTTTTATGTCCTTTATAAAATAACTGACGTAAAAACTGTGGTTTCTGATGTGTTTTTTATGTCGGTTATAGAATAACCAACGTAAAAACCAACACGCGGTTTTTTTACGTTGGTTATAAAATAACCGACGTAAAAAATGCGGTATCTGATACATTTATAACATTGGTTATTATAATAATTGATGTTATAAATGTAATAAAAAATAGTTTATAACATCGGTTATTAAATAACCAAAGTTATAAAACATTTAAAAATTTTATCACGCCCCATGGATTGTCATTTTTGATTTTTCGATCAACAGACCTGCGACTCGTCTCTCTCGCGCGGAAAACCTAGAATCGACTCTTCGATCTCATTTCGTTAAAATCATTTTTCCATCATCTTTTATCATCTTTACTCTCCTCGGATCTATCATCTCCACTCTCAACACTCAGGTAAGCCTCCCACGACTTTATTTCATTAGTTTTTTTTCGGATAGTCTATATTTACGTTTTGTGATTTTTTTTGTTTAAACTAGGTAAGATTCTTCAATTTCGAACCCTCTTACCTCATTTTTCCATCATTATATTATTTATTATCACCAGATCTATTAGATCGACTCGCAATATTCAAGTAAGCCTCACCTACTTCTATTTCGTTTGTTTTTGTTTCGCGGATGCCCTACTTTTATGGTAATATTTTTTTTCATTGAAAACTAATGATCTCATTCACCTATATTACTGCAATTTATATCTAAACCATTGTGATACACCCATTTCGTGTACCAGTGTGATTTATTTTATAAGTATATATGGTTTTTCATGGTGTAATGTTTGTTTTGGATCCTTGGTTGTTTCTATTTTGGGTATCACTTTTTGTTGTTCCATAAACTATTTACGTCGCTTATTTTCGTGGACTATTATAAGTCTTCATATGCTATTAAAACCCGATTCATTGAATAATAGAGAATTTTAGACTAGTAGGAGATACAGTTCATGGTTCTCATTTTGAATAATGTCATGATACCAAAACTAGTAGCTTGAGGTTAAAATCCCTAGATATGCCAAAACTAGTAGCTTGAGGTTAAAATCTCATGGTTCTGGGGGGGGTTGTTGTAACGCCCCAACCCCAGCTACCCAGAGTCGGTGCATTAATTACATAACATTGGCATGATCACGAGAAAGATCAAGTCTCGAAAGACCGATTAGTTTAGTAGCCTTGGAATAACTAGATACATCCATAAATTTTTACATTACATCATAAAAAAAAACATCTTGTCTTCATATCCCCTCATACTATCCCTGCAGGTCATTCATAAATTACTTCTTCATAATCCTGGGAAAAAAAAATAAAACATTGAAAGGGGTGAGCTCGGATGCTCAGTAAGGATTACATTATAGCAGAAGCTTTCATAAATGAGCATAAACACTTAAGGCAATTTATAACTAAAACAAAAGCCTTTTAAACTTGAACTTCAGCATAAAATGGCAAAGGTAAAATGAAATAATGCCATTTACTTACTCACATGGATATTCTACTAGTCGAATGATCACATGCAATATCAATAACCACTTTCATAATGATGGAATGCATAATGCCAGACTATCATAACCACATAGCCAAGGCCTCGTGCCAAGACTACAAATAAGATTTTGCCAAGGCCTTGTGCCAAGACACTAGTTTGTCTCATGAGACCTACCGATGCATCGAGGAGCTATAGCGGGCTCCACCCGTCACTTATTAAGTCCAATGCATTCCCATATGAAAAGGTTTAAACATAACGTAAACATTCGTATTAAACTAGCATACGAAATGTCAATACTTTCACCACAAACCATGAATGGTATAAAAATAGCACATCCACAGTCAAACATAATTCATTCGATACAATATGGAAGATTGTATTGTATCACATTAACCTCAATCAATAATAATGAAGGATGTTGACATAGATGAAAATAATCATCAAAACTATTTGAGAGAAATATCCCCCTTTTCTTGAAAACATTTAAAAGTCACACTATTTGTCAAGAAGCCATTTAAAAGTATATTTTTGAATCAAAGTGTCCCATACCACTTTGAAACTTTTAAAAGGAGTTTTAATTTTAAAACTTTAATGTCCATATAAATAAATCCTTAAAACCATTTTTAAAATATGGACATTAATGAGCATGATTTAGAAGAATAATTCTTTAAAACATTTTAAAATGGTATTTTGGTTAGAGTTTCTAACCAAAAGAGAGACACTTGAATACAAATAATTGAGGTAATCAAAACATTGTAATATCATGATAATAAAGGAATTCATGATATACTATGTCAAAGTACATTATATACACCACATAGAAGTGATTTGGTGTATATCATCAAAGAAGTCTCAATGGAATGTAAATTGAGATGAAATTTCTCAAAAAGGTTGTATCCTTAGGTTAAGGATAAATCAATGACATAATTATGTGTGACAAATATAAATACACTAAATATGATTGGATATTCAGTGTAAAACAATCAAAGGACATTCACACATATTCTTGTAAAAAACAATACCAACGAATTGGATGTTTAACTCAACAAATGGAGAATGAGTTAAAATTACTCTTATCAAATTCATATCAATGACTTGAGAATTACCAATGGAGTGATTATGTGTATCAAACTTCTATCCACAGGAAGGGGAGTGGAAATTATGACATAATAAAATGAATAGTGATTCCACACATAATCTTGGGGTAATATAATCAATGAAATATGTGTAAAGCCAAATGAGTGGAAATTGAAATCTCAAATTCCCTTATCGATTAGGTAACTTACGAAACATACACCCATGAAAGAAGTATCATACCATGATGATGTAAATACCCATAAATTAAAGTATATTACACAATGAATACGATCATGGGCAGTACACATACACCACATGCAATAATTAAGTGGTGATCAATGGAATTCTCACGGAATTAAAAGTGAGATAAGAAAACCCTTACCACGTTAATCAACTGAGTCGTATGGCCAAAAGTTAATAACCACCAAATTATTTACAGAATAACATGAATATAAATTGAATCATGATAATATATAGCAAATGGAAGTACACAATACACCACTTTCAATAATTTAGTAGCGAACAATGGAAATCTCACGGAATTGAAAGTGAGATAAGAGAATCCCTTACATTGTACTTTTTCCTTGGTCGATGGTAGGTTTACCTCCTGTATAATGGTGAAATAATTGTTATTGAATAATAAAAGAATCATTTACTTTAATATGATATCATATATGATCTTTTATCATTGATTTGTTAATAATATTTTAGAATTATCGTCATTTCGGGTGTTAACGGGTTCATTTTACTTTATATTCTTTGTTATGTGAGACATATTTGTTATTAATGGGATGTATATTATTCATATCCAGAATGGTATCAAGTTCTTAAACATCATTTTTAAATTATCAAATTATACGATGGAGAATGAATCTCATCGCGTTCGTGGAGACGGTAGTCCGTACGTACGCACGAACGCTACTTCCATTTAATTTTTATTTTAAAAGAATCGAATCCAAATTATACATAGGTATATTACTATTCCAGTATAATATAATATTTTATATATGTTACTTAAGTTCATTTACACCATCCTTTATACGTTCCATGTGTGGTATGAATGAGTCATATCATTTTAAGGGGGCGGTAGTCCGCACTTCCTCAAATGAAATTATCGTATGTATATACAACATGAAACGAATAATGGTATGAAATAAAATGGAATTACAGAAGCTTATATATAAAATATATATCATTAATATCATATTTAATTACAGTGCCATCCTAATGGCCACCATGAGAGGCGGTAAGATGTATTTGAACAATCATCGTTTCGTGAGGCGTTAGTTTGCCATCCACAGAAACATTATGTTCATCATCCATTAGATGGAGTTGTGTGAATGTGTAGTTTGAATCCTTCTTATAACAACATCCTAGTATATTGAGGATACTGGTGTTGTTATAAAATAAAGGAAATAAAAATATTTTGGGGGTTGGAGAAGCAAAATAAATGAAAATACTTTAAGAGAAATTGTTACCTTTAATTTAGGTAACTCACTTTGGTTGGAACCAAAGGACTTCTTGAAATGCTTTCTGCCTAAGGGGAAGCTTCAAGGAGGAGGAGAGGGATGTGGGGAGCTTAGTTGGGCAGATTTTGGACGAGCCAAGTGGCTTGAGAGGTGTGAGGAAATGAGAAGGAGGAGTGCCCTTTTATAAGAGGGGTGAGGGGCACCTTTGGAAAAGCTAGAAATATTAATTTATAATAAATTCATATTCGGTTTCCAAAGGCTCCAAAGTTGACTATTCAAAGTATGAGGTGGGGATAGGTCGAAAACAACTCATCCAATAGAATTTAGACAGGTTTGGGTACTTATATTAACCTTATCTTTAAGTATTAACTCTAAGTTAATTAGTTTCACTTTTACAATGTCTCTTTGTATTTTTATATAATATGGTTAATAAACTTACTATATACATCCAAGTGACCCCCAAGTGGTCCATTAATGATTAACCTATCATAATATAAGTCTCTTGGCCGAACCTTAGATTTTTAGGAATTTAATATCAATTAATAATATAATATTTGTTTTAAGAACTCTTTTATGTCAATTTTGACACTATTCAATAGTTGATTTTTGTGAAACTCATAACAGATTGATTACTTCGAACAAAGTCAATTAAATCAATCCTAATATATCATATTATCCTAGAAAATTAGTTTAATTCATTAAAAGTTTCATATTATATTTATTTGGGTGTTTATAATATCAATTATTTTAATTTTTCACTATTATAGTAATTACTGCATCATCATTGTGTCATAAATAAAATAAATTATTTAATGTCTAAAAATTATAAATAAAATATAATTATGTAGAAAATCTTTT
This sequence comes from Viscum album, assembly GCA_963277665.1. Lineage (NCBI taxonomy): Eukaryota > Viridiplantae > Streptophyta > Magnoliopsida > Santalales > Viscaceae > Viscum > Viscum album. The sequence goes on from OY728164.1 coordinate 1,438,319,173, forward strand.
TAGCTTTCTAATGAATATTTATAATCTAAAATCCAACATATATAACCCTATGTAACAATTGTTGTTCTAAAAGATATATGCTTGTGTCATTTTTGTATTCATTTTAACTAAATTAAAATAAAGTGTCATTATCACTTACAAGTGGATCCATGGGGTCCCAAAATAGACCCAAAGATTCCCATGGTCGACCATGTATCAACCAATAGGGTTAAGACACGTTTTAGGGTAATTTAGTATTATTATAATATTATTTTTTTTAACCCTTATTTACCGGATTTACTCTTAACCATGGTAAATAAAATATTTACCGCAGTAATTATTCAAAATGTCTAAAAATAAAAGTTACCTATTTACACAATTTTAACATCCTGATTCCAAATATGTAATCCATTTTCCTAAATTCAAAACACAGAAGTGGCAGAAATTAATTTAAAATTAAATCCCGCTGTCAAAACAAAAAGCGTGTTTTTAAGAGATAATAACTATCAAAAGATTGACACTCGTTTATGTTCGGTTTAATTGTAAAATTATGTCCAATGACCAACATTATATTAAATGGTAAAAATATATTCTAAATATACTTTAAAACCACTCAAATTCATAATTTATCACTATTAATTATTTTGATTAAAAAAGTTGTTTTTAATTAAAATTTAGTAATTTTCACTATTCATCAAAATATAAAAGTTATCCGAAAAGTACCAAAATTTCACCCTAGGATAATTTCGATATTCCGAATCCAAAAATGAAGTCCATTTTTAAATATAAAATATATATATAATTTCAAAAATTAGGTATTACTATTCATAACGGCTAGTTTGATTGGTTGTGGTGTGTGTTAAAACTCAAGGTTGCGTACAACACACGCTATTGTATTATTCAAAGAAAGCGTACCGTGGAAGCTTGGGATGTTTCATTTTAAATTTTTGATGTCCCCATTTAGTCAAAAAGTTTAAAATATAGTATTTAAAAAGGGTTCACTATTAAAGTTGATAAAAGTGCAATACTGAAAATGAATTTGTTCTTGCATTATATCTAAGAAACTCATAATATGGATTCTAAAATTATAAGGATTATATAAACATTAAAATTTATCTAATACTATTCATAACCTCTTTTGAACGGCTTGTTTGGTAAGTCATGGTGTGCTTGAACATGGTGTTGCATGTAGTGAAAGTTATTGAATTATTTTGAAGAAAATAACACACTATGAAATCTTGGGGTGTTACATTCTCCCCTCCTTCAATAAATTGCGTCCTCGCAATTTGAAATTGTTCTTCGAAAAAAAAAAGGTTGAAAATAGATAATATATTTGTGGGAAAACCCACATCGGAAATTGGGTTACTAAAATTTAGTCTTAATATGAGAAAAAGAGAAATCAAAGGGTCACCACCAAATTATGATCTCGATTAGGAGAACATTGGTGGCAACTAGAGACATATAATTGGAGGAAAAACGTAAATATTTATAGGTGGTGATTGAGGTCATCAATCACAAACAAGTGTAAAATTGAGGTCCTTATAATCATCAATCTATGATGATTTGAAATACCATCGGTTCAACAAAACATAGGGTATTAGGATAACACATTTTTGACGTTTCAAAATATCTTAGTTGAAATCCCACATCGAAAAATGAATTAATGAGGCCTCTATTTAAAATAAAGAGTCGAAAGTATGAAGATTACCGAAAATAACACATACTAGGGTTCCATGAAGGAAAATATGGATATGGAGGAGAAATCTAACCATCAATTATCTGATGGAGAGTGGTAGAGAACATGGCTATGAAAAGGCCAAAAATCCCAAAGCCATAAATTTGTGATGATTTAAGGTACCATCTAGGACAACATTTTTGTTCTATGTTTCTTTTATTAATGTTGGGGATTTTATTTATGAGATTGGCTAAGAACATTATGAGATATACTTAAATTTTAAGTAGATTTTCATTCTTTAATAAATTTCCACCACTAACTCAATTTTTTTTTAAACGATGAGTATTCAAGAAGACTTGGTCACACTGGAAGAGCTAGAATAAACTTCTATAGAATCACATGATCCATGCAGGATAAACCATATATTAATCAAAACCAAAATGGTTATTGAATGATCTAATGATCCCCCAAAAGGATATTCATTGAGATAAATATGCACTAATCTTAATTTCTAAAATTAAACCAACAATACCCCAAAGTTAAATAGATACCATTCAATAACCAATTGTCCTTAAAATCCTTTAATATAATCCAAACTAATATTGAAACCCAAAACATAGAAGAATTTGATTATGTAGTCTCCCATGTTACATTGTATCTCCAAATTACATCAAATACTCTTAAAGTCACATACTTAAAAGTAATCATCACATATTCTCTGTTATAGGTTAATCATTTCCATAAATAACCCAAATCACTATAAATCAACAATAAAAATGTAGATAAAAATCCACCATTACTCTACAAATGAAACCTCATTGTATTCTATTTTCCTTGGGCATATAGTGTTCCTAACAAAACGAACATCTTCCAAAATAACATTTATCACTTAATCACCAAATCATTTTCCTATACCAAGGGTATTCATTTGATAAGACATAAGAACCCAAATCATCTTATTATTGATCAATAAAATCATTTAACAAAAAAAAAATAGTCACACTAACCAGGGACTTCACGTAGTCCAGTGGTAGGCGATAAATCCCAATCGCACTTTGGTTGTGGGTTCGATTCCCACGGCTTTTTCCGACGCGATGGGTTGTCACACGGTCTACGTGTTGTCCTTTTTCAAAAACTATATTTTATAATATTACCAAAATGAGATAAATTCCTCAAAATAACATAATTTAACCACAAATGTTATATCATACTTTGCATTTTCATCCCAAATTATAATAACTTATCATTTTCTCAAACCCCAATGATCATATAAAACCAAATGGTTATTTATACCTATATCCACAAGAGAAGAGACAATTCTTCCTCAAATATCATTCTCACATGGCAAACTGCGGGGTTACAAATACAAGAGAAAATTATTCCAAAGCAAACCCATCAACAAGGAGTGCTAATACTTTTTAAATTTTTTCTCCAGCCATTTATTTCCACATAGCTTCTTCTTTGACCAAGAAAATATCCTATAAAATAGGACATTCACTCGGGTAATGGCCAGGTCCCCTACATTTACGACAAATGACTGTAAATGGACTCTTGGGACCATTTTTATCTTCTTCCATAGTACTCTTCATTTTTCTTCGGCAATTCTTCACTTTATGTCCTTCCTTCCCGCACGTAAAACATTTCGTTGTCCCATTGAGACACTTTCCTGGGTGTCTCTTTCCACAATTCCTGCATGATGAAAATTGAGGTTTCTTTTCTCCATGGTCTCCATTGCTGGAGATCTTATCATTTATCACCTTTCTCTTCCTTGTTGAGTCTGGGAGTTGGTTAATATATATGTTGTTGATCATATTTTTGGAAAACTGATTTGGCATAAAGACGATATCTTTCACGCCTATCAACATTCCATTTTGTTGCTCATTGCCACCACTGTTCCCAACTTGTACATCATTCTCAAAGTCACTATGACTTCCTTGGAATCCAGCCATTGACTAAAACCAGAAGGCATTGTGTGAGTAATAGTAGTCGTAAAATCATTTAGAGATTAAAATGTCACCATATTCTCAATTTGAAACATATTAGGATTAACCAAGGTCATTTTCTCTCATCTTATGTATATATTACTTAAATCGGTTTGTAAAGAAAATGTAAATTATCCTAAGCATATCCCCCGGGAGTGTCGTAACCAAGAGTGCAGCAAGGCCCGTTGTCGTGCACCAGTTCCCGTTCGAGTCTAGCTCAAAGCGGTGTTTTCGGGTTTTATCCCTAGGTACATCTGTGCCAGAGCCGCCTCTACCTGCTCGTATCCAGACAGGGATGTATTGCTCGGAAAACTCACAAAATCTTTACAATACCAAAATTCTAGGATGTTTTTTTTTATACTAATCCTCAAAGTTCATCTTAGGTCTACGTGCTCTAATCAGAGTTTATCTAAATCTAGCTACCAAGGTTTGTACTAAACTTCCTCTGATACCAACTGTAACGCCCCGACCCCAGCTACCCAGAGTCGGTGCATTAATTACATAACATTGGCATGATCACGAGAAAGATCAAGTCTCGAAAGACCGATTAGTTTAGTAGCCTTGGAATAACTAGATACATCCATAAATTTTTACATTACATCATAAAAAAAAACATCTTGTCTTCATATCCCCTCATACTATCCCTGCAGGTCATTCATAAATTACTTCTTCATAATCCTGGGAAAAAAAATAAAACATTGAAAGGGGTGATCTCGGATGCTCAGTAAGGATTACATTATAGCAGAAGCTTTCATAAATGAGCATAAACACTTAAGGCAATTTATAACTAAAACAAAAGCCTTTTAAACTTGAACTTCAGCATAAAATGGCAAAGGTAAAATGAAATAATGCCATTTACTTACTCACATGGATATTCTACTAGTCGAATGATCACATGCAATATCAATAACCACTTTCATAATGATGGAATGCATAATGCCAGACTATCATAACCACATAGCCAAGGCCTCGTGCCAAGACTACAAATAAGATTTTGCCAAGGCCTTGTGCCAAGACACTAGTTTGTCTCATGAGACCTACCGATGCATCGAGGAGCTATAGCGGGCTCCACCCGTCACTTATTAAGTCCAATGCATTCCCATATGAAAAGGTTTAAACATAACGTAAACATTCGTATTAAACTAGCATACGAAATGTCAATACTTTCACCACAAACCATGAATGGTATAAAAATAGCACATCCACAGTCAAACATAATTCATTCGATACAATATGGAAGATTGTATTGTATCACATTAACCTCAATCAATAATAATGAAGGATGTTGACATAGATGAAAATAATCATCAAAACTATTTGAGAGAAATATCCCCCTTTTCTTGAAAACATTTAAAAGTCACACTATTTGTCAAGAAGCCATTTAAAAGTATATTTTTGAATCAAAGTGTCCCATACCACTTTGAAACTTTTAAAAGGAGTTTTAATTTTAAAACTTTAATGTCCATATAAATAAATCCTTAAAACCATTTTTAAAATATGGACATTAATGAGCATGATTTAGAAGAATAATTCTTTAAAACATTTTAAAATGGTATTTTGGTTAGAGTTTCTAACCAAAAGAGAGACACTTGAATACAAATAATTGAGGTAATCAAAACATTGTAATATCATGATAATAAAGGAATTCATGATATACTATGTCAAAGTACATTATATACACCACATAGAAGTGATTTGGTGTATATCATCAAAGAAGTCTCAATGGAATGTAAATTGAGATGAAATTTCTCAAAAAGGTTGTATCCTTAGGTTAAGGATAAATCAATGACATAATTATGTGTGACAAATATAAATACACTAAATATGATTGGATATTCAGTGTAAAACAATCAAAGGACATTCACACATATTCTTGTAAAAAACAATACCAACGAATTGGATGTTTAACTCAACAAATGGAGAATGAGTTAAAATTACTCTTATCAAATTCATATCAATGACTTGAGAATTACCAATGGAGTGATTATGTGTATCAAAATTCTATCCACAGGAAGGGGAGTGGAAATTATGACATAATCAAATGAATAGTGATTCCACACATAATCTTGGGGTAATATAATCAATGAAATATGTGTAAAGCCAAATGAGTGGAAATTGAAATCTCAAATTCCCTTATCGATTAGGTAACTTACGAAACATACACCCATGAAAGAAGTATCATACCATGATGATGTAAATACCCATAAATTAAAGTATATTACACAATGAATACGATCATGGGCAGTACACATACACCACATGCAATAATTAAGTGGTGATCAATGGAATTCTCACGGAATTAAAAGTGAGATAAGAAAACCCTTACCACGTTAATCAACTGAGTCGTATGGCCAAAAGTTAATAACCACCAAATTATTTACAGAATAACATGAATATAAATTGAATCATGATAATATATAGCAAATGGAAGTACACAATACACCACTTTCAATAATTTAGTAGCGAATAATGGAAATCTCACGGAATTGAAAGTGAGATAAGAGAATCCCTTACATTGTACTTTTTCCTTGGTCGATGGTAGGTTTACCTCCTGTATAATGGTGAAATAATTGTTATTGAATAATAAAAGAATCATTTACTTTAATATGATATCATATATGATCTTTTATCATTGATTTGTTAATAATATTTTAGAATTATCGTCATTTCGGGTGTTAACGGGTTCATTTTACTTTATATTCTTTGTTATGTGAGACATATTTGTTATTAATGGGATGTATATTATTCATATCCAGAATGGTATCAAGTTCTTAAACATCATTTTTAAATTATCAAATTATACGATGGAGAATGAATCTCATCGCGTTCGTGGAGATGGTAGTCCGTACGTACGCACGAACGCTACTTCCATTTAATTTTTATTTTAAAAGAATCGAATCCAAATTATACATAGGTATATTACTATTCCAGTATAATATAATATTTTATATATGTTACTTAAGTTCATTTACACCATCCTTTATACGTTCCATGTGTGGTATGAACGAGTCATATCATTTTAAGGGGGCGGTAGTCCGCACTTCCTCAAATGAAATTATCGTATGTATATACAACATGAAACGAATAATGGTATGAAATAAAATGGAATTACAGAAGCTTATATATAAAATATATATCATTAATATCATATTTAATTACAGTGCCATCCTAATGGCCACCATGAGAGGCGGTAAGATGTATTTGAACAATCATCGTTTCGTGAGGTGTTAGTTTGCCATCCACAGAAACATTATGTTCATCATCCATTAGATGGAGTTGTGTGAATGTGTAGTTTGAATCCTTCTTATAAAAACATCCTAGTATATTGAGGATACTGGTGTTGTTATAAAATAAAGGAAATAAAAAGATTTTGGGGGTTGGAGAAGCAAAATAAATGAAAATACTTTAAGAGAAATTGTTACCTTTAATTTAGGTAACTCACTTTGGTTGGAACCAAAGGACTTCTTGAAATGCTTTCTGCCTAAGGGGAAGCTTCAAGGAGGAGGAGAGGGATGTGGGGAGCTTAGTTGGGCAGAGTTTGGACGAGCCAAGTGGCTTGAGAGGTGTGAGGAAATGAGAAGGAGGAGTGCCCTTTTATAAGAGGGGTGAGGGGCACCTTTGGAAAAGCTAGAAATATTAATTTATAATAAATTCATATTCGGTTTCCAAAGGCTCCAAAGTTGACTATTCAAAGGATGAGGTGGGGATAGGTCGAAAAAAACTCATCCAATAGAATTTAGACAGGTTTGGGTACTTATATTAACCTTATCTTTAAGTATTAACTCTAAGTTAATTAGTTTCACTTTTACAATGTCTCTTTGTATTTTTATATAATATGGTTAATAAACTTACTATATACATCCAAGCGACCCCCAAGTGGTCCATTAATGATTAACCTATCATAATATAAGTCTCTTGGCCGAACCTTAGATTTTTAGGAATTTAATATCAATTAATAATATAATATTTGTTTTAAGAACTCTTTTATGTCAATTTTGACACTATTCAATAGTTGATTTTTGTGAAACTCATAACAGATTGATTACTTCGAACAAAGTCAATTAAATCAATACTAATATATCATATTATCCTAGAAAATTAGTTTAATTCATTAAAAGTTTCATATTATATTTATTTGGGTGTTTATAATATCAATTATTTTAATTTTTCACTATTATAGTAATTACTGCATCATCATTGTGTCATAAATAAAATAAATTATTTAATGTATAAAAATTATAAATAAAATATCATTATGTAGAAAATCTTTTTAGCTTTCTAATGAATATTTATAATCTAAAATCCAACATATATAACCCTATGTAACAATTGTTGTTCTAAAAGATATATGCTTGTGTCATTTTTGTATTCATTTTAACTAAATTAAAATAAAGTGTCATTATCACTTACAAGTGGATCCATGGGGTCCCAAAATAGACCCAAAGATTCCCATGGTCGACCATGTATCAACCAATAGGGTTAAGACACGTTTTAGGGTAATTTAGTATTATTATAATATTATTTTTTTTAACCCTTATTTACCGGATTTACCCTTAACCATGGTAAATAAAATATTTACCGCAGTAATTATTCAAAATGTCTAAAAATAAAAGTTACCTATTTACACAATTTTAACATCCTGATTCCAAATATGTAATCCATTTTCCTAAATTCAAAACACAGAAGTGGCAGAAATTAATTTAAAATTAAATCCCGCTGTCAAAACAAAAAGCGTGTTTTTAAGAGATAATAACTATCAAAAGATTGACACTCGTTTATGTTCGGTTTAATTGTAAAATTATGTCCAATGACCAACATTATATTAAATGGTAAAAATATATTCTAAATATACTTTAAAACCACTCAAATTCATAATTTATCACTATTAATTATTTTGATTAAAAAATTTGTTTTTAATTAAAATTTAGTAATTTTCACTATTCATCAAAATATAAGTTATCCGAAAAGTACCAAAATTTCACCCTAGGATAATTTCGATATTCCGAATCCAAAAATGAAGTCCATTTTTAAATATAAAATATATATATAATTTCAAAAATTAGGTATTACTATTCATAACGGCTAGTTTGATTGGTTGTGGTGTGTGTTAAAACTCAAGGTTGCGTACAACACACACTACTGTATTATTCAAAGAAAGCGTACCGTGGAAGCTTGGGATGTTTCATTTTAAATTTTTGATGTCCCCATTTAGTCAAAAAGTTTAAAATATAGTATTTAAAAAGGGTTCACTATTAAAGTTGATAAAAGTGCAATACTGAAAATGAATTTGTTCTTGCATTATATCTAAGAAACTCATAATATGGATTCTAAAATTATAAGGATTATATAAACATTAAAATTTATCTAATACTATTCATAACCTCTTTTGAACGGCTTGTTTGGTAAGTCATGGTGTGCTTGAACATGGTGTTGCATGTAGTGAAAGTTATTGAATTATTTTGAAGAAATAACACACTATGAAATCTTGGGGTGTTACAGCTGTCCAGAGGGTTGGGGGCTATCCAAGGGGTTGGGGGCTATCCAGAGGGTTGGGGTCTATCCAGAGAGTTCGGGGGGCTATCCAGAGGGTTGGGGGTTGTCCAGGGTGTCCATGGAGGTGGGGGGGCAGTCCAGGGGTGTGGGGGGGCCCAAGGGGGTGGGGGTGTCGAAGGGGGTGGGGGACTGTCCAAGGGGGTGGGTGGGGGGCTGTCCAAGGGGGTGGGGGCCTGTCCAGAGGGTTTGTGGGTTTTCCGGGGGTGGGGGCTCTTTAGAGGGTTGGGGGTGTCCATGGGGTGTCCAAGGAGGTAGGGGGTGGGGTGGGGTGGTGTCCAGGAGGGGTGGGGTGTCCAAGGGGGTGGGGGTGCTGTCTAGAGGGGTGGGGGTCTGTCTAGGGGGTGGGGGGCTGTCCAGAGGGGTGGGGGCTGTCCAAGGGGGTGGGGGCTGTCCAAGGGGGTGGTGGTGTCCAGGGGGTGTCCAAGGGGGTGGGGTGGTGTCCAGAGGGTTCTGGGGGCTATCCAGAGGGTTGGGGTGTCCAGGGTGTCCATAGAGGTGGGGGGAAGTCCAGGGGTGTGGGGGGGTCCAAGGGGTGTCTAAGGGGTTGGGGGTGTCCAAGGGGTTGGGGGCATGTTCAGAGGGTTTGGGGGTTGTCCGGGGGGGTTGTTCAGAGGGTTGGGAGTGTCCAGGGGGGTGTTCAAGGGGGTAGGGGTGGGTGGTGGTGTCCAGGAGGGGTGGGGGTGTCCAGGAGGGGTGGGGGTGTCCAAGGGGGTGGGAGGATGTCCAGGGGGCGGGGTGGTGTCCTGAGGGTTGGGGGATTTCCAAGGGTGTGGTGGTGTCCAGGGGGTGTCCAAGGGGGTGGGGGTGGTGTCCAGGGGGTGGGGGGGATTTCCAAGGGGGTGGTGGTGTCCATAGGGTGTCCAAGGGGGTGCGGGGTGGTGTCCAGGGGGTGGGGGGCTTTCTAAAGGGGTGGTGGTGTCCAGGGGGTGGGGGCTGTCCAAGGGGGTGGTGGTGTCCAGGGGGTGTCCAAGGGGGTGAGGGATAAGTGTCAGTTGGGATTGACTATTTCATCATGGTTTGTGAGATTATGACATGATGATTTTATTGTTTCATGGATATTAGTGTTGCAATATGATTCTGTTTGGTTATATATATTTTGACCAGTCATCGACTTTGATAAAATTATGGGTTATGGGGGAGACCATGTCGTGGTTTTCAAATATGCGTAGTTATCCTGGCCCCATTGTGTCGTGATGATTGTCTTTACATTGTGATTTTCTTCATCCGAGTTTTTATTTTAAATTTGATTTGATTCTCAGGTTTACTCCATTTTCTCCAATTTTCTATCAACCATTGGAGGCCCCATGGTTTTCTTTGATTCCATGGAATTTAAAACTGTTATATCTAACTATATTTTCTTTTTAAAATCATATTCAAGAATATTTTTTTAAGCATGCATAGATTTGTTTTATATTTCAAAATTATTTTACTTTCAAATTATGATTTTTTTCATATAAACATATATTTGTCTTATCTTAAAAAGATGTATAATTTTGATATTTATTATAGGTAATAATGAGTCAAAGTTGGATTACGGCACATCGAATGAGCAATAAATATGAGGAAGGTGTTGATGCCTTTTTGGAATTTGCTAAATGAAATGTTCCAAGTAGTGGCATTTTTTTCTGTCCATGCCTGAAATGATTGAATATGAAGAAGTTGAAAAGTAGAGAGATAAAAGATTATCTGATTTGTCATGGTTTTAATCCGAGTTACAGACCTTGGATTTGGCATGGTGAAACTGGACGGAATGTCACTGATGATGATGATTCGCAAGATAGTAACTCTGATGGAATTGAAGAAATGATTTGCGATATTTCAGCAGAACAAATTGAGATAGAACCGACAGTTGCGCGTCTATATGGTGATGCAGAAAAACCATTATATCCTGGTTTTACAAATTTTACGGTTTTTTCGGTGGTGTTAAGATTGATTAACCTGAAGGAGAAACATGGATGGAGTGACAGAAGTTTTACAGAGCTGCTATAATTGATGAAATACATTCTTCCAAAAGATAAAGATCTTCCATATTCACATTATAAGGCCAAGAAAATATTATGTCCGATGGGATTGGGATACAAGAAAATACATGTCTGTCTGAATGACTGTATGATATATAGGAAGGAATATGAATTTCTGTCAGAGTGTCCTAAATGTGGGACATCATGGTATAAGGTGAAAGAAAAATCACAGGCTGATGTAGAGATTACAAAGATCCCTTCAAATGTATTTTGGTATCTTCCTAAAATTCATTGTTTCAAACATTTATTTGTTAATTCACATGATGCAAAAAGGTTAGGATGGCATGCTGATGAGCGGTTATGTGATGGAAAAATACGTCATCCAGCTGATTGTCCACAATGGAAGAAAATTGATGAGCAGTATTCTACATTTGAAAATGAAATTAGAAATCTCAGACTGGGGTTGTGCACATATGGAATGAATCCATACCAAACCCTCAGTAGCACACATAGTTCATGGCCTGTTTTATTGGTAATTTACAACCTCTCTCCTAAAGTTTGTATGAAGCACAAATATGTCATGATGAGTATAATGATCTCTGGTCTGAAGCAACCCAGCAATGATATTGATGTTTACTTTTCACCGTTGATTGATGATTTGAAACTTTTATGGGTGGATGGTATTAGGGTGTATGATTATTATAAAATGGAATATTTTCAACTGCATGCACTGCTTTTGTTCACTATAAATGACTTCCCAGCATATGGAAATTTGTCTGGATACAGTGTTAAAGGGCATAAAGCATGTCCAATTTGCGAATAACAGACTTCATATTTTCAATTGCATCATAGGAGGAAAACAGTGTACATGGGTCATCGAAAGTTTTTGCTTATGGATCACTCTTATAGAAGACTAAAAAAGGCATTCAATGGCTCACAAGAATTTGATATTTCTCCAAAACCTTTATCCCCTGATCTGTATTTTGAGAGGGTAAAAACCCTTGATGTGACATTGGAAAAGACACAAAAATATGGTAATGATATACATATTTGGAAGAAAAGATCAGTATTTTTTGAGCTACCATATTGGAGATATCATGAAGTTAAACATAATATTGATGTCATGCACGTAGAGAAGAATATATGTGATTGTTTGGTTGGAACATTGTTAGATATTAAAGGAAAGATAAAAGATGGGTTGAATGCAAGATTAGACTTACTATCAATGGGAATACTTTTGGAGTTGGCTCCCACTCCTAAAAGAAGAGGGAGAAATTAGCTTTTGTCAGTGTCTTCATGATATCAAAGTGCCTCAAGGTTATTCTTCAAATGTAAAAAATTTTGTCTCATTGAAGGACTTGAAGTTGATAGGTATGAAATCTCATGATTGTCACGTCGTAATGCAAAAACTTCTACCAGTTGCATTACGTGGAATATTTCTCATTCGTGTCAGAAATACTATAATGAAGTTGTGTTATTTTTTCAATTCAATTTGTAATAAGGCGATTGATGTGAATGCTTTGAACATTTTGGAAAAGGATGCAATTTGTATACTTTGTCAATTGGAAATGTATTTTCCTCCAACTTTTTTTGATATAATGGTGCATTTAATGATTCATCTGGTTCAAGAAATAAATCTTTGTGGGACCTGTATATCTTCGTTGGATGTATCCTTTTGAAAGGTATATGAAAATATTTAAGGGGTATGTTAAGAATCCATATTGACCTGAAGCCTCCATTATTGAAAAGTATATTTCTGAGGAGGTTGCAGAGTTTTGTACGAGCTACTTGGTTGCGGCACAGCACATAGGTTTGTCTCCATCTCACCATGAACGAGTTAATAATGAGGGAAAGGGGATTCGTGGCTTGAAATTCAAATCGTTGTCAGCTGAACAGATGAAGAAGTTAGAATCATACATCTTGAATAACATAGCTGATTCTCAACTGTATATCACATTGCATATTAATGAGTTGAAACAATGTCATCAAAAGAAGAAAGAAATGTAGATTTTGAATGAGCACAACAACAAAAATTGTCATGGTTTAAAAAGACCTTGCTTGGTAGATCAGATGTATCAGAGACATTAAAATGGATAGTGGGTGGTCCATGTTTAAATGTGATAACATGGTCCGGTTATGACATTAATGGCTATACATTCATACGAAAGCTCAGCACAACAGAAGTGCAGTTCAGAATAGTGGTGTATTGGTGTTTGCAGAAGAAATGCATTTTTCGAGTGCTAAGGACAAAAACCTAATTTCTGCATCAAGTGCATATTATGGAGTGATTGAAGACATATGGGGGGTTGATTAATTTAAAATTAAAGTTCATATTTTTAACTGTAAATGGTTTATCGGTAACAATAGTGTCAGACACGATGAATTTGGAATGACACTTGTTAATCTGAATAGATTGGAAGACACAACTGATTCTTTTATAATGGAAACACATGCAAAACAAATTTTCTAAGTAGTAGATCAATCAGATATGCAGTGGGTTGTTGTTTTACAAGGGAAAAACAATATATTGGTGAGGATGAACTTGATAAAGATGCTGATTTATGTGAGATCCTTACTTCCAAGGAATGATTAATAGAACATAATGATGAGCATGTTGAAGACATGGTTTGTGCCATAAGGAACGATCACGACGAAGGAATTTGGGAAAACAATCCATTTGTACATTCCTAAAATTACAGGTAACATTTGTTTATTTCTTGTTTACAATTATTTTTTTCATAAAATGTTAGATATTGTAAGTCTTTTCTCTATTAAAACATGTATTAAAACAAAATAAGTATAAGTTTTTGTTTGTTTTAAGTTTGTTTAGTTTACTTTATCGTGTTTACCATTACATAAATTATATATCTATTATTTTTGTCCAGTGACAATTACTTTACCATGTTTACCAGGTTTACCATGTTTACCATGTTTATCATGTTTATCATCTTGACCATCTTTACCATTGTTTAACATGCTTACAATATTAACCATGTTTACTATTACATAACTTAGTACAATTTTCTATTTTCTGATTACAGTAGTATTAAAATATTTGAATTTGTATATTTGTGAACTAATGTTTGTTTTATTTATTTGAAGGATAATGACAGATCAATCAGTTGATCAACCACATGATTCTGGAGATGATCATATTGGTCATACCTCTGGGGAGGAACCTTCACATGCTCCTCTTGATGTTCCCCAATCTTCCTCATGTGCTCTTATTATGACAAAGAGTTCAAGAGTTGGTAAATTTGGGTGCACACATTTACCAAAATTATCACTTGCCCATACGCAGGATCAGAGGATACTTGTTGAGTTTGATGAGGATGATATTCCTAGAGATCCAAATACAAAATATTTTAAGAGTTTTGTATCAACTCAGGATAAGATAAAAGTAAGCATTTTGTATGATGACTGGAGAAGTGTGGATAAAGCGATAATCTCTCAGTTGTGGGAGACGATTTTGGTAAGATCTTTTGCTATTTTTTGCCTATTCTTTAAATATTTCTAGTATATATAATATGTTTAACCTCTTCTTTATCAGATGACATTTGATATTCCTGACACTGGAGGAGTGAGGAAGAAATGCTTATCGATGGATGCCAGGAGATGGAGGGATTTCAAATCAACCCTCTCATCTGATTTCATTTTTGGCCATAGGCGTCATGAAAATCCATGTCGTATATATCCTTTTATAGATGAAGACACTTGGAGACAGTTTGTTGAAAGTAGAAGAAAATAGTCATTTTTTGTAAGGGCAATGTAAACTTTTATAAGATTTCTTATATAAATGATCTTATTAATGTTTTGTTAATGATTTCTTATTCTTAATTTACAGAAAACAAGGAAATATCATCAGGAGATCCAATCTAAAAATGTATACCCTCATAGTTTATTTTGGGGAGGGTATGCATTTTTGGAAGAACAAATGATGGTGGAAAAATTACAAAAACTAAGAGCCAAGTCTTCAAGCTCTAGAGAGGTGGCCCCTCCATCCCCTCCATCTAGACATGAAAAATGGAAGAGAGGTCGGATGGGAAAAAAAGGGCAATATCTTTCAGAAGAATCGAGAATCGTAACTGAGAGGATTGTAAGATATATATTTTATTTATTTAAGTTAACTATTTTCTTCATATAATTTCAATCATTACAGAAATGTTCAATTAATTAATACAGGACTCTCTTGAGTAGCAGAGCTCACAGGGGGTATTTACAGCTGCTGGGAGGCAAGATATTTTATCTGCAGTATTGGGAAAGCCCGAACATCCAGGTCGTGTACGAGGATATCTGGCAGGTGTATCGTTAAGAAAAGTGTTGTCACGTTCATCAACTTCTAACATTGAGGGTGTTTATAAAAAAAATAGAATCCTTGGATGCTGAAGTTCATAATATTAATGCAACGATGGAGGAAAAGATTAGAGCATCGGTACAGTCTGTGTTTGCAGACATGCAAAGACAATTTCAGACTGCAGCTTCCACTCCTCCACCTTCCCCTGCAGACCCTATTATTTATCCTCCACCTCCGCCAATAGCTCTCACTCCCCCAACTCAGCCTGCGAACCCCATTTTTTATCCTACTCCTCCGCCGCAGCTTCCTGCTTATTTCGAGTTGTATGTTTATGATCCTCAACATCATATAGTTGCATATGGGTTGGTATATTGTATAGGAGATACAGTTCATCATCAACAATTAGAGGTATAGAATCAGAGGGTCGCTGTACAGGATATTATAGATAGATCAGCTCGAGTACCATTACCTACAGATGAGGTGACGACAGTTTGACATAGTATCGGCCATTTTTTAATTTGGTCATCCAGACTTCTTCGACTCATTAACATAGAGGTATGTATGTTATATCTTATATTTTATTTTTTTATTAAAGTTGTTTTATCATTTGAAAACTAATATATTTTTCTATTTATTTTTATAGGAATACTTTAAAGGTAAAGAAATACTGTATAGACAACAACAAAGACAAATGGCTATGACATCAGATACAGATTCTAGTAATCTTGAAAGATTGTCAAGATATTCAAATTTATTGGCGGGTCATTATGAGTTTCCAATGGAAACTCATGTTTGTGGATGTGAAATAATTGTGGGGATTGTGAAAACTGATATCATGGAGCTTGTTACTAGAGATAAGTTGGGAATCAACATGGTATAAATTTTTTCCATGTAAGTCTTAACACCTTTTCCCTGCGTTATATTTATTAAAAATGTATAATTATGTCTGTTTTGTATTAGGTATCATAATAACATTTGTGAAAAGAATGAGCAGACAGATGTATGTGGATTCATGGACCCGCAATTGATTTCCCCTAAAGCATGTGCATTGGATGAGGAACAAAGAATGTTTTATATTGCTGAAAGACTTGAACATAATATAGTCACACAATGTTGGATGATGCCTTTTTGTGAGAGGTATGAAACACATCTCTCTCAAAAAGTTCATTATCTTTTAACATAAAAAACCACTAACCTTAAATTTTCTTTTATCAGTGATCATTGGATGTTAGGGGTTTTTTTTCCAAGGGAGAGAACACTTTATTGGATATGCTTTGTCCATGGTGATGTGCGGGAAAGTTTTAAGAAAATGTTGGAAAAGTAAGTTTCAATTTCTCAATAGTTTTATATATTATAATGAATTTTAAATTTACCTCATTCGTATTATTTTCTAACAGGGGATGGGTCTACTTTCGAAAAAACACAAAGAAAAGGAGTGCAAAGATCAAATATGTAAATGTGAAGGTAAATATCCATTTATAATTTGTACTTTTTGATTTATTACATAAAAATAATATATTGAATTTATACTCATTCAAATAGAATTGTCATGAACAACAAGGCGTCATCGAATGCGGATATTATATGTTAAGATTTATGTATGGAATAATAAAAACTGGGACAGTTGTTAACTTTGACCTGGTAAGATTTCCTTTTAAACTTTGCCATAATATTTCAATTTGATTTATTCATTATACACATTAACTACTATCCTTTTAATTTGTAGCTATTTGATGACCCTCAACCCTATACTGCTCAAGACATCAAACACTTACAAGTGGAATGGTCAAATTATTTTACATGTTTGATTGAATTTTAGTTGTTTGTAGTGTAAAATGTAATTTTGAATATTGTCGTTGTAATTGTGTATTTGGTAGTCATTTAGGTTGGATTTAGTTTTTTTTTAAGTTGACAGTGTAAGTTTTGAATGTTATATCTGTGAATGTTTAATTTTGCTCTACTTCTTGTTTTGGTCTACTTATGATAGTTTTTCTGGTATGGATTTTGGTCTGGGGGGGAGGGGTTCCAAGGTTGTGGGGGGTGTTCAGTGGGGTGGGGGGTGTCCATGGGTGTGGGAGGGCTGTCCGGGGGGGGTCCTGGGTGTCCATGAGAGTGGGGGGAAGTCTGGGAGCGTTTCCAAGAGGGTGGAAGGGCTTTCCAGGGGAGTGGGAGGCTGTCCAGGGGGTGTTCAGGGGTGTGGGGGGTGTCCTGTGGGGTGAGGGGGTTTTCAGGGGTGTGGAAGGGTTGTCCAGTGGGGTGGGGGGTCCAGGGTGTCCATGGGGATGGGGGGCAGTCCAGGGGGGTGGGAGAGGAGGCATCGCCATCCCTTGGGGGGCTGAACGCCGCTGGAAAATACTCATCACTCCCACATGTGAAACATTTTGAGAGCTCAAGCTTCATATGTGGGAGTGATGAGTACCTTCCAGCAGCGTGCCCCCCGAGGGGGTGTCCAGGAGGGTGGGGGTGTCCAGGGGGTGTCCAAGAGGGGGGGGAAGTCCCGGGGTTGGGGGTAGTCCAGGGGTGTGGGGGTGTCTAGGAGGGTGTGGGGGTTGTACAGGGGTGTGGGGGATGTCAGGGGGTGGGGGAAGTCCAAGGGTGTGGGGGTGTCTAGGAGGGTGGGGGGCAATCCCGGGGGGTGGGGGGGAAGTCCAGGGGTGTGGGGGTGTCCAGGAGGGTGGGGGGTTATCTAGGGGTGTGGGGGGCTGTCCAGGGGTGGTGGGGAAGTCCAGGGGTGGGGGTGTCCAGGAGGGTGGGGGTTGTCCAGGGGTGTTGGGGGTTGTCCATGGGGTGGGGGGAAATCCAGGGGTGTGGGATGGTGTCCAGGGGTGTGGTGGGGGCTGTCCAGTGGGTGAAGGGGGTTTTGGTCTGTTTTTGGTAACTTTTTGGTCTGTTTTAGGGGTGTGGGAGGGCTGTCCGGGGGTGTGGGAGTGTTGTCCAGGGGGTGGGGGTTGTCCAGGGGTGTTGGGGGCTGTCCAGGGGGTGGGGGCAGTCCAGGGGTGTGGGGGTGTCCAGGGGTGTGGTGGGGGCTGTCCAGTGGGGTGAGGGGGTTCTGGTCTGTTTTAGGTAACTTTTTGGTCTGTTTCAGGGGTGTGGGAGTGTTGTCCAGGGGGTGGGGGTTGTCTAGGGGTGTTAGGCGCTGTCCAGGGGGTGGGGGAAGTCCAGGGGTGTGGGGGTGTCCAGGGGTATGGTGGGGGATGTCCAGTGGGGTGAGAGGGTTCTGGTCTGTTTTTGGTAACTTTTTTGTCTGTTTCAGGGGTGCGGGAGGGCTGTCTAGGGGTTTGGGAGTGTTGTCCAGGGGGTGGGGGTATACAGGAGGGTGGGGGTTGTCCAGGGGTGTGGGGGGCTCTCCAAGGGGTGGTGGGGATGTCCAGGGGTGTGGGGCCTGTCCAGGGGGTCGAGGGGCATTCCAGGGGTGTGGGGGTGTCTAGGGGTGTGGTGGGGGCTGTCTAGTGGGGTGAGGGGGGTTGTTCAGGGGGTGGTGGGGAAGTCCAGGAGGGTGGGGGTTGTCCAGGGGTGTTGGGGGCTGTCCAGGGGGTGGGGCAGTCTAGGGGTGTGGGGGTATCCAGGGGTGTGGTGGGGGCTGTCCGGTGGGGTGAGGGGGCTTTCCAGGTGGTGGTGGGGCAGTCCATGAGGGTGGGGGGTTTCCAGGGGTGTTGGGGGCTATCCAGGGGGTGGGGGCAGTCCAGGAGTGTGGGAGTGTCCAGGGGTGTGGTGGGGGTTGTCCAGTGGGGTGAGGGGGTTCTGGTCTGTTTTAGGTAACTTTTTGGTCTGTTTCAGGGGTGTGGGAGGGTTGTCCAGGGGTGTGGGAGTGTTGTCCAGGGGGGTGGGGGGTATACAGGAGGGTGGGGGTTGTCCAGGGGTGTGGGGGTTGTCCAGGGGGTGGTGGAGATGTCTAAGGGTGTGGGGGGATGTCCAGGGGGTGGGGGCAGTCCAGGGGGTGTGGGGGATGTCCAGGGGTGTGGGGCAGTCCATGAGGGTGGGGGGTTGTCCAGGGGGGTGGGGGGTTGTCCAGGGGTGTGGGGGGATATCCAGGGGTGTGGGGGGCTATCCAGGGGGTGGGGGCAGTCCAGGAGTGTGGGGGTGTCCAGGGGTGTGGTGGGGGTTGTCCAGTGGGGTGAGGGTGTTCTGGTCTGTTTTTGGTAACTTTTTGGTCTGTTTCAGGGGTGTGGGAGGGTTGTCCAGGGGTGTGGGAGGGTTGTACAGGAGGGTGGGGGTTGTCCAGGGGTGTGGGGTTGTCCAGGGGGTGGTGGAGATGTCTAAGGGTGTGGGGGGCTGTCCAGGGGGTGGGGGCAGTCCAGGGGTGTGGGGGATGTCCAGGGGTGTGGTGGGGGTTGTCCAGTGGGGTGAGGGGGGCTGTCCAGGGGTGGTGGGGCAGTCCAGGAGGGTGGCGGTTGTTAGGGGTGTTGGGGGCTGTCCAAGGGGTGGGGGATGTCCAGGGATGTGGGGGGATGTCCAGGGGGTGGGGGCAGTCCAGGGGTGTGGGGGGGTTGTCCAGTGGGGTGAGGGGGGTTGTCCAGGAGGGTGGGGGTTGTCAGGGGTGTTGGGGGATGTTCAGGGGGTGGGGGCAGTCTAGGGGTGTGGGGGTGTCCAAGGGTGTGGTGGGGGTTGTCCAGGGGTGTCGGGGCTGTCGAGGGGGTGGGGGTAGTCCAGGGGTGTGGGGTTGTCCAGGGGTGTGGTGGGGGATGTCCAGGGGGTGGGGGAAGTCCAGGGGTGTCCAGGGGTGTGGTGGGGGATGTGTGAGGGGTGTCCAGGGGTGTGGTGTGGGTTGTCCAGTGGGGTGAGGGGGTTCTGGTCTGTTTTTGGTAACTTTTTGATCTGTTTCAGGGGTGCGGGAGGGTTGTCCAGGGGTGTGGGAGTGTTGTCCAGGGGGTGGGGGCATACAGGAGGGTGGGGGTTGTCCAGGGGTGTGGGGGGCTGTCCAGGGGGTGGTGGGGATGTCCAGGGGCGTGGGGGTCGTCCAGGGGGTGGGGGCTGTCCAGGGGTGTGGGGGGTGTCCAGGGGTGTGGTGGGGGGGGGTCTGGTCTGTTCTGGTCTGTTTTTGGTAAATTTTTGCTCTGTTTCAGGTGATTTGGCTGGGCATAGCAGTGCTTCGGGTTTATTAAAAAAATGTTTTTTATGTCGGTTATTTCATAACCAATGTAAAAAATGCATTGGTATGGGTTATAACGTCGGTTATTTGGAAACCGACGTAAAAAATTCATTGGAGATGGTTTTTACATCGGTTATTTCATAACCGACGTAATGCATTGAAATGGATCGTTTTTTACATCGGTTATAAAATAACCGACGTTTTAAATATGTTTTTACGTCGGTTATATAATAACCGACGTTGAAAACCGCTTGGCAGACGAGTTTATCACGTCAGTTATTTTTATAACAGACGTGATAAACACTTCGGCAGAGTGCTTTATGATGTCGGTTATTATATAACCGACGTGAAAGGGTATATATCATGTTGGTTATTAAATAACCGACGTCATAAAGCACTCCTCCGAATCATTTTCAACGTTGGTTTTTTATCAACCGACGTGAAAACCGCTTGGCAGACAGGTTTATCATGTCGGTTATTTTTATAACCAACGTGATAAACGCTTCGGACGAGTACTTTAAGACTTCGGTTATTATATAACCGACGTGAAAGGGTATATATCATGTCGGTTATTAAATAACTGACATCATAAAGTACTCCTCTGAAGCGTTTTCCACGTCGGTTTTTTATCAACCGACGTGAAAAACCGCTTGGCGGACAGGTTTATCACGTCGGTTATTTTTATAACTGACGTGATAAACGCTTCGGAAGAGTGCTTTATGACATCGGTTATTATATAACCGATGTGAAAGGGTATATATCATGTCGGTTATTAAATAACCGACGTAATAAAGCACTCCTCCAAAGCGTTTTTCACATCGGTTTTTTATCAACTGACGTGAAAAACGCTTCGGATTTGTGTTTTTTACGCCGGTTGTAGAATAACCGACCTAAAAAACTCTGTTTATAATGTCTCTTGTAATAACGTCGGCCAAAATCCGACGTTAAAAATTAAAAATAACTGTCGTAAAAAACATTTTATGCACTAGTGATGTAGGCAAACCAGGTCTCAGAGGTGCAGTTTTAGGAGCAACAATGGATGTACTATGTACATGAAGATAGGGCCTCAGAAGCTTGATGAAATCAGCAATGATCTCTCCACCATACTGCATAGCTTTCTCAAAGTCATACTTGTTTTCCATAAACTTATCCAATATACGAGTGAACTCTGTGAGCTTTTGGGCTTGAGTCTTGAAAGCTTGAGTAACAGGAGGAATCCTCAGATTCTCCACAAGGTATTTGAAATGATTGGTCATGTCAGTCTTTGAGAAGATTCGGTTGAAGTAGAAATCCACTTTCTTGGCCATTTCTTACTGAGCATCATTAGCAATTTTTGAATGGATTTGGACCAGATCAAGAACTCTGTCACTATTCTTGATAACTTCAGATAGAGAATCTGTATTGAAACCACAAAGCACAGTCTGAAGCTCTTCTTTGACCACTGTTCTGAGCATATCAATGTTTAAGGAAGATTGAGATGATTGTCCAGATGCCTTAGAAGCATTGATAGCTGAGGTGAGAGATTTCAGTTGATTTAGGACTTTTTGAAGTCACCTCGTATACTCATCTATGAACTTGTTAAGATTAACAACAATCTCTCGCATTTCTTTCACAATATGTTTGTTTCTTTCAGTGACCTTTTCAGCTAAGGAAGCTAGATGAGGTTGAATCTGAGAGACAACATTCTATGGGGTTTGAGGAACAACAGGCTCCACAGGATGAGAAGCAAGCTTTGATCTCGAATTCATCACGTGTTGCATGTCTTAGATCATACCTCTTAAAGTATTCACTTCATCACTAAGCAGTCTGTTTTCAACTCTGACTTCATGAATCTCATAAAGCATTTTGGGTTGAATTTGCCAAATAACTTTTTACAAAAACAGTGAGGCGTCTCTTTCACTTATATTTTTTACAGGAGCTGGCTGGGTATTCAGGAGTTTTTCAACTCCAGAGAAAATGGTAGCTCCAAAATCTTTCAGATCATCTTTACTCACCAAGGTTGGTTTAGGATCAAATTTCATTTTCAACTGAAACATAGTATAAAGGTCTAGGCCTTTTACTGAGACATCTTGGGATTCATTCACATCATAAAAGCTGGGGAATTTATACTGAGTGTCTACAGGGTTCTGATCAATCGGATTTGGTACTTCAATAGATTCCATATTTGGGGGTTGCTCCCCCTCAACAGTTGCATCCTTCTCAAGACTGAGAGGCTTAGGGTCTTGATCTATTTCAATGAATTCATCTCTTAGTTCCTCACCCATTTCATGTCTATCCAACTGAAAAGCTAGATCCATCCTTTCCTCGGCTGAAGGAATGACTTCAAGAACAGATTGTTCCACAGGGAGTTCCTCAAGGTCGCTCCTTGCATAACAGGTAATTCTTCTTCTATAAGATCTTCCATAGCATTCTTTTCGGTTCCTTTGGCAACAGATTCTGTTTCAACTTCGGGTTGATCTTCCATATCAACAACATTTTTAGAAGCAGGGATTTCCTTTTTCACTTACTACATGAGGGACAGGAGTATTGTCTTCTTTATCAAAAAAAGTTTCCCTGGGAGGCACAGCAACCTCTTCTTCTTCTTCTTCAGAATACTCAACAACTTCGTCTGGTTCCAAACTAGGATCAGAAGTATCTTTTGGTCTTGAGGGATGTTCCACTGGATTGAATTTCTCATAGATCTTGTCATTGTCTTCAACCCATGACTTTTTTCAAGGATTCCAATTGATTTTCATCCTCTTGATAATGACTTTTGAAAGACAGAACTCACAATCTTTGATAACTTCTTCGTTAGGTTCAACCATACCTTTGGCATGAAGCATAGTTGAGATAAGCCGAGAATAAAAACAGGGAGGTTGACTTGGATGTGGCTTTGATCAGCTCACACATATGGTGTATTACATACTTACAAAGGTTGGTCTTCTGCCCATTTTTCATAAGATGAATTAGAAACACATCCTGATATTTTAGAACAACAAAATTACCTTTTCTGGGGCTAATCAAGTTCTGTATAAACTTAAAGAGCAGTCTAGATTCTCCATCCAGTTCAGCAGCAATGGCTCTCCTCTTGGTGTCATTTCCAGTTAAGCTTTTCAAAGGATCTTCCAAAACAAAAAATTCACTGGAAGGTGGAGGTCCTCTCTGATAGTCCTCATAGATGCCTTCATGAGGTATCCTAAGGCATGAAACCCATAACCTCAAAGAGAATGTGCATCTATGGCCATTTATTCAGCTTCTCACAGCATAACCATCTTCAGAATCAAAGGAGAACTGAACATACTGATAAAATTGAGCCACTAGCTTGGGGTAGATAGGTCTATATTCCTTCAAAAACCATTCTAACCGGCCTTTCTCTTTTAAAACTTTCAAAACCAAAGACTTACTCGACAAAAGCCACTTATGGCATATCTCTTTCTCAGATAATACTACTCGATTCACCAGATTTGGATTTAGAGGACCTTCGGGTGCTAGCTTGGGTGTAATCTTCTTCTTCTTTGAGCTACATTTCTCAGGAGTCGACGACGAGGGGCGTTTCATCCTAGGAATTCACCAAAGGTTTGAGAGAGAGAGAGGGGTTGAAGGGTTGGAGAAGGGTTACAAATTGAGTGAATGAAAGAAAGCTCGAGTGAAGGACAAGTGAAAATTCCTTTATTTTATCATTTAGGAATACCAAACGTCGCAAAAGTTAAAGCGTGGGAATGTAAAAAAGGTGAAATGAATAATTACCGCAATACGGTTTTTACTTTGTAAAATAAAAAAAACATAAATAATCTTTACGGTGAGACAATGAATGAATTTTACGGTGAGACAGTGACTGGTCCTTACGGTGAGACAGTGACTGAACCTTATGGTGAGACAGTGACTGAACCTTACAGTGAGACAGTGACTGTCAAACAGTAATCACGAAACACTAACTGTGAGACCATAAACAAGAAACAGTAAGATATAAAATAGTAAGACGTTTACTTAAGATTTATCATGCCTAGTTCATGTATGGTGTAGTTTATTCTTTCAGAATTTAATAATTTGGTAAATATATCAGCAAGCTGATACTCAGTACCAATGAATTCCAAAGTGATATCACCTTTTTGATAATGATCTCTCAAAAAGTGATATCTTACATCAATATGCTTTTTCCTAGAATGTGAAATTGGATTTTTCAAGATGTTAATAGCACTCGTGTTGTCACAATTTATAGGTACATGCCTGAATTGATATCCATAATATAGTAATGTGTGTTTCATCCACAATATTTGTGCACAACAACTGCTAGCAGCTATGTATTCAGCTTCTGCAGTAGATAATGCAACAGAATTCTATTTCTTACTACACCATGATACTAATGAATTGCCTAAAAAGTGACATGTTCCAGAGGTGTTTTTTCTATCTAACTTGCAGCCACCAAATTCAGCATCAGAATAACTAACTAGTTCAAATGATTGTCCTCTAGGATAGAACAGGCCTAGATTGGGTGTATGCTTGAGGTATTTGAAAATTCTCTTTACAACATTCAAATGAGATTCCTTAGGATTTGCTTGAAAACGAGCACACATACACACACTAAACATAATGTCAGGTCGACTGGAAATTAAGTAGAGTAAACTTCCAATCATTCCTCTATAAGTGGTTTGATCAACAGATTTTCCATCTTTATCAAGATCCAACTTACAAGTGGTACTCATGGGAGTGTCACTACTTTTAGTGTTATCCAATCTAAAACGTTTTAGAATATCTCTAATATATTTACTTTGAGTTAAAATAGTACCATCATTATTTTGAAAGATTTGAAATCCGAGAAAGAATTTTAGTTCACCCATTAAACTCATTTCAAATTCATTTTGCATCATTTTAGAAAAATCAATACATAAAGAGTTTCTTGAAGATCCAAAGATAATGTCATCTACATAGATTTGAACAACTAAAACATCATTAGAAATTCATTTTATAAAAAGGGTAGGATCAACTATTCCTTTTGTAAAACCTTTGAAAATAAGAAAAGTACTCAACCTATCATACCAGGCTCTTGGAACTTGTTTTAAACCATATAAAGCTTTTGATAATTTAAAAATGTGATTTGGAAAATGGAGGTTTGTAAAACCAAGGGTTGTTCAACAATGACATCATCAGCTATATACCCATTTAAGAATACACTCTTAACATCCATTTGATATAGTTTGATATTTAGATGTACAGCATAAGCAAGCAAGATTCTGATGGCTTCAAGTCTAGCTACTGGTGTAAAGGTCTCCTCATAGTCAATTCCTTCTTCTTGACTATAGCCTTGTGCAACCAATCTAGCTTTGTTTCTAACTATGTTATCATCTTCATCTACCTTATTTCTAAACACTCATTTAGTGTCTATGGTGAATGTGTCCTTAAGTCTTTCAACAAGTTTCCAAACTTTGTTCCTTTCAAACTGATTAAGTTCTTCTTGCATAGCCATCACCAAAAATTCATCATTGATAGCATTATTAATGTTTTTAGGTTCAAGTTGTGACAAGAAGACTTGATGTTCAACCTGATTTCTAAGAGAAGCTCTTGTTTGAGTTCCTTTGTCTAGGTCCCCTACAACAGTATCTAAAGGATGGTTCTTAAGAGTTCTAACAGCTCTAGAAAAGGAGGGACTAGTGATTTCAGGTTCATCAACAGATTCAGGTTCATTGTGGCTTGAATCTAAGGAATTTCCAGAATTGGAAGTTTTCACATATTCTTTCACAAAAAGGTTTGAGGATTTTGAATTAATGTTCAGATTTGATACATCATCCTCCAGGTTCTCTAGAATGGTTTTAGGCTCATGTATATCTATTTCATCAAATTTGATATGAACAGATTCTTCCACACATTTAGTTCTTTTATTGAACACTCTATAGGTTTTACTAGACATGGAATATCCTATAAAGATATCTCCATCACTCTTGGATGCAAATTTGTCAAGATTGTCCTTAGTATTAAGGATATAGACTTTGCAACCAAAAAATTTGAAGTAGTTAACTTTGGGTTTTCGATTGTTCCATAACTCATAAAGAGTCCTTTTAAGAATAGGTCTGATCAACACTCTATTGATTATGTAGCATGTTGTATTGACAGCTTCAGCCCAAAAATAAATAGGTATGTCATATTCACTAAGCATTGTTCTAGCAATCTCTTGCAGGGTTCTATTTCTTCTTTCTACAACTCCATTTTGTTGAGGTGTTCTAGGGGCAGAGAAATTGTGACTATAACCATTTTTGTGAGCAAAAGGATTCAAACTCTTGATTTTCAAACTCACAGTCATAGTCACTTCTTAAGGATTTAATTCTAAGTCCACTAAGATTTTCTACAGACTTTGCATATTTAGTAAAATAAGAGCAGGCTTCACTTTTGTGAGCCAAAAAGAAAGTCCAAGTATATCTAGAAAAGTCATCTACAAGAACATAAATATAGTGCTTCACATTTAAACTAGAAACTCTAGATGGTCCAAACAAATCCATGTGAACCAGTTCGAGAGGTTGAGAAGTTGACACTTCTTTCTTTGGTTTGAAGAAAATTTTGTATTGTTTTCCCTTTTGACAGGGATTACACACTTTGTCATTTGGAAACTCAAGTTTTGGTAAGTCTTAAACTAAGCTTTTTCTAGTTAGCTTTCTAAGGGAGTGAATATTACAGTGTCCTAGTCTCCTATGGAAGAGTCAAGACTTTTTATGAAATACACTTAAGCATGAAGCATTTTGAGAGGCTAAGGAATCTAAGTTAACAGAGTAAACATTTTCATTTCTTAATGCAGAAAATACTAATTCTTCTTTAGAATTAAATACATTGCAAGCATCATTTTCAAATCTAACATAAAATCCATCATCACATAATTGTGAGATACTAAGCAGATTATATTTCAAACCATTAACAAACAGTACTTTTGAAATTAAAACTGAGTTAGAGTTACCAATTTGGTCGGGGCCAATAATCTTTCATTTGGCATTGTCACCAAATGTGACATGTCCTCCATCTATTTTTATCAGGTTCTTGAAGCATGAGTAGTCTCATATCATGTGTCTTGAACATCCACTGTCCAAGTACCATAGACTTTTATAGGAACTCTTTAAGCAGCTTTCCTAAAAAATGATCAAGCAAAAACAGATTTTGGTACTCATACTTGTTTGGGTCCAGTAATATTAGTAATAAGTGATTTAGGAACTCATATCTGCCTCATAGGTTTCCTATAAGCATTATGTAAAGTATTTGAAAAATAAACTCTATTTGGTCAAGAAAAACTTGAAACAGTAGAAAGTGTATCATAACTTGAACTAGCTGATTTGTGTCCAGAACTGGGAGTAAAACTATATGTTCTAGATTTTGAAACAAAATTTGTTCTGTCAAGGTTTCTTTTTCCAGGTTGATAACCAATGTCAGTGTTGTATTTAGGGGCAATTTGTTTACCTAGCATTTGAGTAAGGGTATTTTTTCCATTGGTAAACTTTTCTAGGTCATTTTTCAATTGCTCATTAGACATTTTTAATTTGTTGTTCTCTTTGAGCAGTTGAGAATTTTTCTCTTTTTCAGTTGTGAGTTCAGATTTAACAGTCACAGTAAGAGCATGTAGTTTCTTCAATGATTTATATTTGTCTTTTAGTTCATTGCATGTTTCTTCAAGCATATTATAGTATTCAAACATTTCTTCATTAGTCATATTTTCAGAGTCACTCTCATCTTCAGAATAGTATAAATTATGTACAAGAGAGTCCAGTGTTACCTCAGTTGTGTTTGTCATAAAACACATATTGGCTTTGTTTGTTTGTTCATCATATGATGTTTCTGAGTTGCTTGAACTGTCCTCAGAAGCACTCCAGGTTGCCTTCATGACCTTTTTATACTTCATGTCCTTGTCCTCATATCTCTTTTTGTACTTGAGGTTTGGACAGTCAGTTTTGATATGTCCTTTGCGCTTACATTCATAGCAGACAATTTCATCAGTCTTGTCACTTCTTTTCCAATCCTTCTTCCAACTTCCTTTTTGGTCATATTTGCCCTTCAAGTTAGGCTTTCGGAAAAAGTTATTCTTCTTGTAAAATCTCTTGAATCTTCTGGCTAATTGAGTCATCTCATCATCATTGTCAGGTGATGATTGTTCACTACTGGAACCTTCTACAGAAGCTTCCAATTTCCCTTTGTCTTTGTGTTTAGAGGTGGTGGTCTTGAATGCAACAGATTTCCTTTTTGGTTCATCATCCTCTTCCTTGTTGAATTTTAGCTCTTCTTCATGCATCATCAGTTTCTCAATGAGTTCTTTTATAGGTAGTTTGCTGATGTCGCATGATTCTCTAATAGAGACAGAGGTTCCTCTCCATCTGTCAGGCAGACATCTGAGAATTCTCATGATCTGTTCTTTGGCAGTGACTTCTCCTCTAAGAGAAATCATTGTGTTGACAATCTCATTGAACCTAAGATACATGTCAGAGATAGACTCATTATGTTTCATTTTAAAATTATCATATTTAATAGTATAAGTATTAAGTCTCATTTCTTTTACACTAGATGTTCCTTCATGTGAGACAGATAGGGTATCCCAGATTTCATGAGTAGTTTTACAAGCATAAATTCTATTGAATTCCTCATCTCCTAAAGAGCGGTATAAAGCATTCATAGCTTTCCAATTGTTATTGTAGGCAGTTTTGATAGCTTCATCCCATGTGATTCTATCAGTAGCATGAATCTTATATTCATCTATAATGGAAGACCAAATTTCAAAACTCATACTTTCTAAATGCATTTTCATTTTAATTTTCCATTGAGCATAGTTGGTTCCATTAAAAAATGGTGGTTTGTTGGTTGCACCCTCTTCCAATCTATTATCCATAATATAGAAATACTTTGAAAGAGCTAGAAATTTAGAATTAACAGAAATTTACAGATCTTTAAAGAACAACTACAATCACAGTTGAGGAAGGTTAAACATAGTCTTAATAAACAACCTTTGATGCCAAATGTTGGTCGGAGTAGATTACTCAAGAGGGGAGGTAAATTGAGTATCTATACAAATTTCTGGTTAAAAAATATTCTTAAAATGGTTTCCCCAATAAGGTTAAATACAACTCAGTTAATCAAAATAATACGGTTATGAAAGTTTAGCTATTCTACTAAGACAATACAATTATAACTTCTTTCCAAGATTAAATATCAAAGTGAATTTAGAGATTTGTGAATTATACAGTAAAACAGTAAAACAGAGAAGACTAAATTGAGCAACACAGCATATATGAAACAAATGGTTCAGTCTCAAGCCGAGACCTAATCCACTCTACTTGGTGATCACCTGCCACCAAGCAGTTTATATAAATAAACTTGATCCACACCCTGGATCGGGGTTAACAACAGTACACAAGACTGTCCAGGTCACACAATGACCTCTTCCACAGTTCTTCATGGGTACTAACAACTAGGCCACATAGGGACTTCTTCCACACTTATCTGTGGGTATACACAAGTGTAAAAAGATGTTTGAGTAAGGATATCTTGTATCCTTCAGTTTGATGCAGGAGACAAAGTGTGTTGTTATACAGAGACACACACTGCTCGAAAGCTAGAAAAATGATACACAACAGAGCAGAAATATTGAGATAGGTTTAGAAATGTTATGAGTGTTAGTCTTTGCAGCTCTGGACTTCTGATATGAAGCAGATGCAGAAATCAAATCCTCGTATGGAAAACATAGTGTCACAAATCAGACAAATCCAGCTTGTGTTCGTGATTTTTGACGGTGTGGAGATGTTCTCGATTTTGGGGTTCAAATATGCTTCGTGTATTTTTCAGCAAAGTCGAGTTGCATGTGATAATCCTTTCTTCAAAAATTTCTCTAAGTGTATTCTTCGTTGTCGTGCTCACGACCACCAACTTGTTTTTCTTTTCAGTTTTAATGTCACACTCATTTTTCTGGGTCGCATTACTCTTATCTTGGAGTGCATGTGTTGGAGCCGACAAGTTGCATGTATTCTGCACCTCGTACCTCATACTGTCAGATGATATGTCTACAAAGAAACATTAATTATGTCAGTGCATTTAAAATCTTCAAATATGATCGTTAGAGATTAAAATAAAAGACGACAAAATAGATTAAGAAACGGTGTCATAGTATGTCATGGAAACGGTGTCTCGTTCACAGTCTCTAGATTGGTCATGGTGTCTTGTGGTCATAGTGTCACGGTGTCTGGATGTTCACGGTGTATGGATGTTCACGGTGTCTGGATGTTCACGGTGTCTGGATGTTCACGATGTATGCTTGTTCACAGTGTCTCATGATCACGGTGTCTGCTTGTTCACAGTGTCTCGTGGTCACGGTGTCTGCTTGTTCATGGTGTCTCATGGTCACGGTGTCTTAGACTTAGGCAAGTATCTGTATTCAGACTTAAGCAGTGATGTTGATAAAATGGATTAAACGTAATCATTTGTCAAAGAAATCATTATAAAGTAAATCAAAAGATAGTATATAGTAACCAAACTGAGTGTATAGCACTTTAAAAGCTTTGGATAGCTTTTACTAAACAATTGTGCATTTGATGTGAGATAGATTACATAGAGTTAACAAAGTTTGTAGACTGAACATGATTTGTGATCATTAAAACGTGATTAATACATGAAGAGTCCAACACCATCTTTATGAAGTCAAAGAAATAACTGATTCATAGACCTCTATCTTCTTTACAATGCGGAATAACTTCCCAATTAATCCACCTTTCACTTGATGCAAACTCCCTTCGATTCTTGCTAGAATCATTGCCTAAAATTGAGGTGCGTGATTATTGAATCATTAAAGAGCAAGTCATGCATCGTCTGATCTGGCATCTTCAAATCTAGCGCCTCCCGCCAAAACGACTTGCTTCAGGACACCATGATGTGGCTAGTTATTTCTCCGAACAAAATGCCAAACTCCACGGACTGTTGGTTGTTTTTCATTTCGCTATAGGAATACGAAACATCATCATCGTCATTCAAAGCGTACATCATCACCACTAGCAGCACCACCCCCATTTTGTGCTCACTATTTCTCACAGGTGAAACTCCACTTCAAAATGCCCATTAAAACAGCCAACTTGTCACCGTGGAGTAGACCTAGTGAAACACTCAGCTTCTAGTCGCCACAACGTAGTGGTCCACTTCATCAACCACTTCAAATGAGTCCATGTTTGACAAAAACACCTGTATCGGGCACCAATTTCTCTCAAATGAGCTTGCAATGCACCACAACCAACGTCACGGTGTAGAGGTCCTTCAATTGGCCGTTTTGCATCACCTGGTGGTCTTCAATGAGCTTCATGCCTTCAACTACGACCATTGAACATGCCCGGCATCACTGAAACACCCATGTCTTACCCATTATTCTCTAGTGAACTGGAACTCCACCAAGGAGAGCACCACGGTGTGGTCCTTCCCAACTTGCCCGTCTTGGGCATCCTCACAGCAAAATGCCTTGTGCTATGGCGTGGCATTCACCTGCCTATTCTTAACAACTCCAACACTTAGAGAGAATTGTCATTAAACACAATCATAACAAGCATCCAAAGAGATCTTTGCCATTGCCAACATATACCTTAACATGCCACCCATGATATAGTCAACATAATCTTGGGGTTGATGGAAGATGAACCTTGTGGACTTTAGCATACATGCGTGGATGAGTGCAGCTTTAGTCTCATGTCACCTCCAATGCAGTTCTTCCCACATAATCCTTGGCCTACCCACAATGAAATCAAAGGCTTTCACACCATTAAGGGTATTCATACCAGCTTAAGTGGACCTGGTCCTATGCAAACATTGTTAGGGTCTCTGGGTCAATCCTCAAGCATTGGAGCACTTTAAACGAGCTTGATCCAAAACAAGCATTCTTGGAGGCTTCAGATTAACAGTAAAATATAAGGCCTTCGGATTAATCCAAAAACATGTAATGGTCTTTGAACAGCCAGCATAAATGTAAAGGCCTTTATAATACCCTCAAATGTAAGGCCTTATGGTCAACCTTCATGTTTAAAGGCCTCCAGGCCCCCTTAAGTACTTCAGGCCAACAAAAAATTAAATGGCTAATATGTAATTCTACTAACAGTGGATCAAGAACACTTGGGGTGAGTGAGAGAATTATTTAAATTTGATTAAGTGTCAATATAAAATGTTGAAATCTTGCATGAAAATGAGCAATTCGGATTTTTATTTTATGTGGAAGAAAATGCAAATTGCCAAAGAATAACATGATAAATTGAAAAATCTGTAGTCCCTCGCAAAAACTCTTGAGCAAAAAATATCATTATCATGTTAAATGGATGAACAAGAAAAAAAAAATTAAAAACGCATGAAAAGGATAGACAGATCTTCAAGATGTAGGATAAGAGAGATTAACAAGGTTCAAGACTTCCATAAATAGTTAGCTACCGGGTGAAGAAGAGAAAGGTTTTCTACTCAAAAACAAACATTATAACCAATCCATAGGACACCCAAATCAAGACACAGATTGATGATTTGATGAACTTGGATAAATAATCTAAAAATATATTAATAATAGAATAATACACAATAGCAAGGAAAGTGATCATTGTTTCTCACACGAATGAGAGAATAAACTCAAAATGTGTCAAATTAATAGTTGAATGCCCAGCAAGTATAATGACAGTCTCCATCCCTTAGGGCTGGAAAACATGCAGGAACTTGTTACCAAATGATCAAAGATGCATTAAAAATGCAAAGATACCTGTTAAAACAACTCTGCCCACCTCCCCAAACCCTTCATTGGGGGTTGTTCTTAGCTTTGCGCAGCACATCCTTCAGAACAGAAGCAATTCTATGCGCCATGTGGCGTTCCAAAAACATCTCTTTCACCCTCTCGTAGCCCCTCCTCCCCATGGTTAGCCTCCTCTCAACATGGGTCGCCATCTTTACAATGTTTCGGGCAAGAGGATCCACCCCTTCTTTCCCACCAACATGCAACAAACCAGTTGTCCCGTTCACCACTATCTCCGCCGTGCCCCCGGCTGCAGTTCCCAGCACAGGCAGCTGAAACGCCATGGCTTCGATCGTTATCCTCCCAAAACATTCCCCCCTAGCCTGCAAGAAAACCCAAAATTTAAAATATCCAAAACAACTCTTTTAAACGATCTCAATTGTCTTTGAAAACCCTTCCATTGCAATTTAAGTGAAAAATCAAAATGGACTATTCATGAGTATCAAACGGACCCCAATGGGCAAGAGAATCACTTTTATAACAAGTGCCATCAAACACAGCCCCAAATCATGCACCAGAAGGGATGTTTAGAAAGGGCACCTGGGAATTCTGAACCAGAACATCAACTGCAGCTAGATAAGGAGCTACAGTCAGTGTCTTGTTCACAAAATGAACACGCCCTTGGATTTTCTTCAGCGAAACAAAATCCCGCAGCTCAGACTCGAACTTGGTCTGTGCAGCCATGTCACTCCCCACAATTACTGCATGCATTGACGGCACCTGTAATTTATGTTCTTTGATGAGCCGCAGGCTTTCAACAAAGGCACGCAAAAACAGATCCTGCCCCTTCCCCCGTGAGACACCTGCCGGCAGTTGTTCCACTACTTTAGCACCGAGACGATCATCAAGTGGTCTATATGAACACGATATTGATGAAGAACAAAGGGCTCGTTTGGTTGGTTTCTTGAGGAAACTGTTCATGGACAACAGTGTAATTCCACTGTTTGGTTGGATGCAAAGAGAATACATGAGGGAGGCAATTCCAAAAAAAATTGTAATGGACAATGACACCTCATGGGATGAGGGGTAGGAATGGAACTAAATAGACCATTATACCCATCAAATTCAGATATTTTTATTTATTTTCACTCAGCAGTATAATTGAAATTAAACTCCTTTTGGAAAACAATCAAGCGGACAACTATTCTTTATAGGCGATCTATGAACCAAGCGGGCCTTAAGATGTAAGGCTATGTCTGGTACAAGCAATGTCTCTGATGAAAATGAAAAGGTCTTTGAAAGAAAATGAAAGTCAATAGGTTGTTTGGTATGTATGAAAAAAGTGTGATGAAATATGCTAAATAAAATAAATATATAATAACAAAAAATAAAATAAATTTTTCCCATTTTTTAAGTGATATCATTGTCAATAATACATAAAATTAGAGACAATTAAGTCAATAAAATTTATTTTCCAAAAAAGTAACAGGCATTCCACCCAAATTAGAAGTAGCTAATGGAACTGGCGTTTTCCAACCTCTCCCTCAGCCCCGTACCAAATATGAATTTCTCATTGTTCCCACACTCATTCATTTCCCCAAGCTACTGTTCCTTGATGCCAAATGTAACCTGAATCCCAAAGACTGGCACTTCAACATGCACTATTGGCAACATTTGAACTGTCTTGAGTAGCAGCAGGCTTAGATACAACAATGCCAGAGCAAAAAAATTTGCTTTCAATGCAGTTGTTTTATGAAAGCTGCAGTAATTCATGCGGCCACCATAAAAGACTTACTGTTTATGATACCAAAAAGAAGATCTTCCTTCCGCACTCCAAGAGATTCCCGAATATGCTCACGCAGAACCCTCCGTGCCACACTATCCTCAGCAACATCCATGAGTTCCTTGCTATTCCCGAGGTGTACAACATAGGTGTCTGGCATTCTGATCCTGCATAATGAAAATAGATACAGATAAGGCGGTGTTTGGTTTTCAAAAAAAAAAATGTTTTTTTCAAAAAGCATTAGATTATAAAGTTAAAATGAAAATGGAAATGAGAATTCTTTTAAAGAAAAAAAAATTATTTCAATGTTTCCTAGAAAAGTAAAATACAAGAAATTAAGTAGCATGCTTTTTTTTACACTTGAGATTTTTTTTTTTTTTTGAAAAGCATTCAAAATATTTTTTGATACAAAGTAGTTAGGAATACCAGTTATAGGTAGATCTAAGAAAAATTCATTATTTTCAACACTATTTTTCATTTTTTTTTTCCTTTGATTTTTTCAAACATTTTTTTCCAAAACATGTAAAACCATGGTAAATGATGGGGGTGGTGTTATGTGTGGAAAATGCATGAAAATAAAGGAAAGCAAGTAAAAACCTACACAAGTGTTAGCAAGAAAGGTCTCGGTCATGGGGTTGGCTACTCGGGTTCCTTCATTATCCATTTCCATTGTCTGAATTTTATTTGATAGTTCATCTCATCGTACATGAACCACCATCCTCTACTTTGAGTGTGAAACTTAGCATGCCTAGAAGATCTCTTCGGCACACTAAATCTCACTTCTTTCAATAGTCAAGAATGATGAACAAGCCTCGATCGAGCATACGACACCTTCCAAGACACGGCTTCATCATATGTCATTTCATCTCTCAGACAAACTCAACTTCATCGTATGAAGAGTTGTTCAAGAGAAAGGAGGGAAAGAGTGTTCGGTGGGGAATAGAATGAGATCTCGAGTCCCGTCATGGAGATGTGGACAATAATCACATCAACCCACAAATCGAAAATAAACATTGAGAAATTAAGAGTTGGGATTTGAGAAAACCGAGAGAACCTCCCCCAAGGCCGGCCGGGTCTTAGGTTAGCTACTCACAATCATGAGTATTGGAACCCCCAGTGAAGAACACAAAGAAAACGGTAGGAGAGAGAGCGCACGCTACTGTTTATTAAATAAAATGCAGAAACGAATTACAGAAGAAAATTAAGCACCAAAAACCCTAAATTACAATCGTCACTCCAGCTGAGAAGCAAGGGTTTTGAATTTGGAAAATCATTTTACAATGGAGGGAAAAATAAATTAAATAGCTGCAGTCTGGTTCTTCAGCAGGCATGTGGGCAGTGAACTTCCATATTTTAAGTCTTTGATATCTGCTCATAAAATCCACATCTTTGAATTCTTGATATCTTCAAATCTTCTCTATGGACGCGTTTTTCACAACTCCCCTCCACTAGTACCCCTGAAGGGCCGGTACTGAAGAGGAGTAACCCTCGAATCCTGCCTTCAGTAGGCCCCGGGTTGGTGAAACACCGGATTGAGAGATGAGATAAACCACCACCAAACAACTCGATCACAAATGTTAGACCCGATGATTGTATTTTCAGGTTAAGTGTATTTCCAAGTCTCACATCGGATTATTCTGACTTTGTAATTCTTTTACTCTGTATAAGAGAATGTCCCCACCTCTACTTGAGGTAGGGGATGTAGAATCTGGGCGCAGTGGAAGCGCGTTGGTGGGTGTACCCAATTTTAATTTTAGCGTTAACAACGATCAATCCGAGATCCGTCACGATAATAAAACGCCGGATCTTCGGAATAGAATGAAGAACGAAAAAGAAAGAGTCAGGAACCATAGATAGGATCATCATATGTTAGTTATAATTAATTTAATTAATTGACAAAAATTACCTTGAAGGAATTCTCTCTCCGTTGATGTTTCTGGTCACGATCCGATGTGATCCGTCGTCGCGTCGTAGAATTCAAGTGTAGGATTCATCTAACGGTGATCCACACGTGCTCCACGTATCTCTGAACGTCGCTGAAGGGATCTCCAAGTGCTCGCGCGGAAGAGTCTTCGCTTGCGATGTCCGCCTTTGATCGCCGTGATCCGGTGGAGGTAATTCTCTTTCTCGTAGCTTGAGAGCGTTCTTGGAGGAAAAAGAATTCTCTCTTGGCTTGAGAGCTTTTCCAAATCCGTTGTGCACAACCACAAAAAAATGGTTAGGCTAATGAGAAATATATAATTGGGATTTTTAATTACATAGAATAATAAAATGAATTAATTACCCGAAAACATTTATTCATTTCATTTAATTCTTAGTAATATCTCATGTCTAATAATAACAGTTGACTATTATTATTACTTGACATGCGCCCAGCGAATTACACCTAATATTATTTAATTAAATAAATAATATTATTTCTCATAAATTCCCAGAAAAACTACACGACGTGTATATAATAATATACACAGCGTGTACTTTTATTTTCCATTTTTCTTTATTTCCCCCACCACATTTATTAGACCTTGAATAATGACTATTTATTTCTCAAATAAATATCACTGCATTACTCGCTAATAAATATATTATTTCGCCCACAATATATTCTCTCGAATAACTAGTGTCGAAATAAATGCAATCAGGCATCCTTGAATAATTATTAAACCACCGTCGGGAATAATATTTATTCAATTTGTTAAATTAATATTTAACTGAGATACTTGGACACACTTAGTGTGTGACCCTCTAGCCCTCTTTCTCAGTGGGCATTAGACGGAGCATGCCTAAAGTCCAAGGTTAGCGTCTAGCAACACGCCAAGGCACCCATACAGAAAGAAGTTAACGCTGCAACGATGTGTCACCTCCTATGAATGCTTATCGTGTAATGTAATCCCTTTGTCACAATATCTCATATCAAGCGGGTTGCATGCTAGTGGCATCAACCCATGTGATTGATAATTCTTTCTTTGACTTTCCAGAATTGAACTTGCTCATTCTTCACCATGGTCATTGATTTATTTAAGCTATATCAATTCCATCAAAGGGCCTGAGATATCTACTCCTGTTATGGAACATAAGGGACAAATACTTTCTCGCATTATCTATTAATGCAGTATCACTCGTGACGCACCCAACGTATCCTACCTCGCTGCGAAAAGTATGTCGTCACAGTTTTCGTCAATACATCTAAGTGTGCGAGTTGTAATACCCATTAATAATAATATTAAAGTCCAAGGACCGATACACACGTCCGCAGATAGGAACATTCAATTACACAATGAAATGTGGATTTCCTACTGGCGGGTCTCGTTCTCATAATATCCTCCTAGATATTACCAAGGGCGCACACCATGAGAAGGTGCCTCAAAGTTTTATGAGTCTTCACCCCTAATGGCCTGTGTTATTTGTGTCT
This sequence comes from Viscum album, assembly GCA_963277665.1. Classification (NCBI taxonomy): domain Eukaryota; kingdom Viridiplantae; phylum Streptophyta; class Magnoliopsida; order Santalales; family Viscaceae; genus Viscum; species Viscum album. The sequence goes on from OY728164.1 coordinate 1,438,357,577, forward strand.
CTCAAATAACATCATCCGGCCATAAAACATAAATTCAAGAACAGTGTTATGGCACTTCCGGGTTCCTATCATAACAGGGATCCGCTATGACCTTATCATATGCATTGTCACGCAAAATAACAATCAAGATGTGATAAGGTATTTATTAATGAATAAAGTACAAAGTAGTTGGTTCTAGGTCACCAACTACAACAGGGGAATCGTACCATTCTACATGGTATCAAAGGGATACACTCAATAAATTCTTTCCCCCCTCCCGTCCGCTGCGCTCCACCTAGGCATGTCCACTAGTGCCTTCTGCTCCCACCAGCCCCGACCGTGAGGCTCCTCTACTGCACCCCAACGCCACCCCGCCCACGAGGTAGCCTCACGCTCCCCCGTCAACGGCCCCCCGACGTCGGCCCAACCGCACGACATCCCCTTCGCCAGCCAGCCTGTGCGGCTCCACCGTTGCGACCTGTCATCGGCCCCTCCTACACGGCTCCTCCGCAAAGCCCCGTCGTCGGCACACCCGTGCAGAGCCCATCACTGGCCAGCCTGCGCGACTCCGCTGCGACATGTGGCCGACGGCCCCCTCTGATAGAGACCAACTGTCCAGAAGGGAGGGAATATTCTAGTTAGGGGGCAAAATAGTCTTTTAGGGTGAGACGGTTAAGTTGTTAGGGGGGAGATTCTGGACTACGCTTGTGGGGCTGAAGATTGGTTATATAAGCAGTTGGGAGAGAAGTGAGAGGAGAGGGGAATATGGGTGTTCGGCCATTCTAGCTTGGGAAGTTGCCTGCGGGCTTGGGCGAGGAGCCAGTGCTCTCTCAAAGTGTCCTTATTCTTCTTCATCTGCTGTAATTCGCTAGTTACTCCGTAAATACAAGCAGTATGTTCCCTTTGGGTTTATCAATTGGTACGATCTGTCGGATTTCATCCTATCCAAGGGCAGCACGCACTACTGCTGAAATCTTCTCACTCGGACGACGGTGGTGTGAATTCACACGTAGAAGACTCTCACTGTCGACTCGTCTCTCCTACAACAGGCGTGCACAACTGTTCTCATTCGCACGGGCTCGCCTCTCCTACGCTCGGCCAGTGTCTATCCACGGGAGACGGTTACTCTTCTAACGCCACACTGCTCTTCAACACCGCGTGAACTGTGTTTCCAATTCGTCTCGGTGCACCCCCCATCAACATCTCCCGTCCGCCACAATTTCCCTCGACCGTGCACGCCTGGAAAGAACATTCCAGGTCCTCTTCTCGATCGAACGTGTCGCAAACCGTCGTGACTTGCCTCAACGGCGACGACCTCTGTCGAAAGTCATCTTGTTCAGCAGAAGCTCATACCATCGGTGGTCATTCACGTGGAGCACACACCTGGCCAATGAGTATTGCGGGTTTTCATTTTCAAAAGTGGATCGTTCTTCAGTGGAGAAGCAACCAGTCGGCTCGATTTCTGCCCGCTCCCTTCTCAGCCGCATCGCGCGCTAAGGAGCAGCCTCCCGCCGTCGAGGCGTACGACCCGTCAGGTTCAGCAACGATTTCATTTTTGGCAACGACGCACAGCAGATTCTTCGTTCAACAGAACCGCACCTCATTCTCAGCACGCCTGGACAAAGCGCACTCCAGCAACGCCTCCATTGAATCGCAGTGGCACACTCAATTGCCTCCCACACATCAATTCCCCCACCGACGTCTCTATCGTCAGTCGCTCCCGCTTCCACCTCTTGCCTGGCGTTGCCTTAGATCGGCCAGCCGCGCACCACTGCAATCTCAAAAAAAAGAGGAAAAAAAAAAGAAAAAGATCAATAAGAGGATAATAGGACAACCAAAGGCAAAGATACTCTCGTTTTATAGCAATTGTAGGACCACAACAACCTTGGGTATGGCGAATCACATGCAGGAGCTTTGGACATCATTGGCCAAGCTGAACAGATGTCTGGACAAGCGCTCTGGCCAACTCATACTACCGAAATTTTCTGGATGAGATTCAAAAACATGGATACAGAAAGCAGAGGCTTATTTCTCAAGCCGTGAAACATTAAAATCAATGAAAATACCAATGGCGCGACTCTGTATAACGGGATTGTATGAACTTTGGTTTTTACTGGCCAAAGAAATTGCACCTACATTTACCTGGGCGCATCTCAAAAAAGGACTACTTGAGGATTTTGGCGACTGCACTGGAGAAGCCTCTGCAACTACATTCGACCTCCCAACAACTGTAACGCAGGTGACCGCGTCACACTCCGGGGGGTATCGAACATGGGACACACAGCTGAAGCAAGGGACTGCCCGACCATCCTGACGACACTACCTCCAACCAGTTTGAGATAACCCTCTCGACCAATGAGTCGGACACTTAACGTTCATTATGCAGGAGCACAAGGCGCCGCAAATTGCATCGGATCAATCATGGGCTCTTGTTATTTTACTTTCAGAGGCACAGATCGCGCCCGCAGTGTCAGCCTAGGGTCCCCAGGTTCATACAGAAGGTTCATACAGTTTTTATGTTGCGAAATCGTCGGGAGTCGCAACGACAAAAACGAGATACGAAAGAGAAAAACAGAGGAAAAGAAAACACACAGAACACAACGAATTTACGTGGTTCGGGAATAATCTCTACGTCCACGGAGAGGCAGAATTCTCACTATAATCAAGAGCACAAATTAGAGTGTTTTCGGTTAGTAACCCTAGCCCGAAAATGGGCTACAAAATGGAGAAGACGATCCATTGTTCTGAAAAGTCCGCGTCGCTACAGTGAATGGCGACCACCTTTGTCAAAAGTGATACAGTGAATGCCGGCTGGAAGTCAAAACTACAACGGTATATTTGACTCCGAAGTCCGCACTGATACAGTGTCTGTCGATGTCGGTCGGTCAACTCTGCCACAATAGTCAGAGATGGTACAGTGCTCCGAAAGCCCACGCTGCTACAGTGTCTGTCAGTGTCGGTCAGCCAGCTCGACCCGCAACAGTTGCAGGCCACAGGCATTCGGCCCAATCAGATCGAGCTACACCAATCCAACATTTTATACACCAGACGTTGGGTGGCGCAAGCCATACTTCCGACCCATTTCACTTCAGCACACATGGGGCCTTTCTGGCAGAAGGAGGGACATCATTACAGAGGGAGACCCCCTCATCTTGATCCATCCAACACTGATTGATGGTGGTGAACGGCGCATATGGGAGATTGTGTGGCATGCATATGCACTACGGCATTTTACAGGACGACAACAGCTCAATCCTAAAGCAGCAATGTTGTTCGGTTCTCCCCAAAGTACAAAAGCAGCAAAGCGCATATGGGAGATTGCTTAGCGTGCCAGGGTAGCAAGACCACCCATCTCCAGTCTTGAGGACAAGACTGATTTCAAGGGGTGGCGAAATGATAGAGACCAATTGTCCAAATGGAAGGGAGGGAATATTCTAGTTAAGGGGTAAAATAGTCTTTTAGGGTGAGTCGATTAAGTTGTTAAGGGGAGATTCTGGACCCCGCTTGTGGGGCTGGAGATTGGTTATACAAGCAGTTGGGAGAGAAGTGAGAGGAGAAGAGAATATGGGTGTCCATCCATTCTGGCTTAGGAAGCAGCCTGCGAGCTTGGGAGGAGCCAGTGCTCCTCGAAGTGTCCTTATTCTTCTTCATCTGTTGTAATTCGTTGGTTACTCCGTAAATACAAGTAGTTCGTTCCCTCTGGCTTTATCACCCTCCCTGCGTGCGACAGCCCCCTCCTTGCGCACGACGGCCCCCCAGCACCCCCCCTCTCTGCGGCAGCCATCTGCAGCCCCCCCCCCCCCGTGCGACGATCCTCTTTCCCAAATCAGCCTCCACCTCCTGGGTCGACGCTACCGCACACGGATATGGTGTCCTTCTATCGAGCCACCGCTCGACCAACCACGCCCTTTCAGCCTTTGTCGTCGTAGCCTCGTCGTGCGCCAGACCCGCCGAGTGCCCCTCCTCTGTCGGCCGACAGCCCCAACAAAACCCCCAGCGCCCCCTCGCCTGCGGGATGCATCCCTGTGACGCCCTCCGTCAGCGTTGCTCATTGTTCCTTTGGCCCACCGACGTTGTTGGTCCTCCATGCGTCAGCCTCCTCAGTGCTAATCCGACACGTGTTTCCTGGTTGTTCCTGCCAAACATTTGATTTGTGTCCCGCCGCATTTTGTTCCTGCACGCCTTTATACTACTGACCCGGCTATTCCTGTCGCAACATTTTCCGGCTATCCAAGACCAGTCCCCTGTCACTCAGACATAGCAACATCCTCACCACCATCTAGTATCCATCACAACCTGTCACACATAATGGAAAAGATTGCACTTATACAATCTCATCGGGTTGCTTGGTCACCTGCCTCTTCTTCAGGCTTCATTGCTCAGACTGGTGGCCGAATCGCTTGTGTATCTCATTGACAGACAACTTGGATGCTCGATTCTGGTGCTTCTGATCATCTCAAGGGTGATTCAGGTATGCTTACTACCTATCATCTATATATCGGTGTCGCTGCAATTACTGTTGTTGATGGATCTACAATCCCTATTGCGGGATTTGGCACATGCTCCTTGACTCCGATTATTCGTCCAACTTCAGTGGCTCATGTTCCTCGTAGTCATTTTAATCTTTTCTCCATCGGTAAACACACAAAGGACTTGAATTGTGTTGTTATTTTTACGTCTTCTGATGTTGTTTTTCAGGAGCGATGAACTTGGTAGAGGTTATCTTAGTGATGGGGTGTACATGTTCGATACTCCACCATCCCTTCCGTGTTCATCCACCTCTGCTTGTGCCCTCAACCTATATTTTCGCTATGGTCATCCACCGGCTTCCGTCTTACATAAGCTTTGCCCTCAGTTCAGTCCACACCATTCCTTCCATTGTGAATCCTATAAGTTTTCTAAACATCATCGGGTGATGTATGTTTCTTGTTATTAGTGAATTCCCCTTACCTCAATGAGAGGTAGAGACATTCGTTTATAGATGAGTAAAACGAATTACAAGGAGGGTAAGTCCGATGTGGGACTCAGAAATACCCATTAAACTTAAATGGGGTCCAACACTCCCCCTCAAGTTGGACATGCCCAGATTGGATTGAGTCCCACAAAGAAAAAAGATGACAAGACACAAAGACCATCTCATACTCCCCCTCAAACTGGGTCATGGATGCTGTGAATACCCAGCCTGGTAGTGAGAGAGTCAAGGCGAGCTCCTGGGAGGCCTTTGGTGAAGATGTCGGCAAGCTGATCCGCCGTCGGAATATGGCCAAAGCTGATATGTTGCTGCTCCAGATGGTGGCGAAAAAAGTGGCAGTCCACCTCGATATGCTTCGTCCGTTCTTGGAAGACAGGATTCGAGGCAATCTTTGTGGCTGCCTGATTGTCACACCAGATATGAGCGGAGGCTGGCGCCGGGAAGCCGAGCTCATGGAGGAGATGACGAAGCCAGAGGATCTCAGTGGTGACCGTGGCCATGGCGCGGTATCCGGCCTCTGCACTCGATCTGGAGACGACAGTCTGCTTCTTGCTGCGCCAGGAGATGAGGTTACCGGCGAAGAACACGGCGAATCCCGAAGTAGACTTGCGGGTAGCGAGGCAACCTGCATAGTCCGCATCACAGAAAGCCTCAACATCCAAATGAGCATGATGTGAGTACTGAAGGCCACTGGAGGGTCTTTCTTGATGTATTTGGCAATGCGGAGGACAGCATCCCACTGAGATCTGGTTGGATGCTCCATGAACTGGCTGACTTTGCCAACGGCGCAGGCAATGTCTGGTCGCGTCATGGTGAGGTAGTTAAGTTTACCCACCAGACGTCGATGGCTCTCAGGATGAGGAAATGGTTCCGAGTCGGTATAGAGAGAGCGTTCCCCAGGCTCAAGAGGAGTGTCCACTGCAGTTGCTGTGCTCAAACCTGCATCCTGCAAGATATCAAGAGCATACTTGCGTTGGCAGAGAGAGATAGTGTACTCAGAACGGGAGACCTCGATGCCAAGGAAGTAGGTGAGGGGACCAAGATCTTTGGTGTGAAAGTGGTGGTGAAGATGCGCCTTGAGGTTGGCGATTCCTGTGGAGTCGCTCCTTGTGATGATGATATCATCCACATAGACCACCAAGAGGATACAGCCAGCAGGAGTCGTTCTGTAAAAAACTGTGTGATCCTTCATACTTCGAGAGAGGCCAAAATCAGTGACAACAGTGATGAAGCGGCCGAACCAAGCACGAGGAGATTGCTTGAGGCCGTACAGAGAGCGGCGGAGTCGACAGACTCGAGACTCGACGTCGGAGGCACAAAAGCCGGGTGGCTGTTGCAGATAAACTTCTTCCTCAAGAACGCCATGGAGGAATGCATTCTTGACATCCAGCTGATGAAGATGCCAACGATGATGTGCCGCCAGAGAGATGAATAATCGGACGGAGGTCATCTTGGCCACTGGAGAGAATGTATCAAAGTAGTCCACCCCGTAAGTTTGTGCAAAGCCCTTAGCCACAAGGCGGGCTTTGAGGCGATGGAGAGTGCCATCGGGATTGAGCCGGACAGTGTAAATCCATTTGCTGTCAACCGCCTGTTTGCCTGCTGGAAGGGGGACAAGATCTCAAGTATGATTTTCTTCCAGAGCCTGCAATTCATTCCGCATTGCTGCTAGCCACCCCGGGTGAGATTTTGCATCACCAACGGTTCGAGGAATCGATACTGTCTCCAGAGCTGACAGACCCCTGTATGAAGATACAAATAAAGGTGTACTCTGGCACGAACGAGTACCTTTCCGTAGTGCAATGGGCAAGGCGTCCGGTGTCGGGGCAGGAGCATCGGACGAAGCGGGGACGATGGTGTCCTCGGCCGAGACAGGGGGTACAGGCAATGGGCGGCGAGAGTAGACCGCACCAAAATGGTGATCAGCAGCCGCAGGGGGAGACACTAGTGGAGGGTGGATGATGAGGGGAAGACAATCATCAATGTCAGTGTCTGGATGGGGAGAGAGATGTGAAAAAGGAGAGCTCTCAACGAATGATACGTCAGCAGAGATGATATACCACCATAGGTCCGGAGAGAAGCGTCGATATCCGCGCTGAGTACGGGAATAGCCGAGGAATATGCAGCGGAGGGATTTCGGAGAGAGTTTGGAGAGACCGGGTCGAGTGTCACGGACATAACAGAGACATCCAAAGACACGCAAGGGAAGGGAGTGAGGAGGGAGAGAGGAGAACAGAGTCCGAAAAGGAGTCTCCCCCTGAAGGATAGAAGAAGGAAGGCGGTTAATGAGGTAGGTAGCAGTCGGGATAGCATCGCACCAAAATTGGAGAGGCACCTTCATGTGAAATAGGAGGGCACGCGCAGTCTCCAGAATATGGCGGTGTTTCCGCCGTCATCATCCATGCATCACCTGTCACCGTCACATCAGCATTCATCCCATCTCATATCCAACCATAACCTCATATCCAGGCAATAGGGTATCATGAATGTGAAGGACATCAACCTCGTGTCCTCCTACCACGCATAACCCCCACCACATATCACATCCTCTCATCTCGAGGCATCGCCACCAATTGTGTCATCGTCGGTCGGTACTCGCCACCAATTGGCTACCACCGCCATGTACTTCTGGTGAAGGAAGAGGGGGAAAGCAGCCATTCATTCCCTCACCGGGACAGAAGGGTAAAAGGGTCATGACTGGGGAGTATTATTAAGTTGTTAGGGGAGTGGGGAATCTAAGCCCACATGGAGAATAATGGAATCCTTAAGGCTGTTAGAGAGGAGGAAGGGTTCGATTATAAATAAGGAGCAAAGGGTGAGAGAGAAGGGGGAGAGAAGAATATTATTCTGGGCTGCTTGACAGATCGACCATGAGACTTGGGCGAGAGTACTTAGGGTCTCTCGAGTTCTCTCATTTCATCTATCATCTTCCTCCATTGTATTTTAGTTCATGTTTTCTTAATATACAAGTAGTCAACTCTCGATTTCCTATCAAATTGGTTTGTCTTGTCATTGTCGCGCTCCACCTACTTTGTTCGGAGGTGACGCACACGACTCAGCAAAGCGTTGTCATTCGTCTGCTTCATTCGGAGTCGTGCACTGCCGGGTCATTTCAATCGGTGCATGAATGACTCGTCGTTCGAAGGATACGCTTGACTGCTTGTCTTCCTCTACCGGCTTCCGTCTCGACGAGCCGCCTACTGTTATCGTCCAACAGCACCACGCACCACCAGCTTATGTCAGACGCAACGCATACTACCTGCTTACGACAAGCGGCGGCGCTAACCGTTTGTGACCAAAAGAGTCGTGCACACCTGGAAGGCACACAAGGCTAGTGCGCGTTCCCAAGATCATTCAAAGGCAGCACACACTTCTGGCTCAGCAGGAGCATGGTGGCCCTTGACATCGGATCTGCCAGCATAGCCCATTCCACCTGGTCTCGCTTACGACGAACCCTTTGTTGTGCGTCGTATAGAGGAGCTAATGGCGCGTTTTAGCGGACTGGAAATTCAAAACTCATACGAGGAACTCGCAGCTCTCCAACAAATGGGACCAGTGTAAGAGTACATCAAACAATTTGAATATCTAGCGTCTATGCAACCCCATCAACCTGAGCTGCAATACGTTGACTATTTCCAACATGGTCTGCGCGAAGACCTTCGCAGTGGGGTTCGCATTCACAACCTGACAAACCAACTGCTGGCCATGCGTTTGGCTCACCATGTGGAGTTCACCTTCACAGGAAGCGAGGGCACTCAGTTCTGAGGAGATAGGTTATGACATTTTTGTGGGGTACGCAAAGCGAAACCATAGCAAACACCTGACTGTTCAACACCACACCAGCGCAAGGGATCACTCTCCCTCCAATCCGACGAGGAGAAGCTGCTGGGATAGGAGTTCACTGGGAGGTTCCAAATTCGCCACCTCCTGACGGGCAAGGGGTTCGGCATCTGACAACCCAAGAGTGGGAAGACCGTCGGGACAAGGGATTGTGCTTCATGTGTGGGTGGCCCTATAGCCCCTTGTACCAGTGTGCTGATCCAAAACTATGAGTGTTAGGCAAGGGTAAAGATGGCGTTGAAGGTGGAGCTGAGGGAGCCAAGGAGGCAGTCCAAGCACAAGAGAGATTGATTCCCTTCAACTAGTCTTGCAAGTGAGAGGGTTCAGAACAGCAAGGGTAAAGGGTCATGGCTTGGGAGTATTGTGAGGATGTTAGGGGAGTGAGAAATCTGGGCCCACATGGAGAATACTAGAATTTGTTAGGCTGCTAGAGGGAAGGGTTCGGTTATAAATAAGAAGCAAAGAGTGAGAGAGAGGGGAGAGAGAGGAATATTATTACGGGCTACTTAATATCGGTCGTGAGGTTTGGGCGAGAGTACCTGGGGTTTCTCAAGTTCTCTCCTTCCATCTATCTTCCTCCTCCATTGTATTTCAGTTCCTATTTTCTTAATATACAAGTGGGTGACTCTTGGTTTCCTATTAGAAAACACCCTCCAAACAATTTGGGTGTTGGTACATAGTACTCAACGCGGGTGGGGTGCATATAAAAATAACATAAAATACAAGGATAATAGATACCACACAATACCAACCTAATGGTTCACATTGAATGACACTAGCATGGCCCACATCACCGCACAACATCCGCCCCCAACTGCTGCCACCATTAAATGCAACTCACCACACAAAATAGCCACAAACCATCCCACAATTTCCTTTATTTACATATTCAACCCATTTCCAGATTTTCCAAAATTACCAACCACGTTCCAGTTAACAACTGTTCAATTCCATATTTAATGACAAACCACTCTCAAGCACACCCCATGTTTAACTCAGCCATTGCCTATTTCATTCCAACTCATTGTTTATCATTCAATTCATTAATCAATTGCCACACCATTAATTCCAACCCACACTTATTCAATTTTCATCCCATGTCGTTACCATTTCATCATTATTAACCACATCTCATAGCTATGGAGCAACTACAACACATACTGCAACATAAAATAATAGCTCATCCGCCTCACAACAACAACGCCACATCTCATACCAGAACCATCACTGCAACCCAACTATCGCAGACCAACAGCCATCAACCAACCACCACAGCTCACCCCCCCTACACATCCCATGTCAAACCACCGCAGCCCAGCTACCTCAACATATTCCACACCTGAGCCGATCACCACCATCAATGTACAAGCCTCACAAGGTTCACACAACCACAGCAGAATCACAGCACGCACACCAACACACAAAACAGCATATTACAGCTTCCACAATTCCACTAGTATAGTTTTAAGGGGGGCTTCACAACATTTCATCAACTATAGTATGGGTGCTTTCACACAATTTCCACACACAACCGGTTCGTTAGCCATGTATAAATGATTAACCATTTATGAAAGGTTCGTTAGCCATGTATAAATGATTAACCATTTATGAAAGTCAAGCAATCGATCACAACTATGGTTCATATTCACAGTATCCACATGACACACAATGGCTTATCAATAACATTGATTTTCAACAATAGTAGTAAGTGGGCATAAATTCATAAGCAAAATCACAAAGCAAAAAACAAATGTGAGTTCATCCACCTTCCAAAGGAAAACAAAGGCATGCTAAACCCACAGATGCACGGTAATATGGAGAGAACAAGGATCCACTGCCTCAAACAAGGCTTTTTGATTCACTGTGCAAGACCCAAGCAAGAAGAAGATGATCATCGGGCCGGAACCACGCAAGGGAACACCAAGAAGGTATTAGCAACCTAGAACACAACATCCCCATCAAGTTCTAGCCACAACTTCACCCAAACCAACCATTCCCACAACCACAACCACAACCACAACCTTCTTTGGATGAAGAACAAGAAGAACATGGAGAGAAGGGAGGAAACTCACCTTGGATGGCCAAGAACCAATCTCCCAAGGTCGAGGATCAAAGCTACTAAAAAGGGAGTAAAATGCCACCCAAGGACACACCCAGGTCGCCCAAGAGTCAAGAGAAAAATCATGTAAGTAATGAGTACTGAGAGTGTTACGCCGCAGCCGCAGCCGCCCCCGGCCCAACTGGCCTTTGAAACCCATGTCGCGGATCTCACTCATATCCTATCATCCCAGGTTAAGGCTAGGGCGCAGCCAACGCACCATGCCGCAGCTACCCTCAAAAGGGAAAAAACACCATAACCAACCACTCTAAAACCTCACGCTGCAGCTCACCTCCACACCGTATCCATGCCAGATTTGGTAGAACCACCAAAACCCATCTTCCTAGGAACCCTACACCACAAGAGCCTCCACTACGCCGCAGCTTACAGCTCCACGCCACAAGATCCTCCTCTTAACTGGGATTTCAACTCCAACTCCACCAAATTCTCCTCAAAACTCCTCTCAACACCTTCAGCACCCAAAGCTCACCAAATAACAAGTCAGGAAGGTCTGGAACATTATATTAGATACCTCAAACGATTCTCGTCCCTAAGAATCAAAACCAAAGCCATAAAGTGAAAAAGAGAATGTTTCAAACAAGCACCTTCAGCACCCAAAGCTCACCAAATAACAAGTCGAGAAGGTCCAGACCATTAAATTAGATACCTCAAACGATTCTCGTCCCTAAGAATCAAAACCAAAGTCGTAAAGGGAAAAGGAGAATGTTTCAAACAACCATCTCGCGAGATACCTCTCATGAGTCTCTTCACAGCTAAAACACAACCACCAACTAAACACAAGCAGCAAGAGGAAACAACCGGATTTCATAAACCATCTACAAAACCAAAACAAAGCAAAACAAGGTTAAAAACAACTCGGGGTACTGAGCATGTGTCTATGTCTCACGCACTCAAGTACTCTCCTCCAGACCATCATGCCTCCACGGCACACAAACTAAGGGAATGGCACGTTCATGCATCACTTTCTCCTGACGATCCTAGATCTCAACCTGTTGCTCCACAAATGTCATGTCATCCTCGATATTCAGCTCTTCTCGGTCAATGACATGAGATTCATCGTGAAGATATCATCGAAACTGGAACACATGGAAGACGTTGTGTATCATATCCAGCCGGTAGTGGAAGTGTCAACCGATGCGCCACCTCACCAAAAAGTTCCAACACCTAGAAAGATCCAACAAACCGAGGGGAGAGCTTACTCCCCCGACCAAACTTCTGTTGCTCCTAGCACTCAAGAACACATGCTCTCCAACCTCAAATTCCAAAGGTCTTCGTCTACGATCAGAATAGGCCTTCCGGCAGTCCTGTGACGTCTTCATCCGCTCTCAAACAATCTGGATCTTCTATGTCGTACTCTGCACCACATTTGGACCAAGAACTGCCGACTCCCCAACCTTGCTCCAGCACAATGGAGATCTATACAGCCGCCCATACAATGCCTCAAACGAGGTCATATTGATGGATAAGTGATAGTTATTGTTATAGACAAACTCAACTAAGGATAGGTGTTTCACTCACGATCCACCAAAATCCAAAGCGTAAATTTGCAACATATCCTCCAGTGTATGGATCGTCCGCTTCGTCTCCTCGCTCGTCTGGGGATGGAAAGCAGTGTTAAGGCGTAGTTGGGAGCCGAAAGCATGTTGCAATCCTCTTCAGACTCGCGAGGCGAATCGAGGATCCGATCAGAGATAAAGGCCATCAGTACCCGTGGAGCCTCACCACTTCATCCAAATACCGCTTCGCCAAAATATTCAAGGCACTAGACTCCCAAATTGCCAGAAAATGGGCCAACTTCGTCAATCGGTCCACAATCACTACGCATCAAATCCTCTCTGGGCCTGAGGTAACCCGGGGTCGAAATCCATCGAGAGGTTCTCCCACTTTCACTCGAGGGCATCCAAATGCTGCGACAACCCTCCAAGAACATGGTGCTCCACATTCACCAGGCAGACCAAACATCGTGCCATGAACTTCGTCACTAACCATTTCATCCCAAGTCACCACAACTGCTTCCTCAAGCAACGGTACATCTTTGACACACTCAAATGCACCGCTAAAGATGAGTTGTGAAACTCATGAAGAACTCTCACACATGGTCAACAGAACATACAACCTCCCCTGAAACAGCATCTGATGTTGGTCATCCTCTGACCACCCCATCGGAGCATCACCACGACCGACACGACCACACATCGCCCCCACCTCGGACCCGTTGAGACTCTACCAACCGCAACAAGAAAGATTACACTACCATATGACACAAGCATCCTCTGCCATCGGTCTCCCCTGCTTTAAGACGCAAGGCCACTAACTCCTCTATCGCCCACTAAGCATTTCAGATTCTCGAACTGCATCCCTTCACGACTTCCTACTCAACGCATCAAACAGAACATTCTCCTTCTCTGAGGCGTAAGAGATCTCAAAATCATAATCCCAAAGAAGCTTCATCTACCTCCGCTGACAAAGATTCAATTTCCGCTGAGTAAAAACACGCCTCAAGCTTTTGAAAGATGTGAAGAACACAAAGCGTTCGTCGATGAGGTAATGTCGTCGCAGCTCAAGGCGAACATCGTTGTTGCCAACTCCGGGTCATGGGTGGAGTAATTACACTTGTGGGGACGTAACTGTCTAGACTCATAAAAGATCACCACCCTCTGTAGCATCAAAACGCATCCCAAGCCCAAATGAAAGGTGTTACAAGAAACCTCAAACCTCACTCCCTCATCAGGCAACCGAAGCACTGGCCACTAATCAGCCTCTCCTCAGGTAGTCAAACATCACCCGACACTGATCAGTCCAGTTGAACGCTCGATCCTTCCTGGTCAAGGCCATAACGGGGCTGCAATCCGAGAGAAGTCGAACACAAACGGATCTTCAATGGACCCCATAGCCACACCCTGCTGAGACACCACATATCCAAGGAAACGCACTTTCTGCGTCCAAAACTTACACTTGGACAGCTTCCCATAGAGCTAATAACACTAAAGCACCCCAAGGAGATACATTGGGTCGGATAAAACCCTATGCTATAAATCATCAACCTAAATCCTCAGCTCACGCAACGCTGTGGGTGTGATACGATAGTGAGCCATCGAAATCGAAGATGCGCCTAATTGTAACTTTATCCCTAACTTGACATCACGCCAAAGGGAAAGCATCACAACCACATCCGAGAAGACATCCAGAAACTCCTCAACAACTCTAGGAACCTCCACCGCCTGAGCTTCCATCGACAACTCTGTCAACAGAGATAGAAGAGGCTCAACACACCAGCCACACGTCCGATGATTCTGCTCGCCAACAAACATCACTCAACAGCCCTCCACATCAAAAAATGCTACTCTCCTTCGGAAGCAATCAACAATCGCACACACAAAGTACAGTCAATCCATGTCGAGGATGACACAGTATGGGTGTATTTGCAACAAGAAGAAATCTCTCATCGATTGATGTTTCCCCATCATCAGTCTACACCCCTGGCACACATCAGACGACATAATTTGACCTCCAACTGGCATGGATAACACCAAGGGCACTGGAAGCCTCTCCACCTCTAGTCCTAACTCGCAAACTAGAGCGGGTGTAACAAAGGAATGCAAAACTCCGAAATCAAAGCAGAAACTAAGGTAGACGATAAATTGATCATATCAGGAACAACCTCTAGTCCCTCTAGCACCGGTGCCTCCATAGTGTGCATCTGCCTGTGCCTAGCTCCTCTGTCTCGTTACTAACGACCTCCATGGCTACAATATGATCTATGTCCCTAAGGGAGAGGACCATTGCGAGGTTGGCCTCTTCCAACTCCATCTCCCCTTGGCAGGGCATAAGCCGGCTGACCCGGCTACTAAACAAACGTTGGCAAATCTATGATCCCCCATTGGAAGCAATGCCCCTCAAGAAGCTTTGATGACCTCCTTCCTGAGACACCCCTCCCTGCAAGTGCATCCGCTTGATCACTTTCGCCTTCTAATGCACCTCCAAGTATATAAAAAGCATAAATATGGTGATTCCATAACGTATCGTCGAGCGCAACGCTCCCTCAAGACGCCGCGCTTGAGACACCTGGTCCAAAAAAAAGATCAGGAGCAAAACGCAGGAGGTCCTTGAACCAGATCCTGAACACTTGCACACTCAGGCTCCCTTGCTGAAGATGGAGTAGTTCATGCCTCGCTGTCACATTAATCGTCGACGACAAGAACTCCAAACAAAACTCCCTCTGGAAAACTGCCCAGAAAACAGTTGTCATCACTTGCTCCCCAAGGTACAGCGTCCAGCACTATCGCACCACCCCTCGCATCTGACTAATCGCCAACGGAGTCTAGTACTCAGCTTAGGCCCGAATCAGACTGAAGGCGATCTCAAGCTCCCCCAGTAAGCGCTTTCTCTCCATATCGTAAACGCTCCCCTCGTACATTGTCAGATTTTGACGCTGGAAAGCACGCAACGTCTTTTGCCACATCTCATCCTCATTTGTCAATCAATCCTCTGACGATCGATTGGATCAACCTGTCGAAACTTTCCTCCCTAAATTGCACGTGGAAGACAACCATGAGCTATTTCTGAAAAACACAAAAGAAGCCTTAAGCCCGGTAGCATGAAATTTATTAAGATTTATTTATTTCAGTTCATTTTAATTTCTCAACATCACCTCGTTCAATCACAAGCGCAAACAAACATGATGCATGTACCTCTCATAGGTCACTACCCCACAAACAGTGTCACTTCGTTTAGCATGTTTAGAAAGCTTAAGGTCCTTGCATCAGATCACAAGAGGCGCTAAACACTTGTGTCTTAGTCAGTCTCTCTTGCTTACGTCAAGAGTTAAGCTCAACTGACAATGTTGCCCTTCCAACTCATGCAAGTCTCACATGTGTCTAACCCCAAGCTTCATCTTATCTCTTAGCCAACTGCTCTGATACCACTCTGTCACAGTACACCCTCCACCAGTACCCCTCCCGGGCCAGTAATGAAGAGGAGTGACCCCCCAAGTCCCACCTCTAGTCGGCTCTGGATTTGCAACTAGCAGTGAGGGTGTAAAACACTCAAATGAGGGGGGCATTAAATGAAAAGGGATTTAAAGATAAGATAAACAACCACAAAACAACTCTATCACAAATATAAAAGAACCATCATCTCAAAATGCATGTCAAGCAAAACAAATAAAACTCCAAAAATTAAAACAGTACAAAGGGAAAATCCTAAAGCAACGACTCCATAACAACTGATGAGGATCATGGCACACATGGGCATCACGGGGTTGGAGTCGGACTTGATGAGGAAGGCGGAATGCACACAAGTGGACAAGACCCATTGCGTGGAATTGGAGGCCCAATGACAAGGGAGCGGACCAAAAGAATGAAGGAGACCTTAAATGGATTAATTATGGAATTCCAAGAGGAGGCCCAACACCCTTGTTTGGGGGAAGCATCCAGGCCTATAATTACATTAATTAAGGCACAAACATGCTTTGAAAAATCCAACCCAAGTGGTGCTACGAATTTTCAAGCCCCCCACCATTGAATCTTCAAAATCAAAAGGTGGTGGGCTACTTGTCTTTACTTTTTCAAAAGGGTGTGGTATTTGTCTCTTAAAGTCATGGTCAAGTGCGAAAGTTGTCAAAAGCATTCTTTAGGCTTTTTGACGATGAAAAACTAGGCATTAGACTAATGTAAAGAGTCGCACAATGTGTGATTCGAATTTCAAGTTTCTTTGGCAATAAATAGCCACCCCCTTGTACTCTTAAAAGATCATGAATGAAGGTAATGTTATTATGGTGAGTTTTGATTTCAACCTTTGAGTTCTTGCTTAATTCTTGGCTTATCAAAGGATTGGTCATCCTTTGTGGCGTCTTGTGACTAGAGTTGTTAGAGACAAATTCTCTTTGGGTTCTACCTTGACCAAAATTCTCTCTTCCTTTTCATTTTCACTATCCGCACACCACCTTCACTTGTTTTCTTGCAGCGATCCGGATGCTCAACGCGCGAACATTGCACAAGGTTCCTAGAACACGTCCTAGTGGGTCTTGCATCGCGTATCAACAACCCTATTCTCAAAGCTAGTAGTGTCCATCATAGTCTTTGAAACCCTCTTGGAAACTTAGAAAACAAGTTTATATGCGTAGGGTGAGCATATCATGTATACTCAGTAGAATCATATTCAAGGTCTCTCGTGCAAAATGTGAAAAGAGCATACTAATGCACCCGTGAATAAACAATAGGAACCAAATGATCTAAAAAGGGTCAACTAGTCATCCCAGCCTCACCAAGGCTCACTCACCAAATCATGCATCCAAGGTAATAAAGTAATATCAAGAGCATACTAATGCTCTCACCCCTTCCATGCATATCAATCGTCACATATCAAGTCGTATTTGATGTATTTCATGTGGGTCGGGTCGCAACCCTACCTAACCCAGCCTCCTGCAAAGCCCAGAATCCGGTGTTGGCATCAGTCACCATCCATGCATCACTTGCCGTTGTTATATCATCATCCATCCCATCTCATATCCAACCACAACTCCATATCCAATGCAGTAGGGTATCATGAACGTGAAGGACATCAACCTTGTGCCCTCCTCCGACCACGCATGACCCCAACCACATATCACGTCCTCTCATCTCCAAGCATCGCCACCAACTGTGTCATCGTCAGTCGGTACTCACCACCAACTGGGTACCCCCGCCACGTACTGTTGTTGAAAGAAGAGCGAGGAAGATCGGGAAATCAGTAATTTGTTCCCTCACCAACCTGGATGTTGGGGAAAACACCCCCCAAACAATTTGGGTGTCGGTACGTAGTACTCAACGCAGGTGGGGTGCGTATAGAAATAACATAAAATACAAGGATAACAGATAGCACACAATAGCCAACCTAAGGGTTCACATCAAACGGCACTAGCATAGCCCACATCACCGCACAACATCCACCACTAATTGAGGTCACCATTAAATGCAACTCAACACACAAAACACCCGCAACACATCCCACAATTTCCTTTATTTACAAATTCAACCCATTTCCAAATTTGCCAAAATTACTAACCGCATTCCAGTTAGCAATTGTTCAATTGCATATTTAATAATAAAACACTCTCAAGCACACCCCGTGTTTAACTCAGCCATTGTCCATTTCATTCCAATCCATTATTTATCATTCAATTCATTAATCAATTGTCATACCATTAATTTCAGCCCACACTTATTTGATTTCCAACCCAAGTCATTACCATTTCATCATTATTAACCACATCCCTTAGCTACCAGGCAACTAAAACACATAACGCATCATAACATGACAACCCGAGAAATGATCCCTAGGACGCACCTAAGTCGCCCAATAGTCGAGAGAAAAGTCGGGTAAGTGATGAGTTTCGAAGGGGTTTGGGAATTTATACCCAGCAAATTCATTAAAAGATTGCGGCTCAGTACCCTCTCGTCCACGCCGTAATCATTAGGCTTCCACCTAAGACTGCAGCATAACGCAAAGTGTTACGCTGTAGTCACCCCCGGGCGAACTAGCCTCCGGAACCCATGTCACATATCTCACCCAAATCCTATCTTCCCAGGGTAAGGCTACGGCGTAGCCAACGCACCACGCCGCAGCTACCCCCAAAACGGAAGAGACATCAGAACTAACCTCTACAAAACCCAACGCCATTGTTCACCTCCATGCCGAAGCCATGCCAAATTTGGTAGAGGCGCCAAAACCCATCATCATCGGGACCCAACATCACAGGGCCTCAACTGCGCCATAAGAACCTCCACTACGCCGCAACCTACAGCTCCACGCCACAAGATCCTCCTCCAACTAAGATTCCAGCCCCAACTCCACCAAATTCTCCTCGAACCTCCTCCCGGAACCTTCAGCACACCCAAGGCTCGCCAAGTAACGAGTCGGGAAGATCTGGACGGTTACGGCATTTCCTTCTCCTTTAGATTAATGCATGCAAACAAACAAAGATCTGAAAATATCTTTTTGGCAAAGAATACTGGATCACATGCCACGCAGCTTCGGTTCGAATTTTGGATTACGTTGGCAGGACTTGAGAGTACGGTCGGGTCTTGAGATGTTGTCGGACAAGCTTGACATTGCGTTAGAGCTCTGGATGGAGTTAACAAGACTTGAGAATACGTCAGGGAACGAATGGCACACAGGGACTTCTTCTCGACAAAGTATAAAACCATACGTGGAAGCTTTGGCTGGAATTTCGCTACGTACAAACCCTTACGTATGATTTGGCAACTCTTCTCCCAGCAGAAAAGTTCATCTCTTAAGTATCAGTCAAGTACTCTTACATATCTCGGGAGAGCTCAGCTCTTCACTCCCAATGCCTGATTCTCGCTCAAATTTACCCAAGAGAAGAAGGTAAGACGATCCTTGTAGTTTAGCTTGGGTTATCGAATCCTCAGAGACCTAAGAAAAAACCTTTAGACACGTACATTTTATGGACTGTTTTCGGCTATGAAGTGGCCAACTTGGATTGATTTTGGATGGTTTTTAAAGATATCTAATAGATTTAAGTGAATTCAATTTAAAAGAATGAGTTGATCCTAGGTTATCGCTCGGGGTGGATTGGACGTATTTTCTTTTTAATGATTTCAATTTCTTAAATTTGAGATGGGTTCATTTAAGGAGATAAAACAACATCATCACTTACTGATTTAATGTCTACACCCTTTAATACTAATCACCTATACACTTGAAGGATCAAAGTTTTGAGCACTTCAAGGTAAAGGTTCGTATTAGTACTTGAAGTGTGTGGCCTTAAATTCAACAAGGACGATGGAGTTTAAAAATCATCAAATAAAAATCTCAATTAAAGAAGTGATTATACATTAATTAGGTGATAAATAACATCCAATCCAGCCCCTTGCTACTCCCTTGGATCAACCCATAAGTGGGTTAGCCCTCCATTGATCTCATGGTTTCAATGGAAGCGGAAAGTAGACTCATGAGGGAGGAAATCGAGAAGTAAAGAAAACAACAAAAATAAAATGATCACTCCACCGTTGTGTGAATAATTTCACAAGGGTTGGTGTGAATAAAATTCACACTTTGATCCAACGGTATCAAAGTGATATGAAGAACAACAGAATAAGAGTAGAAGAAGAACTTTTATTAAGAAACTAAAGTGAATTGAACAACTTACATGTGAAAGACAAATTTGAGGCAACAAAAATGCAGCATAACATTACAATTGAACAAAGCATCCAAAAACTTCCAAACTCCTTCACCACCACTGCCTTAAATAGGCATTTTGGGAGTCTTGGGTCGAGCCTCCAACAGTACAAAGCATCTCAATTAATTTTGGTAGGTCATAGGTGGTGGAAAGCTTGTGGAATTTGAACTTTTCCACATTTGACCCGAGGTGGCAGCCAGCTTTCCTTCACCGAACAGACGCGTCTGGAAGACCTTCTAGACGGCCAAATCAGAGTGGGCCATAGAAGAAGAAAATGGAGCTCCGGATGTCTTCTAATCGCCTGTAAAATTTGGGCCCATTTGGAGTTGTGGATTCCGAGATATGATCAAATTAGTGGGCTGTTTTTCTGGGCCGCAGAATCTGACCCAGAATTGTATCTCTAACTTGGGTCGCCTCAATGACCACCATAGAGGCCGAATTAGCATTGGATCATGAAGAGTGATTTGTTCCTATACATGTCCTCTAGCATCCCACAAAATTTGGGATTAATTAGGCCTGTATGTTGGGCCCCACAGTCTCATCAGTGGGCTGGTGTCCAATCTGCCTTCTCCAGAATTGCTTCCTTTCATTTCCAAATATCTCCATCATCCTCCATGAATTCTCCACTGATCCCTGAATCAAACATGTTCATATTTAAGTGTAGATCAATTTCCAAAAATATCAAATTAAAATATGTATAATTAGATTCCTTAAAATCAGATGAATCATTGGGTACTTTAAATGATTTTCAAAAATGTACCACATAATAGTGCATTTTAAGAAGGTATTACAATCATAATGTGAAATGATGTTCAAAGTGTAAAATGCACTAAAATGGTGTTTATGAATAATAAAGCACATGAATATTATATATATTACCAATGAATATTAGCCTCATTTAGTGGCTAATCAATGCCTTACGTATGACTTAGAAAATCTAACGTATCACCCAGTACTTTGCCAATAAGCCAACTTCTTCCTCGGCGGTAAAAGCACAATGTCTTACACATGGGCTTACCCATACGTAAGGTCTTCCCCTTGCTTCCGGAATAATGTTACTTCCAGACTCTGGTGCTTCAAAACTTTGCATTGCTTCCGGAAATTCATCCTTGCTTCTAGAACATGCTGCTTAAACATCAAAACTCATCCGAATTAAAGTTTGGTCATGGCAATAAAATCCGAATTATTAACAAAATCAATTAAAATCACGAATTTAGGTCATTTTCATATTTGTAGATGGTGAATTCCCCTTGCCTCAATGTGAGGTGAGAACATTCTTTTATAGATGAGTAAAATGAAATACATGGTGGAGTATTCCGATGTGAGACTCAAAAATACCCAATATAATAAAACTGGAACATTCCCCCTCAAGCTGGACATACCCAACTTGGACCAAGAGTCCCACAAAAGAAAGAAAACAACGAACAAGACCATACACTCCCCCTCAAGCTGGGCTGCTGATGTTGTGGATACCCAGCTTAGTACTGAGAGAGTCCAGACGAGCTCCCAGGAGGCCTTTTGTGAAGATGTCGACAAGGTGATCCACCGTTGGAATGTGGCCGAAACTGATATGGCTCTACTCGAGATGATGGTTAAGAAAGTGACAGTCCACCTCGATATACTTCATTCGTTCATGGAAGACGGGATTCGAAGCAATCTTCGTGGCCGCCTGATTGTCACACCAGATATGAGCAGACGTCTGTGGTGGGAAGCCAAGCTCATGGAGGAGATGACGAAGCCAGAGAATCTCAGTAGTGACTGTGGGCATGGCACGGTATTCAGACTCCGCACTAGATCTGGAGACGACAGTTTGCTTCTTGTTGCGTCAAGAGATGAGGTTACCTGCCAAGAAAATCGCAAACCCAGAAGTAGGCTTGCGGGTAGCAAGGCAACCAGCATAGTCAGCATCACAAAAGGCATCAACATTCAGATGAGCGTGATGTGAGTACCGAAGACCACGGGCACGATCTTTCTTGATGTACTTGGCAATGCGGAGGACATCATCCCACTGAAATTTGGTTGGATGCTCCATAAAATGGCTTACTTTGCCAACAGTGCAGGCAATGTCTGGTTGTGTCATAGTGAGATAATTGAGTTTGCCCACAAAATGACGGTAGCTCTCTGGGTGAGGAAAGGGTGTCGTGTCGTCATAGAGAGAACGTTCTCCAGACTCAAGAAGAGTGTCAACAACAGTTGTCTGACTCAAACCTGCATCCTGCAAGAGATCCATGACATATTTTCATTGGCAGAGAAAAAATGGTGTCCGTAGAACGGGAGATCTTGATGTCAAGAAAGTATGTGAGAGGACCGAGATCTTTGGTGTGGAAGTGGTGATGAAGATGCCCCTTGAGTTGGGCGATTCCAATGAAGTCGCTCCCGGTGATAATGATATCATCAACATATACCACCAGCAGGATGCAGTCATTAGACATCGTGCGGTATAAGACGGTGTGGTCCTTCATAGTACGAGAGAATCCAAATGCAGTGACGACGGTGCTGAAGCGGCCAAACCAAGCACGATAAGACTGTTTGAGACCATATAGAGAGCGACGAAGTCGGCAGACATGGGAGTCGGCTCCTGGGGCATGAAATCCGAGGGGTTGCGGTAGATATACCTCTTCTTCAAGAAAACCATGGAGAAAGACATTTTTAACATCCAGTAGATGAAGCGGTCAGTGATGATGAGCGGCCAGAGAGATGGATAAACGGACTGATGTCATCTTGGCAACCGAAGAGAATGTCTCAAAATAGTCGATGTCATATGTCTAAGTAAAGCCCTTCACCACAAGTCGGGCTTTGAGGCGATGGAGAGTGTCATCGGCATTGAGACGGACCATATAAATCCATTTGCAGCCGACCACCTGTTTGCTTTCTGGAAGGGAGACCAGATCCCAAGTATGGTTGTCATCCAGAGCCTGCAGTTCATCCCGCATCGCTTGTAGCCACCCCGGGTGAGATTTGGCATCGCCAACCGTGCAGGGAATAGATACCGTCTCCAGAGCTAACAAACCTCTGTATGAAGACGTATAAAGAGGGAGTATTCCGGCAAGAATGGGTATCTTTCCGGAGTGCAATGGGCAAGTCGTCTGGTGCTGGGGAAGGAGCATCGGACGAAGCTAGGACGATGGTTTCCTCGGCCTGGACGGAGGGCAAAGTCGATGGGCGACGGGAGTAGACCGTACCAAACCGGTGATCAGTAGGGGGAGACACCAAAGGAGGGTGGATGATGAGAGGAAGACAATCATCGATTGTAGTGTCCGGATGGGGAGAGGGAAGAAAGAATAGAGAGCCCTCAACAAACAACACATCAGCAGAGATGACATATCACCGTAAGTAGGGAGAGAAGCACCGGTATTCGCGCTAAATGCGGGAATATCCGAGTAATATCCAACGGAGGGATTTGGGAGAATGTTTGGAAAGGTTGGGACGAGTGTCCCGAACATAACACAGACACTCAAACACACGGAGTGGAAGTGAGTGAGGAGAGAGAGAAGAGAACAGAGTCCAAAAAGGAGTCTCCCCCTGAAGGATAGAAGAAGGAAGTCGGTTAAGGAGGTAGGTAGCAGTCAGGATGGCATCGAACCAGAAAAGGAGAGGCACCTTCATGTGAAATAGGAGGGCACGAGCAGTCTCCAGAATATGGCGATGTTTCCGCTCGGCCACTCCATTCTGCTGAGGTGTGTCGGGGCAGGATGTTTGATGAATGACGCTTTTATCCTTGAAAAACTGCTGAAAGGAAGTGGATAAATATTCTCGTCCATTGTCGAAGCAGAGACATTTAAGGGAAGTGGAGAATTGAGTATGAATTTCATTATAAAAGGTCGGAAAAGTAGAAAAAATTTCAGACCGGTCACGAAAAAGGTAAAGTCATGTCATGTGCGAGTAGTCGTCAATAAAGGATATATAATAATTGTACCCGGACTGGCTAGGAACCCTGCAAGGACCCCAGACATCGGAATGAACAAGGTTGAAAGGTTTCGCGGCACGCGGTTCCAATCGAGGAACATACGTCACCCGATATTTAGCAAACTTGTAGGATTCACAATGGAAGAAAATGTGGGGACTGGATTGGGGCAAAGTTTATGTAGGACGAAAACCGGTGGATGACCAAGGCGAGAATGAAGGTCAAGGGCACGGGCTGAGGTGGAAGAGCAAGCAAGAGATGGTGGGGTATCGAACATGTACACCCCATTCCAAAGATGACCTCCACCAAGTTCCCGATTCGTCATCCACTCCTGAAAAACTACACCAGAAGAAGTAAAAGTAGTCACACAGTTTAAATCTTTGGTGAGTTTGCTGATAGAGATAAGATTAAAGGGGCTATCAGGAACATGAGCTACTGAAGCCAGATGAATAGACGGGGTCAATGAGCATGTGCCAAAGCCCACAATAGAGATTTTCGATCCATTAGCAACAGTAATTTCAGAGGCACTTATATGTGGATGATATGAAGTGAACATACCAAAATCTCCTGTGAGATGTTCAGACGCACCAGAGTCAAGCATCCAAGCTGTCGGCCGAGGAGAGATACCTGCAGCAGGGCAACCAGTCTGAACAATGGTGGTTGGAGAAGAGGAAGAAGGCAAGGCAGCCCGATAAGATTGTATAAATGCAATCTCTTCCGAGGAGAGTGCCAATCTCCTCCGACGAGAGCGTCGTCGAGCAGGAGCCGCGCAAGGAGGCAGAGCGGAGGGTTCCGCCTAGAGTGGGGGAGAGCCACAACGGAGGCGGGGTTCCTAGAGTCACGTCACACAGGCAGGAGATTGTGTCGACACGAGGGAAGGCGGGGCCTGGCAAAGCCGATCGGCAGCGAGGGAAGCCGCAGGGAAGGGGAGCCCGCGTCGGGACTAGGAGGTTTTGCCTGGGCCGAGGGAGGTGGGGTCGAGCGACGCCGGGAGGCTCTGCCTGGAGGGAGGCGGGGCCAAACGACACCAGGAGTCCGCAAGGAAGGGCGGAGTCCCCAAGAAGGATTCTCCGGGAGGATGGGTAGCGGGGGGGGGAATCACGATTTTCCCTCTGATACCATGTAGATGGTGAATTCCCCTTGCCTCAATGTGAGGTGGGGACATTCTTTTATAAATGAGTAAAATGAAATACATGGTGGAGTATTCCGATATGGGACTCGAAAATACCCAATATAATAAAACTGGGTTTAACAATATTAAAGTCCAAAATATTCCTATAAAGTAAATATGTGATGATTGTTCTTAAATTAAAAAATCCATGGGGATTAATTCGTTGAATTACAAAGTAAAAATAATGAAAATAAATGCTTTATCACTGTTCCCCTTGAATGAGGACGAGAAGCTTTATTTATAGACATATAACGAGATACAACTAGAGATAGATACAAAATGCCAAATTCAGACTAGAGAGAAAAGGAGGATAGGATGGACCAATTCAATACTCCTAAATATCTAAATACTCAGAAAATTATACCTGAAAAGGTTTTCCAAAATTAAACAAAGACCACATGTCAACATAATTGATGAAAAGGAATGCCATGAAAGAAAATGATAAAGGGTCGCAGCAACATCCATAAAATGTGATAATTTTTCATTTCCATGTGTCATTTGTAAAAATTAATGGAAAAAAGAGCATGCACCTATGCATGACTTTTAATATGATAATGAAAGACATAAACCTTTATGAAAAAAACAAGATTCCTTCAAGAAATGCTATACCAATGGAGAACTTACATCTTCTCTTTTAAAACAATTAAATGACCATTGAATCCAACTGGGAGACACAACGGCACTAAGGTTGCGTTTGACATCACTTACTGAAAAAGTGCTTATAGCACTTATCACTTATGATAAACAATTTGAAAAAACAAGTTGTTCTTGCTCTATTTATGAAAAACTACTTACGCTTAAATTCCTGAAGAAGACCGCTTAAATAAGTGGCAGAAGAACACTTTTTCAATAAGTGTAGAAACAGAAATCCCAAAAACCGTTCCTCTTGAATGAGGACGAAACATGTTATTTATAAAGATAGATACGAGATAAAAGACTCTAGATAGATAAAAACACCAAATTCAAACTAGGGTGAAAAGAGAAATGTGATAAGATAGACCTAGTCAATACCCATATATCCTAAAAAACTAAATACTCAATACTCTAACAATAAGCAATCCAGAAACTCTTAAGGCGCTTTTTTTTTTTTGAAACTAAAAACTCTTAAAGCACTTATCATAAGTAAATACTCAATACTCTAACAATAAGCAATCCAGAAACTCTTAAGGCGCTTTTTTTTTTTTTTTTTGAAACTAAAACTCTTAAAGCACTTATCATAAGTAATTAGCACTATAATCAGTAGCCCAGAAGTGTTGTCAAGCAGAGGCTAATAGAAATATCGGGTGTGTGAGTAGTTATTACAAGCCTGCTGCCTACCTCAAACGCTCTTGAGTTCTGTTTTTCCAGTATGCTGCCGTCACATGTGAATCAATCATGGCACCAGCAACCAATGGAAGGTGTTTAACATACTCTGTTTTAAAGTAGTGCCCTCTCATTTCATGGATCCACCACAACACCTTTCGAAGAACGTGAGGAGTAGAGTCCTTGAAGACTGCATCCAGCCATTTCCCAGCAACAGCAGTGTTTAAAACAACAATATCAGCTTTCAAAGCAGTATCCACTGCGTCTTGGCCCCTTGCAGGTAAGATCTTAAATTCACAAAAAACTACATTTAGAAGCTATATTATATTATAATATTCATGTGTCGAAATGACAAAGAATAAATAGCACAGTAAATGCCCAAGGAGAATCCAGTTTAGATTTGATACTCCAAGAATCATGAGAATTGCTCAGCTTCTCAAATAAAAATTCAAAATCAATACAATTAAAACAAAACCAATCCAAAAGAAGATAATCATACCTGAACTCCGCGATCCATCATCCTTTGATCCAGACTGTAAACTACCTCATCCATCTCTGCTGGCTTCTGATATGTGATCCAATAAACTTCACTTCCAACACTTCTCAACAGAAACGCCAGCTCCATCAGCAACAATGGCCCACCTATCAAAACAAACAGAACAGACCCATGGCAGACTACAATCACAAATTAATCTATGATTTTCATAAAACCTGTAAGAAGCCCTTTTGACAATGGCCTTGAAGGTAAATAAAATCATAAGAAGTTTTGCATCTAAAAACCAATAATTTGAATTAAACATTAGCTTAACACAATATTTAAATGTTGTGGGGAACATCTTAATCCAACAGATTTAATTTCACAACTGCATTCAAGATTTTACAATGATTCTGATCGACAACACTTTGAATGCATAACTGACAGCTTTAATGTGCTGATAATAAATCATTGCACCCAAATAGTCAACATAATGACTACTCAATCTAATTGCCCAATTGGCATATCGAAGCTGAAATAATCAAAATTGTTAGCATAACTGAACAATGCTCAAGAACACTGGATCTATTTGGTAAAGGGGGATGGAAGAGATTGGGAAGGGAAAAGAATGGATGGAGTGGTTTGATGTGATGGAAAATAATGCTTTTCTAATAACCATAAGAGAATTTTGATCCATTACAAGGAGGGGATGTAATGTGTGCAGAATGAAAGACAACATAGAAAACAAAACTGTTCTCAAATAATCATTGTTTTCTCCTTCACATTAATGGCCTTTTCCGTTCATTTGTCTTACTCATTCATTATTTCTATTGTATCAAACCATCACTTTGAATATTTATTTGCATTACCACACACACCAAATGCATTTTTTTTCCTATTTCCATTTCATTCTCATTTTCATTTTTATTCAAGAAAAAAAAATGTATTTTGCATGCCAAACATTCTCTAAAAAAATCAAGATGGCAAGAGTATGAAAGATTCAGTAAAGATTACCAGAAAGTGAAAGCTCGTGTGAAACAAGTAGAACACGCTTAGACTTCATGAAATTGAGAGGATTAGGGACGCTTCTAGGTGCCAGAGAAGGAGGACGGAACCTTTTTACTGCTACTTGAAGGTGTTGATCACACGTTTCGAACACCGAACGAATGACAAAAGCAATAACGGTGGAGATGGAGAACAATAAGAGAAGCAGCACGAGCCATCTCCTTTGAAACCCAACCCATCCAACTGATTGTTTCACCATTTCCAAGGTTCGAACCTTCAACCTTTGTCACATTTCAAGTTCCGATCAACAAAACCCTGCAATAAAAATTTTGAAGTAAATAAAGACGATGAATTAAAAAGATAGTGAAATACATTAAAGTGTTTGTTGTAAACGCCACCCAATTTAGATTCAACATAAGCTTGAAATCAGGTGTGGAACGTCATGTAAGCTCCCCAACACAATACAGGTTGTTGAATAACAACTGTTAGGGGAGTTGTCCTATTTGACCAAGTCTATTCTATCCCCATGTCCCGTCATTTTGAAATTTGGATTTCCCAACTATTCTCTCACTCGCTCTCCTCTTTCTCCTCTTATTTCCTGTGTTGTGCCCTAGCCCTCAACATCCCTGCCCTCCCAGCTCTCTCACACCCAGGCCTCCTGGCCAGGGCAGGGGTGCTGGCCCCCAGTCGGCTTCTGCCCAGGTGCATCCACCTGTGGGCACTGCCCAATCCAAACACTCAGGTGCATCCAAGGCCGTGCAACCCTGCCCGGGCATCTCATCCAGGCCAGGCACCCCAACCAAACCAGATCGCAAGCCCTGTAGTACCCTTTGCCTCCCGACCACACCTTGCATCAAAATCTGTCCTGATCTGCTCCTCTGATTTAGATATGTTTCACTGATGTTGCCCACAACTGTTGTTGGTCTACCTAATGGCCACCACACTTGCTGTAATCCTTTATAATTTCTTATGTCTTCCCTACAAACGTCGCCTTCTTTCCATTAATATTTACCGTTATTGCTCACCCCATTGCTATCATGGTCACTGCTCCATCTTCTTTGCCCAACACGCATACCATTTTACAAAATGATCACAACATTCATGGGGCTCATTGATGAGCACATTGATTCCACCAGCTTCATCATGTGACGAAAGACAGCAGTCGACACCTTGAAAGTGATAGGTCATTAATCCCATCTTGTCAACCCTACACCGGATCCAGAAGATCCCACCTTTCCTGCATGGGAGAAACAGGGTAACAAGATTTTTACGTTTCTCCTCAATTCCATGGATAAATTTGACAAACATGTCACCGAGAATGTTGTTATTGTCAATGAGCACTACGACTCCTTGTTTCTCATGCTCTCTTAAACTAATAATTTATCTAGAATGTTTAATCCCTTTTAGCAGTTTTTTCTGTTCGGCATGGCTCCTGATTGATTTCACCATATTACAACGATTGGAAGGCGATTGAGGATAAGATTCAAAACTTATGGCCAGTGCCACAGACTCTTGATAAGATGTGGATCCGGCGTGGATAGTTTTTCCTGTTTTCTCTTTTACAAGGGTTGAATCCAGAATTTTTCTCTACTGTGTTGAGAACATGTTTGCCGATCCTGCTATGCTGCATCCATCCTTGATGCACCATTGTCTTGGGGATCAGGTATCCAGTCACCTCCGTTGCTTTCAGTGATTTCTTCGATCGCAACACCCTGGCATTATGAGGTGGTAGATACGATGAGAGTTGTGGCAAAGGTCAGTCTAGCGACAGGGGTCATGGTCGTCCTTGTCGTTAATGTACACATTGTGGCCACTCAACAACTTCAGCTTCTGATATCCACAACGAGATAGAGCTCTCTAACAATGGGTCCCATTATATGCAGTTTTTTAACGCATCGAATTCGCCTCCTCCGGTGACTATATGGCCCAGACTAACAACCATTCTGTCCCAAAGACCTGTCACGTGATTATCAGACTCTGATGCTTTTGATCATGTCATTGACGTTGCAAATATTCCCCGGTCTTATCGACCTACCTCGAATGACGGTACCATTACTATCGTTGATGGTTCTTCCATACCGATCGTTTATTTTGGTACCTGTTTTCACTTCATAGATTACACTTTCTTCATTGGTGTGCACCCCATTTAGTTTAGTTTCTTTCCATCAGTAAACTTACTCATGATTTGCAATGTTTTGTTATATTCTCACGAACAATTGTAATCATTCAGAAGCTACCAACAGATCAAGTGCTTGGTAGAGACAGACTAAGGGTGATGTCTAATGAGAAATGTGCTCCAGAGGAGAACCATACATGTGATCTGGTTTCTCTTCCACCAAAGAAGCAAGTTATTGGCTGCAAGTGAATCTATATTGTACATATAAATGTAAATAACTCTCTCAATCGTTTCAAGGCGCCAAGGGGTATTGCTCAGACAAATGAGATTGGTTATTTTGATACCTTCTCCCAGATGGCCAAATTGACATATATTCATCACTTGAATTTTCTTATTGCATCTTAACATTGATCTCTTAATCATTTGGATGACGAAAATATCTTCTTTCATGGCTTTCTAGATGAGGAAGTTTTTATATGAAGCAATATCCCGAATTTGTTGCTCAGTGACGTCCTCCAAGGTGTGTCTTCCTCAAAAATCTTTATAAAATCTCTACAAGCATGGTTTGGCCACTTTTGCACAGTTTTGGATTTTCTCAAAGTTTCAAGGATATCTCAGTCTTTTATCAACAATCAGCTATCGGAAACATTTTACTCGTTTATGTCGATTAAATTGTGACAAAAGGCAGTAATTCAATGAGGATTTGTAATCTCAAGTCATTTCTTCACTATGGTTTTCAAATGTAGGATTGGGGCACCCCGAAGTGCTTTCTAGGGATTGATGTTTCTCATGTTGGAAAGGAATTTTTTTATCCCAACCAAAGTATGTACTGAATTTTCTCTAGGAGTCGCCCCGACTCTATTGGTGCACCTCTTGAGTCAAGCGAGAGATCTTTTCATTCATAGAGTGAGGTATTCCCCTTACCTGACAAGTATCGTCGACTTGCCGGTATGTTAAACTACCTCACTGACCAAACATTGTTTGTGCTTTAAACAAGATAAGTTAGTTCATGTATCATCCCTACGACACTGCAGTGGGATGTGGTGCTTCACGTCATTAGATATATCAGGAGGGCATACTTGGGATAGTTGTACTCTAATCATGGGCAATTGATGTGGAGGCATTCTGTGACGTTAATCATGCAAATTGTTTATCCTTTGGCATATCCACGCTTAAATATGTTGTTTTCATTAGTGGAAATCTCATCTTCTGACGAAGCAAGAAGCAAACTATTATATCTTGCTCGAATGCTAGGTCAAAGTATCAACTCATGACACACGCGTCAACCGACCATTCCACATAGTCGAACAGACCCCTTCACATGGCCACTCAACAAACAGGGCATTCATTGATGCTCTCCAATGGCTACTGTGCCAACGTTTTGGGCACAAATCACCCGAGGGGGATAAAACCCCAATAGGCAAGGGAGAACACTGGTAACACGTGTCAAAGGTCTGCATTCATTGATGCTCTTCAATGGCTATTATGTCGAGGTTTTGGGTACAAATCGTGAGGGGTGGAATAAAACCCCCCAAGGCAAGGGAGAACACTTGTGCCCTTAAGGGCACGTGGAAGGGTCAATTGAAAGTCGTGCATCGAAGGTTCGTTTGGGCACATGGAAAGACCGGTTAAGCGCCAAGTATCTATGGGACAATCATGGGAAGGGTCAGTAGAGCACCCAAGTTGTTAATTTATCAAAGGAGTTGCAGGGGGCATGGATGAAATTTTGATGTAGCAAGCTCAGCATGATAAATATGCATGCTCCGACTTGAGGAAAAGTGTTGACTAAGTCTAATTTATTCAGGTGTCTCGTAAGTTTGGAATTTGTATTTGCATCCTAAATCATGTATATCTTTATTTCATTCTATAAATAAAGGGTGTCAATCTCGCTTAGAGACACGGTGTCTAGGTATGTTATTTCAACAACATGATTAGTAGTGTTTGGGAGGGGGGCGCCCCTTCCAAGACCAAGAAAAATAACTCTTGGCCTTGCTAAAAATCCAATATATTCCCATGCATTTATTGAACTTCCCCAAAATTTATTGTGAGACATAACACCCAAGACAAATATGACCACGTCCTTACACCATACATATTAGTAAAACCAAAACTAAAGTACTATAAAATCTACATCTTTATGAAATACATAAAAAACATACAATGTCCATAAAAACATACAATTTGATAAAAGCATCATATTCATTGCTTAAATACAAGACAACCAAAGCAAAGCCACCCCCAAGCCTTATAAGTTCTTTCTTAGCCATCTTCTATAATCCTGGAAGAATCTACAACCCAAATACAACCTGCAACAACAAGTAATGAGCCTACATTTACATAAATGAGAGCCCACATATATGCATAGGTAGAACATGAGTTAAACAACCCAACAAGGATCAGTTCTGAATCCCTAGCCAAACATAATGCAAGATGAAATATAATGTACATGAGCACTCATTGATGAGGATGATGTCACACATATGCATTAAAGAGATGATGGGGGGACATTCTTTTGGGGGTAGGCTTCAAGACTTGCGCAAATTCACAAGACCCCTTGCAAGGAATTGGAGGCCCAATGACAAGTGATAGGACCAAGAGAATGAAGGAGGCTTTGCATGGCTAAATCATGAAATTCCAAGAGAAGGTCCAACACCTTTGTTTAGAGGAAGTAATCAGGCCTATAATTACTCTAATTATGGCCCACATGCTCTTAAAAGCCCAACCCGCGTGATGCTAAAAGATTCAAGTCCAGATCCACTAAAGAATCTTCAAAGTCATGGTTTAGCCACAAAAGTCAAGTTTGGTGGGCCAATTATCTCTAAAGTCTTTGGCGGGTGGATGAATTTCAAATGAGGTGGACTAGTTGTCTCCTAAAGTCGTAGACATGTGCTAAAATCGTCAAAAGTATTATTTACGCTTTTTGACTTATGGGTAATAGGTGTTAGACAATTGTATCACTCTGGTTATAAATAGCCTCTCTCTTTGTATGGAATTGACCCAGGAATCTTCTGAGTTTGGCTTGCTACCTTGTGTTGTTGCTTGATTTTTGACTTTATCAAATGATTGGTACTCATTTGTGGCATCTTGTGGTTGAGTTCATAGAAACAAGTTCTCTTTGGGTTTAACCTTGACCATCTATCTTATCCTCTTCACCATCTATAAGTCGTTTCGTTGTTTTCTTGTGGAGATCGAGGAGTTCGGCATACAATCGTTGGATAAGGTTGCTAGGATGTTTCCTAGTGGGTCACGTATCACTTATGTTTCCACATATCTTTTCAAGTTGGGAACACCATGTCACAATAATGTCTTGCCTATAATCGTCCCCTTGGAGCTAAACAGTAGTGTGTGTGATTATAACTAGAGGACAACACATTTGGAATCGCCCTGCCCAAACAATGGTGAGCACCTTCCAAATCGTCATAACAAGCAGTGTTCTGCTTAAACCAAAATCCAGGCTAGCAAATCCATTAAAGGACATCTACCCGAAACAGCATGAAAAGGGGCTTTGCAATCATATATGCATATATAGGATAGTCAATTTTGACTCGCTTAAACATCTTAAGTTCTTGGATAGATAACAAGGGCAGTAACAACCAATATAAGTGGAGTGACGAATTCCACTTACCTCAATGTGAGGTGGGGACGTTCTTTTATAAATGAGTAAAAAGGAATACATGGTGGAGTAATCCTATGTGGGACTCGGGATTCGGACATACCCAATACAATAAAATTGGGTTTAACACTCCCCCTCAAGCTGGACATGCCCAGCTTGGATCAAGAGTCCCACAAAAGAAAGATGACAGCAAACAATCCCACAAAAGAAAGATGACAGCAAACAAGACCACACACACTCCCCCTCAAGCTGGGTTGTTGATGCTGTTGATACCCAGCTAGGAACTAAGAGAGTCCAGACGAGCTCCTAGGAAGCCTTTTGTGAAGATGTCAGCCAGCTGATCCGTCGTCGGAATGTGGCCGAAACTGATATGGTTCTGCTCAAAATGATGGCGAAGAAAGTGGCAGTCTACCTCGATATTCTTCATCCGTTCATGAAAGACGGAATTCGACGCAATCTTTGTGGCCGCCTGAACCAAATATGAGCAAATGTCTTCGATGGGAAGCCAAGCTCATGGAGGAGATGACGAAGCCAGAGGATCTCAGTAGTAACTGTGGCCATGGCACGATATTCAACCTCCGCACTAGATCTGGAGACGACAGTCTGCTTCTTGATGCACCAAAAGATGAGGTTATCCGCCAAGAAAACGACATACCCAGAAGTAGACTTGCAGGTGGCAAAACAACCAACATAATCAGCATCACAGAAGGCTTCAACATTTAGATGAGCGTGATGTAAGTACTAAAAACCACGGGCAGGGTCTTTCTTGATGTATTTGGCAATGCGGATGACAACATTCCACTGAGAGTTGGTCGGATGCTCCATGAACTGACTCATTTTGCCAACAACACAGGCAATGTCCGGTCGTGTAATGGTGAGGTAATTGAGTTTTCTCACCAGACAACGGTAGCTCTCTGGGTGAGAAAAGGGTGTCGTATCGTCATAGAGAGAACGTTCCTCAGGCTTAAGAGGAGTGACTACGACAGTTGTCTGACTCAAACCTGAATCCTGCAAGATATCCATGGCATATTTCCTTTGGCAGAGAAAAATGGTGTCCGTAGAACGGGAGACCTCGATGCCAAGGAAGTATGTGACAGGACCAAGATCTTTGGTGTAGAAGTAGTGGTGAAGATGCCCCTTGAGTTGGGCGATTCCGGTGGAGTCGCTCCCTGTAATTATGATATCATCAACACGCAGGATGCAGCCGTTGGATGTCGTACAGTAGAAGACGGTGTGGTCCTTCACACTGCGAGAGAGTCCAAAGGCGGTGACAACGGTGCTGAAGCGGTCAAACCAAGCACGAGGAGACTGTTTGACACCATATAGAGATCGACACAGTCGGCGGACATGGGAGTCGGCTCCGGAGGCACGAAATCTGAGGGGTTGCTGCAGATAGACCTCTTCTTCAAAAGAGCCATGGAGAAAGACATTTTTGACATCCAGTTGATGAAGCGACCAGTGATGATAAGCAGCCAAAGAGATGGATAAGCGGACTGAGACCATCTTGGCAACTGGAGAGAAAGTCTCAAAATAGTCGATGTCATAGGTCTGAGCAAAGCCCTTCGCCACAAGACGGGCTTTGAGGCGATGAAGAGTGTCATCAGCATTTAAACGGACAGTATAAATCCATTTGCAGTCGACCGCCTGTTTAGCTTCTGGAAGGAGAACCAGATCCCAAGTATGGCTGTCATCCAGAGCCTGCAGTTCATCCCGCATTGCCGGTAGCCACCCCGGATGAGATTTGGCATCGTCAACCATTCAAGGAATAGATATCGTCTCCAGAGCTGACAAACCTCTATATGAAGATGTATAAAGAGGAGTATTCTGACAAGAACGAGTACCTTTCCGGAGTGCAATAGGCAAGTCGTCTGGTGTTGGGACAGGAGCATCAGAGAAAGCGGGGGCGATGGTGTCCTCGGCCTAGACGGGGGGGGGCAGTCGATGGGCGATAGGAGTAGACCGTTCCAAAGCGGTGATCAGCAGAGGGAGACACTAGAGGAGGGTGAATGATGAGAGGAAGACAATCATCGATGGTAGTGTCTGAATGGGGAGCAGGAAGAGTGAAAGGAGAGCTCTCAATGAATGACACATCAGCAAGAAATGGCATATCATCGTAGGTCGGGAGAGAAGCACCGGTATCCGCACTGAGTGCGAGAATATCCGAGGAATATGCAACAGAGAGATTTGAGAAAAAGTTTGGAAAGGTTGGGACGAGTGTCCTGAAGATAACACAGACACTCAAACACACGGAGTGGAAGTGAGCGAGGAGGGAGAGAGGATAACAGAGTCTGAAAAGGAGTCTCCCCCTGAAAGATAGGAAAAGGGAGTCGGTTTAGAAGGTAGGTAGTAGTCAGGATGACATCGGACCAAAAAAGGAGAGGCACCTTCATATGGAATAGGAGGGCACGAGCAGTCTCCAGAATATAGCGATGTTTCCGCCAGGCCACTCCATTTTGCTTAGGTGTGTCGGGGCAGGATGTCTGATGAATGACGTCTTCATCCTTGAGAAACTGTTGAAAGGAAGTTGATAAATATTCTCGTCCATTGTCGGAGCGGAGACATTTAAGGGAGGTGGAGAATTGAGTATGAATATCATTGTAAAAGGTCTGAAAAGTAGAAAAAACTCCAGACCGATCATGAAGAAGGTAAAGTCATGTCATGCCCGAGTAGTCATCAATAAAGAATATATAATAATTGTACTCGGACTAGCTGGGAACCCTGCAAGGACCCCATACATCGGAATGAACATGGCCGAAAGGATTCACGGCACGCGGTTCCAGTCGAGGAACATACGTCACCCGATGATGTTTAGCAAACTTGCAGGATTCACAATGGAATAAAAGGTGGGAACTGAATTGAGGGCAAAGTTTATGTAGGACAGAAGTCGGTGGATGGTTAAGGCGAGAATAAAGGTTAAGGGCACGGGCTGAGGTGAAAGAGCAAGCAGGAGATAGTGGGGTATCGAACATGTACACCCCATTCCGAAGATGACCTCGACCAAGTTCCCGATTCGTCATCCGCTCCTAAAAACAACACCAGAAGACGTAAAAGTAGCCAGACAGTTTAAATCTTTGGTGAGTTTGCTGATAGAGATAAGATTAAATTGACTGTCGGGAACATGAGCTACTGAAGCCAAGTAAATAGGCGAAGTCAATGAACAGGTGCCAAATCCCACAATGGGGATTTTCGTTCCATTAGCAACGGTAATTTCAGAGGCACCTATATACGGGTGATAGGTAGTGAACATACCGGAATCCCCTGTGAGATGTTCAGACGCACCAGAGTCAAACATCCAAGCTGTCGACTGAGGAGAGATACCGTGATAGATATCATGCTGGCCACTTGGTGCAGTTAGAAGAGAGAGGAATGTGCTTGGAGAATATATGGAATATGCCTTTGGGTCCCACGGAATATCCTGGGAATATTATTAGTTAGGGGAGGGGTTTAGTATAAATAAAGGGATGAGGTTGAGGGGAGGGAGATCGTGAAAAGTGGGAATGTAATGGGCTGCCTTGAGCAGATCGGCCATGTGGCTTGGGCGGGAGTCTCTCCTGATTTTATTCTTCCTCTTCTTCATGCATTTTATGCTCGTTCATCTTTATTATACAAGTAGCTGGTGTTGGTTCGTAACAACTAAAAATATTCCCAGCATGGTATCTATCATACCGGCAGTAGGGCCACCAATCTGAACAATGGTGGTTGGAGAAAAGGAAGGGGCAAGGCAGCCTGTTAAGATTGTGTATAAATGCAATCTCCTCTGGCGAGAGCGCCAGTCTATAACGGGTACTCGAGACCGGTGACGGAGCATGGGACAGCTGCTCAGTCAGGTGCACAGACAGAGGGATAAAGCGTGGGGCTGCCATGTGGGAAGGCCAACAGCTGAGGCGAGGGGGCGGCCTTGCAGGAGCGTCGGCGACTGGAGGTGGAGTCGAAGTCCCACGGGCTGAAGTGCCAATCATGATGGAGTTGGTGGGCGCGGCGCTGGAAGTAGGCCCCGGGAAAAGGGTCGTCAGTGTTGCGGGAGCTGTTACGGTGACGGTAGTCAGCGCAGGAGGCGAGTCGGGAAACACCGAGGAGGGCGGTGACCGAAAGATCGTCGGGAAGCCTCGTTGGAGGAGGCGCGCCGAGAAACACCGAGTGGGGCTGCACCGGGAGGCCCCAAAAGAGGCGGGGCCGAGAAATCACCGTAGGAGGCAGAGCCTGAAGCCCGCAATAGAGGCGGGGGGGCTGGGAGATGCCGCAGCAGAGGTGTTGGGACCGACGGGAGGGCGTTGCTCGAGCGGGACGTAGGACCGCAGAGCCGCTGGACAGGAGTGTCGTGGGAGGGAGGCGACGAGCAACACCGAGAAGCCGTGCGGAGAGGAAGGGTTGAGAGATCGCGCGGGAGGACCGTCGCGCGCTGGAGGGTCGGGAAGTCGCGAGCCGAGAGGCGGGGAGTGAGCCACAGGGAGAGACGTCGCTGGAGGGTCACGGGCGGGAGACACGCTGGCGGGGAGAAACGCCATGGTAGGAGGATTCGCGGGCGAGAGGGGCATCGTCAGGGAGAAACGCCGCGAGAGGAGGATCCGCGAGCGGAAGGGGCATCGTCGGGGAGAAACGCCGAGGGTGGTCGGGAGCTGATGTCGGGACCAGGAGGCGCGGCGGATTCGTTAGGCGCGACGGGAGGCGAAGCCGGGGCTTGGCGTAGCCGGGAAACCACAAGGAGAGCGGGGTCGGGCAGAACCGGGAAGCCGCACAAGGAAATTGCAGAAACCCTAGATGGGGAGAGAAAAAAAATGGGAGGGGGGGCTTGGGTTAGAGAACACCCTCTGATACCATGTAGAGTGGCAAATTCCCCTTACCTCAATGTGAGGTGGAGACATTCTTTTATAGATGAGTAAAAAGGAACACATTGTGGAGTATTCCGATGTGGGACTCGGACATACCCAATACAATAAAACTGGGTTTAACAACAAGTATGGGCCACATAAGCATTTATCGCCTATCTCGAAAACCTATCCATCGCATGCAGTGAGAATCACAACATCCACCTTATCAGTTCTATCATCATCATGTAGTCGTGATAGATGCAGGGTTACAATGCAATATAATAAACATTTTATACAACACTTAACTGTATCATAACATTATATCATTTAAGAAGCTTCTCAAAGTAGGTTATATGATTCCACATCACTTATACAAAGCAAGGCAACATGAGATAACAAATCTATCACATCTCCTTGCAAGTTTTCATTATGTAAGCATACACCACTAATATCAGACAAGCATAAGGCTCATGTTTGCATCCCACTAATTAAGAACTTAGGATAAGTAAATCCACTTATTAGTTAAGAGGCAACCCACCAAACACCAATTATCTAGTTTCTCGAGTTGTGTTACACCTCCCAACTGATCATCCAAACACACTATCACATGCGCACTAATCATATGTTGCCAAAGGTTAACCAATCCATGACAACTACCTAAACTCCAAATCTCCTGGATAGTTTAAAGTAACAAATCTAAATCAAATCCCTTGTGTGTTTAAACAATAAGAAAATAAGAAAATTTAATGA
This sequence comes from Viscum album, assembly GCA_963277665.1. NCBI lineage: Eukaryota > Viridiplantae > Streptophyta > Magnoliopsida > Santalales > Viscaceae > Viscum > Viscum album. The sequence continues at coordinate 1,438,396,812 of OY728164.1, forward strand.
AGACGTCAATCATTCGTTGCCAAATCAGCCATGCATATATGTTTCCCATTACAAACATTATTTATGGAATGTTGGGAACCCTTTTTGACCATTTCCAATGAGTGTTCACATTTGGGTATACATGTAGTTTTGTTTTTCACAAATAGACATGTTAATGATGAAACTTTGCATGCCTGTATACAACGAATAAGTAACTTTGCATTGTTCGTCTTTCAAACATCAAACCATGTGTTTAATATGTTCCCCCCATAGCTATTAGTTGTTTATAAAACTAATCACATCCTTGGTTACTTGATTGTTCGCAGGCTATAAAGTTCAAGTGTCGGCTCCACGCACGATTTCTAAACTGGTGACAATCTCCAGGCGACTCCTCAGGAAAAGAAGTCGACGCACATAGTAGCTGACGGTCCACTGTATCACAGCAAACATGGACCTCAAGCAAGGCCACCTCCTAGGTTGTCCTGACTGACGATCTTCTAAATGTTAATTGTGTGGTATAGGTGAACGTTGAACAACAAACCCCTGAGGACAGCAACGGACTTGATGACACCATGGACAACGGAGACCACGCCATGAATAAAGGTGACGAGTCTTGGAGGAGGAAAGAGCAATAGGGGGCATACCCGAATTCCTTGGACAGAGGAGTCTTTGATCAAAAGAGGGGCTCTCCGATGCAGAAGATACAAAGAGATAAAATGTGGGAGTGGGTTTGGAGGGTTGCAATGCAATAGTGGCGGTGAGCAGCGGAATGGGTGTTGCTAGGGCCGACCCCGACAATATTTCTACCCAAGACCAAATATGAAAATGTTGCTTGTGCGTGTTAAGAGAAAAAAATTATTAACAAAATATAAAAAAAAATCTCAATAAAAAAAAAATCCCCGCACAAAATTATAACAAGAAAGGCCAAGCATGTTTTTTGTTTTTCAAATTGCAATAAACTTGCAATTTGACTTGTGTGAAAAACGTGTTTCTTCTCAACAAATGTAATTTCCAAATGTTAAGAAACATCCTATAAAAATTATATATGCTTTATAAATTTATAATTTATAACTGGATAAAACATATAAGCTAAATTAAACCAACGAAGGAAGTCCAGTTTCTCAATTTCTAGGAGATATGGTTTCTCTGATTGTTGAACATCGTAGCCTCAAACTTGAACAAAACATAAAATTCTGAATTTTTAGATAGGAAAGACAAAAAATCATTTATTAAAAAAATCTAAAACACGCTTCTTTAAATATGTTCAGTGGAAATCCTAAAAATTGTATCCTAATATGAGCTTCGGGTAAAATTTTAACTGAATAACAGGATAATATATACAAATTTCATTCAGCAGCCACATACTAACCGATTCACTATAGTCATGATTGTTGCGACAACCAAGAATAACACAAGACTGAAACTTGTTGAAAAAGCAACGCATAGACCAAACAATGCCAAGCATTTCTTTCAGACTGATCATATATCTTACAAAGAAATGCAAAGCCCGCATTTTTCTGCTAAACAAGCTGTTGTAAAATTTTAAAGATATGCTAAAATACTAAAAATGTATTCTATGTGTTTTAAATGCTATTTGAATAAAACTGGGAAACTGGGAAGCTGAGGGGACCATGAAAGAAAACGGATGAAATCCAAGTGAATTTGAACAAAGAAATCCACAATTTCTGCTAAACAAGCTGTTTTAAATGCAATATTATGAGGGTGGATTTGAACAACAGGAAATGTAATTAAAAAAACAATTTCAATCTCCACCTTTTAGCCGTTGTTTCTAAATCGGGAGGCAGAAACGCGTCGCCAGGGGCTATCCAGGAGAGAGGGGTATGTATCGGCGCCTCATAGCGGGGAGGCAGGGAGGCACTGGCGGTGAGGGCGAGCCATCAAGGGTTTCGACGGCAGGGAGGTAAGGGGGCGCGGTGCGGGGTGGGGGTGGGGGGGCGGGGAGGAGGCAGCGTCAGCAGGGAGGCAGGGTGGGGTGCTGACGTCGGCGACTAGGTGCGGCGGGGAGGCGAGGCATTGAGACGGCGTCAATGGGGAGACGAGGGTGCCTGGGCGGCGTCCGCGCGGCTAGGTTTATGACGCGAGAGGGAGCGGCCTGGGTTTTGGGTGGGGATGGGTTTTCGCTGGAGGGTGGGGAAGACACAGGGCGAAAAAAGATGGGTGGGGTTCGTGGGGGAGGGCTCGTAAGAGTTTTAAATGTTGCACTTTCATATAACAATACACATATCCAGACAAAAAAAAACATAACCAGGATTGGAGTATACATTTTTATATATTAATTAAATAAAAAACTAATTCAATTATGGTGCTTTTTAATTAGCATGACCCACTTTAAAAAAAACATTTATCCATGTATTTATGGAAGCTCATTCTTCAATCTACTCATCTATTTAAAACTATGTAAAAACTTATTTTCAAATGTGAACATAGTCAACCCACGTCAATTGACTTTAACTTATAAAAACTATCTCTATCGACGTAATCATGATGGGCATGACGAACAAAATTCGATATTTATTCACGTCATTTTAAATATCTCATCCTTGTAATAAGACTTGGGTGTCAGTTGATTTTATCACTTCACTTGATATCATTTTCACATGTTCGAGTTCTTGAAATAACTCACCCCCTTAAATATCATTGTGGTTGTTATGTTACAAAAAACTTTGAAGTTTAATGCAGTGTTCCTTCAATTATTCATCAAAAATATTTATAAAATTTGTCTTCATAAAAATTCAAATATTTCCTCAAATAGTCCAAACCACATATAACGCTCTCTCAATGACATGATAGCTTGATCTTTAATTTGAATGAAATATATTGTTCTAAATTTCACATCTAGAGATAAAAATCTAATTGCGTCAACTTCCACGCCCTTGGAAATCGATTCTTCCTACGAACAATTGTTTTTCTTTAAATTTTAGATCAATTTCAAAGCTCTTTCGCTCCATTCATTAAGTCTTAAAAGCCTTCTACTCAAATCTTTTCGAGGAAAAAAACTATTTTTTTGTGCTTCCGCCTTTGGTATTCATCGCCTCCCTTTGAAAATTTTTATCAACCCAGTTAACTCTATCCAATATTGTGTATCAAAAGCATAAGTTAATGGATAATTCAAAATTCTTTAAAGCACTACAATGCAATCCTTTAGCATCCGATGTCACAACATTATCATGTTTATAAAGATTTACAATTTCACTTAGTGAAATTACTAACTTTGGTGTTTGCATTCTCACAAAACTAATACTTTCAATATGACTTTCCCAACAAGAAACTAGAAATGACTTTGGCGTCAAACTCTTCGCATAAGCCATTAAAAAATCCCAACAATGTGAAAAACCTATAAAAATACAAATCTTTTACACACATGCAAAAAAAATTATTACCTTCATATTAGATCTTTCCTTGTCAACATGGAGTATAAAATATTATAGGATTTACCTAAAGTGGTCTTTTATAGACACTATGATGTTCGCCTTTCATGTTAGATCCATTTTCATAACTTTACTCATTTATGTCATTATTGTTGAGTTTTGGATCAACCAAAATATCTTCAAGGGACTTGAAAATATCAAGGTCTGATGCGCCATCAATATTTATGAATCCAAGAAAAGACTCCTCCACCTTGAAGTGACCATGCATAAGATTGTATTTGTTGTCAATAAGTGAGGTTGTTGCTATAAGAATGCAGCTATCAATACGTGTGTGGTGCATAGGAGGAAGGTTGAGATGAGGTACTACCATTATAAATGGAAAAGTATATTTGGTTGCTGCTTGGAGAACTAGGCTGGATAGATTCAATTAGTAGCCCCTTACACATGTGACAATTGTAGAGTTGAGCTTCATAGAGATACGACTACTGCTGATGTAACTGAGATCACTATCTTCAACAAGTGTCAAGAACTGGTGGATGATGTGTACAAATTGTATAAACTACTATTAAAGAAGTTTAAAGATGGTCGAATGAAAGATGCAAGAGCTGAAGTATTGGAGAAACAATCTAAGTTTCATTGAGCATGTTGGTTGATGATTTTAGTGAATAAACACTATTGGATGAAGGATGAAATTAATGTCGTAGTAAGACGATTTTATTGATGCAGTGGATACACTTTTGGATACACTAGATTTAGCATATATGTTACAGGACCTCGGGAACAAGCTAAAACGAGTATTGGAATTATTTTAATAACTCCCACAATTACTGGAAGTTGTTTAGAGGAGTTTGGAAGTGTTTGAGTTGGCCCAAAAATGATTTGAATCCATTTTAAGTGATTTGAAAGTATTGTAGTTTTTGTAAGTTTAGGCAGAAAATGATTATGTCTTAAACATAGAGTTTATTCTACATCGATGTAGAGTTCATATGTTGACGCAGAGTTGACCCTGTGTAGTTATCAAACAATTATCTAAGTTTTGGAACTCCATGTGACCAATGTTTATCCATGTAGAGTTGTGACGTAGAGTTCATTCTTTGAAGCGGAGCATAAAATCGGCAATGACATGTGCTCTACATGATCAACGTAGAGTTGCCACATAGAATTCCATGTGATGTAGAGTTGAGGTTGATGCGAAAAATGGAAAAGTCACTAACATAGAGTTCCTTAAGGTCGACGTAGAGTTCCAACGTAGTGTATGTACATCAACGTAGAGCTCACCTTGAGCTAAAATTTGGAAAAGTCCCTGATGTAGAGTTTCCAAGGCTGATGTAGAGTTGCTACATATAGTTTCCATCATGAATGAAGAGTTTTTCAGACTTTAGTACAGATTACATGACTTCTGCACAACAATTATTCATCATAAGACTTCATCGTTAGACTTTATGGAGTCAAGCATATGATTTCAAGAATTTCATATGACTTCAAAGGATTCCATATAACTTTAAAGTCATATGAAGTAGAGTCACCCACAAGTTGAGTGTATAACTACACAAGATCATATGACTTTCAATGTCATACGATAAATCAAAAAATGTTGAGCTTTCAGAAGTTTGGATTCTGGAGAAAAGGGAAATATAATCATATGATGCTCATTTGCTATTCTTTATCGATCTAACATCACAAAGTATTGTGATTCAAGCTGAGTTATCCAAGGATAAGATGTATATGTCGCAACGGTGAGAAAGTTTGTGCCACAATGAAGGTCATGGTGCATGGAAAATGGGAAGACTGTGAGGACCACACTGTAGCATTGGATGCTTTGTGTGAGAAAATATCCTATGGAAAACGATGAGGTGGACCATGTCATGGTGAATTATCACTGAGCACATGACTTTGTCACAAGACTTCACCATATGACTTCAAGTATGTCGTATGGATTTGAGTTTGAGCATGAGACTCTAGTGTTAGACTTTCCAAAATATCGTATGACTTTTAATTCATAAAAAAACTGAAAATGTGAAGATGAGTTCCACGTCGCAAGTTTCAAGTGCCACATAACACTACATGTATTCTTGCATATGTGGAGGAAGATTTAAAATGTTTTAAATGGCGTAGATTTCATGGAGTAAAGGATGAAATAATTTGAATATCACATTATGATGAAAATGTCGAGTCTTAAGGATATTTAAATGGAAGACCTTAACATGATTTGAATAAGAGGTTTGAACGAGTCCAAAGATGAGAATAACAAGTCGATATTTTAGGAGAATCAAACTTCAAATATTATAGAAATAATATCCATTGGATATTCATGGATAACTTGATAAATATATAATTTACAGGTGAAGAGGATGAAGATTTAGAGAGACCTTGATCCTGTTCAACCAAAAAAGAATATTTAATGTGCATCGAGGAGATAAACCTGATACTGCTATTCTAGGATACTTGTTGTGTATCAAAGAAGGAAGAAGAAGCCAATGCATCCAAAAGCACACCTATGCATTAAGGATGAAAAGAACTAAGAAGAGGAAGAGACAAAATTGATGTTGCTACATATACTTGATGTCTAGATTCTGAGAGATTGAAGAGCCACTATGATCAAAAATCACAATGTTCCTGAGGTGAAGAATAATTCCAATGTGCATGAAGTTTTTTTGATCAGATCTTAGCAGTTGAATACTTGTTTGAAGGTAGTAGTAAGGATTATTGAAGCTGATGGTTCCACCATAAACAATGCCACCATCCATTTTGGAGGGTTGGGATGTGTGAGACAACAAAATGGAAGTGTATGACACATGCCCGACCATTGTGTGCACTTACTAGGAACTTGTAATCACTTCAAATTAAAGTGATGATAAAATTTGTGTACTCAAAAAAGTTAAACATAACAGGGGGTGGGTTTTTTAGGAGGAGTTGATTGTGTTGTTCTTATCTATTCTTACACTGCATGTTGAGTTAAGGGTTGAGTGCACATTATAAGATCCATATCTATTAACTGGGCCAATGGTTCAAGTATAATTGGGGATAATTAAGAGAGAAGGAAAAACTTGGTAAAATTGGGTGGACACTGATTCACCCCCATCTCAGTATCCTTGAACAATCCATTGGGCTCTACAAGTGGTATTAGTGAAAATCCAGGTTTGGATCTAATTGGATCTATTATTCTTGCCCTATTTATTTTATTAAAACTAATAAAGTGTGGGTTTCAATAAAATTTTGAAGTTTCTCAGATGGATAACTCAAAATCCATTACTGTTCAAAAATGAATAAGAAGTTTTGAACAAAACTCTCAAAAAATAGGAAGAAAAAGGAGGCAAGGAAATTGAAAAAGATATCGAAGAAGGGAAAGAAGGATTTCTCACCTCTTGAAACCAATCAAGGTGATACTTGATCATCTACTAAATATGGTGAAAGTGATCATTTTAAATAAATAAGTTCAAGTTGTTAAGGGTATGAGAATAATAAACACATTAAAATAGTTGAAGAATTATAATCTAAATTTGAAAGGTATTTGAAGAATATTCCTATTGAAGTAATCAAATATATAAATGGATTTGTTAAGGAACTCCTTGATGATAAATCATGGCTAGAAAAGGGAATTGAAGAAATTGAAGATGCACTCAATAAGAAATCCAAAAAGTGCAATGTTCTCACATACCTAATGGAAGAAAAGGAACAATCATTATTTTTTTGAAATGAAAATACTTCTTTAATAGAAGAAAAATTTAAAGAGAATGGTTGTGATAAAATTATGATAAAAATAATTCTTAAATAAGTGATCCATTCTTTGGAGATGCTACACAAAACTTATATGAATGTCAAGGATGAACAATAAGAAATAAAATCTAAGAGGATAAAATACCTTACAAATTCTATACAAGAAATTATTAAAAGGCATGAATAATTTAATCAGAAGATGAAGAAAATATTGGAAATAAATCTATAAATTTTTTGAGGATGATAGGAACACCCTTAACATGAAATGTCTTGAGTTTGATGTAAAAACAAATAATTTAGAATTAACACAAACCTCCCAAGTATATGAGAAGAGAGATGTTGCCACAAAAATCTCCAATGAGATTCGTGAATCGAAGAGAACTCATGTTAGTGTCAAAAATAACTTGAGATCATCTATATAAGCATATAAATCAAGATCTTGGAAAAATATGTCCCATAACATAAAAAATGTTTTGTATACTAATGTTACTTTATTGTATGTCCCAGGTTTTTGATTAAAATCTGGGAAAATATGGATGGATAAAAATACTAGGAAATGCACCAACACATCAAGGTTGGATGATATCATATAAAAGAAGAGAATCTCCCTAAAATAATCCCAAAAGGTTAATGTTTTAACCTAAAAACAACACATAACACAAGTTAAAAAAATTGGATATACTATAAACAAAGTGATGGGAACAATATTTATAGTCTATTAGTGGTACTATTGGAAGTTCGGGAATATGACCATTGAATTTTGGCATATTATATCAATTTATAGTGATTTTAAAAGACTCAAATCAAGGGGAGTAGATCTAAAAGAAGAACATATGCTTTCCAAAATCCAAACTCATAGAAAATGAGAAATCTGTCACTCATAAAAAGATTTAAATCCTTGAACAACTTTTGTGTTTAATGTTATAAAAGTGATCACAACTATGAGGAGTTCTAGTATTCAACCATCAACTATCATTAAGATGCTAAAGGAAAATATTACATTGTAGAAAACAAAGTAGGTGAGAAAATAAGTACAAACTACCTTGGGAAATAAGTAAGAAGTGAAATAAGTTCAAAAGAATAAATCTAAGAAAAACATTAAGAGAAGCTATCAAAATGTCAATCTGCATTGAATTTGGAAAATCTATATGACCCACCAATAGTTTTAGGTTAAGCAATTTTAATCAAACTTTTCATCCTTGTTTTTATTGTAATAAATATTTTTAAAAAGGGGGAGTGTTGGTTGATGTGATTGGTAGGAGGAAGGGGAATTAATATGTCTTGTGCTTCGAATTTTCTAATGTATTTGCTAATTTGAGTTAAAGATATGAAATTCTTGATATATATGTTATAAAACACCTATATTGAGATATTTGGAAGTAGAATCACATGTTGAAATGTTAATGGATAGTCTTGATTTCTTGGTGAAATCTCTCTTGTTTTCTATATTAGGTTTTCCCATATATCATTAGAGTAGATTAACTCAAGGGTCTTGTCTAAATTGTGTATAGTGTCATCCTTCCCTCACAATTAAATCAGGAATAAATTCATATTTAAAGAGGGATAAGAAATTGTTATGGAAAACCCCTTTATTAAGAAGAATAAGGTGAAAATGAGTGAGGTAAAACCCCTACATGCCCTTTGTATTTATTGTATAGGGAGAAGAAAAAGAGATGGATCACACATATTGATATGGGTGACTAATTGTATCACCAACAGATATAAGGGGGGAAATTTAAGTGCTCATGCATAAGATTGTATTTGTTGTCAATAAGCGAGACTAATGCTATAAGGATGAAGCTACTGATATGTGTGTGGTGCATAGGAGGAAGGTTGAGATGAGGTACTACTATTATAAATGGAAAAATAGATTTGACTAATTCTTGTAGGATGGGGCTAGATAGATTTAAGTAGCAACCCCTTAAACATGTGATGATTGTATATTTGAGATTTATGGAGATATGACTGGTTTTGATGTAGCTAAAAGCACTATCTTCATAAAGTGTTGAGAACCAGTGGATGTTGTGTATAGCTTACATAAGCTATTATTAAATAATTTTAAAGATGGAAGAATGAAATAAGTAATAGATGAAGTATTGGAGAAACCATCCAAGTTTTATTATTCATGCTGGTTGATGAATTTAGTGAATAAACACTATTGGATGAAGGATGAAATTGAATTTGTAGTAAGATGAATTTGTTGATGTAGTGGATACACTTTTGGATATTCTAAATTGAGTATATATGTTGTAGGACCTTAGAAACAATCTAAAATGAGTATTAGAATTATTTTAATAATTCTTATAATTATTGGAATCTGTGTCAAGGAGTTTGGAAGTGTTTGAGCTGGCCCTGAAATGATTTGAATCTATTTTGAAGTTATTTGAAAGTATTCTATTTTTTTGTGAGTTCATGCAAAAAATGTTTAAGTCTTGAACATAGAGTTCATTCTATATCTACATAGATTTCATATGCTGACTTAGAGTTCACCTTGTGCAGTTATCAAAAAACTGACCATGTCCCAGAACACTATGTAACCACAATGTCACATAGAGTTGCAATATAGATTTCATTATTTTAAGTAAATCATAAAACCAACAAAGGAATATGCTCTATATGATTGATTTAGGGTTGCCACGTAGAGTTCCGCATGACTTAGAGTTGAGGTTGATGCAAAAAATAGAAAAGGAACTAACATAGAGTTTTGATGTAGAGTTTACTTTGATATGAAATTTGGAAAGGTCTTAGATGTAGAGTTTTCCAAGGTCAATGTAGAGTTTCCACACTATTTTACATCATGAATGGAGAGTTCTTCAGACTTCAGTACAAATCATATGACTTTTTCATTTTAAGTATTCAACATAAGAATTCACCATTAGAGACTTCAATACTTTCATATGACTTCACAAGATTCCAAATGAATTTAAAGTCATACGAAATAGAGTCACCCATAGGATGAGCATATGAATTCACAAGATCTCATGACTTTCAATGTCATACGATAAATAAAAAATTCTAAGTTTCCAAAAGTTTAAATTCTAAAAAAAGGGGAATAAAATCAAATGATGCTCATGTGTTATTCTTTATCGATCTAACATCACAATGTCTCATAATTCAATTTGAGTTATTCAAGGATAAGAGGTCCACACTACAATGGAGAGAAAGGTTGTGCCACAGTGAATGTTGTGGGGCATATAAAATAGACAAACTAAGAGTACCATGTCATAGCACTGAATATTTTATGTTAGAATATCCCTTATAGAAAATAATGAGGTGGACCAAGCCATGGTGAATTATCAATGAGCATACAAATTTTCCATAAGACTTCATCGTATGACTTCATAGTATGTCACATGAATTTTATTTTGAGTGTGAGATTTCTACATCAGACTTTGAAGAATATCGCATGAATTCTAAGACATACGAAATACTGAAAATGCAAAGATTATTTCCACACTACAAGTTTCAAGTGACACATAGAATTATATGCACTCATGTATACATTATGGGAGATTTAAAGTGTTTTAAATGGTGATAATTTATTGGAGAAGAAGATGTGATAATTTTAATATCGTATTGAATATTCTTTATGATATTTTCTTAAAAAAGTTTTATATTTGTTGACAAATTACTTTTATTGAGAATGTTTTTGATGAAAAGGTGAGAAAGAAGGTTCTAGAAGTTTGTTTATAAAGTCTTATTATTAAGTTTCTGGAGGAAGTTAGTAAGTTAGAAAGTTTTATTAAGAAAATTTCTTACCAAATCAGGTGATGATAAGATGTTCATAATGTTCCTAACATTATGAAAATATCATGATCCAATATTTGGGGAGATGAAGTTTTCTGGATGAAGAAATCTGAATAAATAATATCCATAAATAAAGTTCTAGATGTAAATTTATAGACACAATTTCCAAACATAGATCTTATACAAAGGGAGAGAGGCACAACTTTGTTACTGGATGAAGTTTACCGAATGCAGTCCACTAGATGCAGTTTATCAGATGAATAAGAGTGAAAAGAGTTGGCTAGATGAAGAAAACCATATAAAAAATTCATTGAATGAAGGGGTTTCTAATGATGTCATCAGAAAAACATCCACCAGACAGATAATTAAGATCTTTACTTAAAATCTCTACAAATCCCTTTTTAAGACTAATAATCCTTTACTGTTTTTCAAAGTGGTTTGTTATCTATCCAAATTCAAGGAAGTTTGATTGAGTTACTTAATGTACAAAGTTAAGGAAGTTTGAAGGAAGTGTGGTTGATAAAGAAATCATGAAGCTTCAAGAATGTTCCTGAATATTCTAGAAGATTTGAGAAACATCCAATGAATTTCATTTAAGAGGGAATAATTGATTTTGAATTTCACCAAGAGAGAAAATGAAATTGGTTTCTCACCTTTTATACTTTGGAAGAACCTATAAAAGGGGATGAAAAGTTATTGAGAACATTTTTCACATGCACAAAAATACGAAACACTACAAAATTTTTGTTAGTCTGAGTTTCCAACTAAAGTTCACTTTCATGTTGAAGAAAAGTACGAGACAAAGATTCAATCAGAAGCATTAGAAAAAGTTTTCAGTTTAAAGAAACTGGAAAGAGTGGAACAAAAAAAGTTCCCGAGTTGAAGTTTGAGGTGCAATGGTTTTGATAATTAGACATATATCATAGTATAAATTAGACATGGTTTTAGTGAGGCACACCATACAAACTTTCATCAAATGTTGAAAATGGCGCACTGGATGAACACTTTCAGATAAAGGAAACTCGACAGATAGTTCTAGAAAAACCTAGTGTGAGTTTATTTAAAAAAAATTACATATTTTTTTTGTGGCTTAGTTTTATAAGTAAATGATTATAAACTGATAGGAGTTAGTATAATCATTATTATTGGGGGATAGAAGAAGTATAATGGGATTTGAATCAAATTTGTATTCACTTATTTCTAATAGTGAATTTAAATAGACCAATAAGAGTTTTCATGGAAAGGATGTAAGTTCTTACACTGAGGCCGAACCTTTTAAATCTTGTGCCTTGTTTTCTTTCTAATATTCACATGATTGTGAGATTATTATAAAAGTTGATAAATAAAATTAATATAAAAAGTTTCAAAGGTTAAATTTTATAAATATTGAAATTTTTAAAAGGAAAATAACTAATTCAACCCCCCCTTCTCAGTGGTTAAATGATCCCGAGGAACTTCAATTGGTTCCAGAGTGATGGTTCCCTTATTGAATCCTTATCATGAAAAATATCAATTTAGCCAACAGTAGAGGTATTCCTATATTTTATAGAAAAAATTACCATAGTTAGAAAAATAGAATGATACCCTATATTTTTCACTCATCTTGAAGGTTATTAATGCAATAATAATTGGGTTTCCACCCATTAAGACCTATGACTTTTTCTGACAATAGAAACATTGAGGTCAATGGGAAATTTAGAAATGTAATTCTTATGACTTTGTCAAAAAATGTTTTTATAAAGGTGATGGGTATCAAAAAAACTAAATAAACTTGGGAAAAACTTGAAAGTATCTTTGAGGGAAACACCAAAGTGAAGGAGACAAAGTTACAAATATGGTGAAGTGAGCTCAAAAATATTAGAATGATAGATGAAGAAACTATCGATGAGTAATTTACCAGATTTAATGAAGTTATTTTCAATATTAGAGGATTTGAAGATATATTGGAAGATTATACAATTCTCAAGAAACTCATGTGAAACATCCTTGACAGGTTTGACTCTAAAATCTCAGTTTTAAAAGATAAAGATGATTTATCACTTGATTAATTACATAACTATCTTGCTGCTTATTAGATGAGGAACACTCCAACATTCAAAAATAAAATCAAGGATGAAATTCCTTTTAAAGCTATGAGAAAGTTGAAAATCTAATATATTAAGATTATTGACCTCATTTATTCTGAAGATAATTAAGTTAATTAAATTAATGAAAAGATCATGCTTCTCATACATAAAAATTATCAAAGAGGTAGAGGAAAGTATGAAGGAAAATTTCAACTAAAATGTTTTGAGTGTGGAGGAATTGAGAATTTTACTATGAATTTTCCCAATATGAAATTTTTTTAATATGAAGATCATTATAAAGAAAAAAATCAGTGGAAGAAGTGGAACAAAACTTCTAAGGAAGATAAGAAGTGTGCTGGTGGTAAGAAAAAGTTCACTGGAAACAGAAGAAGTATGCTGAGTAAGAAATTTGAATCTAACTCTACTGATAAAAATTATTCAAAATATAAAAATTCAGAAAATTTTAGAACCTTATTTGTAAATATTGAGAAAAAGTTGGATTCCTCAAATATTTAAGAAGAATGAGGTGAATAAACTTATAGATAATATCAGTTTAGATCAGAACTTATGGTCTATCTTGAGAAAAACATAAAACTCAAGAAATAAATCAGAATGATGAATAAATAATGGAAAATATAATGAAGGAAGGAAATATGTACTTAAATAGGAAGATTAGTATATTTATAAGATCATAAACCTCAAACAAAAAGTTTCCCCATGCTAGGAGGAAACAAAAACAGAAAGATATTACAAACCTTGACAAACCTATTATAGAGAAAGATTGAATTTCTATAAAAGATTGAGATTCATTGGATATTGTTGATGTTGTGGTATATTTGGGTGAAAAGATTATAATTTTTAGCATAAAATGTCTCTCCATGTAAGTATGTATGAATTGAGGGGTAGAAACAACAAAAGAAAAGAGAGTAACTTTCCTAAGCCACAGGAAGAAAGAAAGAAAAAATCACAAGGTGATAGAAATTTTCCAACAAAAAACCAATTTGAATTCTTTGAGGAAGTTTTTGGAATATGTGATCAACTGAGTCACTTTATTGAATAATTTTTAACAAATCTTATGGGATAAACTTCTTATGCTAGAAAAGAAAAAGTGGTCATAAAGAAGAAAGTTAAAGAAAGAGCATTTGTTGTTGAGAAAACTCTAAAAGCAAGAAAAAGGAACATACTGTGGATTCTTGATAGTGGTTATTCCCCATATATGAATAATGATTTAAAGATCTTGAAATATGTCGAAAATCATGATAGATTAATAATTACTTTTTACAATGATAGTTCTCTAAAAATGAGAGGAATTGAAATAGTTGAGATTGAAGATCAAAAATTGAAATATAAGTAAGTTTTATATATTTATGGGATTAAACAAAACTTACTAAGTTTTATACGATGTAAAGGAAGTTATCTTCAACAACCAAAGTTTAGTGGAAATGGTAAGAAGTATACTGGATGAGTATAAACATTCTAAGTTTTTTTGGAGAGAAGCTATTAGTACTAATGTACATGTTAAAAGCAAATGTTTATTATTACTAGAATACAACATCACTTCCTAAAATTGTTTTATAACAAAAAACCTTCAGTGAAATATTTCAAGGTTTTTGGGATTCCTTTCATTATAAAGATAAAAAATCTAGATATTGTAAAATTTTATGAAAAGGTTGAGTAAGGAATTTTCATGGGATATTCATCCAACATAAGAAGTTATAAATATTGGAATAAATGTTTACATAAGTTGAAATATTCCTATAATGTGAAATTTGTTGAAAATCCAACTTCTTTAAAAAAAGTTTTTGAAAATTCCATGAAAGATAATTTTAAGATTTCTAATGATAATGACAAAAGTGAAGACGAATGTGATCCAAAATAGGTACATGAAGGTTTAGAAGAATCATTTGATTAGTAAAGTAATATGGGGAGAAAATATCTAAAATTTCATACCTTAAAAAATAGGTTGAATTTGAGAACATTATTGGAAATTAGAAAACTTCAGTTCAAACTAGAAGAAAGTTGAGATTAGAAAATCAGACATCACTTAACTCACAAGTTGAACCAGAATCCATTTTAGAAGCAGTTCAACACAAATAATGGGTTGATGCTATGAATGAATATTTAGATCAGATTAAAAAGAATGACACTTGGAAACTTATTCCACATCAAGTAGGAAAGAATATTATTGGGAAAAAGTGGGTGTATAGAAATAAGCTGAATGAACATGGAGTGGTTTCAAGAAATAAATCACGTCTTGTTTGTAAAGGCTATTCATAGGTGGAAGGTGTGGATTTTGATGAAAATTTTTCCCTTGTTATAAGATTGGAAACTATAAGGATGTTCTTAGAAGTGGTTGCACATCATTATTACAAAGTTTATTAGATGGATGTAAAGTCTTTCGTATTAAATGGAGAAATAAAATAAGAAGTTTACATTGAGAAAACTTGTGGGGTTTTACTTGAAAAATATGGAACCAAGGTGTGTAAATTAAAGAAATACTTATACATCTCGAAATAAACTCTACGTTCTTAGTACTCAAAACATGACAATTGCTTGAAAAGGTTAATTTTTTATAAAGGTAAAGTTGAAAACAACTTAAATGTGATGGAGATGAACTTAGGTACCCCAATTGTTATTATTTGTGTCGATGAAATGATTTTTTTAGGGGATAGAGAAAATGATTTTAATGAGTTTCCTGAAGAAATGAATAAAAACTTTGAAATGTCAATGCCCAGAGAATTAACTTTCTTTCTAGGATTATAAGTGCAATATAGGGAATGATATATCTTTCTATCATAAGAAAATTATGCTAGGGAGTTATTATAAAAATTTGGCATGCAAGATTCCAAATAAGTTTCTACTCCCATTTCCGTTGGCATGAATATGAGTAAAACCGAAGCTAGGAAAAGTGGAAATCAAAAAGATTTCCAAAAGTTTATAGGAAGTTTGTTCTATCTTACAGCTTCAAGTCCCAACATCACGTGTGTTGTTACTTTGTGTTCTAGATATCAAAGTGATCCAAAAGATTCACATATGTTAGCAGTAAAAAAATCCTAAGATATATTAAAGAAACATCTTCCCATGGGTTTTTGTATAAAAGAAGCTATGATATAAACTTTCTAGGATATATTGATGTTTATTGAGTTGTAGATTGAAATGATAAAAAATAAACTTCAGGAAGATAATTTTTCTTAGGAGAATATTCTGTGAGTTGGCATAAAAAGAAATAGAGTTCTGTTACTTTGAGTACAATGAAATTAGAATATGTTGCTACTACCATTGATTATATGCAAATGATTTGGATAAAAGTTCAATTGGAATATTCAAGGGGTGAATGTTTTTACACCATTTAAGATTCTTTATGATAATAAAAGTGTTATTAATCTTTCCAAAAATCCTATGCAACATTCAATATCAAAGAACATTGATATATATTATCACTTCATAAAAAAAAATTGATGATTGAGATGTTATGATTGAGTACATTTCTATAAAATATCAAATTGCTGATGTTTTCACCAAAGCTATGCCAAGATAATAGTTTGTGGAATTTAGACTACAACTATATGTTCATCATCCACCAACGACTTCCTAAAAATATTAAGGAAGTAACCCCACTATGCTTTGGATTATTTTTAAAAATGGGGAGAGTAAGTAACAACTTTTCCCAAAAAGGGGGAGATTAATTAAAAAATTTTATAAAATGAATATGAAGTTGTGGTCATCATAAAATGATGGAGAAAAATAAAAAAAGAAAATAAAAAATCAAGATAAAATTGAGGAGGGGAGATTATCTTTTCATATCCAAAAATTTTATTGTCACTGAGGGATAAAATTCCTTTAAAAACATTAGTTCATCTAATAGCGTGGTGTTAGAAAATTCTCTATAAGAAAGTGTGTGATTTGATGAAACTTGTTATAAATCGAGATGTATTTTTTTTGAGTTGTTTTAAAAAGTGTGTGATCAAAATTGTACTGTTACCAAAAAATCCAAAGGGGGAGACTAAATATCCTTTGCGATGTTTTCCAAACAAATTTTTGTATTTGATGAAAAATTACTATTGTTAAGAATGTTTTTTGATAAATTGGTGAGAAATAAGGTGATGAATTTTTTTTAAGAAAGTATTGCTATAAAGTTGCTGAAGGAAGTTGTAAAGTTAGAATGTTTTGTTAATATTTTTTTTAAAAATCAGGTGATGTTAAGATGTTTATCATCTTACTAACATCATGGAAATATCATGATCTAAGATTTAGGGAGATGAAGTTTTTTGGACAAAAAAAATTGGATGAAGAATATCCAAACACAAAGTTACAAACACATATTTCTAGACAAAATTTCTAAAAAAAGAGATTGTATAAAGGGAGAGATGTACAACTTTGTTACAATTTTTTATCAAATATAAACCACTAAACATAGTTTATTGGATAGATGATAGTGGAAAAGTCATACAGAAGAAGAAGACTGAACAAAAAAAAACCATCAGATGAAGGAGTATCTTAAATATTCCATTAGAAAAACATCCATTATATGGAGAATTAAGAGTTTTACTTAAAATAGTTTAAAATACCTTTTTAATACTGATTATGTTGTGCTATTTTTAAAAGTGGTTTATTATCTAACCAAATTAAAGGAAGTTTGATTACGCTCCTTTTCATCTGAAGTTAAGTAAGTTTGAAGGAAGTGAAATTGATGGAAAAATCATAAAGCTTCAAGAATTTTACTCAATATTCTAGAAGATTTAAGAAGCATCCAATGAATTTTATTTAAGTAAGAATAATTGATTTTGGAATTTTACTAAGTGGGAAAATGAAATTGGTTCCCCATATTTTCTACTTTGGGAGCACCTATAAAAGGGGATGAAAGTACAATAAAAAAAGTTGTTGAGAACACTGTTAGTACATATAAAAAGTTGAAACACTATAGAATTTTTGTTAATCTAAGTTTCCAATTGAAGTTCACTTTTGTGTTAAAGAAAAGCACCAGAAAAAGTTTCAATCAAAAGCATCAGACAAAGTTTTTAGTTTAGAGAAACTAGAAAGATAGTAATATACAAAGTTTTTGAGTAGAAGTTTGAGGCATAATGGTTTTGATAATTGGATAAATATCAGAGCATAAATCAGATACTATTTTAGTGAGGCACACCAGATGAAATTTCACTGGATATTGAAAATGTCACATCAGATGAACAATTTCAAATAGAGAAAACTAGATAGATATTTATGGATCAACCTAGTGGGATTTGATTTACAAATCTTAACATATTTTTTTGTTTCTTAGTTTTTTAAGAAAAAAATTCTAAACTATCGGGAGTTAGTATGATCATTACCATCAAGAGATAGAAGGAGTCTAACATGATTTAGATTAAATTTGCATTCAATTATTTGTAATAGTGAATTTTTATGGACCGATGAGAGTCTCCATGGAAAGGATGTGGGTTATCACACTGAGGCCGAACCTTGTAAATCATGCACGTATTGTTTCCTTTCTTATCTTTTCATGTTTATAAGATTATTATAAAAGCTGATAAGGAAAATAACTATAAAATGTTATAGGGGTTAAATTTCATAAAGGTTGAAATTTATAAAAAGACAATCACTGATTCAACCCCCTCTCAGTGGTTTAAAGATCCTAAGGAACTTCCTACATTAACATAAAAACCCAATTCTTAAGTAGATTTAAATGGAATACCTTGAATTGATTTGAATGAGAGGTATGAATGAGTTAAAATATGAGAATAACCTACTGGGATTTTAGGAGAATAAAAGTTTGAATATTATGAAAATAATATCCACTAAATATTCATAGATAACTCAATTAATATATATTTTTCAAGCTAAGAGAATGAAGATTTAGAGATACCCTGATACTTCTTAACTAGATAATAAGGTTTCATGTGTATCATAGAGAAAAATCTAATACTACTATTCCAAAAGACTTGTTCTTTATCAAAGAAGGAAGAAGAGTTTAACACATCCTAGAGTTCACCTATGCGTTGAAGGATAATAAGACTTGGGAAGGGGAAGAGTCAACATTGATGATGTTGTATATCCTTGATGTCAAGACTTTGATAGATTATTTGGACACTTGAATTGAAAATTATAATGTGCTAGAGGTGAAGAATAAGTCCAATGTTCATGAAGTTTTTTAAATCAAATACTAGTAGTTGAAGACCAATTTTAAGGTTCAAGGAAGGACAATTAAAGCTAATGGTTTCAGTATAAACAATTCCACCATCTAGTTGGGATGACTGAGTTGTGTGAGACAAAAAAAGGGACATGGATGATACCTACTCAAACATTACATGTCTCTTAATATACACTTTTAGCAACTTCAAAGTGATAATAAAATCTGCGTACTCAAAAAAAATCAAACATGATAATGAGTATATTTTTTCAGGAGGAGATAAACCTTGTAAAAACCTTTTGTGATATTGTTCATGTTTATTCCTTTATTGCATACTAAGTCAAGGTTTAAGTGTGAATTAAAAGATCCATATCTCTTAACCAGGACATACGTTCAAGTATAAGAGGGGATTATTTGAAGAGAAATAAAAACTTGGTAAAATTAAGTGGACACTGATTACCCCCCTCTCAGTGTCCCAACACGATTCACTGGGCTTTATACACCTTAACTTTAATTTCACCTTCAACATAGACATGTATTTTGATCATTGACATATAATCAAAAAATACTTTTCTCTAACAATATTCTTTAAGTTTTCCCCCTTTAATCACATTCTCTAACATGATTATTAATTTATTATAATTTTTTATCTAATATAGTTCATTTTAGATTCTTTATCAATCACACACTGAATATGATATTGCATGATGAAATGCCTCATCTAAGTTCACCAAGTTTGATCTGAAGTAGTACGTGGCCTCATGCATGCCTCCCTATATGAAATAGGTTGTTGACTAGCGAAAATGGCCTAAACCCTACATTGGGGAGACTATGACCTTGATATCAAGTAATCATTAATAATATAAACAAAAATTGGTAATAGTAAGTAAATGTCGGTATATAATCACAATGATATGCTAACCATATAAATAAAATCACATGTAATATCAAAATGAACTCACATCGGTCATACATCCAGTCAAAAGAGTGATCCTCATAGAAAGTGGATCAATACACATGATATAAAAAAAGGAAAAAAATATAGTGTCCATTCTGTAAAAATGATCCTAGAGAATGTTATGGTATCAATTTTTTTCCATACCCATCTCTACCTTCTCAAGCTCCCGATATAGGGTCCTTCCCCTTACCTGGATCCACACAAAAAAGTCTTCACACACACTGGGGTTCCTATATAGCATGTGAGTAATAAAATCCAGTAGGAAACCACCAACACATCCTTAACATAAGTGAAATGATATATATGTGAGTGCATATACTAATAAAAAATAAATAACAACAAGCATGCACCCATGTCAGGTCATTGTGCACTAGACAAATTACCAAAAATCTTGACCATACATGAAATATATGATGCCAAGGGAAGGAAATCATCCCTCACCAAGAATCCATCACTATCTCAAGGAAGAAATATGAGGAGTGAATCACAATATCCAACCTTCTATACAAGCCTAACCATCCCATCATGTTGGGTGAGGTACTATGGCTATGTATTGTATCCCCTAAACACATAGGATGTAGTCTGAGGAGGGAATCACAATAGTTAACCTCCCGCTCAAGATGAACTACAGTCTCATCAAGGTTGGTTCCATGTAAGAGTCACACAAAAGCCGAGAATAATAGGAAATGGTCTGAGGAGGGAATCATAATATCCAACCTCTTGTGCGATCCAAACCAACACCCTCCTTGAAGGAAAGGTCTATGGGATGAATTTAATCATAAAAAAATACAAAATAGGAAAAATAATCATAAAAACCAACACCTAATCCAACATGAGCATACCAATCATGTTGACACACCATCTCAATCATAATTCACAAGGTGTTATTATATTGGACACCCCTATATCTAAACCCATAATAAAAATTCAAACTAGGAATTTCCTAACCTCAACCCCTTATTAGTTGAATAAGTTCATAACTTATACTCAAAAATTAATATACAAGCCCTTTTGGTGCAACAAACAAGTTAGGGAAACTCACTTTGTGCCTAGATAAATAAGGTGGAAAACCTTATACCGACAAGCTATAATATTCATGGTTAGGGTCACACTCACCCTAACACAACCAAATACACCCCATGGGGTTAATTTTATCTATTCAAACCCACCCAATCACTTTGATACCTTTGGTAGAAGAATAATAAGAAAAAACCCACACCAACTTGCACGACAGTCCATGAAATCACATATAATTTCTATAACATGGTAAGGATTTCCTACCTCAAGACTTGGAGAGACCACATGTTAAGACATGCCACCAATTACAAGCCCAAAAAACCAAAATACCTAATCCATACATAAACCCTTGAAATTAGGTATTTAACATGAGGAAAGAAGAAATAGTGAGATAAATCAACATATATGGCTTCTATTAGGTTAAACTTACTAAATGGGAGTGATCACAGCTAACGAGGCTTCAATTGATGGAGAGATAAGAAGGGGGGAGAAATTAGAGGTCAAAGAGACCTAAAAACAAAGTTTTGGTTAAGTGAAGGTTAGAGAAGAAGGTAAGAGGGGTTTAAAATGGGTTTCAAGATGAAATTATGATTTTTCCCTAAAAAAAAGTTTGTGGGATATCAGGTACCCAATCGGCCTATACTAGGTACCCGATGCTCCATCAACCGCCTAACACACCCCCACTAGCCAGTCAGTGGGGATACTATCCATAATTTTTTTCCTATCACTGTTTTACAATGGATCAAGAGGGGGTGAATTGAGTTCTTGAATTTCACACCAATCTAAAACTTCCCACTTCTTAAATCATTTAAACTTACCTTTTCTTAATAAAATATACAATGAAAATAAATGAAAGTAAAGACCTGGAAACTAGATGTTTTTATAATGGTTTGGGGATACAAAAAACTGCCCATAGTCCACTTCACAAACACCCAATGCAGATTTGGTGATTTGTATTTATATCCCTTTTCTAGGGATCTCACACCCGATTACAAGTATCTAACACTTGATGTATAGGTTACACAAGTTTTTACTAGGCTCTCCCTTGCAAGATTTATCCTCAATCTCGCTATCACAATTAGAACAAGAAGTGTAATCTTACAACATAAATAAAAATATGTAGAAAATGAATACAGTTAGTAGCTTAAAATTTCCACAACAACTAACAAATGATTTAACTTCTCCAAATAACATGTATGTCTCCAAAGTGTAGCTCTAAATAGAATTATTTAGCTATAGTAGATTTATTAAAAAAATCATAGTAGTAGAAAACTTATTTTGTCCTTACTTTTTAATTGAAATTTATAATAAAACTCTTATAGTAGAATTGAAGAAATCATAACACACAATTTTTCATGTAATCAATCACTTGCATTTCATGTCATTATATTGAGATAATATATATATATAATATCAAAAAATTAATTTAGTCAAATAAATCAATAATATTTTCCATGAAAATAGGTATCCTTATAAACATTGAGAGTGGATTCAATCTTCCTTAAAAGTGGTATCTAAATCATCTTAATCATAATTTCTTAAAAGATATTTGATTTTGATAAGATTCAAGGAAAATAAATCATGTCCTATAAATCATCAATGATAAAAACTCTTAAAAAATATTTAGATTTCAAATATACTAAGTTAATATATACTCAATACATAAAGGTAAAACTTTGTAACTTGAATCATATATAATCTTCTCTGAATATTTAAAAGTTAATTCTGACTTAATTGTATTATGTAAGGGTTATATCCTTAGATAAAATAAATATGTAAGAGATATATCCTTAGAAAAATTAATGTGTAAGGGTTATATCTTAATATAGATTCATATATAAAAGTAAAACTTGAATACATAAGAGCTCATACTTACCAAATTTTCAACATGTAAGAGTTAACTTCACTTCTAACTACACATGTAAAGTTTTATACTATTCCAAATTCACAATATGTAAGAGTTATCTCTAAATATTTAATTATTATTTCCTTAAAAAAAATTAATACATAAAGTTTCTTTCAAAATTCCATGGAATACATAAAATTCTATACTTGAGAAATTTTCTCCAATTAAAATAGAATAAAATTGAAACATAAAATAAGAATTGATAAAATTATATAAAATTATTTAACACACTTAAAAGAACTCATCAGTAAAAAAATAAAGGGATTTTTTATCATTAAAACATAGAGTGTATGATAGCATGTTGGTACATTACAACTATCTAAAATCTCCCCCTTTTGGATGGTTATAAAAACCATAAAATTAAAACATAAAATTTTATAGATTAATGAACTATGAATGAGAATATAACTATTATAATTAAAGAATTAGTAGAATAAAATTTTACACTCTCAATATTCTCCCCTATTTTGTGAGATCAAACAAAGTTGTGTAAGAGGGTATAACACATTCATATTGAAAATTAAAATGAAAAAAACTGTTTGGATATAAAATTGATTAGATTAGGAATTTGATAGTGACATATATTTATCAAGGTCAACTTAAATTAATAGGTAAATGAAATTTATAAATAAACAAATAAAAAAATATAAAATATGAAAATATTAATCATTTGGATTTGGATTCTTGTGTCTTTAAAGGTTCGGTGTCTTTGAAAAATGTCAAAGGTTCAAATGATGATGAGCCAGATTGGTACCTTTATGCTCCAAGACCCTTATTATCCAAAGTGGACTTAATTTTAATAGACATGATTTCATCATTCAATTTTAAAGAACATTCCTTCTCATACTTGTTAGTAGTATAATACTTCATCTAAGAGGCAATAAAGGTATATCTAGATGTAGTTATTGCTTGTTTTTGTAAAAATACAATATCATTCATGGCTTGTGCATGGTAGGATTTTGGCGGTCTAAAAATATTGATTAATCACTCTCTCAAAGTAAGAAATACTTTTGTAGGAATAGGTCCTCAATCTTTATTACTGATTTAAAAATATCTTTTACACTCATATATAACCTTGAAATAATTTTATATTTTTAACAATTGAACAACACTGAGTATTTTTTCCTTAATAAATACCCATAATCTTCTTACATCTCTACCATGTCCTCTTTACTTACACAATCTACATAGAATGTATCAATCTTATACTCAAAGGTACTTATAATGTGTTCCATTCTTTCATCCATTTTTTAGTGAAATTAAATAAATTATAAAACATATCTATAACACTATTAGTGTTTTCATGATATTTATCAGATCATCCATATGCTTACATGACTCTTTAAGATTATAAATAAACTTCTCAAACATCTCTAAATTATTTTTAGTGATAATGGGTGCAACAAAAGCAATAATATCAGTCTCTTTACCTCTGTATACAATTATCCATTTTTCTGGTGTGATATTTTTTAATTTCACCATCCTTATGTGAAAATTCCTCAGAATATGATTTAGATTATAAATAAATATGATCATCAAGATTCTCCAAAAATTTCTTCTACACATCTCTCAGTAACTGAAAATTTTCATTTTATGAAGATTCCTATTCCTTTAACAAATTCCTCATAGCCTGATATTCTACTTGATTTTGTATTAAAGTCACTTTTGGGGTTGAGAAACTATCTTCAACCATTGTAAAAAACCCATTTAATAATGTCTTAACTTCCTTTATATCCTTATGATTCTCTTCTATTTCTTGTTTGACCTCAGAGATCAATTATTTCTTACATTATTTAAATGTATTGAAAGTCACAAAGTCACAATATAAAACAAAAATACTATCATTCATCATATATAAATATGATGAAAAATTCTTCAACTAATATTTTATATATTTTCCCTTCCAAAACAGAAGATGGAACACCTAATTGAATAGGTTGTGTCTCCTTTAACATATCAGTTTGAGATTTTAACATTTACTTAAGCTCATTTTTTAAATATTCATCTAATCCTATCTAAAAAGGTTGATTATTTTTCATTATTTCAATTTGAGCATTTAATATCTCATTTTACTCATTAAAATAATATTTAAAAACTATATGTGATCTAAGTTCCTCAAAATTTTACTTAAAAATAGAATTTGATTTCCAATCTTGCAATTGATCATTTGCTTATTTTAGACTAGCCTTAAAATAATCTATATCTTCCTTTAATTGATCAAACTCAGAAAATACCCCAATAGTGAAACTATGTATATGCTCATAAAAAATCATACCATACTTATTTTTCTCAGTAGTGTGTAAAGAAATTTCTTCATTTTCCTCATCACCAACATGTGATAGTATATCCTAATCCAATGATATTCTAGTATTTCCATCATCTCTATCTTTAACTAGATCTTTGGAATCTTCACTAGGTTTAGATCTAGTCTCTTGATGAGACTCTTCAAACATCACATATTCATTCACTAACCCTCATACAATAACAACCCTAGCTTTTTGAAACTCAGTCTCATTTTTAGTTATATCATTAATTTGTTCCTTAGAGACATTATATTATACACTATCAGGGTCATGTAAAGGACTAACAAGACTGTCTATTATAGCTTTGGGTAATTCAACTAATTCTCTAATTACTTCCCTCATAAGAACCCCCTAAATAGGAGCAATAATTTATTCTTCTTCATTCTCTTCACTTTCGTCCTCCTCTTTCTTTTAAAGAGCCACAAGATAGTTCAAGGAAAAATTACATGCACAACTGATGTTCCTCACAACTTCGATAGACAAATTATTACTGTGGTGACACTTAATAGCTTCTAGATCATTGAGCTCTACTTCATTCTTCTCAAACAAAATACCCAATAATCTAATGAAAGGATAATAGTAAAGTTTTTTCCTCCCTTGGAAGCAATGATGCATATAGCTTAAAATATATCTTGATAAATTAATATTCTTCTCATTTAGTAATATGTACAAAAAGTACATTTCCTAAAATATTACTTTATTGAACTCAATAAGTCTTTTGGAAATATCAATTAAAATAAACTTTTAAAGAACCTTTTGCTCAGGTTACAAATCCATTACCAATATCTTCTTGGAAACATAAGTTCAAAATATATAAAACATGATATCAATAGGTTTCACCTCACCATTATCTATTAAGTATTTTTTGAATAATAAATTCCATTCATGGGGACATTTAAATGGTTCAAACATCTCTTTATATGTGAAATAAAACTCTTTACCATTTAACTTAAAAAATGAATAATTAGTATCCCCAAAAGTAAAACATGCATGAGTGTAGAACTCCCTGAATTATTTTTTGAAAAAAAACCTTAGTCTTCCTTTCATAAAAAAATTACCCCAAACCATGAAATCCCAAAACCCTTTATAGAGCCAAATTTTTTCGATTCAACCACATGAAATCAATAGTTTTCCCAACTAATGTTCTTATTTTAAAACCATTAGACCTAGCCTTGTTTGAAATATTATAGGATTAAACATCATATCTCTTTATCTTCCCCACGATCACTAGAAGGTTTAAGGTTCATAGGATCAGGGTTTGATAATGAGACAACAAATCCAAAGGTTTTAATTGATTTATGGTTTGGATCCAAAAAATAATTAATTGAATCAATATAACATTTTAAAAGAAATAACAAACATCACTTGATTTAATGTTTTCATGTAAAATTTTAAAAACAAAGGAAAATTTATGAGTAAATAAACAAATCTACTATTACATATCAAATGATTATTTTTTACATATTGACTTACATAAGAGTACAAGATCCATACTTAAGGGTAAATAAATATGACCAAATAATATGTAAAGGTCAACACTTAAGAAGAAATATAATAGAAAATAATAAATGTCAAAATAAATAAATAAATAAAAATATAATAGACTCATTTAAACTCAAATAAACCCAACTCACTTTTAATAAAATCAAATTTATCAACAATAAGGGTATTAGTGGATATATCTTCCAATTGGTGTTTAATATCAATAAACTCAGGAGATATATCATCTTTTTTAGTATAACCCCTTAAGAAATGATGCATGATATTAATATGATTGGTCCTTGAATGTATTATCAATTTTTAGAAAATTTTATAACACTATTGTTATCACATTTGATAGACTTTAAAATTTAAACCAAAATTATTTAAAGTGTCTTTTATCAAAAACATTTGTGCACAAAAACTAACAACAGATAATGAAATATAGTGTTTTTTCTTACTAGAAAAAGAAAATAAGGTTCTTTTCAAGAAGTGGAAGGTTCCTGAGGTACTCTTTGTAATACCCCAATATTTTAAAATAATATTATGTTTGATAACATACACGACACGCAACACCAAGCTTAAATGAACCATGAAATATTATTATCTAAACGTGACTGTTATAACCTAACTATTAAATTGGAAAGTATAAATATGAATAACTATATTATAAAATACACATAAAATCCCTACCCAATAAAAATGTATTGATAAATTCTTAGGAAATAAGTACTCAATTTTATTAAAGTTATTTTATTCTTTAAAAATACATTTTCTTCAAAAATGGTTTTTATTGCCTTTTATGAGAAAATATTATAATTAATTTTTAGAAATTTTAGAAATTTTATTTTATAAAAATTATATAAATTCTTAAATGATAAAATAACATTTATCTTAGGGTGAAATTTTGGTATTTTTCTTAACAGATTGATTTTTCAATGAATAGTGAAAAATACCGATTTTTGTAAAACTGTAATTTCTTTTCATTAAATAAAGTAATTTAAAAGTATTATTTGATATTAAAGTAAAATAAGTCTCCTTTAATTATAAATAATCTAATTAATTATATAGTATTCATCATTATACTTGATTTTTGTATAAGTTCATTTTTAGGCTTAAAAACACATTTATCTAAAAATTATTTTTCGTTGCATTTTTAATTTTTATCTTAAATTAATTTCTATCACTTATAAAAATTAAATATTGAAAAATATATTCCATATTTATAATAATGATGTCCAAATTTTTTTAATAGATCCCTTTTATTTTTTTTCATTATGAATAATAACCATATCAAATTTTTATTACCATGGTAAAGGTAAATCATGTAATTATGGTTAAAAATAACATGATAAGGTCTCAAAATCAACTAAAAAATTGCCTATATTTCATTGTATGAGTATATTTCTTATATAATCATACAAAATTCTAAAATAGGGCAATTTATTTCCACTTTTCCTTGATTATAACATTTATATTATTTTACGTAAATATAAAGTAAAAAATGTCACTTTCTTACTTTTAATATCTATAATATTTTGTGATAAAGATCAAAACAACTTATGTTTAGTTCTAAAATTTTATTTGAAATATAAATTATTATTTACCATGGTAATTTATTTTTAATTTTTATCAATGAAATAATTTCCTTAAATGCTTACGCAATGTTGATGCAGTACTTGTGCTAGTAGTAGAAAAATCAAGTAAATTATTTTAGAAACTCTAAAAGTAATTTTTTAGATGAATTATAGTGTATCATTAATTTTATATATTAATATAATATATTAGTTATGGTTAAAATGTTTATATTCAAATTACATTGTTATCTTGATGACTTTAAAGTCAAACTAAATGAATCGTGTTAAAAATGACATTAATAATATTTTATATTAAATAATATTTTATTAAATTATTTAAAGAACATAAAAATATTAAAATAGGATAATTTGGATTTTAAATGATATAAAATGTCATCCCTTCACCATTTATAAGTAAATTTTCACCTTATAAGTAAAATTATTATCCTTTAATATTGAAAATCCATTACCGCAATTAAGGTTAAAATTGATTTACTAAGGGGTTAAACCAAAATATAAGGTTTAAAATGATATCTAAACCTATAAAAATTTTATTTTATGGTCATATTATTACTATATCCTCATTATATTAAAATTAATTTCATTTTTTAACTATTTCACACGAGTTAAGCTCATATTATATTATAATATTTCATGTATTTCTAAAAATGGAATTAATGATATTTTATAATAAATAATATTTTATTAAATGATTTAAAATTCATAAAAATCCCATATTTATCAAATTTAATGAGATGTGGTTGAAAATATAAACCATGTTTTATTTTTGAGTCACTTTTCCTTTTATGGTAACTTTCTTAACCTCTAAAGAGTAAAAAAAATTATTATTGCGGTAATTGTCAAAAGGGTTAATGAGATGTTAAAACAAAGTGATAAGGGTAAAAACATATTCTAAACTTTTAAAAAATTTATTTTATGAGATTATTTAGATACATACTCATCCTATATTATAATTATATCAATTTTTATGTACTTGAAAATGAAAATTAATTTATATTAATTTAACACTTTATGAAATTCCAAGAATTCCCCTCTCATCACTTACAAAAGGGCACCTCCTCTTCTCTCTTATTCACACTTTTTTAGAACTCTGTATTGTAAAATAACTACCCAAATCCCTTTCTAACATTACTCACCATGTTATAGAGGTCTTATTTTGGGCATAATTCTAACCTTAGAGGGCTTAAGGCGTAACACGAATGAGGTTTTATGAAGAAAATGTGTAGCTTTTAGCTATATGATTTAGTTTTATTTCTTCTGATAACTCCTTCAAATATTCTTCAAACATAGTGAAATAATATCATTATTATATTAAATATGATAAAATATTTATATGTTAATGGCATAATTATGCAGTCTTATTTGTTGCATTTTTTCCACATTAATTACGATAAATTAATAAGTTTTTATGGTGAAATATGCTCATTATGGAGTATTTTTATTTATTTGGCATATTTTTGTAAAATTTGTAATTTTAAAAAATAATCATTGAAAATGTTAATTTTTTTTAATTATAACATTTTTTATTTTATTATTTAAATAATTAATCTTTTATTTTTTGAACAATTATGTGTGTGTTTATGTTTTTAGTTTAGTTTATTTATTTTTTGAACTTTTTAATATTTTATTTCAATGTTTTATTTAAAATTTCATTTTAAATGCCTTTATTTATTTTATGTTCTTAGTAATTTTAATCTTCTAACTTTTTATCTCACTACCAAATTTTTAATTAGTGTTTCTTTTTTATTTATTCATTTATTTAATTTTCAATTTATCCATTTAAATGTTCTTGGAATTTGAATTTTAATTAAGAATATTTATTTTGTATTATTTGTTTCTTTTTTTTAATTTTTGTTTTAATGCATCAATTTTTCTTAGAATATATCGTATTTATTTATTTGATTATTACATTATTTAACGGTGTTCTTTTTAACGCAACGTAACATAAATATTAGGAGGTGTTGAATTTTTTTTCCAAACATTCATGTAAAATAATGTTGCCTCACGCATAAGATAATTTGGAGAAGGGGGTATGTGTAAGATTATTTTCACATGTTAACTATGAAATCCTATAGAGAAAAATTGAATCATTTTTTGGGTCAGATTTTTGAGGACATTCAAAATCCCTGTAAGATAATTTGGAGCACATCTGTAAGATAAAACATATTTAAGTAAGAGAATTGAGATTCACATGTAACACAAATACCATGTAACATAAATAATACATAATATAATTTATCTGACACAGTTATTTTCAAATCCAAAATCTTTTCAAACCACACAGAGGTCGAACCCTCGAAAATGCCATGGTTGAAGACGAGCATGTGGTTGTGCATTCATAAGCTTATCTAGAACATGTTCATTGACCAAGACCTAAAATTAAAATAGGGACAAAGTTGTTTTCAGATTTGTTGAAGATTCAAGATAAACAATGAACCCTAGCGTGTTGATGATAATGCACCTTAAAATTTTTAGAAGACAAATTTGAGTTTGGTGATTTCAATTGGAATCAAAGATTGTTGAAGAAGTAAGATCAACGAATAGAAGATGAACTAATGAATTATTTGAAATAGGATCTGAAATTGACATTTCATCAATGATTGAAACTTTTAAGAATCAAGCTTTTAAGAGAAGGAGTTGGTGACCAAGAAATTTGGATATGATTGGATTCAGAGATCTCTGACATTGAAGATGACCGAACCCATTACATGACATCCATGCTTCACAAGTGGAAACAAAATGAGGTTTAAATATTGATTGAAGTTAACCATTAGACTTGGTTTAAAAACAAGAACTTACCCAAGATTGAAGAAGTTGAACTATATTTGAACGTGAGCCTTGAAGAGGAAACCGAAATCCGAGTTCAAGCCATTTTTGAAGAACTTTCAAACTTTTAAGATGATTAACAAAGCTTTAGTGGGTTTTTTAGAAAAACCTAAGTTGATCTATGACTATTTATAAATTTCAAAGATCGACCAAGGTCTCTGTAATGGAGACAAGTTGATTTCATTGGATATGGGTTTGATTTTACTAAAGTTAATTTCTGAAGTTGATGACTAAGTAAGTAGTTCGATTTCACCCAAGATTCACCTTCTACCAACCTGAGATTTTTTTATGTAAGTTTCATATTAAATTCTTAAAAAAAATAGATGTTTCATGTGAACATAAAAATAAAGATTTGTATTTTTTAATAAATTATGGTTTGTGTTGTTTATGATTTTTTGGGTGACACACTTTGATTTTTAAAACCAAATATTGAACATGTGATCTGGGTGTTCAACAATTTTCTCTAGCGAAGTTCATGTAAGCTGAAGAAGAATCACCTAAGATAATTGTTGGTAATTGACCAAGGGTCGCTAATGATATCTTACCACTCGATGAAGGATGAAGTAGGGTAAGTACTAGGATCGAGATATGGTATATTTGATTCAAGCACTGAATATTGGAAAATTCTAAATAATATTTGTGACAACTATTGTTGAAGTCGCCCAGGCATGGATGTTTGCTCAAAATTTGGATAATTTAATGTGATGAGGACATGAAGTCCTTACTGGATATTTTTGGATTGTTTAATTTTGTTTTTTTGTAGGTTTTTGAATGATATAGGGGGCATTCACACTCCCAACACAATGGTTGTGAGCACCAAGGTTGATGTACACAATGTAGTCGACTATTTTTTCTAAGTGGGAGCCAAAGTCAGTCGCGGTTGGTTCTATACCAAACACGATGAACCATAATGGTTGATAAGATAATCCAAGCTACTAGTTTTTATCACATCCATTGTATTAGTTTCTGAGCCCAGGTAAAAATGAACCTTACCAAACTGTTTAAGTTTGATCAATTGGGAGTTATGGCTATAATGAGTTGTGGTAATGAGGATGTGAACTGCCATGTTAGAATTAATATTTAGTGATTTGGACTTCTATATTTCTATTGTACAATGGAGTTAAATGGGAAAATGATGACATCATGTGAGAAAAGTCGCATGTCAGGTGAAATTATTAATTATTTGTGTAGGTGGTATTTTTGGTTGGAGATATTTGATAAGGTTATAGGGTAGTGGAAAAAGGTAGAAGAGAAAAAATTATGGCAGCGATGAATGACACATCAACTTAGAAAATTTAAGTTGGTGGTTTCAGTGGATATTTAAAAAAGCATTTTCTATGAAAAGAAGAAAGAAGATTCATTCTGGAAGGAGACAAACAACAGTAAGGGACATTCTACAACAACCGAAGTAGAGTGATGGGGAGCATAACCAGGAGATCTTTCAACAAACATAAATAATATCTATTTCCAATCAAGGAGATGAAGATCAAAATACTTTTGTGTTCTATGTATATTTTTGGTTAAGTTTTTAGTGGCTAAACCTAGTGGTTTTGACTAGTGATTCTATTATGAGTTTTAATCTATTATTTCAAACTATAATTTTTCTTCAGAATTGAAATTGTTAAATAGTTGATGAATGTTTGATGATTGTTTCTTCTATCATTTAATTTTCATATATATTCCATTCTTTGACTGGAATATAGATGATCGATGCATACTATTTATCGATTGTAGACTCTTAAGTTAGTCTGTTTAGGATTTTGATGGTTGACTATCATTGTTGAAGCTTCCCAATTCTCAGTCAAGAATTGTGAGTACAATAAGAGTTAGATTCTATCATGGGGTTTGACGATCATTGAATGATTTGATTGAATCTTAACAAATAGAGGTTCATAACTAAGATATTAGTTTTTGGCCTTAAATTATCAAACTTAATGTGATACATGGTTTGAGATCTTGAACTGTGTAATGAGAGAATTTATGGAGTGAAATATTTTAAAGCAATAAAGAATAGTCAAACCAGGAGAATCACTAGTGAAGATTGTTGTTACAATTCTGACTTCCCTTCACTTTTCATTTACTACTTCTTATTTGTTCATTTATTTTTTCATTGTATATTAGTTTATGAAATTAGAGTATCTTCATTCCTGTCATAGAAACCACCTAGAAATATTTTATTAAAAATAATAGTAATAAAATACATGACAAAGAAACTACTTAAACACAGTCTTGTTGGGAAACAACCCCAGGTGATGCTATACTGCAGTATTTATAAGATTAAATTTTTTAATCCATGAGGTAAAAAAACACACAAAATATAACTCTTCACATAACCTATATCTATCTATTCTTCCATCAAATGGGATACTAAACTATCATTCATGTGTACGGCAGACTACCACCCTGTAAACTGATATAATTCATTTTCCATCACTGCCTCTCACAGATGGTTATAATGATGTATTTAATATATATATATTATATTCATGACATAATTATCATCATGGAAAGATAATATATCATCTATTTTCTCACATTTCCATCCATTCAAAAATGATAGCATCGTTCCTGTGTATGTGTGGATTACCACCTCCGCGAAGCGATGTGGTTTTTTTTCATGACCATATCACATGAATGATATATATAAGTGTAGTGAAAGAAATAATATGATATTTATTATATTATTATCATTTTATAATGATAAAATAATACTTTCATTCTTTCTTTTTTTATCTTTAAAAAATGAAAAATTTACCCATGCGTACGTACGACCTACCATCTCCATGATTGTAAAGTAATTCATTTTTCATAACCACCATTCATGGTTAGTTTTAAAAGTATAATTAATTTATAAAAATTATAATTATGTCATGATTATTTTTCTAGGGATGATGTAATAATGAAATCTTTGACCATAGTCAAACTACTGAATTCATTTTGGGCATATGAGCTGAATATCATCAAAACATTTGACATGAGATTAATTAATTAAGTAATTATATATAACATAGTAATAAATAAAATAAAAGGAATAATAAACTTAAAAAAGGTTATTAAATAAGTTAATAATTAACATAATTTTATTATTCAGGATGATAAGGAATATATGTGATGAGTTTGACTTGAGGTAAGGGACACTTTACTTTAAAAACTTTATTTTAAACATTTTAAAGATTTATTTTCTAAATATTTTTCTTCCATGATCATATTCTTAAAATTATTTTATGGATATATTTATATGGACATAATTTAATTATAAATTACATTTTATGTCTCTTTTAACTTTCTTTCAAAGGTTTTAAAAAGGAATATTTTTACATATTTTATACAGAATGACTTCACTTTCTTTACAAAAAGGAAAAAGGAATGTTTTATTTTAACATATATGGAAATGATGGATTTTACCACCACCAAAATTTTTATTTTATATATGGATTCTTTTAGAATCTTCCATGTTTTTATTAAAGAAAAACTCTCCTTCCCTTTTTTCTGGGTATTTTAATTTTGAAAATGGGGTTTAAAAAAAAGATATATCAATAACTAAAAATATTTTACTTATGGGTTCAAAAGGATATTTTATGAGTTTTATAATGGAAATGAAAGATTTCACGTGTTTTATAATTAGGTGAGCCTGATATATCTCTCCAATACATTAGGTAATGATTATGTTCT
The DNA here is from genome assembly GCA_963277665.1 of Viscum album. Taxonomy (NCBI): domain Eukaryota; kingdom Viridiplantae; phylum Streptophyta; class Magnoliopsida; order Santalales; family Viscaceae; genus Viscum; species Viscum album. The sequence continues at coordinate 1,438,431,593 of OY728164.1, forward strand.
TTGGAAAATTATGTTGGAAGTTGACCATATTGATAATTTTATTGGTAAGGGTTTTTGTAAGGGTTCTACGAAGATGATATCCTAAGGAACCTGCATGATTTTTCTATGCTTACTAATGAGTTTTCATTGAAATCATTTGATTTCAAAAGGAAATCTAATGATATTTTATTTTAAAGGAAATATTATTCCCTTTTAGGGTAAAAATTTATGTTATTAAGAAAATGTTTTTCATGGGTTCTCATGTTTTATAAGAAACCCTCATGATTATTAACATTACTTTATGTTTTCTTATAAAGTGTTATGAAAAAATTTGGGAAGTAAATATGATTTCATGTGTATGTAAAAAATTATTTGAGCTCAAAATTTATTATGTTAAGGGAAAACTCTCTTTTATGATCTCATGGTTTTAAAATGGATTAAATAATTTCTTTCTTATTTTTTATGTCCCATACTAATCTTTTTATGCTCATCTTGTGTTTTTAATTTTTTTTCACAAGTATTAAGGATGATAAAAATAATTAATAAAGTTACAGTTTCAGATATATAAGTTACCTTAAACAAACCTAGCATGTCTTTATAAAGAACTTATTTTTTTGGAAAAAATGAATACTGTGTAGAGTTTTCCACTTTGAAAGAGTTTGTAAAAATTATATAAATCTATAAACCTAAAAGGTCATTGGGTATGTAAGTGATCTAATATTTCCTTTTGATGTTGTAAGTTTTGGATGGTTAAAATTGGGCGATGATTATTAGTATAAAAGTTAAAAATGTAAATATTATGTTTGTAAGAACCCAGATCTTCATTTCATGTATAGATCTTGATTTTGGGTGTTTTTGAGGAAAAAAGGGAAGATTTTGGAAATTTTCTAAGTACACGTCATGTACCCGGTTGCCATGTGTAGCCGTGTACTGCCATGTAATGGCTGAGTACATGGCCGTGTGGACCGCCTAAAGCAGGGGCTAATTGAGGCATGTACACGACATGTACATTAAATGAACATGCAATGTAATTTTATTTTTATTTGATTAATCAGACTGGGGCTGCATCTCATCTCCACAACGTGTTTCTTTTTCCTGTGTCTCGTACATGAGAGCGACGTATGACTGAGAATCTTTGAGTGCCTCTTGTTCCTCCGTCTGAGCTCTGATTGAGGCGCCTCCAGGTGCATTGGATTCCCATAAGTGATTTATCTCTTTCCCTAGAGCCTCTATTCCTGATTTCTCCTCTCTATTGAGTTATTCAAGGTTGAAATTTTTTGAACTTTTTATAGATCTATGACGTTCTAGGTCAATTCAAGGGCTGATGTTCAAGAGTGTTCACCGTACAATGTCGAGGTAGGTGGTTTGTTGCCTTTCTGAGTTTGTCTTTGATTTATATATTCCGAAGTGAAAATTACCCATGATTCAGGTATTTCGTGTTAAGGAGTTGAAACCTGATATCACCTGCCTTAGTTTGATTGATATATTAAGGGTTTTCATTGATATATTATACTAAATTTCATGTTTAGGGGACACCCCATGGGTGCGGTTCCTTGTTTGAATGTTTATGACCATTTGGTTTAGGTTGACTATGAGACAGACCTTGTTTCCTTGCCTTTATTGTTAGGTTGGAATTGATTGCTTAATTTATTCTTGTTAAATTCCAATGTTATGCATTGTAGGTGCTTATCCTTGTACTAGTTGAGATTACTTTGGGCTTCTGGATATCATTTGTGCATGATTGTATTACATAGGGCCGTCAGAACCTAGTGTAGTTAGACCATAGGGGGAATTGATATTGAGGGATTCCCCAGAGTGTCTGTTAGATTTACATTGTGAGACCATAGGGGGAATTGATGGTGAGTTCCTCCTCAGAGTGTCTATAGTATACCATTACAAAACCATAGGAGGAATTGACATTGAGTGCTTCCTCAGAGAGTTTGTAGTTTATCGTTAAAAGAACACAAGGGGAATTGACGATGAGTGCTTCCTCAGAGAGTATTTGTTTTTGTTTGAACACTTGATCATAGGGTTTAGACTGTGTGAGCCACCCAGAGGGTCAATGTGATATTTTGAATGTTGTGATGAGTCTGACAAGCCAAAGCACAAGCTTGGACTCTGTCACACTTGATTGTTAGATGGTCTTTTGAGATGTCTGTTTGATATTATTTTACAAGGGGATACCAAGCTTAGGATAGATACCAAGGTTACATTATTCAATGGTTTGAATAATTAATAAATGTAAATTAATGTAATTGGAAACTGTAGGATTGTTTACTTTGAGTACTTCACTATTTATTACTTCATTCCTGCATATTACCTGCTATATATATATATATATATATTCATTGATAGTTAGGCATAGATCTTTTGGTGGTTTCCTATTGGAATTTGTCTCACACCTTGTTTGGGTCATGCTTTTGGGCCCAAACAGATTATATGATTGAAGGTATAGATAAGGGAGAGTGCCCTTATTCATTAGGTACATGAGTGTTGTTGGAGCTGGAGAGAATGGAACCAAGATGAGTCTTGAGATGTTGTTGGAGTTTACTTAATTTTATACAATTTGGTTTCAGTATTTTATTTTCAACACTATGAATTGTTTGGATACTTTCCTAGATACATGTGACATGCATCATTTATTTATATATATGCTGCAGTTGTTTATACTATTAGTATTCCGCTATTTACTTATTGTATGGTATTCATGCTTCTGTTACTTTTTACTATTTGTTTCCACTGTGTTACTTTTCCAATGAGGTCATAGTTTCCCCACCATCACACCTAAGACCCTCGCTTCTAGTCGGCAGCCTCTGGCGTTCGGGGAAATGTGCTTGAGGCCATGTGACCCATCGGGTATGGGGCACCTTTGTTGGTTATGAAAATCCCACATCGACGGAGGATGAGAACTAATCACCCATTTATAAGGTGTTGTGGATACATCTCCCATCATGAGGCCTTTTCCTAGGGGATTCCTGAGGTTTAGAGTCCAGGGAAAGCAAAACCATGCGGGCTAGGCCCAAAGAGGACAATATCATGATCACGGGCTGGACTAGGCCGTCACAATTTCTATCAAAGGGGTTTCTTTTCTGCTTTGTCTTACTTTTTGGAACCTATATATAGGTATAGGAAGGAATAAGTAGTTGGTAATAAGCTGTTCCCAGGAGTAACTACCCCGTGTACAGGGAAAAGCCAAGTTTCCTCGAATATTGCAATTTTTCTGGTTTTTCAATTATTACATTTGATTTGATTTCACCATTGAATGATTCACTTGTTTTGTGATGTTATCATGGATATTATTGAGGTTCTATTTATGTTTAATCCCAATGATATGAGGGTATTCCATCTCATTCATCATATACTCACTTTCCAAAGATCACATGCCATACATTCTTGTCATGCCATTTAGGGTGAATTCCTGATTGCATGCTGTTGTGATAGATGCTGTGATAGATATGCATGTTGTTGTGATAGATGTCATGAAATAATAGTGACTATTTTGATAGGGTATTGGAATGTGTAAATCTTCATTGGGATGGACACCAAACTTTGGTCCCCGAGGTTTTATGGGCCCTCTTGGATCAAAATTTGGTGGATCATGTTTAAACTATTAATTGATTTCTTTTAGGTTATGATGTGAATAAGGATGAAAAACTTTGATTCGTGGGAGTATGGGCTCTCACGGGTTGGAATTTTTCATTCCTTGGATGAAATTTTAAGTTTTTAAGGGTTCTAGAGAAGTTTCAAAGGCCTGCTGTCCGAAAACCCATACAACACTGTGTGTGATGTTATGAACACATGCCATGTGTTATTCTATTCTGGAAGAAACAAATTTTCTTAAGTACACGCCCTGTAGTCTTTAAATTTGTGACTGACTATTTGAGCAGAGACACAGGGTTAGGAAAACTTGGGTAGAACACACCGTGTACTGGGAGTACACGTCGTGCCGAAGAGGCCATGTATCCGACTGTGTGACAAACGACATGTGTGGATGAAGTTTGGATGGTACACGCCGTTTCCATCTTGAACACGACGTGTGAAAATAAATCGTGTGTCCAACCGTGTGACTAATAACATGGGTGGTTAGAACTTAAGTGGTACACGCTGTGTGTATGGTGAACATGTCGTGTAGTGTTACCCAGGAGAGAACCGTGTGGTTTAGCTATGCAGAAGGACTCAGGTAGGAAAGAAAATTCAAGTACACACCATGTCACAAGAGGAACACACCGTGTGTAGGGGTGTTACATGACAGTTTTGGAAGAGGTACATTCCCATGTTAAAAGATCAAGAGAATATGACTTGTAGGGCTTATACATGCCATGTACCCTTTTTTTGTAAAACTTTATTGTTTTTATTCTCCTATTCTTTTCTTGTAATTATAAGTTTCATTCCTTGATAATATTGAACTAAGGTGTGCGCTTGAACTTGTAGAGTTATTCCACTGAGACATCCTCTGGTTGTACGCCAGATACAGGGCAATGATCAGGCACTAGAAATGGTAGATCAGGGACTAATAGCAGATCCTCTCGTCATGCCTGTATTGGCACCAGCTGTTATACCAGACATAGGTGCTGATGCACAATTCCGAGAAGGCTTTATAAGGTTTATACATACCTACTAGGGAGCACCACATCCTGCCCCATCTATGTCAGAGTTGACGCTAATTTTTCAACAGTAACATCCTCCCACTTTCTCCGGGGATGGAGGACCTCAGGCTGCAGAGTCATGGTTAGAAGTCATGATGTCTATATTATAGAATCTTAAGACACCTCTTGAGAGGAGGGTGAAGCTCGCAACCTACATGCTTTGAGATTCCACCAAGAGATGGTGGGATGTGATATCAAAGGTGGGATTCCAATGAGTTATGGCTTGGGATGAGTTCCAGTAGACCTTCTATGACTATTTCTACCCAGAGACCTTGAGGGAAGAACAAGACTAAGAGTTCATGGGTCTGAAATAGGGTATTCTTTCAGTCATGGAGTATTCTTCTCACTTCATAGCACTTCAAACCCATTCTAAGGGGTGATGAGTTATTTCTGGCCAGGAAGTTTGAGGATAGTCTCAGACATGACATATGATCACAAGTGAACATCTTCAGGTTGAATTCCATATCTTCTATAATCAACCAATCACTAATCACCAAGCGTAATCTGAGAGAGTCTGGAGCTGTGAGCTAGGGAAGTTCGTCATCTAGAGTTGGTACTCCTATGAATGATAGTAGGAAGCACCTCAAGAATTCTACTTGTGAAGATTCGAGTAGATAGGATACTCCTTCAGGTAGCCAGGTGGTGTGTTACTAGTACAGAAAGAGCATACATAAGAAACCCTAGTGCTGATCTTGTGGATAGATGGGAAATATTTAGGGTTTCTACAAGTTCTTCCTTCCTACAGCTAGTGAAGGATGATCTGTTTCGACTCCTCGTACCAGAGCATGACTACCAGTTCCACATTAGACCAGGGGTTGGAGTTCTTTAGGTTGTTCAAGCTGAGTTGGTAGTCATGGACGTAGTGTTCATACATAGGTTTTTCGACAGCCATAGGGTGGATCATATTAGGGATCTTAGATAGCTCTGCAGGGCTACATCACAGGTCAGACTTTTGCGATAGAGTAGATCCAGTAGGAGTATAATCTCAGACCCTCTATGGTTAGAGGTACGATACTAGTTGCCCTAGTTTTAGCTTCTGATCTTTTTTATACAGGGTATTCTTATAGTTTTATATTTGTCTCCATTGTGGAGATCCTTGGACTCTGTATCTTTACTTCTAAGGATGTTATGATGCTAGACACTCCGTTGGGGCTTAGAACAACTAGTGTACATCAATGCAAGGATCTACCTATTGAGGTTGGTGGGTTTCACTTCTTATGGGACCTCTATGTCTTAGATATTACATGATTCGATGTCATTCTTAGAGAATGGTTGGTCTCTTTCCAGGCCTTTATTGACTGCTATCATTGTAGGGTGAGTTTCACATCACCAGAGGGTGTGTCTTTTCTACACAAGGGTGAATGGGATGTCTAGGTGAGTAGAACAAGACTCAAGCATCTTGGGTTGGGAGGAATTAAAGCCCAGATTGATATTTTATATCTGGATGACCAAGGGACTTCACAGATGGACTTTCCTCTAGTGGTGGATCATTTCAGAGATGTCTTTCCAAAAAAAAATTCAGGTTTGCCTCCATAGTGAGAGGTAGATTCTTCTATTGAGCTTGTGTGAGGGGTGACACCAGTGTAAATTCCTTCTTATATTATGGATACAACATAATTAAAGGAGCTTAAGAAGAATTTATAGGAGTTGCAAGCAAATAGTTTCATCTGACCCAATACTTCTCCCCAGGGTTCACCTATCTTGTTTGCGAAGAAGGTTGACGATACCCTCAGACTATACGTGGATTATCAGAAGCTGAACCGGTTGATAGTTAAGAACCGATATACCTTGATAAGGATTTATGATCTCGTTGATAAGCTTCGAGGAGCCCGGGTGTTCTCGAAGATTTACTTGAGATCGGGTTATCATTAGTTGCATGTTAGACCATCAGATATACCTCTTACATCCTTTCGGAGTAGGGATGGTATATACAAGTATGTGGTTATGTCGTTCAATCTCACGAACACGCCAACAGTTTTCATGGCACTGATGAACCGAGTGTTCCATCCTTGGACTCTTTTGTGGTTATTTTCATGGATGATATCTTGGTGTACTCTCACACTTGACATGACCATGCCACCTATCTTGAGATCATTTTGAGTACACTAAGAGAGCACTAGTTATATACTAAGCTCTCAAAATGACAATTTTGAATGGACTAGATTCACTTCTTAGGTCATGTAATCTCAGAGATAGGAGTATCAGTATACCCATAAAAAGTGAGAGCAATAGTTTCTTGGGATAAACCAAAGAATGTCTTTGAGGTGTGGAGTTTTCTGGGGCTGACTGGATACTACATACACTTTATACAAGACTTTTCACGCTTAGAAGCACCACTGATGGGCCTGACTAAGAAGGATGCGAAGTACTTGTAGATAGATTCCTACAATTTGGCCTTTCATAAGCTGAAAGGGAGATTAACATCATCACCGATACTAGTTTTTTTAGAGACGGGCAAGAGTTACACTATATACTATGATGCATTGGGTATTGGGATGGGAGTAGTGCTTATGCAAGGAGAAGGAATCGTTGTGTATGGGTATCGACAGTTAAGGCCACATGAGAGGAATTAACTGATGCATGATCTCGAGTTAGCTGTAGTTGTGTATGCTTTACGCTATTGGAGACATTATCTTTTGGGAGAGCATTTTGTGGTTTTTACTAACCACAAAAGTCTCAAGTATATCTTTACTCATCATGATCTGAATTTGAGATAGTGAAGGTGGGTTGAGTACCTTCAGTCTTTTGACTTTGATCTTGCCTATACACCTGGGAAAGGCAACATAGTGGATGATTCATTGAGCAGGAGGATTCAGATATAGGTAGTTCAGGAGGCTAGTAGTGAGTGGCTACTTATGGATTTATTATCTGAGATGCATTTGGAGGTGCATGACAGATAGGGGTCGACTTTTATTTATTCTATAACTATTACCTATACTCTTCTAGAGCAATTGCGGATGAGGTGGATATCAAATTCTGAAGGCCTAGTCCTATGGAAGAGTGTGTTAGGAGAGGACCCTACTCCTGGGTGTATTGTAGGAGATGATGATATCTTGCATTTTCATGGGCACATATGTGTGTCAGCAGACATATGCGAGGAGCTATTGTAGGATTTTCATTCCTCAGTTTGGGTAGTTCATCTTGGTGTCACCAAGATGTATTGATATTTACACCGTCAGTATTTGTGTCCAGATATGAAGAGGGATGTTTCTGGTTTTGTTATGAGATGTTCCACCTATCACTAGGTGAAGACAGAGCATCAGTGACCAGCACGTCTTTTATAGTAGTTACCCATTCCCAAGTGGAAGTGGAATGATGTCGCGATGGATTTCGTGATGGGTTTGCTGAGCACACCTCGAGGGAATGATATAGACTGGGATTTTGTTGATAGAATAATAAAGGTTTCACATTTCTTTCCAATAAAGGAAACCTTCAGTGTTGATGATCTTGGAAGGTTGTACATCTGAGATATCATACATTTTCATGGGGTTATGCACTCTATCTTTTTAGACAGGGACACCTATTTTACTTCTCATGTCTAGCAGGGACTATAGAAGTCTTTGGGTACACAAGTACTTCTGAGTACAACTTACCATCCCTAGATAGATGACCAGTCTGAGTGCATGATTCAGGTTTTGGAGGACATGATTCGGGAATGCGTCTTAGATTTTGGGGGTTCTTGGGAGAGACATATACCCCTAGTGAAGTTTTCTTACAATAATAGTTTTCAAGAGATGATTCAGATGGCACCATATGAGGCTTTGTATGGTAGGCCATTCCGATCACCCCTATGTTGGCTAGAGGCAGAATAGGCAGCTATGCTGGGACCTCGTCTTCTCCAGGAGACTACTGAGCATGTGGAGTTGATTTGGAAGAGGATGACTACTGTACAGTCTCACAAAAAATCTTATGCTGATCGACAGAGATGATCTTTGGAGTTCGAGGTTGGAGATCAGGTTTTCTTGCATGTCACACCAAGGTTGGGACATAGGAGGATTATGAGATAGGGGAATCTTCCACTAATATACGTTGGGCTGTTTTAGATTTTTGAGAGAGTCAGGCCAGTTGCCTATCGGTTTTAGTTACTTTATAGGTACCGAGCTATGCATGATTCCTTCCATGTTTCTCAACTACAACATTACTTTTTAGATCCTTCTCATATATTTCAACCTGAGGAGGATGAGTTGGAGGTGGATGCATCCTTTGAGAATCACCCTATATGGATTGTGTATCACAGTATGAAGGTTCTCCATGGTTAGTCTGTTCCTATGGCAACATGGGTGAGTATAAGACGAGACTTGGGAAAGGGAGGTCGACGTATGATCACAGTGACCAGAGCCGTTTGAAGTTTCTTCTTCACCACCCTTGGAAGGGAAATTCAGAGATGAATTGCTTTAAGGGGGAATGTTTGTAAGAACCCAAATCTTCATTTTAGGTATAGATCTCGATTTCGGGTATTTTTGAGAAAAAAGGTAAGATTTTGGAAATTTTCTAAGTATACGCCATGTACTCTTGAGTACACACTGTGTACCCAGTTGTCATGTATAGTAGTATACTAGCCGTGTAACGGGAAAGTATATGGCCATGTGGACCACCTAAAGTGGGGGCCAATTGAGGCATGTACATGGCATGTACATTAAATCAACATTCCATGTACTTTTATTTTTATTTGATTAATCGGACCAGGGTCATGTCTCATCTCTAGAATGTGTTTCTTCTACCTGTGTCTCATACAGGAGAGTGACATATGAACAAGAATCTTCGAGCGCCTCCCATTCCTCCATCCAAGCTCCGATTGAGGTGCCACTGGGTGCGTTGGATTACCACCGGTGAGTTGTCTCTTTACCTAGAGCCTCTCTTCCTAATTTCTCCTCTCTCTTGAGTTATTCAAGGTTGAATGATTTTGACCTTTTTGTAGATCTACGATGTTCTAGGCCGATTTAAGGGACGATGTTCAAGAGTGTTCACTATACAATGTCCAAGTAGGTAGTTTATTTCCTTTTAGAGTTTTTATTTGAGTTATATATGACTAAGTGCTGATTACCTATGATTTGGGTATTTCATGTTAAGGAGTTGAACCCTAATATCATCTAACTTAGTTTTATTAATAGATTAAGGGTTTCCATTGATATATTATACTAAATTGTATGTTTAGGGGACACCCCATGGGTGTAGTTCCTTGTTTGAATGTTTATGACTGTTTGGTCTAGGTTTCCTATGAGGAAGACTTTGTTTCCTTGCCTTGCTTGTTAGGTTGGAATTGATTACTTAATTAATACTTGTTAAATTCCCATGTTATATATTATAGATACTTAGACATGTAGTAGTTGATATTACTTTAGGCTGCTAGATATCGTTTGTGCACGGTTGTATTACACAGGGATGTGAGAACCTAGTGTAATTAGACTATAGGGGGAATTGACGTTGAGAGATTCCCTAGAGTGTCTGTTAGATTTACGTTGTGAGACCATAGGGGGAATTGATAGTGAGTTCTTCCTCAGAGTGTCTATAATATACTATTATGAGACCATAGGGGGAATTGACATTGAGTTCTTCCTCAGAGAGTCTGTAGTTTATTGTTAAAAGACCACAAGGGGAATTGACGGTGAGTGATTTCTCAGAGAGTCTTTGTTTTTGTTTGAACACTTGATCATAGGGGTTAGACTTTGTGAGCCACCCATAGGGTCAATGTGGTATTTTGAATATTGTGACGAGTCTTCCAAGCCAAAGCACAAGCTTGGAATCTGTTGTACTTGATTGTTAGATGGTCTTTTGAGACATCTGTTTGATATTGTTTTATAAGGGGATACAAAGCTTAGGATAGATCCCGAGGTTAAATTATTCAATGGTTTGAATAATTAATAAATGCAAATGAATTTAATTGGAAACTGTAGGATTGTTTACTTTGAGTACTTCCTTGTTTATTACTTCATTTCTGCATATTAACTACTATATATATATATATTCATCGATAGTTAGGCACAAATCTTTTGGTGGTTGCCTACTAGGATTCGTCTCACACCCTGTTTGGGTCATTCTTTTGGGCCCAAATAGATTATATGGTTACAGGTATAGATAAGGGAAAGTGCCCTTCTTCATCAGGTACTTGAGTGTTGTTGGAGGTGGAGAGCATGGGACCAAGCTGAGGCTTGCGTTGCTGTTGAAGTTTACTTAATTTTCTGTACTTTGGTTTCAATATTGTATTTCTATCATTGTGACTTGTTTTGGATGCTTTCCTATATACACGTGACATGCATCATTTATTTATATATATGAAGCAATTGTTTATACTATCAGTCTTCCGCTGTTTACTTGTTGTATGGTATTACTGCTTCCATTACTATTTACTATTTGTTTCTACTATGTTACTCTGCCAATGAGGGAATAGTTTCCCCACTATCACACCCAATGCCATCGCTGCTAGTCGGCAGCCTCTAACGTTTGGGGAAATGTAATTGAGGCCATATAACCTATCGGGTATGGGGTACCTTTGATCCAGTGTCCATTTGATGTGCCAACGAGGACGTTGGGTCCTTCTAGGGGGTGGGTTATGACAATCCCACATCGAAGGAGGAGGATCAAGAAGCACCCCTTTATAAGGTGGTGTGGATACCTCTCCCATCATGAGGCCTTTTCCTAGGGGATTCCTAAGAGTCAAAGCTTAGGGGAAACAAAACCATGCAGGCTAGGCCCAAAGAAGATAATATCATGATCATGGGCTAGATTGGGCCGTCACAATGTTTTTGGCACCAAATATAAGAGTGCATGTTTAAGAATTTTATATTTGGTATCAGAGCCAAATTTGGAAAAATTTAGAGATTAAGATGTTTTAATATGAGGTTAACTTAATAGTTATGAATAACATAATGAGTTTACAAGTTTAATATTGATCATAATTTCATAGGTATAAACACCTCTTTTTAGGTTTTAAGTTATGAGATTTTAATATGATTAAGAGTATTTTGGGATACATTTATGGTAATATAACCCTTAGGTTTAGTATGTGTTTTTTGAAAGGTTTATTTTAGGAATAATTCATTTTATTTTATGGACATAAGTTTAAAGGTATTGATGACCTTTAGGGTTTATATAATGTTTGATGTTGAGGTAATTATAGGTTATTAAAATTTTGGAACATATGTTTTATCATATAGATAAAAATGGGATTGAAAAGTGATTTGGTTATTAAGTGATTAATTTCATTTTGGAAGAAGTTCACTATTTTGGGAACCTTATATGATTAAGGTAAATGGAAATATTTTTGGATAAGATATGATTTTATTTTAGGAATAAAGTTTGAATTGTCTTTTAGAATCATATATGATTCTTATATGGCTTTATGTAGATTTAGGTTATTTATGGAAATGATTAGAATATCTTGGAAATTATATATACATTTTTGTTATGAGACTTTATGAGTGATTGATAAATATTAAATTTATCTTGGAAGAACATGTGATCAAATAATTCTAATATTTGGGCTTATATCTTAGTCATTCATATTTTAAATAATTTTAGGGTTATTTATTTATGGAATGATCTTTGTTGAACCTTTTGTGTTATTGTTGAATTTTGGGGATTAATTTATTATTTCTTCATATGAAGGTTTATACATTTTGGATATTATATTACTTTATGCTAACAATTTTAGTTTTGGTTAATATTTAAAGATAGGAGGAATATCTTGTTATCTTTTTATTGATTATGTGATTTGATAGAAGTTGATTTTAGTGATTCAGGTATGAAAAATTCATCTCAAATACTCATTATTTGGAGAAAAAGATAAAATTGTGGAAAACTTTTATTAAAGAATTAAATTATACTTGTAATTTAAGTATATTTCCTTATGTTCACAGTATAGATGGTAAATGAATTCTTTAACACTAGGAAAAGGATCTTGAAACAAAAATCTTATCATATTACCTTCATTTTTATGAATAAATGGTCCTTTTCAAACATCCTTGATTTACAATTTTGTGGTCATTAAATTTCTTATGATCATTCAATTTCTTGTGATCAATGTTCTCTGCCACTCTCCATAATTATTTGAACATTACCTTTTCCTCTATGTCTATATTTTCACTTCCCACTAATTTTTTCCTATTTATAAACCTAGTACGTGTTATTTCAAATGACCTTATCATTTCTCTTTTCCTCTTTTCCAAAGGAAGTTTTATTAACCATTTTTATGATGTGGGTTTTCAAAAAATATTTTTCCAAATTTTAAAACCTTGATCACCAAGCTTAAGTTTAAACTAAAAAGATGAAATTTATTTAAGGGGGGGGGGATTTCATTTCCTGATATTTTAAAATAAGATTATGTTTGATAGTATACATGATACTAAAGACCAAGCTTAAACAAACCACAAAATATTATTATTTTAATGTGATTGTTATAACCTAGCCATTAAATTGGTGGGTATGAATATGAATAACCACATTATGATATATATATATATATATAAAGTACTTACTCAATAAAAATGTATTGATAAATTCTTAAGAAATAAACACTCAATTTTTAGTATTAATTTTATTCTTAAAAAAATATGTTTTCTTTAAAAATGGTTTTTATTTCTTTTTTTGAGAAAATACTATAATTAATTTATGGAACTTTTAGAAATTTTATTTTATAAAAATTATATCATTATTTTAAATTAGTGTATAAAAATTAGATTAGGGTAAAATTTTGGCATTTTTATGAAAAGATTTATTTTTTAATAAATAATGTAGGGTATGAGATAAAATCCCAATAGGATTTCAACAATCATTTTAGAATCAATCCATATCAAATAAACCATTTATTTATAAATGAAAATAAAACATTGATTGGAATAATTTTCATGGTTCATCTCAAAACATGTTATATGAAAAATTTAAATGGCCAATAATAATATAGGCACTAAGACATTTTATATAAAAAACACAAAAATAACATTTTATCAAAAGATTCATGAATAAGAATTTCCATAAAAAACTCATATGACTAAAAAATTTGATGAAATTTCTATGTAAAGTCATTTCTAAACATACAACCACGGATAAGAGACCCATGGGTAGGTTAAATATGTTTTCTCACACATCTTGGTAAGGAACGTCCCTACAGATAAAAAAGAGATGATCCATAAGGAATAATATACCTATCATCAAGTAGTTTAGTTTACATTGTTATCATTAATCCATTTCTAGGTATAACTAATATATTCCTAGTATGTGTTCTTCCTGCCTAACTACCCAATCTACCATGTGTTTCAAGCAAAATAAAATAATATACAGGTTATCATTTATTCAATAATTCTTATATCATTTCAGTCATCATTTCATTTGGCTCCATTTTCAAGTTTTAAAACATGCCTTTCATTTCAAAAATAATCCTCAACGTGTTTTACCATAAACTCATATCATTTATTTTAAAAACCATCATCAATGATTTTTAATGAAAACCCATGAATTTTATTTTAAAAAACAATCATAAAATGGTTTTTATATAAATTCATCAAACCATCACATTTAAAATTATAAAAATATCTCATGTCTAACGACACAAGCTTGATGTACATGGACATTACATCAGATTTGAAGAATACTTAAAACACTATACAAACACACACCCAATGACCATATTAGTTTAGTGCCTTTGGAAACTTGGAACACATTCTTCTAATTGGTAAAAGATCTTCAAAATCTCCTATAAATATCTTCCCCTTTAGTACCCCTACCTAAAACCTTTCTTTATAACTTAAGGGAAAGAAAACATATATAGGGGTGAGCTCAGATGCTCAATAAGGGTATAAAAAAGAAAAGTATCAAACATAACATGAATATAAGAATTTAAAAACATGAACATAACTTTTTAAAATAATACCAAGTATAGAATATATCAAAATATTGAGTCATGAAATAAATCTTTGCAGTTCATAAGGTATAAATCATAAAGGAATATAATCCATGAGAAAATAGCAGTGGCATAAAACATGGAATTGTGGCAAACACATAAGCATATAAAATCATTTCCATATTAGACAAGGCTCATTTCTAATAACATCATAGTGAAAAAAGTCATTTAATGAACTGAGTTCACTACTTGTTAAAACCCTAAATTATTGAACTGAGTTTACTTTCTATTCTAGCCTTGTATTACTGAACCGAGATCATTTCCTATTCCATTCCTATATTATTGAACCAAGATCATTTCCCGTTCCAGTACTATATATCTAATGAGATATAAATCTTTACCCAATTAATTAGAGGGAGATATAGGTCCCAACCATATCATAATTAAATTATTCTTACGTGTAAAAAAAACACAAATCATTTGTCAAAGCATAACCCAAAGAATAAAATGGGTTTCTTAAACATCACTCCATCATAACATAATCCATGAAAAAGATATGGAATTCATTAATATAATTTAAAAATATATATAATAAAAACATATAAATAATAGGGATGATATAAATGAAACATATCCCTATTTAATAATGTCATCTTAGATGGAAAATAATTTAGATAGAACACTTGAAATTAATTATTTAAGGAAAATATCCTTTTTTCTTTGAAAACGTTTTATTTTCTTAAAATGTCATGCAATTTAAAAAAAAATCTTTGAAAATAAACTTGAAATATTATAAATAAATATTTATGGATATAATTCATTATGAAAAAATAAAAATCTATTCATGTTGTATAAGTTAAAAGAAAACATTCTTCTCGTACTTTTTATAGAAAAGTCAAAAAGTACCTCGTATGGAAAACAAAAGAAATATTCATTTCAAACTATGTATTAAAAGTAAAAAATGGGTAAAAATAACTTTAAACATCCATAGAATAATATTAAATCATTTTATGAAATCATTTTTATAAAACATAGACATAGATGATAAATAAACCCCAGTAAATACTTATGTATAAACAATATCGGATAATAATGAGATTACAAAATTATCCCTTACCTTAGGTCCAATCTCATTTGTATGTGTCAAAAACTCATGTATAATGATTTAAATAATGTCATTGAATTATTAAATAATCATGGTAATTTTTATGATATCATATATATTCATATTATCATCTATTTGTTAATAACATTTCATTATTACTCATTATTTGGGTATTAACTGCTTCAATTTCTTATACATGTTTTGTCGAATGAGTTTTGGTTCCCCTTATTTGGTTATAGTTATATAATTTTCAAAATTATATTAATATAATATATATCATATTTTTTAATTTTATACATTTATATAATCATTATTTAATGGTTATCTTGTAGAATGAATTATATTGCATCGTGGAGACGGTAGGCCGTACGTACTCACGAGCGATGATGCCATTCCCAAAATTATGAAATGGTATGGAAGTGGATGGTATATATTTTGTTCCAAAATCAATATAATGTTATAATAATAATATATAGTTATTATTTCCATCATTATAACCATCCAAGTAAGGTGTTGGTGAAAAATAGATTACACCACGATGTGGAGATGGTTAGTCATACATACACACGCGTGGTGATTTTGTTTTTCATAGGATGGATAGAAGATAGAATGTGGTTGTTCCATAAGAATAATAAAATATAAAAATATAGGTGATATAGGAGTTATTACTTTATAATTGAAACAACTCAGGAAGAGGAAGTAGAATAAGAAATAATTTTGAAAGAATCGGTAGAGGAGATTATATCTTCTTCAACGAGCTCCCTCTAGATATCCTCTTAATGGCATTGGAGTTGGTCTTTTGAGAAGACCATAACCTCTATAATGTAACTAAGTAAGTTTATAAGGGTAATGGTCAGACTATACACAAGATTTAAGACCCAACTTGAATTGAACAAGTGAGGTAAGAGGTGCCCTTTTATAATTGAGGTGAGGGGCACTTTTGGAATCTTCAAATATATTAATTTATAATAAAATAAAAACACATCCAAAAACCTCCAAAATGTAATATTTTCTAATATTATATGATATAAGGTCGTAATATTATCAACCAATAAATTTTAGACAAATTTTTCTATCAATTTAAACCTTATCATTTTAATTAACCCTTAGTTATTCTATTTTAATTTTAACTATGGTAACAAATTTTTCAATATTAAAATAGTGAAATTTTTACTTATTTGATATGAATTAGACCATAAATGAACAATTTAGAAAATTTTATACCATATAATAATTATTTTATATTTTAAAAAATGTATTATTATTTTCAAATAATTTAATAAAACATTATTTTGAAAAAATATCAATAGTGTCAATTTTGAAACTATTCATTTACTGGATTTTTAAAAATATAAATATAAGATGTTATACTCAAAAAAATATTTTATTATATTCCTAATGGGTCAAGGTCATCTATAAAATTAATTAGATATATTAATTATCCCAAATTATATTTCGTTTAATATTTTTAATAACATTAATTTGATATTTCCATTAATAAAATAATTACTATATCAGTTTTGTGTAATTATTTAATATATTTATTTGTTGAATAAAAATAAAAATAAAATACTAAGGTGAATATAAATCCTCTATATATCATAAAAATACTTATATTCAAATATATATTTTGTAAAATCCTACATAAAAAATGTTATGTGTATTAAAACATGAATGTGACAATTTTAACATCACTTTAAATAAAATATTATAAGTGTCATAATCTTTTCCATATGGCTAAAAATGGTTAATAACTAGACCTTGGATGATTATGGTCAAGATATAATCAAAAAATAATATTTTTTAAGTGTTTTTATCTTTAAATGGTCATTATCATTTTAATAAAAATTATTTTATTGATTTTTCATCAATTAAATAAGTTTTACATAATCGATGTATAAGACTTTAAGATAATCATTTATTTCCTAAAAATTACAAATAAAATACCATGATAAAGGAAAAAATTATAGCTTTAAAATGATTATTTATATTCAAGCTTAGCTTTTGTATAACCTTATATTAAAAATTATATAGTTATTAAAATTTGAATAAGACATATTTAACTTTTCTTTAAATAAAATATATTAAATATACTAATCTCATCCAATTTACATCCAAAAGATAAAATTTGGACCCAAGGATGATATAGGTCTAACAAAACTCATCCAATGATATTAGTACAAGTGTTAGGATAATTTTATAATATCATTTACACCTTTAATTAGCCAGTTTACCTTTTTACCATGGTAAATAAAAATTTACTAAAGTTACTATTCATATGCCCAAAAAATAAAAGAACCATATTTACATAATTTGGAACCACCGATTAAAATTATTGAATCTATTTTTTTTAAAATTCAAACCACATAAGTTTTAGTAATTAATTTAAAATTAATCTCATTGCCTGAATGAAAAAAATGAGTTTTAAAAGTTAAAATATTGTAAAATATTGAAATGTTTTTACATCAAAATACAATGTAAAATTAATTACAATGACCTAAATTATATTAAATGATAAAAATATAATCTATTTATATTTTAAACCCATTAAATAATATAAATTAACCATATAAATTATTTTGATGAAAAATTTATTTTCAATTAAAATTTAGTATATTTTTACTATTTATCAAAACTTAAAACTTATTAGAAAAATATCAAAAAGTAATCCAAAGTAAATTATTATATCCCAATTCCAAAGAATAAGTTTATTTTTTCAAATATAATATAAAAAGGTGTTAAAAACTAGATTTTAAATGGGTGTACCATAAAAAAAAGGCAAAATTGCATTTTTTTTGAAAAATACTTCTTTTATCCAAAAAATTAAATTTGTTCTTATATCATGTCTATAAAACTTTTAAGATGAATTTTAAACATTATATTGAATATATTACATATATATTTCATTAATAAAATTCACAAAGAGTGATTTTTATTATTTATACTCACTTATTTTCATTTAAATAGTTTTTTAGAAGAAAGTTAATAATGTTCATACCCGACATTATAACAACTAGGTTATAATAATATTTAGTTTTTCACTTTAACTTATACTTGTGTGAAATTAATTCCATAAAAAGAACTTGAAATTGTGTGTAACACAAGCCAAACTTAGTGTCATGCATGCTGAAAGCTAAGTTGATGTTGCATGTAGTGCAAGATTATCTTGATGTAGCGTAAAACACAAGACATTAAAGCAATTAAAAAAATATCTATCTCATAAAAATGTCAAGGTGTTACACCTACATTTGGCACACATATAGTGATCAAGTCTTCAGGTGTTGTATTACCTATAGAGAGTTTTAGTCTATCCTTAGGTTCTGCCACACTCTTATTTGTGGGGGCCACTTTGTTTCCCAATAGATTGCTTGTAAGGTCCTTGATTCTGGTCTCTTTTGTCCAACATTATTATGGGATGCCGATGATTTCTATAAATTTTTTACTCGCTATCAAAGAATGGGTAATGTATCTAAAATAAATAAAATTCCATAACAACCCTTACTTTTCCATGACATTTTTGATGTTTGGGGCACTGACTTTATGGTGAAATTTCCCAATTCCTTTGGGAACTTGTATATTCTTTTGGCAGTTGATTACTTATCAAAATGGGTAGATGCATGATCCAAGAGGATAGATGATTCCAAGATAATGGTAAAATTTTTGAGTACCCAAATTTTTTATAGGTTTGGATTACCTATGCTCATCATTAGTGAATAGGGTTCTAATTTCTACAACCGAACAATGCAATCAATTTTGCATAAGTATGGGGTTGAGTATCGAGTGTCTACTGCATATCAAACATAAAATAATGATCAATCTGAGGTGTCTAATGGAGAGGTAAAACAAATTCTAGAAAAAACTATTCATCCCAACAAAAAATATCGTAGTCTTAGACTCGATGATTCATTATGGGCTTATCATACTACCTTTAAGATTCACATTGGAATGTCACCTTATCAGCTTGTTTTCAGAAATATTTGTCTCCTCCCTATTGAGATAGATCATTGGGCCAACTTGGCCATTAAACAATGCAATTATAATCTTTCTAGTGTAGGTGATCATATGAAGTTACAGATTCTGAAGATTAAGAACTCTCAGAATTATAAGGAGATAATCAAGGCTACCCACGACCGACTCATCCATTATCATCAATTCCACATTGGGAAGAAGGTCATCCTTTTCAATGCAAGGATGGAGTGTCATCCTGGTAAGATTTGTTACCATTTGTTTGGCCAATACGCTATTACTAATTTTTATTCATTTAGTGTTATTCAGGTTCAAAATTTAGAAACAAAGAAAACCTTCACTATCAATGGGAATCGATTGAAGCACTTTCACAAAACCATTCTAGAGTCCCTAATAGAAGAACTCCATGTCCAAGAAGAAACCTACCAATGACACCCACCAAGTTTTATTCTTCCTTCCCACATTCTATTTTATTATAGTGAGACAATACATACTCTAGGTGTGGGGGGATGGGTATATTCTTGGGTTAGTTAGTAATTTTCATCATTTTTATTCCTTTTCACTTTTTGGCTTGCTGAATAGTATTGTTACCTTACCCCCTTTTTTCTCATAACTTTTTTACTGGAATGTTCATTTTTTTTATTCCCACTTAACCATGGAAATTATTGAAAATGCATGAGTAATTTACCTATATTTCAAGTTGTTTTAACATTTAAAAACATTTCACCGATGAAATGCATGTTTTAGTATGAATTAAACATTAAGGTGTTATTTTTTTCTAGTAAATTGGTTTTTTATTGATGATATTAGTGGTTGTATCATTTTCAAACCTTTGAGAAGAATGATACCGTTTGTGTGAGTAGTTTATTAGAAAATTATGTCACTTAATATCTCCACACATCTTTGAAACCAACCATGAATTGTGATTTTTTCTTACTCAATATAAGGTAAATATAAGTTAGTTTAATATTTATCAGCTTTACAAAATTATTTTTCCATATGTTAATTTTTATTCAATCTTTTTCATTACTATATTGAATTGAACTATATGTTTATACCTATTATCTGACTATTTTATTCCCTAAAAAAATAAAACTAAATAATAATAATAATAATAATAATAATAATAATAATAATAATAATAATAATAATAATAATAATAATAAACACAAAAGTTTGGGTTGTGTCTTGGGAAAGTTAAAAACCACTCTTCCTTGACCTTTAATCATGGTATAACTTTTACAATTAGTGTCATGAGGAGATCAAACAAGGGTGAATTGATAAGTGTGAGATCTATTACAGTTTCAACTTTTTAAAAAATAAAATAAAAAAAAATAATAAATGAGGGGAGTGATGAAATGTAAAACATATGGGGATATCTAGGTTAGGATATTAAGGTTTGACTTCTGGGAATTCTTAAGTGAGTGGGTCTTGAATTTTTTATGCAAAAAAGGTAGGACAGGTTTGTTGGAGTTGGTGGCCCAGAACCAACTACTTTGTACTTTATTCATTAATAAATACCTTATCACATATTTATTGTTATTCTGTATGATAATGCATGTGATAATGTCCTAAGGATAGCTGTTGCACTAAAGGGTCATAGTGGATCCCTACTATAATGAGAACCCGAAAGTGCCATAACATTATTATTGAATATGTGTTCTATGGACGGATGATGTTATTTGAGGGACACAAATAATACAGGCCATTAGGGACGAGGACTCATAAAACTTTGAGGCACATTCTCATGGTGTGTGCCTTTGGTAATATCCATAAGAATATTATGAGAACGAGACCAGCCATTAGGAAATCCACATTTCATAGTGTCATTGGATGTTCCTATCTACGGACATGTGTATTGGTCTGTAGACTTTAAGATTATTATTAATGGGTAATATAACTTGTGTACTTAGATGTATTGATGAAAACTGTAACAACACACTGTTCTCAGTGAGGTAGGATGTATTGGGTGTGTCGCGAGTAAAACTACATTAATAGATAATGCGAGAAAGGATTTCTCCCTTATGTTCCATAACGGATGTTGATATATCAGGACCTTTTATGGAATTGATATATCCTAAATAAATCCATGGCCATGGTGAGGAATTAAAAAGTTCAATTCCAGGAAGTCAAATAAAGAATAATCGAGCACATGGGTTAATGAAACTATCATGCAACCCGCTTGATTGGAGATATCGTGACAAAGGGATTACATTACACAGTAAGCGTTCGTTTGAGGTGACACGTCAATGTAGCATTAAATTATTTCTATATGGTTTCCTTGGTGTGTTTCTAGACACTAACCATGTAATTTAGGCAAGCTCCATCTAATTACACTGAGAAAGAGTCCTAGAGGGTCACACACTAAGTGTGTCCAGGTATCTCAATTAAATATTCATTTAACAAGTTGAATAAATATTATTCCCGATTGTGGTTTAATAATTATTCAAAGATGCCTAATATCATTTATTTAGACACTAGTTATTCAAGAGAATATATTTTGGGTAAAATAATATATTTATTAGTGAATAATGCAGTGATATTTATTTGAGAAATAAATAGTCATTATTCAAGCTCTAATAAATGTGGTGGAGGAAATAAAGAAAATGGAAAAACAAAATACACGCCATGTATATTAATATACACACCACATAGTTTTTCTGGGGATTTGTTAGAAATAATATTATTTATTTAATTAAATAATATTAGGTGTAATTCGCTGGGCACATGTCAAGTGATAATAATAGTCAATTGTTATTATTAGACATGGGGTCTTACTAAGAATTAAATGAAATGAATAAATTCTTTTGGGTAATTATTTCATTTTATTATTCTAAGTAATAAAATCCAAATTACATTATTCTCATTATACCAACCATTATTTGTGGTTGTGCACAATGTATTTGAAAAAATCTCTCAAGCCAATAGAGAATTCTTTTCCTCCAAGAACGCTCTCATGTTACGAGAGAGATCCTTCACCACTAGATCAAGGAGATAACTTTGGAAGTGGATATTAAGGTGATCAAAGGAGGACATATCAAGTGGAGGATATTCTGTGTTATCACCCAGAGATACCTTCGGCGACATCCATAAATACGTGGAGCATGTTTGGATCACCACTAGAGGAAGCCTACACTTGGCTTCTACGACACAATGACAAATCACATCGGATCATGACCAAAAACATCAACAAAGAGAGAATTCCATCAAGTTAATTCTTGTATTTTAATTAAATTAATTGTAACCAACATATGATGATCCTCTCTATGGTTCTAGTACTCCCTTCCTTTATTTCATTTTTTGTTCTATTTCGAAGATCTGAAGTTTTATTATCATGACAGATCTCGGATTGATTGTTGTTAACAGCAAAAATAAAGCTGGGTACACTAATCCATGTGCTTTCACTACACCCGAAAGCTACAAGTGCTATCAGAGCAATCATATCGTTGATTATAATTATTTATTTTTTCATTGATGATTTACACATTTAATAATTTAGTTGTTTCAATTCAAGTTAATCATTCTACAAATCTGAATCATGAGATCTGTTCCTCCACTTCTGTTTCTCGTTCACCTTACAGAAATGATTTTTTCTTTTAATTTTGGTTAAAATAAAACAAAGGATCTCATCCAGAGGTTCCAAAGATTCCTGGCTATACAAAACTAGAACACATGGTGTGTATTCAGTAGTACACACCGTGTAGTCTAGGTTCCATGCACTGGGGATGGTCCGCCAAACCAAGCCGTGTGTTGGAGTCTATCTAAGTCTTAAATGACTCTATGTGTTGACTAGAAATAGGTGGAACATGGTTTCAGAATTACACGCTGTGTGGCCCACTAGACACAATGTGTAGTCCCTTTGGGTTAGAGTTAGACTGTGTACCCTATACACAGCTTTCTTGGCTGGAGACCGCATAACATGGACACTACACGATGTGTAGCCCACTGGACACGCCGTGTACTCTAAATATTTTCTAAATACATCTACACACCATGTACTCAGGTGTGTACTTCAGATGGATGGTGAATGATAGTACACACCGTGTAGTCAGAACTACACACCGTGTACTCATCCAAATTACACAGATTTATTAAAATTTATTATTATATTATACAAACCCTTGAGATGTGTACCACAGTGTAGGTGTAAAGATGTGGCACAACATGTGATAGGTGTTTTATATATATGCATGTTTAATTTAACATCAATGTAATGTTCATTGCTACTCATTGGGAAGTTATGAACTAGAATTCACCGGGTTTCTTCCAAGGTACAAGTTACTTACAAAGATAATTTTAAATGAATTTATTTCTTTTAAATTATGATGGATGAGAATCTCAATGAAATTAAGAAAAGGGTTTAAGATAAAATGATTGATTAATTAAAGATAATTAATTGATTTGAGCATGATTTATCTTAAACAAAAATGATTAAAGAATTCAATTCTAGTTTTATTTATGTATAAATATCATTACATTCATGGATTATCATGAGATAGAACAAGACCTTTGTATGTGGATGGTTTATTTTAATTAATTAATTTAAATTAAATTTGTTGGCCTATGATCCTTCTCCTCATTAATATGTAGGGCCTGCATGCCCAAGGTTTCTTTTATGTAAAACCCCTTTTTACCCCTCACTTGTGAGTGAGATAAAAGCATATGTAATGGATGGAGCTCCCAAGCTAGTGAAGTTGGCTCAAGTTAGGATCCAAGATGAAACCAATCTAAGGAGATATAAAGGTGGATAGGTGGAAAGATGTAAACACAAACCCAAAAAGGTTCAAGGTGTTTCTCCCCTAGGTCTTGGGTTAGTTTTTCAACCACTAGATAAACTAACCAACAAAACATGCTCACAGTCATACCATTTATTTTATTTCTATCAGTTTCATGGTTTATTTATTATGGGTGTGTTGTCATGATCACACAATTAATGAATTAAACAAGCATGCAAGATGGAACTAAAATAAGACTAGTTTATGCATAAATATTATCTTAGACATGGTTAATCACTTAAGTATATACCACTTAATATTAACAACCATGTAATAAAGATAATAAAATTTCAATTTAAGTATAAGAATAAAATCCATCAAAGAAATATTAATTTAGTATATCCTTCCATAATATTGGTTAGAATCAAACCATAGTTCAAAGTGCTTGACCAACCCTAGTTGGGGTGATTTCAATTATCAGGGAATTATAATTCAAGGTTTTTGGTTGAATTGACTTGGTTCACATCAAGTTTTGACTACCACAATAAGACTTAGTGTGTCCAAGAGGCAAAGGTTGAGGAAGTCCAAAATAAAAGGATTTCAGGATTGGGGAGTCCACTCAGTGGATCAGGGAACTACGAGTTAATGTAGTTGGCATTTGGAATGCCTACCTAAAACCCTTCAAGTTGTATGACCAACCCTATTTTGGGTAATTCTAAGGGAAATATGGATCCTTTTCACTAGAATATTCAGACAAAAAAAATATTCCGAAGTCAATAGTGATGGCTATTGGATTTCGATAAAATAGTGAGAGACTAATAAGTATTAATTTATTTATTTGTCTCAGTTTTATCATGATAAAGCACTAAATCTTTGCTCATCTTAATTTTTATAAATAGAAAGAAAAATGACTTCAAAAATATCATTGCAAACCATACTCTAGAAGGATCACCTTCTCACCAACACCAATTTACAGGAATGACAGAGGTGTTTACGTGTCATCCTTCACCACGAGAGGATATTGTATGTGCTGGAAGATTCTATTCTAGTTGTACCTGGAAAAGAGGCCAGTGATGAGGAACTATCTATATATATGAAAAATATGGATGATGCCACATATTTCCAATGTTTCATGCTATTTTCCATTTATAATGAGCTCTTGAAGCAACATGAAAACATGGACGCATATAGCATGATGTCTCACCTTAAGGATATCTATCAAGAGAAGGCGAGACAATAGAGATATGAGATCTCCAATGCTTTGTTCACAACTAATATTAGAGAGTCTGCGCTAGTTGGGCCTCATGTAGTCAATTTTATTAGCTACATTGAATGACTAGACATCTTAGGGATTAAGTTCCTGGATGAGTTGAGTACAGATCTCATCCTATCATCACTACCCAAGACCTTCTCTAGATTTATTGTCAACTACAACATGAGAAACAATTAGAAGAGTCTATCAGATCTTATGACCTTAATTCTCTAGGTAGATAAGGACATGGGGTGTGACAAACCCACATTCCTTATGGTGAATAATAAAAGGAAGGACAAGTAAAAGGGGCCAAGAATTTATAAATGGTCTAAATCCCATGAGCACCGTCCCTATAAGAAGGGGAAGATCTAGAGGCAGGGTAAGGAATGGAAGGCGATGTGTTTTGCATGTGAAAAGTTAGGCCACTGGAAGGGGAACTTAACCCAAAAGTGTGGGGATGATAAAGGTGTATTCGTTATCGAGTGTAATCTTTCCATTTCTACACATTGAGTATTAGATACAACTTGTGGGGATCACATCTGTATTCAAATGCAAGAACTAAGTATATTTTGAAAGATTTCTAGAGGAGAGGTGGATCTTCAAGCTGCCAATGGTGTAAGGCTGGATGCATTGTCCATTGGTGATTACCATCTCTCATTGCTAACTGGGATGCTTCAGTTTTACATAACTGTTATTATGTGCCTAGTGTTGACAAGAACATAATTTCTGTATCATGTTTGGATATGGATGGATTTATTTTAAATCTTGGAAATAAGGGTTGTTTATTTTATAAGAACAACATATGTTATGGTATGTAACATTTAAATAATGGTTTGTATATATTAAATTATGAAAACCAAGTGTTATAGATCAATAACGAAACAAACTCACATGATTCATAAAACACCCAGTTGTGGAATCACCGTATTGGTCATGTAAACAAGAAGCGCTTGACAAAGCTCTGCCAAGATGATTATTTAGAGTCTATTGAGGTAAAACCAATTGATAGATGTCATGATTGTTTACAAGGTAAAATGACCAAGCCACCTTTTGGTGGATAGGGTGAAAGGTCCACGAATCTTCTAGGATTGGTGCACACGGATGTGTGTGGACTATTTATAGTAGAAGATACAGGTGGATATTCTTAATTCATTACTTTTATTGATGATTTGAGTAGATATGGATATATCTACTTAATGAAGTATAAGTTAGAGTCCTTAGAGAAATTTAAGGAATTCAAGAATAAAGTAGAGAATCATCTTGTTAAGAAGATAAAGAAGCTTCAATTGAATCAAGGTGGAGAATATCTGAACCAAGAGTTCATCAAACTTCTACGGGAGTCTAGGATTCTATCTCAATTCACTCCTCCTTATACACCACAGTGGAATGGTGTTAGTGAAAGGAGGAACCAAACCTTGTTGGACATGGTGAGGTCGATGATGAGTCATGAAAATCTTCCATTATTCTTTTGGGGATATGCATTACAAACTGCATCATACACATTAAACTGAGTACCAACTAAGGAAGAAAATGGAATTCCCTCTGAATCATGGAATAGAAAGAAACCCATTTTGTCACGCACACATTTATAGGGATGCGGGGCATTTGTTAAGGCCTTCTCAAGCGATAAACTAGTACCCCGAGGCACAAGGTGTATCTTTGTAGGATATACCAAGGAAAAAAAGGATATTACTTATATAACCCTTTAGACAAGAAAGTGACTATCACCAGACAATCTGTCTTTCATGAGAGGGATCGCATCCTTAAAAAGGATAGTGGGAGAAAGATTGACTTCTATGAAGTTGATTCTCAAGATACATAGGATTTGGTATAGGAACAAGTTCCACAAGTCCTCGTGGAAGAGGTTATAGTAACACAAGTACTACGTAGGAGCTCAAGAGAGGTAAGGGAACCAAAGAGATTTGGTTTCCTAGTCACCGAGAATGGAGAATCATTATTGTTGTACAATGATGAACCTATATCCTAAAAGGAAGTAGTAGAGAAATCATAAGCTACAAGATGGCTAGAAGCTATGAATTTTGAGATGGATTCCATGTATCAGAACCAAGTTTGGGTTATGGTTGATGATCTAATTGATGTAAAGCATGTTGGATGAAAATGGGTATTCAAGAGAAAGATGGACATGGAAGGTCAAGTTAGCACCTATAAAGCAAGGATAATGGCTAAAGGATTCAGAAAACATTAAGGAATTAACTACAATGAAACCTTCTCACCAATTTCCATGTTTAAATCCATAAGAATCATTATTACCATATCAACTTACCATGACTATGATATTTGGAAAATGGATGTCAAAATAACATTCCTTAATAGGAACCTTCAAGAAGATGTCTATATGACACAATCAGAAGGGTTTTTGACACCAGGTGAAGCTAAATGAGTTTGAAAGTTGTAGAAATACATTTATGGATTAAAACAAGCATCTAGGTCATGGAACATTAGATTTGATGAATCCATAAAGAAATTTGGTTTCATTAAGAACGAATGTGATCCATGTGTTTATAAATGGTTTAATGGGAATGTGGTTGTTATCCTAGTAGTATATTTTGACAATATATTACTTATTGGAAAATATTTACCAATCTTACAATCAGTTAAGGACTAATTCAACAAGTTTTTCTCCATGAAGGACTTAGGTGAAGCAACCTACATTCTAGGGATCAAGATCATTCGTGTTAGATCCAAGAGGATACTTGGACTAAGGTAGGGTATATACATTGACCAGATACTAAAGAGATTTAGTATGGAACAATCCAAGAGGGGATTAGTTCCAGTGTCACATGGACTACATCTTTCTAAGAAAATGTGTCCTCAGACATAATAGAAGAAAGATAGGATGAGTAAGATCCCATAAACTTCGGCTATAGGATCTATCATGTATGTCATGTTGTATACCAGGCTTGATGTTGCTTATACACTGATCATGGTAGGTAGTTATCAAGCAGATCTAGGATAACAACATTGGACTGCTATTAAGACTATCCTTAAGTATATGAGAAGAACTAAGGATATGTTCCTGGTGTATGGAGGAGACAACGAGCTTGTCATCAGAGGGTATGTTGATGCTTGTTTTTAGATAGATCAAAATGATCTGAAGTTGTAATCTAGATATTTTTTCTATCTCAACGGAGGAGCTGTGAGATGGAAGAGTTTAAAGCAGCCAGTTGTTGCTGATTCTACAGTGGAGTCCGAATATATAGTAGCTTCTGATGCAACCAGGGAAGCTGTCTGGATTCAAATTTTTTTCCAAGAGCTTGATTTGGTTCCTATCAGTAAAGATCCCATCACATTGTATTTTGATAATACTGCAACAGTGACTCTTGCAAAATAACCAAGGTCACATCAACGAACAAAACACATTTTCCAAAAGTATCACCTCTTGAGGGATTTCTATCAAAGGGGTGAAGTTGTAGTGATAAGAGTGTCCATGGAAGACAATATGGAAGAACCCAAAACTAAAGGATTATCTAAATATAATCTTGAATATCATGTGAGAGCTAGCAGGTTAAAGGTTGTTAGAAGTTGTCTCTAGTCCAAGTGGGAGTCTGTTGGAATTGGTGGCCTAGAATCAACTACTTTGTACTTTATTCATTAATAAATACATTATCACATCTTGATTATTCTTCTGCATGACAATGCATATGATAATATCCTAAGGATAATTGTTTCACCAAAGGGTCATAACAGATCCCTACTATGATGAGAACCCAGAAGTACTATAATACTATTATTGAATATGTGTTCTATGGACGAATGATTTTATTTGAGGGACACAAATAATATAGGCCATTAGGAGTGATGACTCATAAAACTTCATGGCACCTTCTCATGATGTGCACCCTTGGTAATATCCAGAATAATATTATGAGAACAATACCCACCAGTAGGAAATCCACATTTCATAGTGTCATTGTAGATTCCTATCTGCAGACTTGTGTATTGGTCCTTAGAATTTAATATTATTATTAATGGGTATTATAACTCACGCACTTAGATGTATTGAAGAAAACTATGATGACACACTGTTCGCAGCGAGGTAGGATATATTGGGTGCATCATGAGTAATACTGCATTAATAGATAATGCGAGAAAGGATCTGTCCCTTAAGTTCCATAACATAATTTGATATATCAGGACCTTTGATGGAATTGATATAGCCTAAATAAATCCATGGATATGGTGAGGAATGGGAAAGTTCAATTCTGGGAAGTCAAATAAAGAATAATCGAGCACATGGGTTGGTGGCACTATCATGCAACTCACTTGATTAGAGATATCATAATTAAGGGATTACATTACACAGTAAGCATTCGTATGAGGTGACACATCATTGCGATGTTAACTTCTTTCTCTATGGGAGCCTTGACATATTGATAGATGCTAACCTTTGAATTTATTGTGTCCAAGTATCTCAGTTAAATATTCATTTAACAAGTTGAATAAATATTATTCCTGATTTTGGTTTAGTAATTATTCAAGGATGCCTCATCGCATTTATTTTGAAATTAGTTATTTGAAAGAATATATTGTGGGTGAAATAATATATTTATTAGTGAGTAATTCAGTGATATTTATTTGTTAAATAAATAGTCATTATTCAAGGTCTAATAAATGTGGTGGAGGAAATAAAGAAAATGGAAAAACAAAATACACGTTGTGTATATTAATATACACACCGTGTAGTTTTTTTGGGGATTTGTGAGAAATAATATTATTTATTTAATTAAATAATTCTAGGTATAATTCATTGGGGGAATGACAAGTGATAATAATAGTCAACTGTTATTATTAAAAATGGGGTCTTACTAAGAATTAAATGAAATGAAAAAAATGCTTTTGGGTAATTAATTCATTTTATTATTCTAAGTAATAAAATACCAATTAAGTTATTCTCATTATCCAAGACATTATTTGTGGTTGTGCACAAAGGATTTGGAAAAATCTCTCAAGAAAAGAGATAATTATTTTCCTCCAATAACTCTCTCAAGTTGTGAGAGAGATTCTCCTCCAGTGAATTAAGGAGAGCACTTTGGAAGTAGCTCTCAAGGCGATCGAAGGTAGACATCACAAGCAGAGGATCTTCTATGTTAGAACCCTAAGATCCCTTCAGAGAAATCCAGAGATACATGGAGCATGTGTGGATCACCACTAGAGGAATCCTACACTTGGATTATATGACACAATGACATATCACATCAGATCATGACCGGAAACATCAATGAAGAGAGAATTCCATCAAGTCAATTCTTGTCTTTTAATTAAATTAATTATAACCAACATATGATGATCCTATCTATGGTTCTGGGAATCCCTTAATTTCTTTTATTCTTCATTATATTATGAAGATCCTAAGTTTTATTATCATGACAGATCTTGGATTGATTATTGTTAACAGAAAAATTAAAGTTGGGTACACTAATTCACACGCTTCTACTACGCCTGGAACCTATAAAGTTTGGTGGATAGAATCATTTAAGCAGTTTTTTTAAAATAACCTATATTTATTAGATAGAAAGTGTAAATAATAGAATGAAATGGTTTTCATACACACATGTGTATATTTAGTGACATTTTTTACTTTTGAATTATTTTCTCAAATTGGTATCATTCATCTCCTTGAATTTCATTTTGATACAATTTATGAGTCATATTTTTCTATGATCACTGATAATAACTCCTTGGTGTGATTTTTTATTTGATAACAATTCTATTAAGAATTTAATTTTCATTTAATGTTAAATTTTTATGAAGTTAGGAATATCTTAATGCATAATTTTTGGAAATGTGACTTTTCCCAGGAGTGAAAATGTTTAAGTGTGGGGGTGTGATCACACTACGACTCACTATTTTATTTCACCCTTACACCATTGTATTAAACCGATTTTGTTTTATAAATTCCAAATATTATAAAAAATCTAAATTTATGTTTGATTCAATCATTTAATTTTTATCACTATTAAAAATGGAAATTTCAATTGAATTTATGTTTGCATTGTAGTTAGAGGTGATTTGGAGGGCCCAGAAGAAGTTGAAAAAAGGGAAAAACTATGAAAGTTTCCATGCACCCCAGTGGACTCCAACAGACACTGTAGCTAATATGTGCATCCAATTGGGATTAAATTTTATGATCTGATCCAAAATTTAGTTGGATAAAACTATTCTAAAAATACCCAATCCCATTTTTTCTATTAAGGGGACCAACTGAACCGATCTGTCCAAGAAAACAAATCTGCACAAAGTCAAAAGTTATGTTTTGTAATTTTTCCATATATCAGGATGTCATTTTACAAATGATTCCAAAATTTTTAGTGGAGTTATTACAAAGGTGGTTAAAAACTTTTTAGTTTTTTCAAAAGTTAGATAAGACTATCTGGCCATCGAAAACCATGGGCCAAGTGGTTTTTCGAAATATAGGTGCCCAAAACCACCTTCCACTTTGCCTATAAATTGGAACCTTGGGCACCCCATTGGTAATTTTGAACAAGAAACAAATATCTACAATTTTGGAAACCCAAATGAGTCCTATCCTCATCATAGAAGTTTCATAGGATCCTATCCTCATAGGGGGATCAATGATGAAGGAGAAGTTCCACCCTATCCTCCTCCTCCCCTCAATGGAAATCTAAACAGTGGATGATAATTTTTAGGGAGATACACACAATTTTGAGGGAGGGAGTTACAAAACTTTATTCTACTGTTTTTGTGTAATTTTTGTGTGAAACATTTCATTGAAGTTTTATCTTAACATTATTCTTCTTTGAATACTTTGTTATGGTTTAATCAAGTGAAACACTTTTTATCCCAATATCGATTGGGTTGAGATTTCAAGTGGGAATATTGGGTTGTTCTAGTTGGACAACATAATCATCCTCTTTCTTTGACACATTCATGATATATCAGTATTATTTTTCAACCCACACTCTATGCTTTAGGTTCAAACCTTGACAACACAATTATTGTGTCAATTATTGGTTCTTTGTGCATCATTTTAAGAGGCAAGAGGGGAATCAAGATGCTGACAACCCTCAACCAAAGGATTATATTAAACCATGTGTATTTTTCAGAATGATGAACTAAAAAATATTTGTAGTGAACTTGAAATGACCCCCTTATATAATAATTATAAAAACACCACCTTCATTTATCAACTATTAAATGCTTTAGTTAAGTCATTTTATTTTTAATATTGTTTTCAAAACCACCCCCTATTTTAGTAATTTTTATTAAAAAAACACACTTTAAACATAAAATTCTCCTTGAGATATGACCTAGGGTATTACTTATGATATAAATCCCATTTAAAAACCTAATCAATTTGATGTATCATGACAACACAGTCAGAACTCTATCAATTTTTGATAGAGTAAAAATTTGAGAAGTCTCCACTCATATGTCTTGAGTAACCACTATTTATATATAATTTAACATTTTTTTGTGGTTACTTACCTATAAAAATATCAAACCAAATGATTTTTTGGTACCCATACGCTTTTGGGTCTAGTAATGTTAGAAACTAAAGACTTAGGAAACCAAATTTTTTTACATTGAGTAGAAATTACAATATTAACTTTAGTTATATTTCTAAAAATATAGGCATGATTAACACTAAATATTTTAGAAAATTTAAAGAATAAATCATTAGCATAATATCTAGTAATACTATAGTGAAAATATATAACAATAAACATGCTATTTCTATTTAAACAAGACACAAAATAATTCCTATAAATCTTTGGCTTTTCACCATTGATTCCAATTCTAACTTTACCTCTATTTTCTTTTTCCTGAGCAATAATTTTATTAAGGAAATTATCCCCATAGTAAAAATACAAGTATATAATTTCAAAGAATAAAATTCAACTAATAAATCATTAATTTTACCATCATTTAAAGAATATGAAGATAGAACTTTATCAAATTTATAATTTAATTCTAAAAGATAATTATAAAAAGAATTTTTTCAACAAAAAATAATCATAAGATTTATTTAGAGACTTATTCCTATTAGTTAAAGTATCATATTTATCTGAAAGAATAGAATAATACTCATTAATCTCATCAAATTAATAATATTCGGATTCATAAGTAGGAGCGTATAAGGATTGTGCCTCTGTAGTCTGAGGCATAAAACACATATTAGTTTCTTGGGCTGATTTCTCATATTGAGAGTCAAAATGAGAATAATTAATAGAATCCTCAAGAGAACTACAATTATCCTTCATATATATTTTATATTTATTTTTTATAGTATGATTTTCCATGAAACTTCTTTTCAAATTTCTTCTAGTCTTTGAGTTGAGGGTAATCAAGCTTGATATGCCCAAGTTTCTTATATGCATAACATCTCACTTTGAATTTCCATTATTCTTCCTAAATTTATTAAATGATTTTCAGAATCATTTTATCCTCTTATAAAACCTATTAAATAATCTTACTAGTTGAGCAAATTAATCACTTGAATTTGAACAACTTGATTGTCCTTTATCAGATGAGTCGGAAAATGTTTCCTTGATTTTTTTTCTCATCATTTGAAGTAGATAATTTGAAATAAGTATTATCATTATTTTATAAATTATGATCATTAATTTTAACTTTAATTTCAACTTCATATATCATGAATTTTCCAATCAAAATTTTCATTTTCATCTCTTTAACAGATGTGGACTATCTAACTACAGTAGAGATTCAACTCTATCTAGCTTTAAGAACTCTAAGAAATTTCAAATATTGATCTAATTATATTACTAAAAACACCATGGTATAAAAATTTTCCACTATATTAGTGAGTATTCCATTCACTTGAGTAATAATTTATAAATCAAACATCCTAAAATTATGAAAATTTATCTTTTCAGTATTATACCTTGGCTGTCTTACATTATCAGTTCCTTCATAAGAAAAAGTGATTGTTTCCCATATATCAGGTGCATTAGCACATTTAAAAACGTGGTTGAACTCATCTAGACTAATAAAAAAATGATATAATTTATAACCTATGAATTTAGATCATAACCAACCACTTGTTCGGTACTCCAAAATTCAGATTCACCAAAAGTAATTTTTGTAAGGTTTAACCACCTTCATGTAAACTTCCAGAACAAGATTCTTTAAATAAATAATCATTCTAGATTTCCAATAACAATAATCATCACCATTTAAATAAGGCATTATGACCATTGACATACCTTCTATTGGATCATCCATTGTAGCAACTATAGATATATCTTTGAACTTCAATTACAAATTATA
Source organism: Viscum album (assembly GCA_963277665.1). Taxonomy (NCBI): domain Eukaryota; kingdom Viridiplantae; phylum Streptophyta; class Magnoliopsida; order Santalales; family Viscaceae; genus Viscum; species Viscum album. The sequence continues at coordinate 1,438,466,361 of OY728164.1, forward strand.
GAGAACTCCAAATTCTTTCTCTGATACTAGGTGATTTCCTAGCACTATTATACAATGGATCAAGAGGGGGTGAATTGAGTTCTATAATTTCAAACCAATCTAAAACTCCCATATTCTTAAATAATTTAAATATTTATTTTCTTAACCAGATATTAAATGAAAATAAAATATATTAAAAAACATGACACAATAAGTTTTTATAGTGGTTCAAGGATACAAAGAACTTCATCTAGTCCATTCCACTAATACCCAATGAAGTTTTGGTGATTTTTCTTAGTGATAAGTTTTATTTATGGGGATATTGTTTTTTAATTGATGTTTTTTATTTTTTTTAATATTATAATACCTCATGTGTTTATATTTATAATATTTTATAATTATAATTTCTCACATCTTTGTTAAATCAAGAATTTTTGTGTTTATAATTTTGAAGTTTAATACTACTTTTTTTGTGCCACAAAAATATTTTTTAAGTATTACATGAATGAGATTTCAAATTCTTAATATAATTTTAATTCCATTCATGATTTTTAAAAATTCACATGTGAAAATATATCATATTTGAAAATATATATTATGAAATATATATTATATGGAATATATATCTTATAAAATTTCTTATAAAATATATCATATGATTAATAAAAGTCATATGTGCTAAACTAAATTCTTCTGCGGTTTTTCAGAAGGACTTACTCTATTTCTAAAAATTCTTATTCTGATTTTAAAGACTTACACAATTTCAAAAAGTCTTACATGGTTTTAAAAATTCATATGCACATCATATAACTTAAATTTTTTTTTTTACAAAACATAAAAATGTGCACTATTTTATTAATATTATGATATTTTGATTTTTTGTGATTTATATTGGTTTGTTTTAACTATTTTATTAGTTTGATTTTTATATAAATGTTAATGATTATATTAGAAGTGGTATTTGAAATATTTAATGAGGAATAACACACATGAAATAGTTTTTAGAATATGCGTATATACAGGTAATAGCGTGCTTCTATATTTATATTATTTTTAACCATTACATGTGACCCATGAAGTGTTTTTAGGAAACCCATGTGGTGTTGATCATGTATCTCTTTAAATCTATCCATTGATATTTTTTTATAAATTTTGGATGAAGGAACCTAATTTAAATAATAGAGAATAAAAAATGTTGAGATAAGAATTGAAAATGTGTTGAAAGTGATACTATGAGTTTTGTTCTTCATGCTATCACTATCAAATAACTACTCTATGTGATCTTTTTATAAAGTGATAGAAGCTACATCAAGCTGCATCATCTTTGACATTCTTCTATTCTTCTTTTCTTTTCGATTTTCATCATTTTTTTCTTTTTCTGCATCTGTTTATTTTAAAGTGTTGGTTTATGATTTCCCCATTTCAAAAGAACATTTATTATTGGTTATAAATCCTAAATAAAAGGCACATCTACTGGGTTGTGAATCCTAAACAAAAGTCATGGATTTATTGGTTGTGCCTTGGTCCATAGAAAGGAAATAATAGGTTGGGTTGTGCCTCTATATGAGAAAAAGGTATGGTCTGTAAAAGGTTGTCACTCCTTTAAAAAGTGAGGTTTCTCTTAGTGGGTGGTATTACTCTCACCAAGTATATAGGATTCAAGAGTAGATATAGGATTAATTTGGTATAAACTACTATAAAAATCTAGTTTTCACATCTTTTATTTTTCGCTGTATTTTATTTATTGAACAATACACTACACCACACTGTTATTGATGCGAAACTCATTCTATTACAAATGCATGTACCAATTCACTCTAATTTATTTAATTTTTTTAAATACTATTAAAGGTATAATCACCCCTTCTAGAACATATTTAAATCTTGTATTGATCCAACAAATATTACGATAATAAAAATTTCTAAGGATTTGGTTGGTTATTATTGTCTTATTATTTTATCTACGCTAACTGTCTCTTATACCTAACAGTATAAGTAAAATATTCTTGTGAGATTTAAACAAAAAAAATTTAATTATGGTTTGATACCACAAAACCATTGTAATTTTATGTAAATGATTATGGTTATTTTAATGATCGAATGGAGGAATGCCTTAATAATTTAATCATTGATCATTGGATTATCACAATGAAACCATAAAAACTACCCGATGCAGATCCATATTCACTTAGGGGTAATGATATAGTAAGATATGTTTTAAATTATAAATCAAATAATTTATTATATTTTTCTATTATTTATAGTGTGTTTATCCATGTCTCAATATTTAATACAACTCAAGACATTTTAAGGATTCTACAAGTCACACACTATGACCTAGAAAAGCACAAAAGAACAAAAATGGGAATGATACTTGTATAATACCAAGACTTTGATATGGGAGAAGATGAGTGTAACAACCTCTAGGTCAAAAGTATGTTTTATTTTGGGTCTATATTGTCTCTCTTTTGGTCCTAGAGGTTTTTGGGAGATAGTGGAAGAGATTTTTCATTTTTTGGAGAAACGGGCCAAGAACATGGTTATTAGTAATCATACGGTAACTGTACTATATGGATATATTAATTAAAATGGATTTTTCATGGTTTTATCATAGTTTTTTAACCATGTGATACCCCTAGGTAAACTTTGTAGAAGGTTGGGTTTGGGTCCATAGGTAGTTTCATGTGTTACACATAGTTTGTTTTACTATGCAGTTATTATTAGGTAATCATGAAATTTGGTTTTCAATGGATAGTTGGGAATAAAAAATTATCTCATGGTTTGTCTAACCATTTGGACAAACTATATGACCCATATGAATTTCTTAAAAATAGAAAATTACCCTGATATCCTTGTTCATTTTTAACCCAAATATAACCTAAATCTCTCATTAGCTAAACCTATAATTTACTTGATATTATATAAGGCTCTTCCCTTAATATCTTGGTGATATCTATTAATTTGGGTGTATCTATTAAAGGTATGTGAAAATATCCTCATGATTCCTCCTTTTTTCTCTAGTTCTTCTCTAAATCTTTCTTCTCCTTAATTTGTTGGAACCCTATTAGGGCATGAAAACTTTATCTATGGTGTTGGGTGGGGAATTTATGATGTTTCTTATGGATATAGGCTTTTTAGGATCAAATATATTCAATTCTAATCATCATTTTTAAATGATACTAAGTTTCCTCCATTGATGAGGTAGGTGTCTCTATACAATGGTTCTTTCTTACATATCACTTTATAGTTCTTGTGTTTTTCTTTGGGTTTTCTTATAAAAATGGTTGATTTGATACCAATATGGGTTGTTTTGTGTAATTTAATATTTTATGTAATGGAAAATGGTTTTAAAGGGGATTTCTCTAAAAATGGTTTTACACACTTCATGTGTTCGATGGAATGCCTTAAATTTGGTTTTTAATCTAAAATGGATTTTAAAGAATGTGGGTGGTAAGGCTTCACTTATAGAAATGTTTTATTAAATTTTTGGAATTATATACTTGAAAATTTTTAGAAAACATATAACACAATAAACTTGGGTGGATTGGGTTATGTATATATGCACATTTCTAGGAAGTAGGGCACCACTAGAGATTATGGATAAGTGCTCATTATGATATGAAATCTAATGGGTTGGCATGATATTGAAAATATATGATAAGAATTAATATAATTAGGAATAACATTATACTAACTAGTGTTCCTTTCATGTCATAGTTATGTATTCCTACAGGCTATATCCCAATTATGATTGGTTTTATTCATGACAGTGACGTTTCATGCTTTGATTACTCACATGTTTTCTTTGGAGACACCACTGATGGTTTTGATTATTGCCCCTATTTATCTTTCTTTAATTTTATCATATTTTTGGTTTATTTGATTATGATATGTTTTCAAAGAAACCAAAGGATTATTTTTGAAAAATGTTTTAAAATGAAATTTATTTATGAAACTCAAATCCAAAACTAACGGTTACATAATGACAAATATTGTATAGATTCATGGTGGTATCCTACTAGGAATTTTCTTCAAACCTTGTATATGCCTTTAGACATATGAAAAATTGTATTTTTAGGATCTAGGTAAAGGAAAGGGTGTCATGTATCTTTAATACTTCTCTTGGTGGATTTCACTTCCATGGAGGTGACAGATGGTCACATAGAGACTTGGTTTTGGTTTTGGTTTTGGTTTTTTTCTAGGATTAGCCTTCTAAATCACTTTGTTTTGTCTCATGGACATATACCTATTATTTCATGATTTAATCTAGTTTTTTTATCTTAATATTTTTATATATGAGACATGTCATGTTGTGATCTTAGGGTGAAATCGTTTCCAAGGTTATATGTGTTGATACCTATGTGCATGTTTCCAGCTTGTTGTGACCAGTAATGCGCTTCGGGCCTTGTGGCGAGCCAACTTGGGTGATGTGTTAGGTTGAACTGGGTTGGTTTATTATGAAATGGTATTATTGGTAGGTTTTTTTCAAGGTTTGATAGTATATTGATGTTAGGGCTATTGGGACTTGGGTGGTAAGTACGAAAGGGTGCCTGGATAGACCACTTTAATATTTGACCTCGAGTAGCCATGGGTGGTCTTGGATTTTTCATTAAGCTTTGATTTTTATTTTGGGTTTATTTTGATGAACCTTTTCATGTTTTTATACTGATTTTTGATGTATTTACTTCTCACTAATCAAGTTTTATCTATTTTTAATAGATAATTCATCTTAAAAGTATCTATTTGAATTAGAGGGAAGGTACCATGGGTTAAGTCTCATAGGTAAATCCTCCAGTCGACCCTACTTTAGTGGAAATAGTAATTCAAACTATTAAATACTTGGATTAAGAGAGTAGTGGAATTTGAGAATAGATGATGGATCATACTTGGGATTTTACTAAAGAACACCCACCAGTCTTACATGGTGATAAAGGAACCCAAGAACCCAAGGAATGGATTGAGATAATAGAAACAATTTTCCAATTTTTGAATACTCTAGAGGACTCTAATGTTTAATTTTACACTTATATACTTGAAGGACATTAAAGGAAATGGTGGGATTCCACTGCGCAAGCTAAATTACACGAGAAACTCACTTGTACCACTTTCAAAAAGGCCTTCAATCAACCATTCTATCCCAAGACATTTCATATAGAGAAGGTTCATGATTTTTTGAGCTTGGATTAAGGAGATAGTTTGGTGATGGAATATACTGCTTATTACACCGTGTTGGTTTGTCAATATCCAAAACTTCTCACTAATTACTACCTCAAGGCTAAATGATTTGATATGGATCTAAAGTCCAAAATTTGATTGAAGGTTATACTGATGTTCTTGATGAACTTTGTTGAGGTAGTTGATAAAGTGGATATGGCTGATCTAGACTTATTTGGGAAGACAAGTCTTGGTGGAGCTTCTGTTGCAGTAGGGCGTCGCCAGTGTGTGTATCCTAGATAGAAAAAGAATCATAGTGAAGGTGTTTGGTTTACATCAAGATTAGTTACCAAGGCTTCTTCAATACTACCCCAAGTGGTTTGATTCTAGTGTGGAAGACCTGACCACACTAAGTCTGACTATATGGTAGCACATAGGATTTGTCATCATCATGGAAAATCCATCCATCTTAATCATTTTTTTTGTAGAAAAGTATAACAGAGCATTAAAGATGGATCCACCCTTACTAAAGGCTCCCATACTCATTCAGATTAAATAAAAGGCAGTGGATCTCTTTTTCATGTAAAGGGCGATACTCAGGTAGTGAATAAGACTTAGGGAGGGGATGAGACTAGATGAATTTATGCAGAGAAGTATGCATCGAAGGAATATGATATGGGGCCAGCTATTGTGACAGGTACAATGTTTATTTCATAATTTATGGTCCTATATTTATTTGATACTATAACATATCATTCTTTTTTATCCTCTAAGATGATTGATTTGTTGGTCTTACACTCATATATTATTCCATTTATGATATATCTTTCCACTCCCTTGGTAAGGTGGAAAGAATAAGGTTTTAAATGTCTCGGGTGCCGAATTATGATGACCGACTATGAGGTCAAATGGGATTTCCTATTTTTGATCTCAATATATTTAACCTCATCATTAACATATATTAAATGGTTCATTTTAATCCCCACATAATTTTTATCATCACTGAGTTTTTTTAATCTCCTGATGTGGGGTTATTCACATCTTTTAGGGTGAGTGAGATCCTAGATCTGGGAGAGTGGGGCCTGTTGTTCCTAAGGTTGGAATGATTTCATGACAATTTTCAAAGAATTTTCTTAACATTATTGATAATAAATTTAATGGTCCACTTCCTTCCATAGTAAATGAGTACCCTGAGGTATTTCTTGATGACTTTTATATGTTACCACCCTAGAGAGAGGTTGAGTTTACCATTAAAATGATTCCAGGGATGAGTCCCATTTCCTTAAAATCTTACCTTATAGAACCCACTAAGTTAAAGGAACTCAGAGTTCAAATTTAAGACCTTGAGGATAAAGGGTTTGTTCATCCAGGCATGTCACCTTGGGCTTCGTCGGTTCTCTTAGTGAAGAAGTCAGATAGAAGCCTTTGAATTTTTGTTGATTATAAAAAGATTAATAAGGTGACTATTAAGAAAAAGTATCCTTTTCCTAGGATTAATGATTTGTTTGATTAAATTAGGAGATCCTAATGGTTTTCTATGATTGATCTGTGATCGAGGTACCATTAATTAAGATTCCAATAGGAAGATAATGCTAAGGCAACATTCAGGAGAATTTATGGACATTATGAGTATTTTTTAATTTCATTAGGTCTTATTAACACTCCTATAGTGTTTATGGAATTTATGAATTAGATCTTTCATTAGTTCATGTAATATTTCATGGTTTTTTTGGATTATATTTTGGCGTTCTCTAAGGTGAAGGAAAAACACAAGGACCATTTGAATTTTGTTATCAGAACTCTGAAGGAACATCATCTGTATGGGAATATTTCTAAATGTTAGTTTTGGATCTAATAAGTGAAGTTTCTGGGCCACATTATATCTAAAAGAGGCATCTTAGTGGATCCTAAAAAGATTCAGGTAGTGATGTCTTAGGAGCAACCTAAGAATTAGTTCAATATTTGATGATTCTTGGGTTTGGCTAATTATTATAAGCGTTTTATTCAGGATTTCACAAATATTTCACCTACTATGACAGATTTGAACCATATGGGTGTTATGTTTGAATGGAATTATAAGTTCCCAAGATTATTTGAGAAACTTAAGTTGAGGTTTACTTTGAATATAGTTCCGATTATTTTGAAATCGAGTTTGGGTTATAACGTCTTTTGTGATGCCTTAGGTATGAGATCAGGATGTGTTTTGATGAAAGGGAAAAAAGTGGTGGCCTATGCCTCTAACTAAATGCAACCTCATGTGAAGAATTATCCTACCCATTATCTTGAATTAAATATAGTGATATATGCTCTCAATATTTGGCACCACTATTACTTTAGAGAGTAGTTTGCTGTATATTTATATCATAATATTTTGAAGTATATTTTTACCCAGACATATCTAAACCTATGATAGAGATTTTGTATTGAGTATATTTAGAATTTTAATTTTGATATTTCATATACACCTGAAAAAATGAGTGTGATAACCATGTGTTGAGTAGGAAGTTATTAACTCAATCCTTGAAGGAATCTGTGGAACAATGGTCATTGATGTGATTGCTAAGATGCACTTGGATGTGGTTGGATGTGGAAAAATCTAATGGGTATGTGTTCTTGTCTTGTGTGAAAGTTTATTCTTCATTTCATTATCATATTCATATTGGAAAAGAAAAAAGCATTGAATTTTAGTAATTTAGTGAAATCCTTTATAGTGGGGATACCTTAGGTGACTGGTCTTGGTCTCGTGATAGTGTCCTATGTTTTCAAGGTAGATTAGTTATTCCAATAACTCCAAGGCATGAGTTTATGGATAGTGTAAATTATTATAGTTGGTTTTTACAACCTAAATCTACCAAGATTTATCATTATTTGAGACATCAATATTGGTTGTTGGGGGTGAGGTGATTGATTATGAACTTTGTATCACAATGCTTGACCTTCTAGAAGATTGAGTCAAAGTAATATAGTCCTTCTAGTTTATTAAAGCCTTTATCCATTCTAGTATGTAAGTGGGATGAAATATCAATAGAATTTATTTTTGGTTTACTATATACTCCTAGTGGTAAGAATTTAATTTGTGTTATCATTGATCAACTCACAAAATCGATTCATTTTATTCCTATTAAATAGATGATAAAGGTGTAAGAGTTCAAAAACCTATATTTCTGAGAGATCATGAAGCTCAATGGAGTGCCTTATAATTTTTTTCTAATATAGATACATTATTTAAATCTTGGTTTTGGAATGGTTTATAAGAGTCTATGGGTATCAGTTGAAGTTAATCATGGAATATCACCCTCAAATAGATGGGCAGACTGAGTAAGACATTTAGATTCTTGAGGATATGCTTTTATCATGCATGCATGATTTTCATGATTTATGGGAAAATAATTTTGCCTCAGTTAAGTTCACTTATAATAACATTTACCCGAAATAAATTAAAATTGAGGATTTTGAAGTATTGTATGGGTGACTGTGTAAATTTTCTTTGTATTTGGTGGAGTTGGGAGAGTGGTATTTGGATATAATTATTCTTGTTCAAGAGATGACAGAAAAGTTTTAGTTGATTTAAAAGAGGTTAGTGAAAGATCATAGTCACTATAAATCTTATACGGACCATCGTTGCCACCCGTTGGAGTTTACAGTATATTATTGAGTTTTTGTTAGGGTTTTGCCTCATTTGGGGCATCTTCATTTAGGAATATAGAGTAATATATAACCATGGTTTATTTTACCTTTCAAAATCATTGAAAATTTTTTAAAGGTGTCATATCAACTGGACATGCCATCTAACTTGACATAAATTCACAACATTTTTCATGTTTCCCAACTAAGGAGGTATTATCCATACTATTATCATGTGTTAAAATGGGAAGATATTGATATTGATCCTAAAACCCCAGTAGTTGAGAAACTGGTGGGGATTATGGATCGTCGGAATAAGGTGTTGCACAATAAAATGATTCCATTAGTCTTTATACTACAACGGTGCATATGGGATAGCCATGAGACATGGGATCATGAAGCACTGATGATGTAACAATTTCCTTATCACTTTGTGAGTCTAGAATCCTAAGTACTTTCAGGGGATATAAATTATCACAATGGTGAGAATTTTGACACCCTTCGGGTCACAATTTTGTTTTATTTCGAGTATCTTTTATCTCTCTTATGCTTCTATAGGTTTTTAGAAGACGATCATTGAGATTTTAGATTTTTTGGAGAAATAGGTTAGGAGTATAGTCTACACATGATTAGTATTAATCATGTGGAAATTATGCAATATGGACATATTGACTCTTGTGTAAATTTTCATGGTTTGAGTATGATTTATTTAACCATGTGATATCCCTAGGTAAAATGTATAGAAGGTTGGTTTTGGGTCCAGAGTTAGTTTCATAGCTTGTGCATAGTTTTTCAAACTGTGTGGTTATTCCCAGGTAACTATGGAATTTAGTTTTCAAGGTATAGTTTTGACTACTCGTTTAGTACACAATTTTTCTAACCGTGCTACCAAACCATGTAACCCATATGAATTTATTAAAAATAGAAAATTACCCCAATACCCTTGCTAATTTTAACCAAAATATCACACTAATTTCTTATTAGTTTGACAATCCTTTACTTCACATTCTAGGAGGTTCTCCCCTTTGTCTCTTGGTGATTCACCATTGATTAAGGTGGATCTTTACATGTTATGTGTGAATCTCTTCTTGATTCCTCCTATTTTCTCTAGATCTTCTCTCAATATATTTTACACTTGATTCATTGAAACCCCAATGGGGAATAATGACTATATATAGTGTGTTGGGTGGGGAATTAATGATGTTTCTTATAGATCTAATCTTGTGAGGATTGGTTCTCTTTGTTTTTAATCACTACTTTCAAAGGAGACTAAGTTTCCTCCATTAGCGAGGTAGGCGTCTCTTTACAATTGTTCTTTCTCATGGCACACTTTATGATTCTTGTATTTTCCTTTGATTTATCTTCTAAAAATTATTTGATTTAATATCAATGTGGGCTGTTTTGTGAAATTTCATATTTCATGGCATGGAAAATGGTTTTAAATGGGGTTTTTATTAAATTTTCTTACACACATCATGTGTTCAATGAAATGACTCAAAGATAGTTTTGATACTAAAATGATTTTTCAAGTATATGGACGATAATTATTTAATTTTTATTAAATTGTGGGAGTGATATACTTGATTTTTTTTAGAAAACATAGAACACGATAATCTTAGGTGCATTGGGTTATTAAAATATACATGAATCTAGTTGACAAGGTACCACTAGAGATTATGGATATATGATCATTATGTTGTGGAAACTAATGTGTTAGTTTTATATTGAAAAACTATAGAAGTACTCGGTACCATTAGGAATCATGTTATGCCGACTAGTGTTCCTCACATGTATTAGTTATTTATTCCCATAGGCTAGATCCCAATTGTGCTTGGTTTTATTCATGATAGTAACGTTTCATGATTTTATTGCTCACATGATGTCTTTTGAGATGCTACAGATGGTTTTGATTATTGAAATATATTTATGTTTCTTATATTTTCTCATATTTTTGTTTTATTTTATTATAATATGTTTTAAAGGAAACCAATGGATGTTTTATGGAAAATGTTTTCAAATGAATTTTCTTTATGAGACTTGTTTTGTTTTAAAGCTAGAGCTAACAGTTTTATAGTGACATACATTGTATAGATTCATGGTGGTATCTTACTGGGAATTTTCCTCACACCCTTCTTATTACTTTAAGAATATGTAGACTTGGTTTTATAGGATCCATATAAAGGGAAGATTTTCATGTAGCCTGGAAACTTCTCTTGGCGGATGACGCTTTTGTGATGGGTTTGGATGGTGGTGAGAGATGGATATATAGAGAATTGGTTTTGGTTTGTTTCAGGTATTAAACTTATAGATTTATTTATTATGTATTATAGATATGTACTTATTCTTCCACAATTTATTCTAGTTGTTTATATTAATCTTGTTATTCATGATACATGTCATGTTGTGATATCATGTTGAAATCATTCCCATGTTTATGTGTGTTGATACCCAGGTTCTTGTCGCCAGTCCGTGGTGATCGAGAATGTGATTAAGGCCTTATATAGAGCTAGATTGGGTGAAGTGTTAGATCAAACTAGTTTGTTTTGTTACAATGAGTTCAAAAACCAAAAATTTCATAGATTTACAAGTATCATAAATGATATAAATTCACTTGGAGAAGCTTTGGATATCAAAATATTGGTTGAAAGGGTGTTGTGGTCACTACCTAATAAGTGGAATGTGAAAAAATGTGTAAATTGATGAGAGTAAGAACTTTAAGGTGTGCACTTTAGATGAACTCATTGGACCATTGTCGAACTATGAACTTTCATTAAAGAACATTTTATATGAGGAAAAAACAAACAATAAAGGTATTGATTTTAAATATAATGTAACTATTTCTTACAACTCTTCTGAATCCAAGTCATGAGGAGTGAGAAGGTTAATATAGCTTACTTGATGAAAATATTTTACAAATTAATAAAAAATGATAAAGGATTAAAGAAGTGGTTTAAATAGAAGAATCAAAAGGAAAGAAAGAAAGGTAACACTAGTAAAAATAATGATGTTTTAGATCTAACTTATAATGAGTGCATAAATATAGGACATATTAAGATAGGTTGTCTAAAACTAAGGCATTCAATAAAATACAAGAATAATAGGAAAAAGTAAAAGAGAGTTTTTTTAGTGGATGGAACTACACTGATGATTCTAATTTGAGTAGTGATTCTAGAAGTGAAAATGAGACTGATAACCTTTCTTTGATCTACGTTCTAAGGTAATTGATTCAACTTTTACACAATTATTAATACCTGAATTTTTTTTCTATACTATTGTTACTGAAGATGAAAATAACACTGATTATGATTCTATTTCAGGATATAATTCAAACTTTAAAACTCTGAAGTTAAAAAACTGTATGAAGAAAATAATAAACTATATAAAGAAGGTTTTATAATTGATTAATTGTACAAATAAATTGAAAGATATAATAAAAAACATGTTAAATAAAATAATAGTTTTTTTAGATAAAAAGGTATTATCTCTTGAATATAAATGGTTAAAAGATGCTGATTTTGAAATATTAAAAATTAAATTAGAAAATGATACAATTAAGGATTTTAATTATAAGAATAATGAATAGAAATAAAGGAAATTTAAATTACTATTGTATTATATGGATCAAATATAGAAATAAAGTAAGAATATCAAGAAAGAAAATAATAAACTAAGAAATAAAAATTCATGTTCAAATGAGAAAGTTTGTGATGATTTAGAAGACACACAAAAAGGAAATGAGAAATTAAAAGATGAAATTGTAAGTTTAAAAGAAAATATATCTACTTTTGTTTAGGGTAAGTAAAAGTATAACAAGATTATGTCAATGATGAAATCAAAAAAAAAAAGAATTGGTTTTGGATATGATAAAAAATTTCCAAGGATGAATAAAACTTTCCTTGTTAAAATATTAAAATGAAGTGTTTCAAGTGTTACATGTTTTAAGTGTAGAATACAAGGAAATTATTCTAATAAGTTCTCTTTAAAATTTAATAAATATTTTGGTCACACTTAATTTTTTGTTTCTAAGAACTTGTATTCTATATTAACCACAGATAAATGTTTAAAATCTATTTCAATAACTAAGAACTCTATTACCAATCCTATTAGACCCAAGATAACATGGTTACCAAAAATTTATACTTTATTTATTTCAAAAAATATATCTTATAAGAATCAATAATTCATGGTACATGGAAAATGTATGTTCTAGACACATGGCTGGTAATCTTTCCAACTTTTTATCTTTTAATAAATGTGGTGGAGGCTCTGTTACTTTCAAAGACAATTATAAAGGCATGATTAAATGTTATAGTGAAGTATTTTTTTCTAAAACTATTATAATTTCAAAGGTTTTATATTTTTAATGTTTAAAAAAAAATTTAGTTAGTATGTCAAAATTTGTTTTACAATGTAATGAATTCCAAGTTTGAAAATTATAGGTGTATATTTTTTAAGAATGAAACTGTTTTATTTTATACAAACTAAAAAGACAACATATATTCTATAATTTTTTTGAACTAAACAATCATAATGTTAAGTGTTTAAATACTATATAAATAGATGATATTTTATGGAATATGATTATTGGAATTGTAATCTTTAAACTGTTGTATAAATTGAAAAATCATGGGTAGGTCTTGGATATACCTGAATTGAAATTAAGCACATTTTTTTGTTTTTGATTCACATTTAAAAGGTAATAAGTACAAGGATAGTTTTAAATTTGTTAATGATGTTAAATATAATATACCCCATGAATTATTAAATAAATATTTATTTATTCCTTTACAACCTATTAGTTTAGGTTCAAAGAATTATGTTTTTTTAATTGTCGATGATTTTAGTATATTAAATCGAGCTTATTTTTTAACTCATAAAAGTGGAAATTTAACTAATTTTGCTTCTTTTTGTAAATTAGTTCTAAGTCATAAAGTTTATTTGATTATATATATTAGGAGTGATAGAGGTGGTGAAATTTTAAATCAATAATTTAAGAAATTTTTGTGAAGAAGATGGTTATATTTATAGTTTTTATACTCCTAGAACACCACAACAAAATGGTGTTCTAGAAAGGAAAAATAGAACTATTCCAAAAATGTATATAATAATGCTTAATTAATATAATATGCCTAAATGTTTTTGGGATGAATATTTTAATACAACTTTTAATGTTTTAAATATAATTTTAATTAGTCTAATTTTAAATAAAACCCTTATGAGTTGTTTAAAGGAATAAGGCCTAAATTCACATATTTTAGGGTGTTTGGTTGCAGAGTTTTTTTTATCTTAAATACTAAAGATAATATATATAATTTTGATTCTAAATTTGATATAGTAATATTTATAGTATCTTATAATGTTATTAAGGAATAGAGATTTTTTAATAAATGAATTTTTGTTGTTAAAGAATTATTACATGTTAAGTTTGATAAAAATAAAAATCTAAAGTAAAATTTAATTTTAGATAATGTTGAAGAAGAATTGAGAGAGTTTAAATTTTTTGAAGATAAAATTTAAAATGATAATGTATTAGTTGAAGGGGATAAGATCTATTCTCAATAAAATACTAAAAATTAGAATATAGTTAAAGTTCATCCTCTCAAGAAAGTAATTGGAAATGTTGAATTTAGAATTAAAAATAGAAAATGAATTTTGAATTTTATGCTGTTTCTAATTTTGTTACTATTTTTGTATCTAAAAATTTTGATGCAACTTTGAATGATTCTAATTGTATTGTTTTTATGTTTTTTAAACTTAATAAAATTTTAACAAATAATGTTTGGAATTCAGTTGAACTTCATAAAGATAAATATGTTATAGGAACTAAGTGGTTTTTAAGGAATAAAATTAATGAATATAGTAACATTGTTAAAAATAATGATAGTCTGGGAAGGGTGATTTTGGGAGATCTTTTTCTCTCAGGAGTAAGCAATGTAGGGTTTTTTGTGCAGTAATGGGATCAGTAGAATCTCCCACTGATCCAAGGCCACTTTTTACAGTGACTTCCTAGTGGTGCAATGATAATAACTTCTCTTATCATTGGCGATACTTGAAGCTTGGTGAGGATGCTTGGTGTAGATTATATTTGAGTTCTACCAACAATATAGGTGTGAAGATGCAGTGCCGAAAGCTAGTTGTGATGTTTCTCAGTGGTGTCACTCATGGTTGGGAGAGGCGACGTCAGGATGTAGCGGTGATATCGACCGTGACCGACCGAAATTGGTTGATATTCTCAAATATTGACCAGATATGGTGAGGCTTAGCATCATCATGTCTATTGGATCATATCTGGAAGCTGGTTGTTAAGTTAATTGATGGTGTATCTCTCTTAGTTGGGGGAGGCGTTTTCGGGGTACCATAGTGATCTCAGTAGCATCCAAATATAAATGGTCGACAAGCTCATATCTTACATATATTTGGGTGGATAGGTTTTGTTATATATCTTGGATCAAATATGGATTTCTATGGTACATTACCTATGAATTTTTTGTTGTAGTAGTGTCATCAGTGGAGATGGAAGGCAAGTACTGATGGTGCTCATGGTGGCATTGCTTCGGGCGACGATAAGATAAGGAGTTTCCTCTAGGGAGATGGAAGGATTGGGAGGTCCCTCCATTAGGGTTTCTTTTGGATTCTAGGATTTTGATCTATAATCTCTATCTTCAATCCATAAGACCTTTGGGTCATTTATTTATGGGAATTAGGAAGAATGATAGGTTCTGGATGAATATCTCGATGCATCAGGCAGGCAATACTCTAACATTTTTGGGTAGGCGTCCTTGTTTTGAGAGATGGGTGTATTTATGATTATCAACCAGCCTTCTATCCCCTTATTATAGTATGGAGGGGTTCCCTACCATTTGATTTTCTTTACTTAGGTCCAATTTGAATTTACAGTGCATTTGGATGGTGATGAAAGCGATGGACACACAAGTATCACCAGGTGGGTGGCTCAAAAGAGGGATGGGTGTGCTGAAATCCATCTTTCAGATTTCCTACACACTATAGTTAAAGGAGTACCCTTCATCATTGTGTTAGTCTAACATGATGTAACGTTTCATGGTGGGTGGGGGGAAATGTATTTTTATACTGGACTCATGCTGTAATATCTTCTAGCAAGGGGTAGCATTATGTTTGACTGGTAACATGTTATGATGCCAAATTCTCACTCTGGGAATTTGTTCTATGTTTTGGAATTCTGGCCATAGGGCCTTTAGGCCATGTTTCATTTTGCCTTTAGGCCTCTAGGTCATGTTAAGGTTACCTCTCAACCCTATTTAAAGGAGGACTTTATTTTTTTGTTTAATAAAAGGGGTCTCAACCCCAACCTATTTTTAAAAAATGATAGATTGGTTACTTAATAATTTTATAAGTGATGAATTAATTTTGATGGATATTTTCATATACTTACTAGGATATAATCTATTGGTATTTTTTAATCTTTTTCTTTTTTTCAAGGTTTAAAATTGTTTGAAATGAATTTTAAAAGTGTATTTTTTAATGGTGTAGTTTTTGAAAGAGTGTATGATAATAAATGACCTCATTTTAATAATTAATGATCTTCTAGTCATGTTTTTAAATTATCAAAAGACTTATATGGTCTTAAACAAGCCCCAAGATCTTGGTATGATAGGATATACTTTTTTATTGAATAATGATTTTAATAAATGAAAATTTAATCCAAATTTTTTTATTAAAAGGATTTCAAATGATGTTTTAATTTTTAAAATATATATTGATGACATTGTTTTGGGTTACCCTATTGATTTACTTTGTAATGAATTTTCTAAGTTAATGACTTTTGAAATTGATATTTGCTCAATGGGTGAAATAATTTTTTTTATTGGACTTCAAAATTTTCAAAGAAGTGGTGAAATATATTCGAATCAATCTAAGTATGATAAAGATAAAGATAAAATGTTTAATCTTGATTCTTATAAAACTTTTAGAACCCCCATAATTACTAATTCTAAATTGGATTTAGATGAATATGGAAAACCTTTATATAATAAACTATTTAGTAGTATTATATAAAGTTTGTTATATTTAACTACTTCTTGACCTGATACTAGGTTTTTTAATTTGTTTATGCGATAAATTTCAATATAATCCTAAAGAAATTCTTTTAAAGCCTGTTAAAAGAATCATTAGATATATAAAAGGAACTATTAATTCTTGTTTTTTTTACTAAAATAAGAACTATTTTGATTTGTTATCTCATTATTATTTTTTATTTTGGTGGATGAAAAATAGATAGAAAAAGTACTTTTGGTATGTGTAATTTTCATGGTAAAATATTGATTTCATGGATCTCTAAGAAGTAATTATCAACTACTTTATCCATAGGTGAGGTTGAGTATATATCTACTACTAGTTGTGCTCAAAGTATTTGGATTAAATAAAATTTATGTTATTTTAATGTTTATTTAGATAAAATATGTATTTAAAGTGATAATACTTCTACAATTTCAATTTTAAAAAATCCTTTATAGAATTCAAGAAAAAAATATATAGTTTTTAGATTTCATTTTATAAGAGATCATGTTAACAAAGGAGATATTGTTTTTAAAATTATTTTAAATAATATTCAACTTGATTATATTTTTAATAAACCTATAGATTTTATGAATTTTGAGAAAATAAAAATTGAACTTGGTATGATGAAAATTTTGTTTAATTTAATAATTTTTAAATATTTACTACTATTTTTATTTTCTAACTGATCTAATGCACATATTAGTTTTAATCTATTTTTAGGAGCATATTTACTAAGATAAAGTTATTTTTTTGATTTATTATAAATCTATAATATTCTATCAATATTATGATTTTGTTTTTTTACACTTCAGTTTACATGTTTTTATGCATTTATTTAGGGAGAGTGTTAACAGTTTTTTTACTGTTTTTATTTTTTTCAAATATATGTAAAAGCATTACTATTTTTCTATAAAGTTTTTTAAATAGGGGATATTTTTTTTTAAAATAATATTAATTTTTTTTGATTTTATCTTTGATGAGAGAGTTTTTTAGCTATATTGTTAATATTTTTACTTTTTGATAATTTTCAAGATGGGGGAGATTTTTTTATAAAATATTGTGTAGTTTTGTGATTTTCAAAAAAGGAATATTATTAGTGTTAAGTTTGATTGATGGGGGGATTATTAGTTAATTGATGTTTATTTTTTTCTTAATATTAAAATACCTCTCATGTTTACATTTATAGTAGTGGATAATTATAATTTCTCGTAACTTTTTTAAATAAAGACTTTAGTGTTTTAAAGTTTGAAGTTTAATTCCACACTTTTCATGTTACAAAACTAGTTTTATCATGAACTAATCTAGACAACCTGCTAAATCGGTACCTGAATCAGTCTTGACATGATCTGAAATGCATTCCCTATCCTCTTTGACTGAAAAATACTGCATGGGAATCAAGAATAATCAAGGGGAATGATTTTTATATAAGAATGACCAAACAAAAAGAAAGAATTGGATAATAACCCATAAGCATTCGATACTCTAATACATTCATGAAGAGTAAAATACCACAAAATAGATAGGAATCTATAGACATCCCAAAACCTGAAAAATGACATCATCACAAGATCTTCTCATAAAAAGTGGATCACATACTCCACTTGTCACCACCAAATCCCAAGGTCTTGAGAACGTGAACTCCCACCACCTCCAAGTGATGCTTTCACTTTTCCCAAACATGGAATAAGAAAGTCTAAAAACACCCAACGGTAAAAGTAGGGCATGAACAACACTAGCCTATTAGGATCCCATATAGAATTTCATAAAAATTATATCAAATAAACCAAATATACTAAATTTTAAATAATACATGGAATCTTAATATTTTTATAGTTCATAATAAATCATGTTTTTTCCAAACATTTCAATGGAAAGTACAAAGCAAGTAAAAATAATCATTTCCATTAAAACATTCATCATTTCATCAAAACAGGCATGAATAACTCATTTCATAAACATTGGGATGTAACGATTAATTTCCAATCATAACACCATGGTTTTGAGTCCCAAGGTTTGTTAGATCAAGGCTCCATGTTCCATAAATTATCAATGAAATAGAGATATTAGTGCACACACACCCCTAGATCCCAAGCCAAGGGGGAATAAGAATCTATAACAAATAATGGAACCCCTTCCCTCATTAAGTTTAGTTATCATTATCATCATCAATCCATTGCTAGGTAGAGCTAATAAATTCCTTGAATTAATATCATATACCAACCACCTAACTACCTAAGCTCCCATTTGCTTCAAAATAAATCAATAAAGGGGAAAATCATTCATCTTTAATCAGTTTCATCAATCATCATTCAAGAAGACCCAAATCATATTTCAACATCCCATTTCATTTCAAAAACCAATGTAAAATGGTTTTTATCAAAACTCACACCTTTCAAAGCAATTAATTACATTTCAAATTCATAAAAAATTTCATGCCTTCATTTCTCAAGAATTATCCACCACATTCATTCTTCAAATCATTCTTTAAATTCAAAATTGTTTTCTTAAAATCAACACTTTATTTGAAAATCCATAACTAAATAGGTTCAACACACACCATTCCATTTTGGAAACATTTAATAAGGACCAAAAATCAGTATTTAAAAATAAATTATAAATTAATTTCAAATCATTCAAGAAAGAAAGATTTCAATTTATAGGAATTTCATCAAGAAACCACCCACCTAAAATACAGTATCATCAGACACCCAACAAGGGATCCGCAATAAAAGGGGAATTAAGGGATAGAACTGATGAAGAGAGAATCCTAGAAACACAATCCATAAGTCAAGATCCATATCCATTAATTATAAAATGATATACCACTCTGGAAGAGGGAGAGAGATGAGGAAATAAGAATTCACAAATGAATCAAGGTCACACTTATCGAAATAGATCCAATGCTTTAATCAACACTTAGATCTATGAAGATTCAATGTTGGAAGGGAAAAAATCACCTTAATAGGGTCTCTAAAGTCAGAAGGGTTGAATTAGGTTTGAGGGAGTATATTAAATAAATTAAATGAAGGTTAAGGGAAAAATAATTATGATACTACCAATGTCATGACCTGCCTTCACCAAGAGGAGGGAAGGGTCAGCAGATTGCCAGGCCCTTCCTTCTTCAAGTTGAAGGAGAGATAATGACCCCCGAAACCCGCCTTCAATAGGTCCCGGAGTAGAGACCAATGCCAAGGGTATAGAATCACTCACTAAATATAAGGCATTACCCTTTTTTCTTTTAATAGTATCGGGAGATAAGATAGTAAATCCCACAAAACCAAAACTAAAAGTGAAAGAAAATCCAAAACAACCATTCCCACATGCATTTTCTAAAAGTAAAACCCACAATGTATAAGGTTACTACAAAGAGAAAAGTACCAAAGAAAGAAAAAACAGCAACAACAACTGTCCCAAAGGTCTTGCGCTAGTATGGTCCCGCGCGATCCCCGAAGTCCTCCTAGAAACCTGAAAACAGTTTTATATACGTAGGGTGAGCATACAAGTATACTAAGTAGGGAAAAACCTAAAGCTCTCATGCACAAGCGGGGAGGCATGCTAAGGCCCCATGGAAAAAGAGAAAACCAAGCACCTAGCAAGGAAACTAACCACCCAAGCCTCACCAAGACACACTCCCCAAATAACTCAACTCAAGTAAAGTATAGTAATAACACATCGAAGTTTGGGTACCCCGCGCCACTTTCCCACTGGTTATTGAAGACATCCTAGGAATCAAACCAATCCTGCCATTCTCTCCGTAGTACCACTGCCACACCCTGCCTGCACACACCTGGGCCACAAACTCACGCAGTCCCACTGCCAAACCCTGCCCGCAAACACCTGGGCCACAGCCACTAACCTTCCCGCAGACACCTGGGCCACAAATGTCACACGTAACCATGCCTGCAAACACCTAGGCCAGAACAACTGCTGCCATGCCCGAAGACACCTGGGCCTCATCCTGAAGATACTTGGGAAACCACATTCCCGTACACACCTAGGCCAACCACTGTAACCACCCCACCCGAAGATTCTTGGGCTAATAAAGGACCTCAGGCCATCACAGCCTGCCTGAAGATTTGGGCTATCTGGGAAAGGGAGCAGAAAGGAGCTAATAACCAGCCACTAACAGTAGTGTTGGAAAAAACACCCTCCCCCATGAAGTGGGGGTGTTTCAGCACTAAGTTCTCAACTTGGGTGGGGCGTGAATAAGAAACAAAAAACTACAAGTATATGTATAGGTAACAAGAACTCACCCAATCTAGTTTTTTCTTCAACCAGCCTAAAGAACACAATCAGCACCCAAGTCACGACTCACACCAAACCAAAACCCATTTGTCCCATCCTTGTTTCATGTTCAGTAATAATGTTTAAATAAGTTTCTGCACCTACTTGGGAAACTAGAAAGCATAAGCACAAGCCAAGGAAAGAGTACAGTCAAACATCAACTTAAACATTCACACCCAGTTCTCTTGTAAGGTCACAACAAAAAAGGGATAAGTGAGATCCCTCGAAGTACTAGAACCAAAGAAAACCCCAAGATACAACCCCAAGTCCCCAGGAGCCAACGGTTTCTCAACAACAGAGAATCCCACCCCAATTCGTGATATAGACAAGGTAACCACCCAGACTCAAATTCACAACCACTGGAAGCATAACAACAGGGGATCCCATCCCCACCCACATCACCCAGCAATCAGCCCGTGAAGGAAAAACCACAAACTACTACCTCCAAGGCAAAGTAGTCCCATGCTGGTATTTACAGATTTATAAGATTTAACACACTCCATGATTTCAAAACATGGTTATCACAAAAGAGGTTGATCCTGGTGATTTCAATTTATTTAGCTGGATATACGTGATTAACCAAATTCCTTTTCACAGCACAGGTTCAAAACTACAAAACAAGCCATTTAAAACATCACCAGGGGTTCATTAGTGCACAGAGAAAGAACACCAACGACCATGATTTTCAGAAGGCGTAAGCCCACATAATTCAGAAAACAAGATCATAAAACAAAGCAGCATCATCGATCACAACCCCCCCTTCATTCTTTAGAGTTCGTTTATTATCTTCGTTAAGGTTCGGGTTCATCCAATTCTACAGAATCAAAAGCATGCCCACCCCGCATGATGCATAAAAGGAGAGACGAATGATAAATTCCCTACCTGTTGATCAATGATCGACGCTAATACTGGGAGTGGAACTCCACGGATAGGGATGTGGCTCGTCAGAATGAAGGATACTCCTAGTATAGGGTGATAGAGATAATAAACCTAGGTAGAACCCTTTTAGTTTATAAAGGTCGGGGATGGTTGAAATAAAGAATACGAAACCGCGTAAGGAGCGGGGTCGTGGGTTGACCACGTGGTTGAGACACCCCACACGTCATTAATGAGTCCCTGCGGTTTAAACCGACGCACACCTCACAATTATTTAATCTAATTAGGCGCATTTATGGGCGTTACTGGGCCTTAAAACAATCTTAGAGGGGTTGAAATAGGGTTTAAAACCCAATTTTCACAAAAGGAGGCGCTACTGGAAAAAAACCGAGGGTAGATGAGAGCTACCGGTAGCCGAGATACCGGTAGGTTGAATCCATCGGTAGTCGAGAGCTACCAGTGGATAACAGAGACTGGTAGACTGAGCTACCAGTAGATTGCAGCTACCGATAGTCGAGAGCTACCGGTGGCTGATAGCTACCGGTAGACTGAGCTACCGATAAGCCGAGCTACCGGTAGGTGGCAGTTACTAGTAGGCTGAGCTACCGGTAGGCTGCAGCTACTGGTTAGACCGAGCTACCAGTAGGCTAAGCTATCGGTAGGCTGCGGCTACTGGTAGACCGAGCTACCGGTAGGCCTGCTTCTGGTTGGCTAAGGCTACCGGTAGGCCTACTGTGGGTCAAACTTCACCAAGAAGTTGGGATGGCCTCCCAGACCACCCAAAACACCTCAAGCATTAGATTTTTACTAAGTAATGGACCTCCCACAACCCGATCCATTACATTAGATACCTCTCAAACTATTCTCACCCTCGAGAATCAAAACAACCCACAAGGAAAGAGAGGTTCTGAACAACCACCTCGAAAGATACCTCTCAGGAGAGAACCCCTTTTTTAACTAAAAACACATTTCTCTTAAGAACCAAGAAACATACCATGTTAGACTGCCCAGTCTGTGGGTTGGGGAGTCTCTTACCCCATGTCAAGATACTATCTGCTTTGGGTGGCACTGACTCGCCCGCACGGGTTTAATCGCATCCACCTTAATGCGTCTTGATTAGGGGTCCGATCCTCCCCTACCCATAGCTAGGACTTTTCACACACATTCAGAGAGGAAAGAAAAACCACATATTTTATAGACAACAAGGTAAACTGATCCACCACAACAAGTATAAATAGAACATCACAAAACTCAAAACAACTCTAGGTACTGGGCACACATCTGTGATTCCCTCTCCCACGTACTCTCCTCAAGCCCACCATGTCTCCATAACACACAGACCAAGGGAATGGTTCTCCCAGGAAGCACCTTCTCCTCACGATCCTCGATCATCACTGTTATTTCCACAAAGTTCACGTCGTCCTCGATGTTTAGATCTCCCCAGTTGAGGACGTGTGAATCGTTGTGCAGATAACGACGGAGCTGAGACACATGGAAGATGTCGTGTATCCTCAGTAGTGGCAGTGGTAACGCTAGCTGATAATCCACTTCGCCCACCCACCACAACACTTCGAAGGGCTCAATGAACCTGGGAGAAAGCTTACTCCCCTTGCTGAACCTCTGTTGCCCACGCCGAGGGGAGACCTTCAAGAACACGTGGTCTCCAACCTCAAACTCCAAGGGCCTCATCCTGGTATCAGCATACGACTTCTATCGGTCCTAGGACGCCTTCAACCTTTCCCGTATAAGCTAAACCTTCTCTGTCATGCTCTGCACCACCTCCGGGCCAAGGATGCCCGCTTCTCTGACTTCGGTCCAACACACAGGTCAATAGAATGGCCTCCTGTACAAGGCTTCAAATGGGACCATACCAATGGTAGAGTGATAGCTATTATTGTAGGCTAAGTATACCAGAGGAAAGTGTCACACCCATGATCCTCCTGAGTCCAGAACGCATGACCGCAACATATCCTCCATGGTCTGGATGGTGCGCTCTGTCTGCCCATCTGTTTGGGGATGGAAGGTAGTGCTAAGACGTAGCTGGGTGCCAAAAGCATGCTGCAATCCTCTCCAGACTTGTGAGGTAAACTGTGCATCCCTATCCGAGACTATGGAACTCGAAACTCCATGCAACCGCACCACCTCATCCACGTACCTTCGTTCCAAAGCATCCACTGCACTTGACTCCTTAATCACTATAAAGTGAGACAATTTCATCAACCGATCCACTACTACCCAGATGGCATCGTATCCCCCTTGGACCTTGGGTAGTCCCGTGACGAAATCCATCGAGATTTCCTCCCATTTCCACTCGGGGACATCCAGAGACTGCAGCAGGCCACCTGGAACACGGTGTTTAGCCTTCACCTACTAACACACTAGGCACTTGGCCACAAAATCTGCGACTGCTCACTTTACTCCAGGCCACCAGAACTGTCTCCTCAGGCCCTGGTACATCTTGGAAACTCCTGGGTGTACCACTAGGGGTGAGTTGTGGAACTCACTGAGGACCCTGCCACGCATCGCTTCTGGAACAAACAGCTTCCCCTAAAAAAACATCCAATTTTGACCATCCTCCATCCATCCTTCCAGAGAATTGCTCTGGTCAACTCATTCATGCATCACTTCGCACTCTGGGTCTCCCCACTGAGACTCATCCACTTGATGAAACAGAGATGACTGCACTCTGTCATCTGATATAGGCAACCTTTACCGCCATCCATCCTCGCATCCAGGTGTAAGGCAGCCAACTCCTCCATCACATTCCAAGCATCTGCTGACTCTTGGACCGCATCCTTCTGTGACCTCCTACTCAAGGCATTGGCCACTACATTTCCCTTCCCTGAAGTGTAGGAAATCTCGAAGTCGTAATCCTGGAGGAACTCCATCCACCTTCACTGCCGTAATTTAGGTCCCACTGGGAGAAGATATACCTAAAACTTTTGTGATCTGTGAAGACCACAAAGTGTTCCCCGATGAGGTAATGCCGCCACAACTTTTGTGAAAAAATGACCGCCGCAAGCTCCAGGTCATGGGCAACATAATTACGCTCATGAGAGCGTAGCTGCCTAGACCCATAAGAGATCACCCCTTGCCGCTGAATCAACACACATCCAAGGCCTTTCCCTGAAGTATCACAGAACACCTCATATGCCACCCCTTCTTCTGGTAACCTCAGCACTGAGGAACTAACCAACTTATCCTTCAGATAGCTGAAGGCTGCCTCACACTGCTCACTCCAAACGAAAACTTGATCCTTCTTGGTCAAGGCCGTCAAAGGGGATACAACACGGGAGAAGTTGGGTACGAACCTCTGATAGTATCCTGCCAGCCCGAGGAAACTGCGAACCTCTGCCACATTCTTGGGTGCTTCCCAAGAAACAACTGCCTCAACCTTTGACGGGTCCACCGCTACCCCCTGTTCAGACACTACGTGCCCAAGGAAGTGCACTTCTCACGTCCAGAACTTACATTTTGACAACTTACCATAGAGCTGGTGCTATCGGAGGACCTCCAAAACCGTCCTCAGGTGATCCGTGTGATCCTCCTCTGATCTTGAATAGATCAGGATATCGTCGATGAACACAACCACAAACCTATCTAGGTACTCCCGGAAGATAGAGTTTATAATCCCCATGAACACATCCGGGGCGTTCGTAACACCGAAGGGCATGACCACGAACTCGAAGTGTCCATATCTGCACCTGAACACTGTCTTCGGGATGTCACTCTCTTTCAATCTCAACTGGTGATACCCAGACCGCAGGTCGATCTTTGAGAACCATCATGCCCCTTTCAGCAGGTCAAAAAGATCGTTACCTGATTCAGCCTCCTGTAGTCTATGCACAACCTGAGACCACCGTCTGCCTTCTTTGAGAACAAGACTGGAGCACCCCATGGTGACGCACTTTGTCGAACATAACCCCTCTTCATTAGATCATCAATATGAATCCGCAACTCCCGTAGCTCTGAAGGTTCCATCCGGTAAGGAGCCATCGAAATCAGACGAGCACCAGGCTGCAGGTCTATCCTGAACTCGATATCATGTCGAGGGGGTAGAGTTGTCATCTCCTCAAGAAATACATCCATAAACTCGCTGATGATCCCTGGCACCTCCACCATCTCATCATCTACTAACTCCACTGGCAGCTCGGCTAACAAGGAGAGGAGGGGTTCCTCTCACCTGCTGCCCTTTTGACTGCTCCGCTCACCGGTGAAAACAACATGCCAACTGCCCAAGTATGAGAACACAACCCTTCCTCGGAAGTAGTCGATGATGACACACACAGAGAACAGCCAGTAGATGCCTAGGATGAAATCGTATGGCTGTATCTATAGCATAATAAAATCCCTAACTAACTAATGTGGCCCTACCATCAGTCTGCATCCTCGACAAACATATAACAAGTCGGTCTGACCTCCGACTGGTGTGCTCAGCACTAGAGGCACTGGAAGTCTCTCAGCATCTAGTACCAAGGCACGAGCTAGACTGGGTGAAGCAAAGGAGTGAAAAGCTCCGATATCGAACAAGGAATAAACAAGAGTTCTAAACAAACCGATCGTACCTCGAACGACCTCCGGTCTTACTGGAACTGCTGCCTCTGTGGTGTGTAGCTGCCCACTCCCAGATCCTCTGCCCCTCGGTTGTTGGCCACCTCTCTGACCACGCCCTAGTCGAGGTCCCTGAGGAGCGCCCTGAGGTCGGCCTCCTCCTGCAACGTCTTCCCTCGTAGGAGCAGGAGCTCGCTGTCCCTACTGCTGCTGCTGCTGGAAAGGCCTGGATGGAAGCTGCTGTTGGGGCGGGTGCTAGGGCTGTCCGCCACCACCGTACTGTACTCGGTCTAGGCACTGAAGCTGGAGATGTCCATGGCTCCCACTGACGAAGCACCGCGGTCCTGGGCCTGAAGGAAAGGGCAAGGACCAGCGGACTGAAACTGGAACTGCTGTGGCCTGCTCCCTGTTGGTCGGAACCGAGAGGGTCCTGATGCCGGTGGTCTGGTGCTGATGGACTTTCCCTTTGATGATCCTAGCTGGATCCCCTCTCATGATACACCTCCAAGTGTGTGCATCCTCTCCACCACTTTGGCCTTCTTCTGGACCTCTAATTACATCAGCAGGGTGAAGGGGGTAACAACATACTGGAGGGAGGGTCGGAGCGCCTCCTCTAAATGTCTTGCCTGAGACTCCTCATCTGGAAAGAGGTCTGGAGAGAAATGGAGGAGGTCCTTGAACTTGATTCCCAACTCCCTTACTGACATACTCCCCTACTGGAGGGAGAGTATCTCCTGCCTCTTCTCTTCCTTCATCGTAGAAGAGAGGAATTTTTCCTGGAACTCCTTCTCAAAATCAGCCCATGCCACCTCAGCCTCTCTCCTCTCCCCCAGGTAAAGAGTCCACCACTGACGCACCGCTCCCTGCATCTGGCTGACGACCATAGGGACCCAGTACTCGGTCGGAGCCCAGATCAAGCCGAAGGCTATCACCAGCTCCTCTAACCAACCCTCCGTCTTCATGTCAGAGGTGCTACCCTCATACTTATCGAGGGTCTGTTGCTAGAAGGCCCGAAGTGTCTTCTGCCACTGGTCATCCTCCTCCTCTCTATCAGCTCTCTTCCAATTATCCAAGGTTGTCTTAGGGCCTTGATCACCTGCTCCACACGTGGTCGTCTCCCAGGTGCCATAGCTACAAGGTAAACAAGGAATTCCTAAGCCCAAGTAGTGCAGAATATTGTTCTTAAAATTTCTTAAACTCCTTATTTATTTCAATTTCCAAAACACCCATGAAACACGCAAACACAAGTCATTATGATGCACAAACCTTTCCTAGGGTCTCTACCCTGCAATCAATGTGGCCTCACTTGGTCATTCGGTAGGTCAAGAGTCCTTGCATCGGATCACAGGGGGCCCTAAAATCCCGTGTCCTAGCCGATCTTCCCTAGCCTAATTCACACACCAAGGTCACCCAACACTTTTTCCCTACCATCCCATGCAGTCCTTAATGTTCCTAACTCCAGACTCTATCCTATATCTCAACCTCCCTTTGATACCATTCTATCATGACCCACCTTCACCAAGAGGAGGGAAGGGTCAAAAGATTTCTAGGACCTTCATTCTTCAAGTTGAAGGAGAGATAATGACCCCCAAAACCCGCCTTCAATAGGTCCCGGAGTGGCGACCAACGCCAAGGGTATAGAATCACTCACTAAATGAAAGGAATTATCATTTTTTTCTTTTAATAGGATCGGGAGATAAGATAGTAAATCCCACAACACCAAAACTAAAAGTGCAAGAAAAGCCAAAACAACCATTCCCACATGCATGTTCCAAAAGTAAAACCCACAATGTATAAGGTGACTACAAAGAGAAAAGTACCAAAGAAAGAAAAAATAGAAACTACAACTGTCCCAAAGGTCCTGCGCTAGTATGGTCCCGCACGATCCCCGAAGTCCTCCTGGAAACCTGGAAACAGTTTTATATACGTAGGGTGATCATACAAGTATACTTAGTAGGGAAAAACCTAAATCTCTCATGTACAAGTGGGGAGGCATGCTAAGGCCCCGTGGAAAAAGAGAAAACCAAGAACCTAACAAAGAAACTAACCACCCAAGCCTCACCAAGGCACACTCCACAAATAATGCAAGTCAAGTAAAGTATAGTAATAGCACATCGATGTTTGGGTACCCCGCGCCACTTTCCCACTGGTTATTGAAGACATCCTACACATCGAACCAATCCTGCCATTCTCTCCATAGTCCCACTGCCACACCCCACCCGCACACACCTGGGCCACAAACTCACACAGTCCCACTACCAAACCCCACCCGCAAACACACTAACCCGCCTGCAAACACCTGGGCCACAACTGTCACACGTAACCATGCCTACAAACACCTAGGCCAGAACAATCGCTGCCACGCCCGAAGACACCTGAGCCTCATCCCGAAGATACTTGGGAAACCACCTGCCCGCACACACCTGGGCCAACCACTGTAACCACCCCGCCCGAAGATTCTTGGGCTAATAAAGGACCTCAGGCCATCACAGCCTGCCCGATGATACTTGGGATATCTGAGAAAGGGATCAGAAAGGAGCTAATAACCATCCACTAACAGTAGTGTTGAGAAAAACACCCTCCCCCATGAAATGGGGGTGTTCGGCACTAAGTGATCAACACGGGTGGAGCGCGAATAAGAAACACAAAACTACAAGTATATGTATAGGTAACAAGTAGTCACCCAATCTAGGTTTTTGTTCAACCAGCCTAAAGAACACAATCAGCGCCCAAGTCACGACTCACACCAAACCAAAACCCATTTGTCCCATACTTGTTTCATGTTAAGTAATAATGTTTAAATAAGTTTTTTCACCTACTTGGGCAACTAGAAAGCATAAGAACAAGCCAAGGAAAGAGTACAGTAAAAAATCAACTTAAAAATTCACACCCGGTTCTCTTGTAAAGTCACAACAACAAAGGGATAAGTGAGATCCCTTGAAGTACTGGAACCAAAGAAAACCCCAAGATACAGCCCCAAGTCCCCAGGAGCCAATGGTTTCTCAACAACAGAGGATCCCACCATAATTCGTGATATAGACAAGGTAACCACCTGACCTCAAATTCACTAACACTAGAAGTATAACAACAGGGGATCCCATCCCCACCCACATCACCCAACAATCGGCCCGTGAAGGAAAAACAAAAAACCACTACCACCAAGGCAAATCAATCCCATGCTGGTATTTCCAGATTTATAATATTTAACACACTCCATGATTTTAAACCGGGGTTATCACAGAAGAGGTTGATCCCGGTGCTTTCAATTTATTTAGCCAAATATACGTGATTAACCAAATTCCTTTTCACAGCACGGGTTCACAACTACAAAACAATCCATTTAAAACATCACCAGGGGTTCATTAGTGCACAGAGAAAGACCACCAATGGCCATGATTTTCAGAAGGTGTAAGCCCGCACAATTCAGAAAACAAGATCATAAAACAAAGCAGCATCATCGATCACAACCCCCCTTCGTTATTTAGAGTTCATTTATTATCTTCATTAAGGTTCAGGTTCATCCAATTCTATAGAATCAAAATCATTCCCACCCCGCATGATGCACAAAAGGAGAGACGAAGGATGAATTCCCTACCTGTTGATCAACGATCGACGCTAATCCTGGGCGTGGAACTCCATGAATAGTGATGCGGCTCATCGGAATGAAGGATAATCCTAGTACAGGGTGATCGAGATAAGAAACCTAGGGATAACCCTTTTAGTTTATAAAGGCTGGGGATGGTTGAGATAAAGAACGCGAAACCGCGTAAGGAGTGGGGTCGTGGGTTGACCATGCAGTTGAGACACCCCACACGTCATTAATGAGTCTTCGCGGTTTAAACCAACACACAACTCACAATTATTTAATCTAATTAGGCGAATTTATGGGAATTTCTAGGCCTTAAAACAAGCTTAGAGGGGAAGAAATAGGGTTTAAAACCCAATTTGCGCAAAAGGAGGCGCTACTGAAAAAAAAAACAGAGGGTAGCTGAGAGCCACCGGTAGGTGAGAGCTACCAGTAGGTTGCAGCTACCGGTAGTCAAGAGCTACTGGTGGCTGACAGAGACTGGTAGACCGAGCTACCAGTAGATTGAAACTACTGGTAGTCGACAGCTACCGGTGGCTGATAACTACTGGTAGACCGAGCTACCAGTAGGATGAGCTACCGGTAGGCTGTGAATACCTGTAGATCGAGATACCGGTAGGTCGAGCTACTGGTAGGCTGCAGCTACCGGTTAGACCGAGCTACTGGTAGACCGAGCTACCGGTAGGCTGCGGCTATCGGTAGACCAAGCTACGGGTAGGCCTACTACCGGTAGGCTAAGCCTACCGGTAGGCCTACCATGGGTCAAACTTCACTGAGAAGTTGAGATGGCCTCCCAGACCACCCAAAACACCTCAAGCATCAGATTTTTACTAAGTAATGGACCTCCCACAACCAGGACCATTACAACCAAACCATTACTTGCCTAGATAGGTGTTACTGTCTAACCACTGGCTCCCACTAGCTTGTTGGTGGTTTCAGAAATACTACTAGGGATTTTAAGAACACCACTAGATAACTAGTGGGATTCCTATAGGAATACCCTATTTCCACCCTTATGTAAAATGCTTGGATATCTTCCGACTTATCAAACCGGAATAAAAAACACACACTCAAGCCCTCGAAAGGTCCAAACAAATAGAAACAACCAATAATTACCATAAAAAAGAGACAAAAGACAAACCAAAGATAATATCTAAAAGAAAGTGTCAAGATTTTATAATTATCCTCACCATAAATGCTCTCTGACCCTAGAAAGCCTTGTCAAGAAGAATATTCCACAAAGAGTTGAGGCTTCTACTTCCTCATCATCACCTCATACTCCCAAATCTCATGAGAACATAAACCCTGCTACCATTAAACCCAAACTAAGGGTGTAGAATTTACATTAAGAACCTTACCATGAGAATTAATAGCCTAAAGTGGTTGCTCAGTCATGGTCATATTAGGTTCCACATAAAGAGCTTCGTAATTCAGAACATGAGACAAATTTGAAATATATTTCTTGAATTGTTACATGTGAAACACAACATGGATCAAAGTAACTTAAGGTGGAAAGGTCAAATTTTATTACACCTTTCTAATATTCTCTAAAAACTTAAATGAACCCATATATCTTAGTGCTAAATTCCCCTGTTTTACAAGCCTTCAATGAACTAGCCAAAGAGGGACTCTTAAGAACACCTAGTCACCAACTAATAACTCTAAAGGATGTAAGTGATGATTGTCATAATATTTATACTGTCTATAATCTGCCACCATCCTATAAAGAATCATATATATCTTCACCATTATATCTTGGACCGAACTAGTTCCTACTAGGGAAGCTTCACCAATATCTGACAAATAAGTAGAGATTTTCAAGGCTGACTATACAAGGCCTCAAAGGGATCCATATTAATGGATGAATGGTATCTATTGTTTTATAAAAACTCAACAAACCTCAAGTGACAATCCCACAAACCTCTAAAGTCAAGGACACAAGCATGGAGCATGTGTTCATGGATCTGTATATCCTACTTTGTCTAAACATCCATCTAAGTGTGTTATGTTGTGCTAAAATTTACCTAGGACTCCATCACCTCCTAGAGGACCCTATAAAACCAAGATTTGAATCGGGGATCCCTATAATAAATAATGGTATATGGAACTCCATGTAAAATAAAAATCTCCCAAACACACAGATTTATCAAATCCACAACTTTGGTGGTATCATGAGTAGGAATAAAGGGAGGTGATTTGGTCAATTGGTCAATAAACACAAAAATATAATTATTTACTCTATGATTTCATAGAAACCCAAAAATAAAATCCATAAATATCTTATCCCACTTCCAATTCGGCATGGTAAGGTGTTCATCAAAATCAGATGGATTTTGATGCTTGACCTTCATTCATTTATAGGTATAACAATGAGAAAAAAAATCTTCAATGTCATGTTTCATACCTAGACACCATAATCACTACCTCATATCATAAAAAATATTAGTCATGCATGGGTTCACCAACCATTGGGAATGATAATAATACCCTAACATAACCTTTCTCATAGGCAGCAGAAGGATAAATCAGTTCTTGAAGAAAAGGATTCCCTATTAAGATAGAGACCATTCACTGATGGTCACCCCACAATATAAATAATATCTAATATATTTGAACTCAAAATCAATCCATTGATCCTGGAGGATCATATCAAGAAGAGATGATTTCAATTGAACACTTTACATATTAAACTTAGTCTCATCCTCCCAGACTCTTGAATGAATGTAAGCAAACAAACCCATGAGATTATACTCCTATGATAATTACTTCATGGACTAGGATGGTAGTTTCCTACTCAGAGAATCAACATAAAATGTTCCCCTTCATAGAGGTGTAGGAAATGTCCAAGTCAAAATATTATAGGTATTCCAACCATTTAATCTGATAGAGATTCAAATATTTTTGGGTGAAGATATAACTCAAGATTTTGTGATCAGAGTAAATGGTAAACATTTCTTCAAAAAATGTTACATCATATAATCTTAAGAGTGTACATCATAGTTATGAGTTATAGATCACATATTGAATAGTTCTTCTCACAATGAAGAATCCAAAAAAAAATAAGCCACCACATGATCACCTTGTACGAGAACCCATCTTAAACATGAACTTGAACCATCACAAAATACTACCTAGCCATACTCATATTCCAAACGATTCAACATGGAGATGAAGTTAAATGACGCTTTAAATCATAAAAGGAAGTCTAAATTTTTTAATCCTTAATAAAATTAACTAACTTAAGAGTAATAGTGATCAATGAAGAATCCAACTGAGATAAGTATTTCATGAATTTGTGATAATACCCTACCAAACCTAAGAATCTCTGAATCTCAAAGACATTTTATGGTTCCTCTCATGATATAATAACTTTAAAATTTTTAGGATAAAATCAAATACATGGTCATGAGATCATGTGTCCCAATAAATTTACCTCCCAAATCTAGAATTATCACTTTTACACCTTGGAATAAATTCAGTGATTCCTCAAGATATCCAAAACTACTCTCAAATGAAGTACACAATCTTCCTTGGTTTTTGAATAAACTAATATGTCATCCATGAATATGATAATGAATTAGTCGGTATAATGGTTAAAAATACTATTCATTAGTTCCATAAACACAATAAGATCATTGGTCAATCCAAAAGTCATAAATATATACTCATAGTGGTCATATCTTCTTCTGAAAGTGGGATTTGGGATATAAGACTCATTGATCCCGAGATAGTGATAACCCAACCGAAGATTTATCTTAGAGAACCACTTAAACCATTTCATATAATCAAAAAAATCATCAATATAGAAAAAAAATTACTTGTTCTTAATCGTAAATTGATCGAGATTTTGATAATTAATAGACAATTGAAGGGTTTCATCAGCCTTCTTGGAAAAAAGAACTGATACTACCCAAGGTAACAAACTATGTCAAATGAAGCCTATAGAAATTAATTCATCCAACCGATTATTCAATTGATTTAGTTTATCTAGTTTCATATGATAAAAGGGGATAAATAACAGCTGGTTACCCAACAAAAAGTCAATAGAAAACTTCAATTCACTTTCCAATGGTAGGCCAGAAAAGTCTGATGGAAACACATCTTGAAATTCAATAGTTACTAGAGGAAGCTCTCCACATTAATATTAATACTCCATTTCAACAACATAAATGGATATTATCCTACCCATCTCTAAAAAAGAAGTTCTAGATCAATTAAACCTCAGTTCCATTCTCCTTAAAAAGCACAACACTCCCTATCAATGACAGTAAAGGATACCCATCGATGATAACAATTAATCCAAGATTTTTGAGAAACTAACTATTTAATTATTAGAATTAAATCTAGATAAATAATATCAAGAACCAAAAATTATGAATCAAACTTTATCTATGATAATGAGAAATACCAAGAGGGGCATCATGGACCCTTCTCTCTCTTCATCTCAAGAGGCACTACAATTTCCATCACATAAGGCACGATCGTCATTAGGATATTAAATATATATATAGTTTAGGTTTATATGAAAGTATAATAGGCACCAATATCAAATAAGATAGTCACTAAAGATGAAGATATGGTAATGGAACCTCTCATTATCACAGAACTTATATAATTTCCCATTGGAGACTCATCCCTTGTGTAACGCTTATTCATTCGTGATGCTTGTGGCTAAAACCACATTGTTCTTGAAGAATATAACTAAACTATAGAACTTACCAATAATAATGAGATTATTCCACTATGCGGTTTAGTAAAAACATGGAAAAACCTCTACAAGTGACTTGATAGATCACATGAGCTGTACATTTTTGGTGCCTCTATACAAGAATGCTTTGAGTGTCCAACCTTTACACACTGGAAACAAGTTAGTGGGATTTTTATAGACACTACAGATGGTTTGGAAGAAGTTTTATACTAAGTACTACCACTATTGTTTCCACTATGAGACTCATCTTACATTATCTTCCCTTTAAAGGGCCCACTAATGCTACCACTGGGAGTAAGAGGAACTCCAGTCAACCTTAACTTACTAGCCAGGTCAATATCTACCATCAACGCCCTATCTATAACATAAACATAATGGGTAAGATTCATTATAAATACCTGAGATTATATATCTAATTAAATACCCATTTGAAAACTTTATCCCTTTAATTTTTTATTCAATACTAACTCAGGTGAAAATGAGAAAGTTCAACAAAACGATCGACACACCGAGTCACTATCCTATCACCTTGTAAAATGTTAAGGAACTCTATGGATTTAGAAAATATCATATAATATAGATATAATTGATCTATGAAATGGTTCTTTAAGTCTTTACACTCCAAGTTATCATTCCACTTCACCAGAACTATAGAATCCCACCATCTTCTTCTAGTCCCATTACGTTTGAAGATGACACATTTCACCTCAATGGAATCTGGTGTCCCCAAGAACTTGAAGAGTTGCTCAATATTTCCCAACCAATCCTCTGCAACTTGTGGATCATTTATTCACTATAAAGACAATGTTTTTATGAATAAAATCCTAGAAACGATCTCTGCTATCATCTATATGAGGTTTCACATATCTATATTTATCAAGGGCAGGTGAAACTCCTTAGCTCAGAGATTTTACTACACACACTACTACCTCTATGAGTTTCTAGTCAACTGGAGGGTTCGCTTTCTATGGTTTATCACCAAATCCCTTCTGAAGCCTGATCAGACATCTTCTTGAGGACATGGTACTACCCAACATCAATAGACAACAAGGAAACACCATTTAAGAGACACAAGAACATAAACTCTCATCAAAAGAACTCAAATCAATAACACAAACCTCATATAAAATTTTAGGAAAATTATAGAATCAGATCAATAAATTTTCTCAAAGACATATTTTTACCAACTACCTATGGTAACCTAAGGTTCGCTATAACGAGAGCTGGCCAGGTACTCACTCATAACCTGCCCCTTAAGTCCTAAAAATATTATTTTATATCTACCAAGACATGTCAAACTACATATCAACATCCAATAAGAGAACAAAACACCATTTGATACTAATTTTCCATGAACCATTCTAGATAACCCATTAAAATGGAATTTAAATTTGTCCTGATATAGACCAAAGGTATTTTCTCAATCCCCATGGGCTTCCAAACAGTGCATAGGCATCAAGAATGATCAAGGGGAATAATTTTACCACAAGAATGACCAAAAAACGAAATTAGCAGATACAAATCCATAAAAAATGATATAATAATATAGTCATTAAGAGTAAAGTACCACAAGATTGACAAGAATATATAAAAATCAGAAAACCCAAAAAATGACATCATTGCATGATCTCCTCATACCAAGAGAATCACATACTCCTCTTATCACCACCAACTACCAAGGTCTTTATAATAAGAATATCCACTAATTCCAAGTGGTTAATTCGTTTTTAATGGGAATGTAATAAGAAATAATATAGATGTCTAAAGGAAAAATTAGGGTGTGCAAAACACTAGCCTAGTAGGATCCCACCAAGCATTCCATAGGAAATTCATATTAAATGAATCAAATATGATCAATTTTAAATAAAATATTTCATGGTAATATTTTAATTGTTCATAATAAATCACGTTTTTAAAACATTTCAATGGAAAGTACAAAGAAAGTACAAATAATCATTTCTACCAAAATAGGCACGAATAACTCATTTCATCAAAATAGGAATGA
Source organism: Viscum album (assembly GCA_963277665.1). NCBI lineage: Eukaryota > Viridiplantae > Streptophyta > Magnoliopsida > Santalales > Viscaceae > Viscum > Viscum album. The sequence continues at coordinate 1,438,503,165 of OY728164.1, forward strand.
ATAAATCATTTTATAAACATTGGAAAGTAATAATTCAATTTTAATAATAGAACCATAGTTATGAGTCTCAGGGTTAGTTAGATCAATGCTCATGGTTCCACATTTTCTTAGTGAAATATGACTCTTGGTGTATACACATTCCAAGACCCCAAGCCTAGTGGGAATATGAATCCATCCCAAAGAATAAACCCATTTCCCTCATTAAGTTAAGTTAGAATTTTCATCATAAATCAATTTATAGGTATAACTAATACATACCTATCAAGGATATCCTAGGACACCCACCTAACTACCCATTCTTCCATGTTCTTCAAAGAAATCAATCAAGGGGGAAATGTAAAGTCCTTGACCCCAGTTTCCTGGAGCCGGTGCCTTACTTCATTACATTGGAATAATAAACAAGAAAGTATCATTCAGAAGGACCGAATAGTTTAGTAGTTTTGAAAAAAAATATAAACATAAGTTTTATATTATAATTTTAAAGAAAATACAATATAGAAATTCCATTAGAAATATCCATAACTCCAAGATTATCCCAGCAAGTTATTCATAATATCCATTTCACATCCTAGAGAAAAATAAAACATAATAAAGGGGCAATATATAATTCTCAATAAGGTTAAGTAATAAAATTTAATCTAATATAAAAAATAAGACATGGTGAATTACTGAAAACACATGCCATTAGAGCATAAACTTGAGCATAATATGGCAAGAATACAAGCTGAATAAATAATTCCATAAAAATAATCGCATGAGAATGAAGCTTAACTATGGATATTCTACTAGTAGAACATTCACATGGATTATAAATTACTAATATAATAATGAGGGAATTAATAATTCTAGACATTTTAAACATACCATCAAGGCCTCGACCAAGACATTTTAAAATAAATGGTTAAGGCCTCGACCAAAACCATATCTGAAAATGGGAAAGGCCTCATCCAAGTCCATATCTATTTTTTATCATGAGACCTACCGATGCATAGAGGGGATATAACAGGCCCCAAAAATCACATAATAAGTCCAATTAATTCCTCATATGAATGGGGATAAACATAAAAAACATATACATATGTAATGTAAATAACTTTCCATAATCTGTAAACATAATCACTAATAATTATGAGTAGTATGGTGAATGGTATCATGATAGCACATCTATAGTCAAAATGATCACAAACAATTTAATAAAATATGTTATATGACAATCATAATAGATAAATCTCAATATATCATACGATTAAAAATAGGTTTTGAAATAGATGAAAATACTCTAATAAAATCATCGAGGAAATCTTGTGAGAAATACCCTTTTTTACTTTTCAAATAAGAGTTCTTTTGGAAAAATCATTTGTATATGTCATGATTACTTGTATAAAACCAAAAATGAAAAATATAAATTTTCAGGAAAAAATTAGTAATTTTATAAAAATATTGGTGTCTTAAAAAAAATTATGTATGGTACTTGAAAATTAGTAAGAAATTGAGAATTTCCCTTTAACCGGGCTTGCGTATCAAAAATAATTGAGAAGGGAACCTTGTAAAACATGTAATTTTAATAATTTAAAGATGAAATGATCTGGATACATAATTTTGGAATGTATAAAAAGAATTTAGAAGAAGTATATAAAAATAATGAAGAATTAAATTGGCGTATATAGGGAGAAATCACAACCTGAATGAAAATGGAGGTTCGGGAAGAAAACCCTTACCTTATGTCCGAATGTGTTCTACACTTGACCTCAATATCCTGGATGATAAAATTGAATCCATTAATTAATTAATTCAGAACATTTTTATAAATTTATTTGATTCATAATAGTTTTATTAAATTCATTTTTGGCCTTATTGATGAGTTATAGAGTTTAATTTCATCATTCAGGAGCATCCGTTTTCTTGGTTTTCATGATCAGTTCGCTTGTTTATAAGTAATAAAGTTCATGTAAAATAGGTATAATTCTATAGAATTGGAATTACATGTTATTAATGAACATAAATAAGTGTAATTGGTTTTATATATTGTTTTTTTCTAGATATGAGGATGAATCATTAGATAACATGTTAATGATAATGGTTTAGATTAATTTTAGTGGTTTTAGATCACAACGAACTCGTTTTGTTTTATCATTTAATATTATGTAAATATGTTACTTCTAGAACATAAAAAGGGTTTTAATATATATTTTAAAATATTTTTCAATAATTAAAATAGTTTTATTAATATCCTTGAATATGGTGAAGGAAAATGAAAACTTTTCATCCTTGAAGGCGATGAAACAACACCTCACGGATGGCGTTTCCATTTTTAGAATAAAAGGGAGAGGAGAAGGGGCTTAATGATGGATTATTCCATTATCATAATAAAATTACATTATATGTAAGGTAATGGAGTTATAATTATATTTTAATTAGTGTAGTCAAGTGAGAATAAGAAAAGAAAATAACTGAAAGAGAAATTAAAAGAAAAGGAAAGAGGTTTTTACCTCTTGACTTTCTCCTCCTCAAGAACCTCCTTAGGGAAATGGTTTTGGTATTTTGATGAGACCAAGAGCTCTTGAAAATGGGGGTGAGGATTAGGAAGAGTATTAGGTAGAAATTTTAAAAGTATCAAAGTTTGGAAGGTTTGATGATAAGGGGTGGTGAGTGGTGGTATTTATAGTGGAGGAGATGGGTGTTTTTTGAATATTTTATTCAATTGTTTATTATTTTGGATCAAGACTATGAATAGTTTGAGAATTATCATAAAATATATTAAAATAATGTATTATAGTTTGATATTATGGGCTTACATCATCCATACACCACTTATGACTCATTAATTCATGTATTTAACATTTTTCGTAAATTATCATATTTTACTATTCACAAAAAATTCAAGTATTTTCGAAAAATCCCAATAATTCACCCTAACAATTTTTCAATGTGTAGAATTAAAAAATGAACTCCATTTTATGATTTTTTTTCTAAATATTATAAATTTAATTTTTAATTAAAATCATCATTTACTCAAAAAAATACATATTTTAAAATTATAACTGTTTTACAACACTTTGAATAATCAACTAAGGCCTCATAAAATTATATTAAAATCATAAGACAAAAAAATATTAATTTATGAAAATAAATTCTCTTTTAAATAATTTTATTAATTATAAAATTGTAATTAAATATTTATGACATACAAAAATATCAACAATTAATTAATAAGTTTTAAAACATTCATTTATTTATACTATGATATAATTACATCATACTTTCATTTATAAGATACCTAAATTTTATTTATACTTTCATGGGTGAGGTTACTATTCATTTGTCTAGTTTACTATTCATAAGGGTCATATTACTATTCCTAAGGAAAGTTACTATTTCATCAGTATAGTTTCCTTAACTTCTAGAAATGCCTCTTAATTCATTCATTATTCATTTATAAATTTTATGTTGTAATATCTAAGTGATTTTATGAGATTTATACTATATGAAATAATCATAAGAAGGGAAATTTCATTAGTATAATTATGGGTCATTACATTCTCCCCTCCTATAAAAATTTCATCCTCAAAATTTCTATAACACTACCTCATAAAAAGATTAGGGTAGTTCTTAATCATAAGTTCCTCAGGCTCCCACGTTGCCTCTTCAATTTTATGATTTTTCCAAAGTACCTTTACTAGCCGAGTCGCCTGATTCCTCAACACCTGTTCTTTAGTGTCCAAAATCTAGATAGACTTTTCACAGTAAGATAAATCAGGTTCTAAATATGCTCCTTCAAAAGTGATTACATGCATTGGGTTTGGAATGTACTTTCTTAACAAAGAGGTGTGGAACACATTGTTTACTTTAGAAATGCCAGGAAACATTTCCAAACAATAATCCACAACTACAATTCTCTTCATAATTTCAAAAGGACTAATATACATTGGGCTCAATTTTACTTTCTTCCCAAATCTTATAAAACCCTTCCATGGAGATACTTTCAAGAAAAAATGATCTCCCACTTGAAATTCCAAATCCTTCCTTTGATTATCGACATAGATATTTTTCCTACTTTGAGATTCTTTGATATATGTTTGAATAGTCTTTACCTTTTCTATTGTTTCCCCCACAAGCTCTGGGACTAAAAGCTTCCTTTCACAAACTTTATCCTAACAAGTTGGTGTACGATATCTCTTTCCATACAATGCTTCATATGGTGCCATTTGAATACTACAATGGAAACTATTATTGTAGGAAAATTCTACCAAAGAAAAATAATAATCCCACATACCTTTAAAGTCAAGTGATCATGATCTCAACATGTCTTCTAAAATTTCGATCATCCTTTCTAACTACCCATTAGTTTGAGGGTGATAAGCAGTACTCAAATGAAGCTCAGTATCCAATGCTTTCTAAAGAATTTTCTAGAATTTCAATGTAAATCATGGATCATGACCAGAAATAATTTAAATAAGTGCTCCATGAAGTCTTAAAACTACATTAATGTATATTTATTCAAGGTTATCCAGTGTAAAATCCTTATTATAATGAGAAAATGTGCAGATTTGGTAAGTCGATCAATAATCACCCATATTGCATCATTATTTCTTGGAATTTTTGGAAATCTAGTGACAAAATTCACATTGATGTCATCACATTTCCATGTAAGAATAGGCAGAGGTTGTATGAATCTGATAAGATTCTATCTTTTAGTCTTTACCTATTGAAAAACTAAACACCTTGATAGATAATCAGTAATTTTGTGCTTTATATTATCCCACCAGAAATGTTTCTTCAAATATCTATACATGTTAGTGTTTCCAGGGTGTATAAAGAAATTCAAGCTATGAAAATCATCCAATAAATCCATTTTTAGATCAAGTATAGAGGGAACACAAAGCCTCTTCCCAAATTTTAGAATTCCATCCTCATACACGAAGTCTGCCAACATTCCGTCATTCATAGCTTTAATTTTCTTTTAAATATTCTCATCACCTGACTAATAACTTTTAATAATTTCCAATAAATATAGTTAGTTAACCAATTGAAAAGTTGATAATTACCATATCCATATTTTCTATTCCATATACATAGGATCCTTGTAAATCCTCATTTTTTTCATAACACCACAATCCTTACTGCTCAATGAATATGTTACCTTATTTGCCTTCCCTGGGTGGTAGTGTATTGAACAATCATAATCCTTGAGTAGCTCTATCCGTCCCCTTTGACTCATGCTGATTTATTTCTGTGAGAATATATATTTCAATATCTTTTGATCTGTATATATCTCACATATTTCACCATAGAGATAGTGTCTTCATATCTTCATAGAAATGATTACGGCTGCTAACTCAAGATCATGAGTTGGATAGTTCAGTTCATGATTTATTAACTACCTTGATGCATATAAAACAATTTTCATGACCCCCTCCATTTAAAGATACCCCTTCTAGGCTGGTAGTGGGGAAATGGAGATAATGACCCTCAAGTACCGCCTCTAGTAGGCCTTGGGTTGGAGACTAGCACCAAGGGTGTACAAATATCACAATATGGGAAACATTAAAATTTTTAAGAAACAAGATTGGGAGATATGATGGATCATCCAAAAAGTAACTCCAAGACTTAATGTAAAGAAAGAAAAAACCACCTCACATACATGTGTAAAATAGAACTGGTACAAATACAAAAGTATCCAAAGTAAATACCCAAAAGTAAATCTGAGTAGCAATGAAACAACTATCAAGATCTGAGCTAGTAAGGCCCAACATGGTCCGTGAAATCCTCATGGAAACCTCAAAGTAGTTTATATACATAGGGTGAGCATAAAAGTATACTCAATAGGAAAACCAAGGTCTCCCATGCACATGTGAAAGAGGAATATTAATGCACCCATGAGAAAACAACAGAACCAAACAACACCTAAGTAGGTACACTAACCAAACCCAACCTCACAAAGGCTCGTTCACTAAGTAATGAATATCAAGTAATATAATATGAATTACATCAATGATAGGGTACCCCACACCACTTTCCCACTGATTAACCTCTCTCACACCCCAATGAAAAATATCTTGGCACTCCCACCTCTTCTGAATATAAATTATCACATCTCGGTTGTGCACACCTGGGCCTCATAACACATCCCACCCACACACACCTGGGCCTCACACACTACTGGAAAATGGGTCTATACCCACGGTTTTGTGTAAAACCGTGGGTATAGGCCCCCCCTATACCCACGGTTTGGGAAACCGTGGGTATAGCGATAGTATCGAGACCTATACCCATGGTTTTGGAGAACCGTGGGTATAGGTCCCCTATACCCACGGTTCATGGTAAAACCGTGGGTATAGGCATTTTTTGAAGACCTATACCCACGGTTTTGGAAAAACCGTGGGTATAGGTGTTGTTTGGAAGACCTATACCCACGGTTTTTGAAAACCGTGGGTATAGGTGGTATATTTTTCAAAGACCTATACCCACGGTTTTTCAAAACCGTGGGTATAGAGTTCCCGCGTTATGGCGGGAACAAAAAATTCCGCGGGACGGAATTTTTTATTTATGAAAAGACGATCTTAAATAATATAAATTTATAGATACGAAATATTAGATCATATAATATGTTCAGGTTAGTTGGTCAGTCCCTCAGATTTCTCAGCATAGATCGCGGGTTCGAAAAACGGCGGGTTATATATTTTGATTATTGCAGATATATTAATATAAGAATAAAGAAGTATATTTATATAACAATTGGATTGTTGCCTCGGTTGGTCGCTGTGGCTGGGCAGCGAACGGAATGCGCGGGATCGAAACCCATCGGTCTTCTATTTTCGATTATAACTGTTATATTAACATATTAATATAAAATTATCATTATATATCAATAGCGGCGTTAGATCAGTTGGCAACTTAGTGCGGCGCGGGATTTGGGTGCTGTGCGGTTGCGGGATCGATTCCCTTCCAGCACAATTTTTGGAATTCACGACATATTTTTAAATTTATCAATCTTATTAATATAAGTATAGCAGCGTATAATTTAATAGACAAAGTGTGCTTAGCTCAGTTGGTTGTTCTCTCGGCGTGTCGCTGTCTCCAGCGGGAAGCGCGGGTTCGAAACCCAGCCGCTTATATTTTTGAAATTGCGAAGAGAACCTATATTAATATATATAAGAAAAAATATATATATATAACATATTGAAATGGCAGCTCGGTTGGTTAGTTGCGGTGCGCGGCCTCGTTGCAGTGCGTGAGGTGCGAGTTCGAACCCTTCCAGCCGTGACTTTTTTGAAAATAATTGAAATCCCCACGGTGTGAAAACCGTGGGGTATTTGCCTGCCGCACTGTACACCGTGGTGCTGGTGTGTGACACACCTATACCCACGGTTCTACCAAACCGTGGGTATAGGTGAAGACCCCTATACCGACGCCATTCCAGCCCACGGTTCCCAAAACCGTGGGTATAGCCTATACCCACGGTTTTGGGGGCTATACCCACGGTTTTGAACCGTGGGTATAGCCCGTTTTTCCAGTAGTGACAACACATTACATCTCATCTTGAAGACACATAGGAAGAAAAAACACAACTCATCCCAAAGACACCTGGGAAACAAAACACCTCACCCAAAGACACCTGGGATACTGTATCTCACCACATCCTGCTCGAAGGAACTTGGGTCATCATCGCCTAGAAGGAGCAAGGAAGAGCGGGTGGCCAACCATCCATCCTCCCATCAGGATGTTGGGAACGACACCCCCTGTGTGACTATGTGGGTGTTCGTCACATAGTGCTCAATGTGGGTGGGGTGTGTATAAAAATCACAAGAGAATACAATTATATATATATATATATAATAACAAGGGATCATACCCAACCTATGGGTTCTCAAACAGACCACTAAGTCACGACACCACCAACTTTGATGCTACCTATAAATGCACAACCCCAAACAACATGACACAAAACCCAATCCACATTCTCAACCAATTTATTTAACTAATTTAATTATTTATTAAAAAATTTGTTTAACCATTAAATCAATATCTTGGTAACTAGGAAACACAAAAGTAGTCATTCCAGAAGGTGAAGATCCTGATAAATAAAGGCAGCTTCACATTAAAGACACATCGTTTCACAACCTCCCCGTTTAACACCCATTCATGATATATCATATATCTACCTCTAGATAAGGGGTGAATATTTATGCATATTATCAATGGAGAGGCACCCATACCAACCACTACCATCATTCTTCCAATTCATGCTTCCCAAACCACCATGCCAACCAAAACAAACCCTAACTCACAACCACATCCAACAACACATTAAAATACAACCAGATCTGAATCCCCACTGCACAAACATACCATGCCTAGATCACCACATCAATAAAACTAAACTCTATGCACAACCATGCTCACCACTTCATCACCACATGAGCCAAATAAAGATATATTCAAATTTAGCATAACATCCCTCCTTTAATTTCCACTTGTTAATTCATAGGTTATCACAAGATAGTATGATCCTGAGGCATCCATTTATTAGACAATATACATGGTTAAAAATTTCATAGGTAATCATTTAATAGGATAACAAATAACATTCCACAAACCATTTTTTTCACAACAAGGACCCCCTTTGGGGTTATCACATGAGAGGGAAATCTATGGGGAGGCGACCATTTCTTGGGGGGAGCCCATCGTCGATCTGGCCATTAGTTTATCTGCACCTTTAGATTCTCTAGGACCAGTCTCACTGGATTTTTGGTAGGGGAGACGTTTCCTTTTGGTTCCATAACTAGATGGGAGGGATTCTCAGCTTCCCTAGGTTCCCCATATATGGGATTACATTCAAATAGGCTAGTTTATTTCTGAGTTTCATTGATGTTATCCTGAATCCCGACCAGAGATCCGTTTACAATAGCATCATATTCAGTCTAGAGACTGACATATAAATTTTCACTGAGTCTGATTTTGGTGCTTTCTCATCTAAGGATTTCTTCAGGTTGACGCGATCAGGGGAGGAGGTGGATGTGTGGGGGGAGTTACTGTGGAGGAAGGAAATTCATGGCACGATCAACTTCATTCTATGGAGGATTAGGAACCGCGCGTTGGCCACAAATAAAAACATTAAACGCATGGGAATCTCCTCATTTTCCATGTGCTCCTATTGTATTATTCACAAGGAAGAGAATTCTAATCATCTATTTTTTGAAAGTTAATGGGTGTGTTCAATCTAGAGCTCATTCGGTGATTTCAAAGGCTTTTGTTTATATGAGACTCACTCCTGCTTTTTTGATTCTTGGTTTCACAGAGCCCCTAACAGAAAACCAGAGAGAAAGGTGAGAGCATTGGTCCTTCTTTCTAGATGCTGGTGCATATGGAAAGATCAGAATTCAGCTCGCTTTAAAGGGGTGTTCACCCGGTGTCACTCACTGATCATCCACACCAAACTCTTTCTTAGGGATTTCACCAGCATTCTCAAATATGAGGAAGAATCCCCCACTCTCAAGCTTATCGATGCAGGGATCTCCTCCCTTACAATTAGAGCCAGACAAGGGCTGCAGGTGCATTAATCTCCTCACCTCTTAGGACTGAAACTCAACACTGATGAATCTTGTATCTCTGGTACTCTTCGTGGGGGGGGGGGGGGGTAGTTCTGGATTCTAGTGGTTTTTTCATTCTCTCCTTCAGTGAAAGTTTTGGTTAAGGCCATGCTCTCTAAGCTGAGGTGATGTCTCTTTTTACTGGTCTTCAGATTTTCCAGCAAAAGAGGATCTCTATTACAGTAGTGGAGATGGATTCCTTTGTTATTCACAACTCACTGAAGGGAATTGGAAAGGCGCCGTGGTCTATCATTTATACTATCAGACGATGCGAGACTTATCTTAGCAGACACATGGAGGTACTACACATTTGGAGGGAGGGGAACCAAGTTGTAGACTTTATGGCCTTTATTGCAACCAATGGTACTGATATCACTATGTTTTCTAATTTAAATTCACTTCCTTCTGAGGGGGTGATTCTTGTTAGAGGGGATGCCCTTGTCTTGCACTACTTTAGACCAACTTGAGAGAATAACTTTGTATACGGTTTTATTGTTAATAAAATTAATGATGATTTTGATGATGAAGGAGAAACCTACTTGTAAGAAAAGACGATCGACACTTTCTGATTGAGCTAAAACAGGGGCACAAATGCAACAGGAAAAACTCTAGGGAATCATGAACCAAAGGTTGAAGCCAGAACACATGAATCCTATAGGAAGAAAGGTTCGGGGACTCCTATACCAAAAGAAAGAAATAATTAAGAACAAGGGGAAGGATATATCAGGTTTGGAAATATCTAAACCAAGTCACGAGTTTAGATACGTTTTGATTTTCCAATAAAGGAGGATCGGGTCAGGACCACGTGTTTTGACCTATTAAAAGCCTCTTCACTCTTAGGTAATTTAATATATGATTTATGGGATTTGAATCAGTCTTAAATACTTTCAAATAAGGCATTAAAAACATTTTATGTCAAAGGATACATAAAAAGTGTAGAACTGGAAGAAGCTAGAAACACTATTCACAAGACACCGTTGGATGAGGCACCGCTCAACGAGGCATCGCCAGTGAGGCACTGCTGGTTGAGGAACTATCAAATGAAACACTTTCCATTATCAGTGAGAGACGATTGGGCGAGATACATCTAGATGTCCTACCGTCAGGCATGAGGCACCGTTGGGTGAGCGACTACCAGCGAGCAACCACTAGTGAGCCACCGCTAGTGAGCAACCAATAGGGTGACATTGCCAGGGTGACATCTCTAGGGTGACACTACTAAGGTGACATATCATTGGTATAAGACACCATTAGAAAACTTAGAAAACTGAGATTTTTTTGTGAAGTGTTGAAATGAGTCACCCTGACCTCCCATAACACCTCAAACACCAAGTTTCTCACAAATTAATGAACCAGAGAGGTCCGAGCCATTACATCATATGTCTCTCAAACTATTATCACCCTCAATAATTCAAAACCAACCTGAAAGGAAAAGATATAAATAGTTCAAACAACCATCCCTTGAGATACCTCTCAAGGATCTCACTACTCTTGAAACACCGCTATCAACTAAACACACCAACGTCCAATGATAAACCACCCTATGTTGTTTGAAAGATAGAGTGGACATCTATATATAAAGAACACCTCCTCTGACATCTGTTAAGCAGAAATTCAACCCAAATGATCACAAAACACACCACACAAGTAAAACAACAACACCATCCTGAATACACGAATCCAGGAATTCTGTCCTCATGCCAAGATACTATCCGTTTTGGGCAGCACTAACTCGCCCACACGAGTTTAATCACATCATAGTTAATGAATCTTGATTAGGAACCAGGTATTCCACTTTTCATATGTCAATAATTCATCAAAAATCACACCTAAAATTTCAAACCAAGTAGAAAAACACATTTCAAAATCAACAAGATTAAAATATCACATTACAAGGAAAAACAAGCAAAGAAAAACTCAAAACATCTCTAGGTACTGAGCATGCATCTACATCTCTCACTTCCAAGTACTCTCCTCCTGAACACTATGCATCCACATCACACAAACCAAAGGAATGGTATGCACACGCAAAACCTTCTCTCAATGATCCTAGATCTTTACTAGCCACTCCAAAAATGTCGCGTCATCCTTGATATACAACTCTCCCCAGCCAATAACATGGGAGTCATCGTGTGGATACCAAAAAAGCTGAGAGACATGAAATGAGTTGTGGATCATTTCTAACTATAGTGGAAATGAAAACCGATATGCCACCTCACCAACTCATCCCAACACCTCAAAGAGTCTAACAAACTTAGGAGAAAGCTTACTCCATCTTCCAAACCTTTGCTGCCCACATTGAGGGGAAACCTTCAAGGACATGTGGTATCAAACCTCAAAATCTAGGGGCCTCCTCCTTTAATTGACATAAGAATTATATCGGTCCTATATTTCATCCTCTCATGAATAAGATGAACCTTATCAGTCATGCTCTGCACCACATCAGGACCAAGAATAAATGTCTCACCAACCTCTATCCAACACAATGGTAAACGACATGGTCTTCCATACAAGGATTCGAATGGAACCATGCCAATGGAAGAGTGATAACTATTATTATAAGATAACTCCATTAAGGGTAGGTGTTATACCCAAGATATTAAAAATTTCAAGATGCATGCCCGCAACATATCCTCCAATGTTTGGATAGTCTGCTCTGTATTCCCATCTGTCTGAGGATAGAAAGTAGTGTTGAGGTGTAACTGGATGCCAAAGGCATGCTGAAATCCCCTCTAGACTCATGAGGTAAACCGTGAATCCTTATCTAAGATAATATACCTCATAACTCCATGAAATAACACCACTTAATCCACATACCTCTTATCCAAGGAATCTACTGTGCCCAACTACTTGATCACTAAGAAATGATCTCATTTTGTCAACTGATCCACTATCACCCATATAAAATCAAAACCTCCTTGAGATATGGGTAACCCTATGATGAAATCCATAGATATGTCATCACACTTCCACTTAGGAATATACAAAGGCTGTAATAAACCACTAGGAACATAATGCTCAGCCTTTACCTACTGTAAAACCAAGAACCTTGCCAAAAACTCTACCACCACTCATTTCATCCCGAGCCACCAAATCTGCATCTTCAAGCCACGGTAAATCTTAGAAAATTTAGGGTGTACCACAAAAGGTGAGTTATAAATCTCACGAAGGAATCCATAACACATTTAAATTATAAAAAAACAACCTTCCATGAAACAACATCTAGTTCTAACCATCCTCCAACCATCCCTCTAGAGCATCACCATGGCTGACACGATCACACATTACCTCTACCTCTGAGTCCCCCACTGAGACTCCTCCAATTTCTGCATTAGATAATACTATACTATCATATAAAATAAACATACCTTAATTACATCCACTCATACATCCAAGTTCAAGGAATCTAACTCCTCCATTGATCTCCAAGCATCCGCAAATTCCCAAACAACCTCCTTCTGTGAATTTCTGCTCAAAGCATCAGCTGAAAAATTTTCCTTTCCTAAGGTGTAGGAGATCCCTAAATAACAATATTGAAGAAACTCCATCCACCTCCACTATTTAAGATTAAAGTCATGCTAGGAAAATTTATACCTCAAACTCTTGTGATATGTGAAAACCACAAAGTGATCCCCTATGAGGCAATGCTTTCACAATTTTAGCATAAACACTATGAATTCTTGCTCCAGATCATGGGTGGAATAGTTACGTTTATGGGGAAGAAACTTACTAGAACTATAGGAGATCACATATCACTTCTTCATTAGTATGCATCCCAAACCCAGATAGGAAGCATCACAAAACACCTCAAACATCACACCTTCCTCAAGCAACTAGAGCACTAGAGCACTGACCAACTTCTCATTCTGGTAACCGAATGCTACTTGAAACTGATCACCACACAAAAAAATCTTGGTCTTTCTTAGTAAAAGATGTCAATGTGGATGCAACTCAAGAAAAATTAGGTAAAAACCTCTGATAATATCCTGTGAGACCAAGGAAACTGTAAACCTCTACCACGTTCTTGGGTGCTGCCTAAGAAAAAAATGCTTCAACCTTTGACGGATCTACTATCACACCCTTTTGAGACACTATATGCATGAGGAAATGCACTTACCACATCCAAAACTTAAACTTGGACAACTTTCCATAGAGATGGAGGTATCAAAGAACCTTCAAGATAGTTCTGAGATGCTCAGCGTGCTCCTCCTCTGACTTCGAGTAGATTAAGATATCATCGTTGAATATGATAACAAAATGATATGGGAACTCACCAAACACAGAGTTCATAAGTCCCATGAACACAAATGGTGCATTCGAAACACCAAATTTCATGACTACAAACTTGAAGTGCCCATACCTACATCTAAAAGCAATCTTCAGGATATCGCCCTCCTTCACCCTCAATCAGTGATATCCAGACCATAGATCAATCTTGGAAAACTGACTCACCCCTATTAGATGGTTGAAAATATCATATATCCTTGGAAGAGGGTAGTGGTTCTTGACTATCACCTGATTTAACCTCTGATAGCATATACACAACCTCAAACCACTATCCGTCTTCTTTGCGAACAAGACTAGAGCACCCCATGATGACACACTAGGCCAGATAAAACCCTTATTCATCATATCATCTATTTGAATCCTCAAATCCCATAACTCAGAAGGTGTAATCTGATAAGGATCCATCAAAATTAGAGAAGCACCAGACTGCAAGTCTATCCCAAACTCAACATCACATTGAGGGGGTGGTGTTACAACCTCCTTGGGGAAAACATCTAGGAACTCTCTAACAACCCTGGAAACCTCCACCATTTCAGTGTCCAATGATTCCACTAAAAAATCATCTAATAAGGAAATAAGGGGCTCTACATGCCAACTACCCACCTAAAAACTTCACTCACTGATGAAAACCACATGATGTCTATCCACATCTGAAAACAAGACTCTCCTCCGAAAGCAGTCAATAATAGCACGTACAGAATATAACTAGTCGATGCCGAGGATGGAATCATATGGATGAATCTATAGCATGAAAAGATCCCCACAGGACTGATGTGGTCACATCATCAGTCTACACCCCCGACACACATAAAACAAGATGGTCTGGCTTTCAACTGGCGTACTCAACACCAGGGCACATAAAACCTTTCTACATCTAGTACCAAAGCATGGGATAGAGTTGGTACAACAAAGGAGTGAGAATCTACTAAATAAAACAAGGCACAATCAAGGGTTCTAAATAAACTGATTGCACCTCTGATGATCTCTGGCCCTGATGGAACTGCTACCTCCACTGCATGTAATTGACCACACCCAGCTTATCTACCTCTCTACTAAGGAAAAACTCCACAACCACACTCAGGCCATGATCCCTGAACATGAGGGACATCCTAAGGTCATCCTATACATGATTCATCTCCCCTAAGTGGAGAAAAAACCTTCTGTCCCTACTATAGAAACTGTCTCATTAGAAATTATCGGTGAGGTTGACATTGAGCCTGTCCACCTCTACCAAACTAAGATCAGGCAGCCACCGGGAACTGATTCTAAAGATGGCCATGAACCCTAAAGAAGAAGCACATTGTACCCAAGGCCATAGGAAATGCATGGAGACCTCTAACACCAGAATTCTAGAAAGGAAGTTTCTGAGGTCATCTCCCCATCAATCGAAACCTCGAAGGTCCTGGAACTTGAGATCTACCACTGAAGACCCTGCCACTTGAATAAATTTTCTAGATCGCCTCTCGCGGTAGGCCTTCTCGTGAGTGCATCTTCTTGATCACCTTCTCCGTCTTCTAAACCTCCAAATATGTTGGAAATGTAAAGGGAGTAACAATATAATGGATAGAAGGAGGGAGTGCCTCCTCAAAACTCACACGAGACTCCTCATCTAGGAACAGATCTAGCACAAAACTAAGAAGATCCTTGAACTTGATCCCAATATCCTGCACTAACATACTCTCTTCTTGAAGGGAGAGTAGCTCCTACCTCTTCTCAGCCTTCATGGTTGAAGAAAGAAATTATACCTAAAAATCCTCCTATAAGTCAACCCATAAAATTTCTGCCTCCTTCCACTCCCATAGATACAACGTCCACCACTGACGCATAACTCACTACATCTGACTGACCACCAAAGAGACCTAGTATCCCATCGAGGCCTAGATCAAACGAAAGGCAATATCAAGCTCCTCCAAATAACTCTTCATCTCTACATCCAAAATGATGCCCTTGTACTTTCCTAAGTCCTATCGCTGGAAGGAACACAATGTACTCTATCACTGATCATCCTCCTTAGTTAGATCAACCCTACGACGATCAACCAGATCAGACCACCGAATGTCCACTACTTGAGCCACACGCAGATGATGATCAGGATCCATATAGCAGAAAGGAAAACAAATATTTCCTAATCTCAGTTAATATGGAATTTTAATAAGATTTATTTTAACTCATTTATTTCATTTTATTACCCATTTCAACTTTCCAAAAACAACCCAATTCAAACAAGAACACAAGTCATTATGATGCATGTACCTTCCTAGGTCTCTACCCTACAAGAAGGTATATCTCACTTGGACATTCAATAAGCTCATAGTTCATGCACTAGATCACAGGGGCCCCTAAAATCCTATTTCCTATCCAATATCCCTGGACTATGTCACACACCAAGGTCAACAATGACTGTTACCATACCAACCCATGAAATCCTCATGGTGCATAACCCCAAACTACATTCTATCTCTCAATGATAACCTCTAATACCACTCTGTCATGACCCCCTCCCTCCAAAGACACCTCTCTTGGGTTTAAATTTAAGAAAAGGAGATAATTACCCCCAAGTCCCACCTCCAGTAGGCCCCATGTTGGCAACTATCACCAAGGGTGTACAATTTTCACAATATGGGAGGCATTACCCTTTTAAGAAACAAGATCAAGAGATATGATGGATCATACAAAAATAAAATCTAATACATAATGTAAATAAATCCAAAACCACCCCACATGTATGTGTAAAATAGAACCGGTACAAATAAAAAAGTCTCCAAAGTAAATACCCAAAAGTAAAGCTGAGCAGGGATGTAACAATTATCAATATCCAAGCTAGTAAGAACCATAACGGTCCACAAATTCCTCCTAGAAACCTGAAATTAATTTATATACATAGGGTGAGCATACAAGTATACTCAATAAGAAAACCAAGGTCTCCTGTGTACATGTTAAAGAGGCATACTAATGCAGCTGTGAGAAAACAACAGAATAAAGAAACACCTAAGAAGGTACACTAACCAAAACCAACCTCACCAAGGCCCACTCACCAAGTAATGAAAGTCAAGAAATATAATATAAATCAAATCTATGATAGGTTCCCCCACACCAATTTTCCACTGACTAGACACTCTCACACAACAACAACAAACATCTTGGCACTCCCACATCTTCTGAATATACCACATCACATCTCACCCCCAAAAACTTGGGACTCACAACACATCCCTCTGGTATACACCTGGGCCTCACAACACATCTTTGATACACACACTTGGTCCTCACAACACATCAAATCTCATCCCGAAGACACCTAGTAAGGCACATCAAAAATCATCCCAAAGACACTTGGGAAACAAACCACCTCACCCACAGACACTTGGGCTACCAAATATCACCAAATCCTGTCAAAAGAAACTTTTCCCATAACCAACTAGAAGAAGAAGTAGGGTAGAGTGGGTGGACAACCATCCATCCTCCAATCAAGATGTTGGGAAAGACACCCTCAGCGTGACTATGAAGGTGTTTGACATATAGTGCTAAATGTGGATGGGGTGCATATAAAAATCACAAGATAATACAATTATATATATATATATATATATAATAAGCACTCATACCTAACCTATGGGTTCTCAAACCAACCAGAAATTCATAACACCTCCAAATTTGTTGCTACCTCTAAATGCACAACACCACATAACATGCCATAAAACCCAATTCACTTTCTCAACCAATTTATTTTACCAATTTCATTATTTACTAAAAAAATAGTTTAACCATTCCATCACTATCTGGGAAACTAAGAAACATAGAAGTAGTCATTCTAGAAGGTGAATAGACTAATAAATAAAGGCATCTTCACATTAAATACACATCATTCCATAACCTCCCTATTTAACACCCATTCATGATATATCGCATATCTATCTCTAGATATAGGGTAAAGCTTTATGCATTCTATCAATGGAGAAGCACCCATACCAACCACTACCATCATTATTCAAAGTCATCCTTCCCAAAGCACCATGCCAACCAAAACAACCCCCAACTCACAAACACATACAACAACACATTAAACCATAACCAGATTTGCAGCCCCACTGTACAAACATACCACACCCATATCACCACATCAACAAAAATAACACCCTGTGAACAACCGTTACCACCACTTCATCACCAAAAAAACCAAATCAAGACATGTTTAAATTTATCATGACGTCCTTCCTTTAATTTTCACTTGTTAATTTAGGGGTTATCACAAAACAACATGATCCCGGGGAATCCATTTATTAACCAATACACACAGTTAAAAATTTTCATAGGTAATAATTTAATAGAATAATAAAAAAATTCCATAAAAAATTCTGTCCACAAAAAGGACCCCCAACATCCATGATTTTTAGTGGGTAATTATCCCATACAAATCACAATATCAATAAAAAACAAAACACAATAATAACATACTACACTTTTCCTAGACCCTTGTTCATTGATTTAATGCTGGTTTAATTATCTTTATTAATATGGAAACAACTATATTCACAAGATTAACATCCATATACCCACACAACATGATAAATAATTAATAAAGATGAAGGAGAAACCCACTTGGAAGAAAATATGATCAAAACTTCCTGATTGCGCTGAAACAAGGGTGCACATGCAACAGGAAAAACTCTAGGGAATCATGAACCAAAGGATGTAGCCCAGAAACATGACTCATATGGGAATAAAGGTTTGGGGTGCCCCATACTAAGAGAGTTCAAAAATTAAGAACAAGTGGAAGGATATCTCAGGTTTCAAAATATCTAAACTGAGTCACAGGTTTAGATACGTTTTGATTTCCCAATAAAGGCGGATTTGGTCAAGACCACACATTTCGACCAATTAAAAGACTCCTGAATCTTAAGGAATATAAGATATGATTTATGGGATTTTAATTAGTCTCAAATAATTTTAAATAATTCATTAAAAATTTTTACATC
Source organism: Viscum album (assembly GCA_963277665.1). NCBI lineage: Eukaryota > Viridiplantae > Streptophyta > Magnoliopsida > Santalales > Viscaceae > Viscum > Viscum album. The sequence goes on from OY728164.1 coordinate 1,438,522,018, forward strand.
AAAGAATATGTAAAAAAGGATGAATTGGAAGAAGCTGGAAACACTATTCGCGAGACACTGTCAGACAAGGCATAGCTCAGCAAGGCACCACCAATGAGGCATCTCTAGATAAAGTACCACAAGATGAGGCACTATTGGTTGAGGAATCATAAGATAAAACTCATGTCACTATCTATGAGAGACCATTGGATGAGACACCACTAGACGTTCTACCATCAGGCACAAGACACTGTTGGTCGAGGCACCACTGGGCGAGCGACCGCCAGCAAGCGATCGCCAGCGAGCGACCACTAGAGTGACACTTCTAGGGTGAAACCACCAGGGTGAAACACCATTGGCATGAGACACCATAGAAAAAATTTGAAAACTAAGAATTTTTGAAAAGTGTTGAAATGAGTCACCTTGACCTCCCAAAACACCTCATACACTAGGATTCTCACAAAGTAATAGACCAAATAGGTCCACACCATTATAATAATTCTATCATTATGAATAAGGAAATAACTGAGTCCTTTATTTTATGAATCCTTATAAATAAAAAACCCACCATTTCCTGATGGTATATTCAATATCACAGCATTCACTAATATCCTCTTCAATTCTTGAAAACATTCTTCACATTTTTTTATCTATATAAACTTAACCTCTTTGTGAGTAATCTTGGTTAATAGGTTAGCTAATTGAGAAAAGTTATGAATGAAACTCCATTAATAACCTACTAGACCAATACAAATATGTGCCTCAGTTATGTTCATTGGTGTAGGAAATTCTTGAACCACCTTTGTCTTTGAAGTATCAACTAATATTCCATACTCAGAGACAATATGTACAAGAAAAGAAACCTTTTTAGCTAGAATTCACCCTTGTGAACTTCCCATATAACTCTTTTCTTATAATATTCTCCAGAACAACTTATAAGTGGTTCTCATGATCCTCATAGCTTTTAGAGTATACCAATATATCATGAATAAATACCACAATGAAATCATAAAGCTATTCCTGAACACTCTATTAATTAGATCCATAAAAAATAGGGTTCATTATTCAATCCAAATGGAATTATAGTAAACTCATAATTTCCATACCTGGTTCAATTTTTTTTGGAATATATTCCTTCCTTACATGCAATTGATGATATCTAGATCAAAGGTCAATTTTTGAAAAATATTGAACTCCATGAAGTTGGTAAAATAAATCATTAATGCAAGGTAGGGGATACTTGTTCTTTATTATAATAGCATTGATTTCTCTATAATCAATGTATAACCTCACGAATCTATATTTATTATTGAAAAAAAGAATAGGGGCTCCCCATGGAGAAACACTAGGGTGAATAAATTTTTTATCACTCAATTCCTCTAGTTTTTTCTTTAGTTCTACTAATTCCATAGTGGCCATTATGTAAGGAGTATTTGATATAGGTCTTTCACCAGGAATTAAATCAATATAGAACTCAGATTCACACTCTAGAGAATGTCCAGGAAAATCATTTAGAAATAAATCAATATATACTTTCACAATAAGAACATATTCAATTTGAATATTTCTTTCCTCATATATAGATGATGTTTTCTCTTCCACCACAAGAATTTCATTCTGTAGAGCTACTGGGGGTGGATCCAAACAAGAATCAGATGATGAGTTTTCTTCTCTAAATATAAGGGATTCCACATCTTCATCACCAATAATATTTTTCTTCTTTTGAAATAGATTTTTACATCATATTTTGAAAGGAATTACATACCAAGGATTATATCAAAGTAAATCATAGTTATGATGACAAGGAACTACTACAAAAACAGGCAAGGGAAGAGCCCCCTTATATCAGCGCTAAGAAAAACCGCTGATAAAGGTTACCCTGTATCAACGCTAAAATTTTAGCGCTGATAAAAAATCCCTTTATCAGCGCTAGAAAAGCGCTGATAAAGACTCTCTGTATTAGTGCTAAAATTTTAGTGCTGATACAGGAATGATTTATCAGCGCTTTTTTAGCGCTGATAAAACCTTAGTCCATTTTTTTATAAAGTCGGTCACACAGTACCCTCGTTTTATCATGACCTAAAGCTCTTGTGGTACTGGAACCCTACGACTCTCCTCTACCACCCACTGAGTTCTCGTTGCTGGACCTCCGCCGTCCTCGCTTCTCTTTGCCGGTCCTCCGCCACCCGCAACGCCCCTTCGGTTTTCCATTCCTCCGCCGCCCGCAACGCCCCTTCGGTTTTCTGGACCCCCGCCACCTGCGATGCCTAGCTTCTTGTTGCTGGACCTCCGCCGCCCTCGGTTCGCATTGCCGGACCACCAGCACCTGCAACTTCCTCTTCGGATTGCCAGACCTCCACCGCCCACAACGCCCAGACCTCCCTTTAAGGAATGCTTTCCAAATAATTTTTTAATATTCTTCTTGTTGTTGGTTGAATCATTTATTTGGGTTAAATATTTATGGTTATGGTGTTTAATTGCATCTTTAGGGAATTTCCTTAGTTCAGTTGGTGGTTTCATTCTGATTTTGTGAAGATATCAAGAAATTGGTAGGTTGTTCCATTATATGACATTGTTTTAGGTGTTTAATATGATTTATTTGGTTCTAAAATGGTTTTATAAATTGTCTGGGTTATGGGAAACATGTTTTCCAATTTTTTTGTTGTGCGTAAGGGTTTGATAATGACTTGACTATTGTAAATGGTTGTTTGTCATGTGTGTTTCTATTATTGGAAATGTGATTGTATAAAATAGATATAATTTTATATAGGGGGTGGAATTGAGCACAATGGAATCCTAGTTATCTAGGTGGGTAGACTAGGTTTAGTATATTAGGTGAATTAGTCAGGCCGATGATTGGTCTTCTTAATAAGGATATACATAACAACACTAACTAAACATTCATGTGCTAGGGATTGGAGGCTCAAATAGGACCTTCATGTCTAAGAGATGTGATCACCAAGAGTACGAGAATCCTAGGACCCTAGTAATCCTAATACCTTAGAGATTTTCTATAGTTCTCATACTATTCTTACCATTATCTTGTCACATTTAATATCTCTTTTATTTCAAAGAATGTTTTATTTAAATTGTATATTAATTTTTGTTAAAAAATAACATGTTAATGTTTATCATAATGTAATTACATGGAATCTATTTTTGTTGTGTCCTACTAGGCATGTTGGCTTACACCTTATATACACCCTCAGGTTTATGTAGACCTTATTTTGTTTTACCCAGTTAAAGGCAAGGTTCCCTTGGTGGTGATGGTGCATATATGTGCTAGTAGTTCCCATTTTGGTGACTGTTATTGGTTGTGGAATGGGGATGTTGACTCTCATGTTTCATGGAGGCTTAGTTGTATTGTTAGTTCCCTTACCTTTTTTTTGTTATTTTGGTTTTAGTTGAAATTGTTAAATGCTTATCCCCTATTACAGTGTTATCTTTTGGTCTATTATATTGTGAAATTTGGTTATGATATAGTGTTTGATTATTATGTAATATTTATGGGGTTTTACATGAAAAACCATTCCCAAAGGTGTTAATCAATGCCTAGTCACTAGTTACAACCCATGGGGATTGGTAATTTCCTTTGGACCTTCCCACGAGTTGGTCCAGGTGTCAAGTGGGATGGCAACCTGTCCTAGTTCATGAAAAGAAGTCTACACCATAGTATGGTTGTCTAAATCCTTTCTGTACCGTGTCCATGGGAGGTTGCAACGTGGTATCTTTTTTTATAGTCTTAAATTCCATGAGCCCCATTTTATATTCTTTTTTCTCCTACACAACTCTCAGTTGAAATATTGATTCTTTAAGGATTACAAGAGTAATTTTAACTCCTCCAAACTCCCTTCTTCTCATATAGAAGCTCCAGTGGATGCGTTTGGTTTCTCTCTGATAAGGGTATCTCTCATCGATTGGAAATCCTCTATCTCCTCTTATATCCTCCTTATAGAGTGATAGATCATCATATTTTTAGTGAATCTAATATTCTTTTTTATGAATCTTGATTATAGGTTAGACTACATGATATACTTATAAGGAAGTGGTTCTCTTCTAATGTATTTGGAAGTTTTGTTTTGTGTAATTGAACCATAAATACTAATATTTGAGATTCAAATAGGATGAAGATGAATAAAGATTGGATGGATGATAATCGTTTAACAATAGAGTACGAGAACAGAGTGAAAGAGTTCATCAAGTTTGCAAAGGATCACGCAAAGGATCCTTCTCAAATCCTTTGTTCGTGTTTACGTTGTTGTTATTCTAGACTACTTACTCCAGAGGAGTTGGAAGAATATTTGATATGTCACAGAATAGATCGGAGTTATAAATGTTGGAATAAACACAGATAAAAAGAAAATGTAGCTACTGGATGGGATAAAACTATGTTTTATGGATCTTCAGATATGAATAAAAATATGGATAATGAAGAAGACTGTATAGAGGATGTGATTATAGATGTAAATGATGATGAAGATTGTATTGAGTAAATGACAAATACAATTCAAGATGAACTCCGTGATTGCCCAAAATTGTTTGAGAAGTTAAAGAATTGTGCAAAGATGCCATTGTATGCTGATTGCACTAAGTATACAACATTATCAGCTGTACTGAAGTTGTATAAAATGAAAACAGGCAACATATGGAGTGATATCAGTTTTACAGAACTACTTACTCTCTTGAATGACATGCTCCTGGAAGATAATGAGCTCCCAAGCCGGACATATGAAGCTAGACGAATGCTACGCTCTATGGGAATGATTTTTGAAAGAATACATGCCTGCCCGAAAGACTGTATATTGTTTTTCAAGGAGAAAAAATCACTTAAATAATGCCCAAAGTGTGGTGATTCTTGATACAAGAAAGATAAATCCAATCCTACGAAAGTTTTATGGTACTTTCCAATCATTCCAAGGTTTAGGCGTTTATATGGAAGGGAAGAAACTGCAAGATAATTGTCATGGCATGCAGATAAAAGAAATAAAGATGGGTTATTATGTCATCCGGCTGACTCTCCTCAATGGAAGAAAATTGATCATGAGTATCCTGAATTTGGAAAAGAGCCGATAAACCTTCATCTTGTGTTATCTACAAATAGAGTGAATCCTTTTGGTTTTCAAACCAGCACTCATAGTACATGGCCTGTTATGTTGGTAAATTATAACTTGCCACCCTAGTTATGCATGAAGCGGAAATTCATCATGTTATATATGCTTATATCAGGACCAAAACATCCAGGTAACGATATTGATGTTTATCTGGCTCCTTTGATCGAGGATTTGAAGTTATTGTGGGACTCATGTGTAATATTGTATGATGATTATAAAAGTGAATACTTCACATTGAGAGCGATGTTGTATGGGAAAATAAATGATTTCCCTGCTTATGGAAATTTTCTAGGCTATAGAATTAAAGGAACTCAAGGGTGTCCCGTGTGCGAAGAAGATACAAAATCAATTAGGTTGAAAAATTCATCGAAATATGTGTTTCTAGGACATTGTAGATTTCTACCTCATCGACAAAAGTACCGATCTTAGACAACATCATTCAATAGAAGTTTAGAAAAACACGCAACACCATCTCCACTAATAGGTGATCAGCTATTTGAGAAAGTAAAAGATACGAACACTGTTTTTGGTAAACCATTTTCGAAAAAACTTACGAAAATCGGTTGGAAAAAGAGATCAGTTTTTTTTGAATTACCATACTAGAATTGTTTGTATGTCAGACATTTTCTTGATGTGATGCATGTGGAAAAAAATGTATGTGACAGTGTTATCGGAACGTTGCTAAATTCCCCTAGCAAAAAAAAATATGGAATTAAGGCAAGGTTAGACATGGTTGACATGGAAATACGAGAAGAGTTGGCTCCCATGAAGGGTGAAAATCGAATGTTTCTTCCTCCAGCTGCTTATACTCTTTCTAGGGCGGAGAGATATCAGTTTTGCAACTTCTTCAATGATGTAAATGTTCCAGAGGGGTACTCATCAAATATCAAGAACATTGTTTCAATTAATGATTTGAAGTTAAAAGGTTTGAAATCACATGATTTCCATGTTTTGATGTAAGATCTAATTCCTATAGATTTATGTTGCATTTTTCCCAAGAATGTTCGTCATATGTTAACCAAACTTTGTTTCTTTTTCAAAGCTATATGTAGCAAAGTTTTATACCCGGGGAAATTGCCAGCTATGGAAAAATAAATTGTCATCATATTATGTGAATTAGAAATGTTCTTTCCACCAATATTCTTTTATATGACGATTCATTTGATGATTCACTTAGTGAGAGAGATTCGACTTTGTGGTCCCATGCACTATAGATGGATGTATCCTGTTGAACGGTATATGAAGATTTTGAAAGGGTATGTCAAAAATTGAAGTCATCCAGAGGGTTGTATAGTGGAGCGATATATTGTTGAGGAAGCCATTGAATTTTGTACTGAATACCTATCTGATGTGGAAATCATTGGTCTCCCGAAATCTCGTCACACTGGATGCATTTAGGGTGAGGGAATTTCTGGAAGAGAAGTTGTGACAATCAGTATTACAGATTGGGAGCAGGCTCATCTTTATGTTTTTCATAACAGTTGGGAGGTTGCTCCATATATTGAAACTCACAAAGAAATTCTTAGGCAGTTGAATCCATCGAGGGATTAAAAATGTTTATCAGATACACATAATCACCAGTTTATAGGATGGTTTCAGGACCATATTTTTAAGTAGTTGGATGAAAATCCGAATTCAATTTCAGAACGACTTCGATGGCTAGCCGCTGGACCAAGTGTGTATGTATTATCTTATAGTGGTTATGTAATTAATGGTTATAAATTCTATACAGATGAACATGATGAAGATAGTACCATGAAAAATAGTGGTGTTACACTAGTGGTTGAAGTGATGCATGTTTCTGGTAGTAAGGACAGAAATCCAATTTATGCAAATATGTCATACTTTGACATTATCAAACTAATATGGGAGTTGAATTATATGACATTCCAATTGCCGATTTTTCAATGAAAATGGATTGATAACAATAGTGGTGTTAAAATAGATGAATGGGGATTTGTGAAAGTTTATTTTATTAAATAAGGGTACACAGGCGAATAGTTTATAATGGAATCACAAGCGGTACACGTTTTTTATGTTCCAGATCTCGTAAACTGAAAGTGGTCGATTGTTCTGTTATTGTCCAAAACTAATGAAGGTTCTGATGAAAATTCAGTTGAGGATGATCCTTTTAGTGGTACGTCGCAATCATTTCAGAGCGGTCCCAATGAAAATGATATTTTGTATGTTAGAGGAGACCACAATGAATGGATTTGGATAGTCGATAGAGGTGTCAAATCCCTTTAAACTTTTAAAAAAAGAAACAAAGTTTAGTAAACATGTTATATTTTGTTTGTAATATAGATCTTGTTATCTCATGTTATTATATTATCATTACTGAATTTATGTAATCTGAATTAAATATTCAACCACTTTTGTAGATAATGACTTCTACACATTATGGTGCTCCTAACCTTGAGGCTGAACAAGTCTCTCAAGCAGCTGCTGCTGCGGCTGCTGCTTCTCCTGCTGCTCCTAAAGCTCATGTTGTTGCTACTGTTGCTCCTACTACTGCTCCTGTTGCTCTTGTAGATGCTGTTGCTGCCATTTCTCCTGCTACGACTCCTATTACTCCTGCTGCTCCTCCTGCTATGGCTCCTGCTGCGCCTGCTGCTGCAGCTCCTACTGCTCTTAGTGTTGAGGTCCAACAACCATCATCACATGCCATTGATACCATTATAGATGAACATATAGATGATGTTGATATCGATGAAATGGTCAGGAATGAAGGACCGGCGTCGTAGAAAACACAGGTACATCATAGTTTGATGGTGTTAGCCAAAATTCTTAAGGCGAAAATCAAAGGAATCAAATTTAAAGTCAGATGGAATGCATGAGGCCAACATGTGAATCCCAACAAGGATATGTTTAGCAGCTACATTGGAGTTTTCACTCGGAAATGCGTGCTGATTGACATAGATTCATGGCACCATGTTGTGTTTGGGCTGAAGGCTGTGATCTGGGAAGAAATTACGGTAACATTATCAATTTATTTTTTAAATTTACTAGCAAATAAAATAATGAAACAATGTCTTACTCTTATAAATCTCTTGCAGAGTGCATTTATAGTAGATGATTCACACAAGGATTATGTACTAAGGATTGTAGGAAAGATTCATCAAGTTTTTCGCACTATTTTAACAAGATACCACCTAAAAGATTCTAAAGGTAAAATAAACCCACACCCACCCATTGTCTACGCTCACCTGATATCCCAAGAAGCATGGGATGCATTTATTGGCCGTTGTGGGGATGATAAGTTTTAGGTACATTGTGGGTGATAATACATTGTTTGAGGATACCTGTATTCATCAATTTGATATTAAATATTTCATTTATGAAATAGAAACTCTATACTGAAAATAAGGAACGTGCATCAAAACCAACATACCCCTATCGTAAAGCAAGGATGGGGTACGATTCATTAGAAAAGAAAATGGTACATATTTTAAATTTACAGTAATATTGTAAGGTGCCAATAAACAAAATCATAATTATCTTTCTATGTTTATATGTAGATTGATAAGTCTAAAACCAAATGCACTTCCATCCCACTTCATGTGCTATGGAAGGAGGCACTTGTGAACAAAGAAGGGAAGTTAGTAGATGAAAGCACACAAAAAGTGTGGGAAATATGTGTAAGTATGACACGACGATAAAAAATTTGTTTAAAATTGCTATTAAATAAAAAAAATTAGTTATTTTCCTATATCCGACAGTCACAAGAATCAGCTACTCCTGTAGCTGATATGGACCTATTATCGACGACTTTGAAGCAGCCAGAAAAATACAATCGTGTCAGAGGTGAAGGGTTTGGGGTGACACCCCGAGTATATTTTGAGAAGAAGAAAAAAATGGATGATACAGATGAAAAATTGGAACAAATGAGCAAAAAAATAGCAACCCTTAAAGAATGATTGCAATGGAAGGGGGGGTTGCTAGTAACTTTTATGGGTGGGAAGCAAAGGGAAGACACAACTCAGAAACAACCACCGCATGAACATCCCGCCCCACCCCCCACAAGCTTTGAGGTGAGCCATTCGCCTCAAAGAACTGTATTATCTATGGTAATCAATATTCTAATAATTGTTCCCATGAAATATGAATCAGACAAACACTGATAATTTTTCTGTACTAATCTTCTACAGGGTGATAATGATTGTGATTTATATCTGTCAAAACCCACCTATCACCTTGTAGAGAGGGCTACAATGTTCAATATCCCAGATGCCACACTGCATAATAGACCACTTCTGAAAGATCATCTGAAAGTGACGATTACTGTAGCTCATGAGCCAAATACAGAGCTACCTATTCCACTTGATGATGATGATATCCATACAATCTAAAAGGGTATTGCGACATTCATTACATGGACGTCACAACTTGTAAGAGTACATGCGGACAAAGAGGTATTTTTTTTTATTTTCAAGATAAACCCTTAACAATTAATGAAAAAAGGGTCTGAACCAATGATTGTTGTTATAGACGGAGAAATGGAAGGGGGTGACAAACATCGGCTCAAAACCATCTAAAGGATCAACCAGCCGATCCCAAGGAGCTAATTAAAGCACAATAACACCACATGTTCTCTATCCACATTTACTAGCATTGAATAATCATGTGGATATGAAGTTAAAAGATGGTAATAGTCATATAGTGGTTTTCGAAGAGAATATATACGGAGAGGAAAGTCAAGATTTCGTTGCTGCTAAAAATGTAAATGAAATCCTTGACAACGGTTGGCTAGGCATCACAGTTGTAAATATATATATGAGGTATGTTTCCATGAATTGATTTTCTAAAAGATGATCTAATGTGAAAATTATGACTAAATGCATTTTATATTGTTGACAGACACATTTATGAAAAATAGTTGAAGGATTTTTCCCATGAGCCAAGATTTGGACTGGTTAGTCCTCATATCACATCAACACACCTAACAAAAATAGATCCATAAAAAAGGGATGCAATAGTGAACGACTTGCTGAAAACATTTGAACGCAGGATTACAGATGACAGACTTTTCCTAATACCAACCATGCAGGGGTAATACTCTACGATTAAAGCATATCAATTATATTTTCACTTATTTTATTACTTATTCCTTTTTGTGTTTTGAGGAAACATTGGTTTCTAATTTTTATGAACTTGGATACTCTGAAGATTTATTTTCTGGATTCAAATAAAGGATATCCATCAAACCGACCACACATGATGGAGTTTGTGAATCTGTAAGACACTACATATTACGTTTTAGGTCTAAACATCAAGTAATATAATTTATATTATCTTTTACTTAGGATTATTTTATGATAGGGTGGTGTATCATTATCATCTAGAAAAAGGAATGAGGACAGGGGCTAAGCATAGGGAGGCGAGCAAGTACTACGTCTGAACAAATATCAGGGTATATATAATAAAATTTCACTATCCAAACACATCTCAACATAAGTTAGTTATTCTCCTAATGATCATTTTTTTGCAGTGTCCAAAAAAAACGATAATGATTGCGGTTATTATGTTTGTAAATTTATGAAAGAGATCATTTTTCATCAGCAAACTAGCATCCCTAAAGAGGTATTTTCAAAAACAACTTCTAGTTCGTTTAAGTTATTTATTAATTCTTTATTTTTTTTATTTTGAAGTACTACTCTGACTGCCAAAAAGCCTCATACTCACAAGACGATATATATGTGTTCAGAAACAAGTGGGCTGCATACCCGATGGAAGATTGTACACAAATACAATGAAGATCTGACTTGGGGATATGTACAATTGGTGGTCAATTTTTAGAGGGGTTAAGGGGATCAAAAGATGAAACATTGTTGTATGTAAATGTTCATAGGAAAATTGTAATTGTTATTAAATAAAACATCCTTTATCCAATGAGTAATTTTACCATTTTAATAGATGATATGCACCAGCAACATGCAAGAATGCTGAACCACTCAAAGGGTCTCTCTTTTGTTTAAAATGGAAACAATTTTAATTGAAAACAACAACTGACATATGAAAATCCAACCAAATGCATTCAGATTGCCTTGATCTTTTATAATAATGATCCAAGGGTCCTTGGTGACATGTAAGAGTCAACTGTGCCTCAATACGAGGCACGGTGTGACTGCTATCACTCAAAGGGTCTCTCTTTTGTTTAAAATGGACACAATTTTAAGTGAAAACAACAACTGACCTACGGAATTCTAACCAAACGCATTTGGATTGCCTTGGTCTTTTATAATAACGACAAAAGGGTCCTTGGTGACATGTAAGAGTCATACACACCTCAATTTGAGGCACAGTGTGACCGGTAACACTCAAAGGGTCTCTCTTTTGTTTAAAATGGACACGATTTTAAGTGAAAACAAAAACTGACCTACGAAAATCTGAACAAACACATTCAGATTGGCTTGATATTTTATAAGAATGATCCAAGGGTCCTTGGTGATGTGTAAGAGTAAACCGCGCCTCAATCCGAGGCACGGTGTAACCGTTATCACTCAAAGGGTCTCTCTTTTGTTTAAAATGGACACGATTTTAAGTGAAAACAACAATTGACATACGAAAACCTGACCAAACGCATTCGGATTGCCTTGATATTTTATAATAACAATACAAGGGTCCTTAGTGATGTGTATGAGTCATCCCTGCCTCAATCCGAGGCACTGTGTGGCTGGTAACACTCAAAGGGTCTCTCTTTTGTTTAAAATGAACACGATTTTAAGTGAAAACAAAAACTGACCAAGGGAAATCTAGACAAACACATTAATATTGCATTAATATTTTATAATAACGATACAAGGGTCCTTGGTGACGTGTAAGAGTCAACCTAGCCTCAATCCAAGGCACGGTGTGACCGCTATCACTCAAAGGGTCTCTCTTTTGTTTAAAATGGACAAGATTTTAAGTGAAAACAACAACTGACCTATGGAAATCCAACCAAACTCATTCGTATTGCCTTGATATTTTATAAGAATGATACAAGGATACTTGGTGATGTGTAAGAGTCATACCCGCCTCAATTCGAGGCACTGTGTGGCCGGTAACACTCAAAGGGTCTCTCTTTTGTTTAAATTGGACTCAATTTTAAGTGAAAAAAAAACTGACCTATGGAAATCCAGCCAAACGCATTCGGATTGCCTTGATATTTTATAAGAACAATACAAGGGTTCTTGGTGATGTGTACGAGTCATAAACTCCTCAATCCAAGGCATGGTGTGACCGCTATCACTCAAAGGGTCTCTCTTTTGTTTAAAATGGACACGATTTTAAGTTAAAACAACAACTGACCTATGGAAATCTGACCAAACGCATTCGGATTGCCTTGATCTTTTATAAGAATGATAAAAAGGTCCTTTGTGATGTGTAAGAGTCATCCTTGACTCAATAAGATGCACGATGTGGTTGGTAACACTCAAAGGGTCTCTCTTTTGTTTAAAATGGACATGATTTTAAGTGAAAACAACAACTGACCTACGAAAATCTGACCAAATGCATTCAAATTGCCATAATATTTTATAAGAACGATACAAGGGTCCTAGGTGACATGTAAGAGTCAACTAATCCTCAATATGAGGCACAGTGTGACCGCTACCACTCAAAGGGTCTCTCTTTTGTTTAAAATGGACACGATTTTAAGTGAAAACAACAACTGACCCACAGAAATCTGACCAAACGCTTTCATATTTCCTTGATATTTTATAATAATGATACAAGGGTCCTTGGTGATGAGTATGAGTCATTACCGCCTCAATATGAGGCACTGTGTGGCCGGTAACACTCAAAGGGTCTCTCTTTTGTTTAAAATGGACACCATTTTATGTAAAAACAACAACTGACCTACAAAAATCCATCCAAACGCATTCATATTGCCTTGATATTTTATAATAACGATCCAAGGGTCCTTGGTGACGTTTAAGAGTCAACTGCGCCTCAATATGAGGCATGGTGTGACCGCTATCACTCAAAGGGTCTCTCTTTTGTTTAAAATGGACACAATTTTAAGTGAAAACAACAACTGACCTACAGAAATTTGACCAAACACATTTGGATTGAATTTATCTTTTATAAGAATGATCCAAGGGTCCTTGGTGACGTGTAAGAGTCATTACTGCCTCAATCCGAGGCACTGTGTGGCCGGTAACACTCAAATTGTCTCTCTTTTGTTTAAAATGGACACGATTTTAAGTGAAAACAACAACTGACCTACAGAAATCTGGCCAAACGCATTCGGATTGCCTTGATATTTTATAATAACGATCCAAGGGTCCTTGGTGATGTGTAAGAGTCATCCCCACCTCAATAAGAGGCACGGTGTGACCGCTATCACTCAAAGGGTCTCTCTTTTGTTTAAAATGGACACGATTTTAAGTTAAAACAACAACTGACCTATGGAAATCCCACCAAACGCATTTGGATTGCCTTGATATTTTATAATAATGATCAAAGGGTCCTTGGTGACATGTAAGAGTCATCTATGTCTCAATCCGAGGCACGGTGTGGCCGGTAACACTCAAAGGGTCTCTCTTTTGTTTAAAATGGACACGATTTTAAGTGAAAACAACAACTGGCCTACGGAAATCTGACCAAAGGCATTTGGATTGCCTTGATCTTTTATAAGAATGATACAAGTGTCCTTGGTGACATGTAAGAGTCAACCACGCCTCAATTTGAGGCATGGTGTGACCGCTACCACTCAAAGGGTCCCTCTTTTGTTTAAAATGGACACTATTTTAAGTGAAAACAACAACTGACCTATGAAAATCTAACCAAACGCATTAGGATTGCCCTAATCTTTTATAAGAACAATAAAAGGGTCCTTGGTGACGTGTAAGAGTCATCCCTACCTCAATCCTAGGCACTGTGTGGCCGATAACACTCAAAGGGTCTCTCTTTTGTTTAAAATGGACACGATTTTAAGTGAAAACAACAACTGACCTACGAAAATCTAACCAAACACATTCGGATTGCCTTGATATTTTATAAGAACGATCCAAGGGTCCTTGGTGACGTGTATGAGTCATCCCCTCCTCAATATGAGGCATGTTGTTACCGCTATCACTCAAAGGGTCTCTTTTTTGTTTAAAATGGACACTATTTTAAGTTAAAACAACAACTGACCTACGGAAATCCAACCAAACGCATTCATATTGCCTTGATATTTCATAAGAACGATTCAAGGGTCCTTGGTGACTTTTATGAGTCAACCTTGTCTCAATATGAGGTACGGTGTGACCGCTACCACTCAAAGGGTCTCTCTTTTGTTTAAAATGGACACGATTTTAAGTGAAAACAACAACTGACCTATGGAAATCTGAACAAATGCATTTGGATTGCCTTAATATTTTATAATAATGATCCAAGGGTCCTTGGTGATGTGTAAAAGTCATCCCTGCCTCAATACGAGGCACTTTGTGGCTGGTAACACTCAAAGGGTCTCTCTTTTGTTTAAAATGGACACTATTTTAAGTGAATACAACAACTGACCTACGGAAATCTGACCAAACGCATTCATATTTCCTTTATATTTTATAAAAACGATCCAAGGGTACTTAGTGATGTGTAAGAGTCATCACCGCCTCAATACAAGGCACGGTGTGGCCGGTAACACTCAAAGGGTCTCTCTTTTCTTTAAAATGGACACGATTTTAAGTGAAAACAACAACTGACCTACGAAAATCAGACCAAACACATTAGGATTGCCTTGATATTTTATAGGAACAATAAAAGGGTCCTTGGTGATGTGTAATAGTCAACCGAACCTCAATCCGAGGCATGTTGTGACCACTACCACTCAAAGGGTCTCTCTTTTGTTTAAAATGGACACGATTTTAAGTTAAAGCAAAAACTTACCTACGGAAATCCAACCAAATGCATTCGGATTGCCTTGATCTTTTATAAGAATGATACAAGGGTCCTTATTAACGTTTATGAGTCAAAAAAACCTCAATCAGAGGCACGGTGTGACCGCTATCACTCAAAGGGTCTCTCTTTTGTTTAAAATGGACACGATTTTAAGTGAAAACAAAAACTGACCTACGGAAATCCAACCAAATGCATTCGGATTGCCTTGATATTTTATAAGAACGATACAAGGGTCCTTGGTGATTCATAAGAGTCATCCCCTCATCAATCCGAGGCACTTTGTGGCCGGTAACACTCAAAGGTTATCTCTTTTGTTTAAAATGGACACAATTTTAAGTGAAAACAACAACTGACCTACGGAAATCCAGCCAAAAACATTCGTATTGCCTTGATATTTTATAAGAACGATTCAAGGATCCTTAATGATGTTTAAGAGTCATCCCCACCTCAATCCGAGGCACGGTGTGACCGATATCACTCAAAGGGTCTCTCTTTTGTTTAAAATGGACATGAATTTAATTTAAAACAACAACTGACCTATGGAAATCCGACCAAACGCATTTGGATTGACTTTATATTTTATAAGAATGATCAAAGGGTCCTTGGTGATGTGTAAGAGTCATCCTATCCTCAATCAGAGGCACGGTGTGTCCGGTAACACTCAAAGGGTCTCTCTTTTGTTTAAAATGGACACGATTTTAAGTGAAAACAACAACTGACCTATGGAAATCTGACCAAACGCATTCAGATTGCCTTGATATTTTATAAGAACGATCAAAGGGTCCTTGGTGATGTGTATGAGTCATCCTCGCCTCAATCCGAGGCACGGTGTGACCACTACCACTCAAAGGGTATCTCTTTTGTTTAAAATGGACACGATTTTAAGTGAAAACAACAACTGACCTATGGAAATCCGACCAAACGCATTCGGATTTCCTTAATCTTTTATAATAACGGTAAAAGGGTCCTTAGTGATGTGTAAGTGTCAAACGAGCCTCAATACAAGGCATAGTGTGACCGATACCACTCAAAGGGTCCCTCTTTTGTTTAAAATGGACACCATTTTAAGTTAAAACAACTGACCTATGAAAATCTGACCAAACGCATTCATATTGACTTGATCTTTTATAAGAACGATCCAAGGGTCCTTATTTACGTGTAAGAGTCAACCGAGGCTCAATTCGAGGCACGGTGTGACCGCTATCACTCAAAGGGTCTCTCTTTTGTTTAAAATGGACACGATTTTAAGTGAAAACAACAACTAACCTACAGAAATCTAACCAAACGCATTCGGATTGCCTTGATATTTTATAAGAACGATACAAGGGTCCTTGGTGATGTGTACGAGTCATCCCCGCCTCAATCCGAGGCACTGTGTGGCTGGTAACACTCAAAGGGTCTCTCTTTTGTTTAAAATGGACACGATTTTAAGTGAAAACAACAACTGACCTACGGAAATCTAGACAAACGCATTCAGATTGCCTTGATCTTTTATAAGAATGATACAAGGGTTTTTGGTGACGTGTACGAGTCATCCCCTCCTCAATCCGAGTCATGGTGTGACCGCTATCACTCAAATGGTCTCTCTTTTGTTTAAAATGGACACGATTTTAAGTTAAAACAACAACTGACCTACGAAAATCTGACCAAACGCATTAGGATGGCCTTGATCTTTTATAAGAACGATACAAGGGTCATTGGTGATGTGTAAAAGTCAAACACGCCTCAATCTGAGTCATGGTGTGACCAATACCACTCAAATGGTCTCTCTTTTGTTTAAAATGGACACGATTTTAAGTGAAAACAACAACTGACCTACAGAAATCCGGCCAAATGCATTCAGATTGCCTTAATCTTTTATAAGAATGATACAAGGGTCCTTGATGATGTGTATGAGTCATCCACGCCTCAATCCGAGGCACTGTGTGTCTGGTAACACTCAAAGGGTCTCTCTTTTGTTTAAAATGGACACGATTTTAAGTGAAAACAACAACTGACCTACGGAAATCGGACCAAATGCATTCAGATTTCCTTGATCTTTTATAAGAACGATCCAAGGGTCCTTGGTGACATGTACGAGTCATACCCACCTCAATCCAAGGCACGTTGTGGACGGTAACACTCAAAGGGTCTATCTTTTGTTTAAAATGGACTCGATTTTAAGTGAAAACAACAACTGACCTACGAAAATCTGACCAAACGCATTCAGATTGCCTTGATCTTTTATAAGAACCATATATGTTCTGGCCATATATTAATACATAGTCAGACCCCATTTTTGTTCCATGTTCATGTAGTAGTACATGAATAGAACGTTATTGTACACATGTTATGTTAAAGTATATATATTGGCTGGATATTTTGGAGTATACACCATTTACTCAAGGTACATATACTATACTATTCCCTTATTACACATTTGAGGATTCATGGTGATTTTTCACCCTATATTCAGAATTGTGAAAAATTTGAGTCGATATTTAGTATTTATCTATGTTGATCATGATGGTGTAATCGTTAAAGTATTTTTTTAGTACTTTTAAGAGGTGATTCAAGGGCATAAATTTATGATAGAGCCTTTTTCCTCTGTTAATTGAATATGATGGTATCTTAGGAGTGAGAATTGGTATTAGAACTAGAATAGGGTCATGATAATGGTTGGAGGAAATGGAATGGGATTTCCAAGTTCCTCTAATGGAGTGTCTTGGGACAACCCCAAGAAAAAGGGACTAGGTTATGACTTGAGAAGGTAGATAGGTTGGGTGTTTAATTCAACTTAGAGTAACTTATGAAGGAAATGGACTTGAGGTCATCTCCCTTATGATAATATCCATTTTCAGCTTGTGAGGATAGGATATATTAGAGATTGGGTTGTGGGATGTTTTACCACCAAGATATTGACGTTGGCCCAAGGGTTATTATTAAGATCAAGGACCCCAAATGGGGTGACTTGTTATATGATGACTTAGGGGACCCTAGTAGGTTCAATAATAACTTGTTGTCCCTAGTGAGAATGCATCCATGGGAATGGGTAAATTCAATTATGGGTATTTATTAGGTACCAGAGTCAATATGTTGAGCTTGTTAGGGTTGTAACCACATGGGTTACACTCTTGAGAGTCTATCCATGTTGTCAGGGTGTTTTTTTCATATGAACACTCATAATATATATATATATAGGATTGTTATATAGTAATGGATATGAATTTTTATGAATTAATGGAAATTCTAATAGATTATTAGTGATTTTTGGATAGGTTTATATGTGTTTGAGTCATGTTTTTAGAGTGATTCTTTATTTGATATCTTATAAAGGGTATTTAAATGGGGGGTCATGGCATGTGATCTATCATGGGCCTCATATATATCAAGTCATAGTTGGCATGGTATACTAGGGTGATCATGTGTTTGGGTCTATGATACTTATGGGCTTATATCTGGATGAAAATACTCCCATATGGGAGGGTGGATATGCTTATGGGTCTTATTCCTTAAATGAGAATACTCTCATAGGGGAGGGATGAAATGTATATAGGTATTATTTCCCAGATGAGAATACAACCATAGGAGTGGGATGAGATTCTTATCGGGAATATTCACTAAATGAAAATAATCCCATAGGGGAGGTCTGAGATGATTATATAGATTATGCCTCAAATGAGAATACACCCATATTGGAGGGTTGATATGCTTATAGGGATTATTATTTGGATGATAATACTCCCATATGGTAAAGAATATATGCTTCTTAGTATTATTCCCTAAATAAGGGTACTCCCATAGTATAGGGATGAGATCCTTGTAGGTCTTATGCCTCAAAATTGGAAGAGCACATATGGGTGGTCTGAGATACTGTTGAGGGTATTCCCTGGATGAGAAAACTCCCATAAGTGGATTTCCATGATGGAGTATAAATAAAACTCACATATTGGAGGTCAATTATAATTATGTATATAGTTGGGAGACCATGGTATATTATATGTTTTGTGTGGTTCCTATGATGTACTCAGAGAAACCCTAACATTGGATGAAGTAGGTATGGTTGATCAAGATTTAATACTTGAGGATCAATGTGTATTGATGTAGATGGGGTAGGACTTGGTCAAACTATATTTTTATAATGTCGACACAATCCTTGTGACATGCTTGGTAAAAGTTCAGCACTTGGAAAATTAATTTTGGTTTAATCATGGTCATGGATTTGAGGATCAATGATGATTTTTTATTAGTTTTATTCCAGTTATTTCTCAACTAGGTTGTGCATATTGCCTGATCATGCACTTACAATAGCCTATTGCAGGTTTAATATTGGGGGTTTATTAATGAGATTCATCCCCCCCCAAGTATGTGCACCTCAGTGTGTGTACAAACCTTATAACTTCTTTGAGGTTGAGAACATGATGCATAGTGGATAGAGAAAAGTCCAAAGATTTATGTATTGATAAAACACACCCATGTGGAGCCTTAGGATTGAACTAGAGTAGGATTATAAGCTTTTAGAGAATGTTTATATTGTAAAGATCATATTTTTTTAGTATTATTTTACTTTTATTTATTTTATTCATTCATGTATGTGTTTTTGACCTGGTGGATGGCCAATTGATGTGTATAGAATGACCATTTGAGTTGTATCTGAAATTTCATTTAATTATAGTATGTTTAGTTTAATTATTCTATTTACTCTATTGTGTATGATGAATGGTCATTTTATTTTTATTGTGCATTCTAATAGGGATGTATTGTATCCTTGGACACCAATCCACCCCCCTGGACACCAATCCACCCCTAGACACCCCACCCCCTGTAAACCCCCCCTGATACCTTGGACACCATCCCACCCCCTGGAAAGCCCCCCGGACACCCCCTACCCCCCTTGGACAGCCACCCCAAACCCTTGAACAGCTCCTGAACCCCATGAATTCTGAATTTAATTCTGTATGTACTTAATTAACTTATGAATTATGTGTTAATAGTGTACATGTATACTTCTTGTACGGGTATAATTGGTCTAATTAGATTATGATTTATGAGTTAATTTTGTATGGGTATACTTTCTTTAATTAGCTTATTGAGATGTTGATTTTTTTGCAGGTGTTCTGGTGTGCTGCTGCAGATTTATGGTAGCAGCAGAGAGGGAATTTATCAGCTCTCTTTTAGCACTGATAAATCGTGCTTTTATCAGAGATAAAAAAGCGATGATAAACTACACCTTTATTAGTGCTAAAAAATCACTGATAAAAGATGAGTTTATCAGCACTAAAAGAGAGATGATAAAACACTCATTTATCAACGATCGTTTAGTGCTGATAAAGGGTTGTTTTATCAGTGCTCTTTTAGTGCTGATAAAGGGGTACCCCATTTATCAGCTCCGAGATTTACAGTGCTTTTTTAGCGCTGTTAAAGCCTGTTTTTAGCACTGTTAATTTCTGTATTTGTAGTAGTGAGGTTAGAAACTAAATCATATTTATGTGTCATAAAGGGGACTGACCGAGACATCTTTGTTGCAATGATACCTCCATTAGGAGTTTTGACTGGCAACCCCTTTATTTAATCATAATGGAAATGTCTAATTTTCTTGAAAAACTGAGAATATATAAAAGAACACGATGATCCAGAATCAAATAAAGTATTGGATATGTTTGAGAAAATGATTAAAGTACCTTCCACCACATCATTAAGAATTTCAGCCTCAAGAGTTATGATCTTATAAGCTTGTACTTTCTCCCATGACCTTTTTTGAGACATGTTTCCTTGATGATTTGGACAATCATTATCATAGTGTTCCATCTCCCTACAATTATAGCATTGAACATTGATAACTTCTTTCTTTACCTTGCAATCATTATCATTATGACCTTTCTCTCCACACTTGTAGAAAACACCTTTTCCTTTTAAGCAGGAACCAGAGTGTTTCCTTCTAGAATTATCACATGTTTGAAAATTCCCCTTTTTATTCTTCAATTTATCTATTATTTCATCCACCTCCATTTTATTCTCTTGTTTTACCTTAAATTAATAAGACTTAAATAATTACTTCTCTGTCTTGATAGTATATGAGACTATATATTCGTAAGTTGAGAAATTAAGGGAGACCAATTTTCTTTGGAGGAATGGTTTTAAACCATCAAAGAATCGATCAATATTTATCCTTGAATTATGTATATAGTCCATGGAATTCATTTATAACCTTTTAAAGTTGGCTTCATACTTCACAATGTTTTCATATGATTTTTGTTTCAGACTCAAGAATTTCCTCTCCATGTCCTCTTACTATTCATGAGGAAAATACTTTTCCAGGAATATTTTCTTAAAATTCCTCCATTCTATATTTTTAATTTCTTCATCCTCCTTTGCATTTTGAATAAAATACCACCATTGATCTGTATATCCTGATAGATGATAAACTACCATGAAAACCTTCTCCCTTTCTTTACTTCCCAAATTGAGAAATATCTTCTATAAGGAACTTATCCACTACTCAGCTACAAATGGGTTTGTAGTCCCATTGAATGATGGAGGCTGTTTTCACATAAAGTGGTCTAAAATTTCTCCTCCATATTGTGGATCAGTATGCTCTACATAGGTAAAGTTATTGTTCATAACTCGAGTCAGCTATCCCAGTATAGTTATAAGTTTCTCAACACCAGTCACAGCTCCAGTACTAATATCATTATCTTACATAGGAGGTAAATCCTTACATGGGATACATGTGTTGATACAATTTCCATTACTTCTACTAGTAACCATGTATAAATAATAGAATACACTAAATTATGTTATGAATCATAATGTATAATTTAAAACTAGAAATACACTTAACATAAATTAGAAATTTATGCATAGCTAATATCATGTTATTAAACATGGTTTCTTTGGGGACATATTTAATTTTAAATCCTTAATAATGGTTTGTAATGAAAATGTAATATATCCTAAGCATATCCCCTAGAAGTGTCAAACTAGTTGTACAGTAAGGCCCATTTTCATGTATCAGGTTACCCTAAGTAAGGCCTAGGACACCTTGTTGGAGTTTTTACCCCTAGGAACATCTGTGTTTGAACCACGTCCACTTTTAGTATCTAGACAAGGATGTATTTCTAAGAAGACCCAAATAATCTCTACCTTAAAAAAATTCTAGGATGTTATTATATAATTATACTCAAAGTCTATCTTAATGTTATGTTCCATAATATATATATTTTTTAAATATAGTTTCCAAGATTTATACTAAACTTCCTCTGATACCAACTATAAAGACCTCGACCCGAGTTGCCCAGAGCCGATGCCTTACTTCATTTCATTGGCATAATAAACAAGGAAGTCACATCCCGAAGGAATGAATAGTTTATTAGTTTTGAAAAAATAGATATAAACATAAGTTTTACATTACAACTTGAAAGGAAATAAAATATATAAATTAAATTGGAAACATACATAACTCCTAGATTATCCCTATAATTCATTCATAATATTCATCTCTACATCCCAGGGAAAAATAAATCATGAGAAATGGGTGAGTTCTAATGCTCAGTAAGGGTAATTAATATAGAATAAGATAATATAAAAAATAAGGCATGATGAATTACTAAAAATAAATTATATTATAATATAAACTTGATCATAATATAGAAAGAATAAAAGATAAATAAATAATTCCATTAAAATAATCACACGAGAATGAATCTTAGATATAGATATTCTACTAGTAGAATATTCACATGGATTATCAATTAATAATATCATAATAAAGGAATGAATAATGCTGGATATCTGAAACATACTATTGAGGCCTTAGTCAAGACATCAAAAAATAAATGGTTAAGGCCTCGACCAAAACCATATCTGAAAATGGGAAAGGCCTTGGCCAAGTCCATATCTTCTTTGTCTCATGAGACCCACCGATGCATCGAGGGGATATAGTGGGACCCACCAATAAATTACTAAGTCCAATGAATTCATCATATGAATGGGGATAAACATAAAAAAACATATACATATGTAATGTAAATAACATTCCTCAATATTTAAACATAATCACTAATCATTCTGAGTAGTATGGTGAATGGTATCAAGATAACATATCCACAGTCAAACTGATCATAAACCATTTAATAAAATATGGTAGATTATAATCATAAGAGATAAATATCAATATAGTGTAGTATCGAAATAGTGATGTAGATGCTCAATTTACAAGAGGGGGGGGGGGTGAATTGTAAACTTTAAAAATTCCTTAGGAACCTTTAAAGTTAGTTACGAATAACTATGTTTTCCCTAATCAAAGGAAAGGACTAAGTTTAACAAAGTTAAACTAAGAAAATTCACAACACCTCTAATACCGAATGCAAACTTGGAAAGAGATTCCGAAAGTAGGTTCCGGAAATGTGGTTCCGGAAATTGAAACTTAATAAAAGATTACAATATGAGATTCTATCTTAAAGCGTATAGAATCTAAATGAAACAAAGTACAAGTAGGGAAGTATAAGAAAGTTATAATTTCCTTACAATACAATATACAGCGGAATATAAACACGTAGTAGAACTACAAGTAACAAGATATAAGTCTTTTAACCCAAAGAGAAGGGTATCCAACAAACTTGGATAAAGGTCCCTTGATTTATACTTTCAAGAAAGTCTGTCTTACCCACACCAGGGTAAGTCCTCGATACAAAGATCGGATTCTCTGTCTTGCTATCCCCGCAAGCCCTCAACTTCAAGGTAGTTGGAAACCTCTGTCTTCCTCAGCAAGGAAGCCCTCGAACTTCAAGGTAGTCGGTAACCTATGTCTTCCAATCCCCGGAAGTCCTCGAATGTAATCACCAACATTCGGAGTCGCACAAAGCTTTGAGAGTTAATAAGAGCCTCTCTCTCTTGAAATCACTTCAAGCATGTAATCACATGAGTCGAAGATCAGTCAGCTTTTCAGCACTGAGCTCTTTCAAATGAGCTTCTATTTATAGGCAAATTTCCAACAGTCGGCTCCTTCTTCCAACGGTCATATTTTCCATGAAATTTGGAAGGACCTGTACACATGTAACTCAACCAACGGTTAATAAGAAACATAATAGACGACATCGTTTTATAACAAACTTTGTATAACTGAATGTACGACATCGTTTTGGAATGAAGCATATGTGAGTAAAGGCTAATTAATAGTTCGGAGTGTAAGCAAGTCAGAGGTTCGGAGTCTAACCAAAATGAAGTTCGGAGTCTATGTTAAGAAATGTTCAAATTCTATTTTATAGGAAATCAGAGTCTGGTTTCATCAGAGATCGGATTCTAAATCTGTAGAGTTCGGATTCTAACTGCTTAAAAGTTCGGAGTCAAACTTCTTAAGAGTTCGGAGTCGAACTTCTTAAGAGTTAGGAGTCGAACTTCTTAAGTGTTCGGAGTCGAACTTCTTAAGAGTTCGGAGTCGAACTTCTTAAGAGTTCGGAGTCGAACTTCTTAAGAGTTCAGAGTCAAACTTCTTAAGAGTTCGGAGTCGAACTTCTTAAGAGTTCGGAGTCTAACTTCTTAAGAGTTCGGAGTCAAACTTCTTAAGAGTTCGGAGTTGAACTTCTTAAGAGTTTAGAGTCGAACTTCTTAAGAGTTCGGAGTCTAACTTCTAAAGAGTTTGTAGTCGAACTGCTTCATAGTTTGGAGTCCAGAATTCGGATTAAAACTATATTACATATCACATCCATGATTCGGATCCTAAAAAAAGAATGCTCCAACTTTTCATTATAAGGCTCCGAAAATTTGGTTGTGATTTCGGTTTTTGATTTTAAGGGAAAAAATAGCTATGTATAAGAAAATCTGGGTTAAGGTAAATTTCCTTAAAGAAGTAAATTTTCCTTATTTGAGTAAAAATAATATTTGCTTAAGTATAAGGTGTTTGTGATTTTCAAAACAAGAAGGAATGGAAAAGTCATAAGGAAAACCTTATTGACTCAAAAATCTCCCCCTTTTTGGAAATCACAAACATCCTTTTGAAAAAGTATATAAGGATTTTGAAAAATTTCATTAGACTATTAAAACTTATGTCCCTTTGTTCATGGATAGAAGTGAATACAACTAACTCCCCCTTAGGCATTGAAACTCTAAGGATTGTATTCTGGGTTTCCGGAGTAGAGTTTTCATTATTGTAAGAATGAAAAAAAAAACATAGTGGGAAACTCCCCCTTTCCTTAAGGATATTTCTCTTAGAAAATTTTCCTTTCTCCTCCTTATTAATAGTTCTTTTTCCTTCTCCCCCTTTGTGATTTTCAAAAAGAATTGAAGGGAATGGAAAAAAAATTATGCTACCTGAAAAATTATTATATAACAAGATACAAACCAAACAGATAACCATTTCATTAGAGTTGGGGGAAAAAATTACAAGGAAAGACAACTTCAAAAAAAGATCGGAGTGGGTTCATTTGTCTTCCTTTTCCTTTGGAATAAGCTGCTTCAACAAGGCTTTAAGTTTCTTCAAGTCTCTTTGATCTTCCTCTCATTGCCTCTCTAAGTCTTTTACCTTTTCTTCTTGAGCTTTTAACAGCTGTGCTTGAGCCTCCAAGGCTTCTTTTTGAAAATTGAACAACTCATCCTGCTTCTCCATCCTCTGCTGAAACTTAATCCGGAAATCTCTTTCAGTTTTCCAATTCTGAGATACTGAGTTAAGCTTGCCATTCAGATCCCTGACCTGTTGATTCCGGAAATTTTGTTCCTGGGTCAACTTCTCAGAAATTTCATTAACATTTTTGTCCTCCATTTCAAAAGCACTTTGAACTTCAGCCTGAAAATTTTCAAAGTGAACTAAATCTTCGTCCACTCTCTTAGACCACTTGGTTACTTTACTACAAGATTTCTTATGCACGTCATAATCGATCAGAAAACTTTTCTGTTCAGCTTCCAACCTCACAAACTTATCCATTACCATGGATAAAGAATCCAATTTTTGATTCATAGATTGTTGCAGCAACTGGCATCTAGAATCTATAGTTAGAAGAATTGGTATTTGTTGACGCTCCTTTCGTCACAGAATCTAAAGATAGGAAAAGGGAATATATGAGCTCAAAATGATTCATCCTTTGAAGAAAACATCAAAAATCGACAAAGGAAGGAAGAAAGGATCAACAGCAACTGCACCACGCAAGTTATCTCACTGTCGCGCAAGCCCACTTGAGTGACGCCTTTGATCGTGCAAGTGACTTGCGCGACCTAAGTTGTAACCGCCCAGTAACCTCCCGGGGTCTTCTTTTGCCTATAAATAGACCCTGTGGGCCCCCCATTTGAGAGGATCTTTTTCCAGAAACTCGGATTGAAGCTCCCGACGCCCAAGTATCTTCTCAAAGCTACCAGAACACTTCTAAGGTAATTTCTTACCTAGAACGGAAGATCTAAAGAGAAGAAGGAAGGCCTAAGTGTTGAAACTTATCAAACACTTGCGTGCCGACTTATTTACTTCAATATAACTTGCGCGTCCCTTTTCTGGAAGAACCTCAAGAGGATTCTAAAGGGTTTAAAAAAGAGTCGCTCAAGTATTTCAATGCTGGTTGAAAATCGCGCAAGTACACCATGTGTCGCGCAGGTATACCTGCGCGACCAATACTTGCGCGCCCACGGAAGACTTGCGCGCCTTTCAAGACTTGCGCGCCCCTATCTTTTTGGGTGCCCATCTTGACCATTTTACCCCTCTTAAGCCATTTCACCTTTCCTTTTCAAGATTCAGTCTTCAAGAAACTCTTCAAATCCATTTATGGCATGATTTCTTGATTTGACCTCCTTATCTGAAAGGAATTCTGTGGAATATCTCTTAAAACCTAGTGATTTAAATATCCTTATGTCACTAATTATGGAGAGTTCATTCATTTAACATCATCCTTTAAGATGAGAGAATCCTTTAACTTGGGCATCCTTCTTTTGGAGTAAGCCCCAAATTCTTAAAGTTCCCAAACTTGGGCATCCTCCTTAGGAGTAAGCCCCAAACCTTAATCCCTAACCTGGGTCTCCTTTTCAGGAATAAGACTCTGTCATAATCTTGGGCTTCCTTTTCAGGAGTAAGCCCCAAGTCCCCTAACCTGGGCCTCCTTTTTTAGGAGTAAGTCCCAGTCATAATCTTGGGTTTCCTTTTCAGGAGTAAACCCCAAGCCCCCTTAAATTTCTCTTAACCAGTCCTAATTTACCCTTGACTTGGGTTTCCTTTTCAGGAGTAAAACCCAATCATAAATCCCCTCCTAACTTGGGCATCCTCCTTAGGAGTAAGCCCCAAGATTAGAGTATTCAAATCTCCATGAAGCACATATAACTTTATGGACCCTGTTCATGGATTTTCTCCCTAAAAGTAAATCATAAACCTTCATCTATCTAGGCAGTCATACATACATAAGCCCCAAACAAATTCTTATGATTGCATCTTTCATGGCACAATTGTCTAATTTTTACCAATACCTCTTGTTTCTCACACCGAGCATGACTCACGTGAGCTTAGAGTGTAAAAGTAATTATGACATTCATCTTTGAGCCATCAATCATAAACATCATACTCCATTACTCGAACTACGTGGGTTCTGATTCCTTTTCCAAAACAAAGGATACGTAGGTAGACCATCCATGGGTTTGATCCCAACTTTGAAATAATCTCTGTCCTTCTGAATGACGATAAACTTCAAGTGCCCCACTGAGTGGCTTTAAAACCATCCTGGTCATCATAATGACCAAGAGACTTTTATATAAATGTTTTGAAGGATACCATTGACCAAGAATCTCTAAACAGATATAGATGATTCTCTATTGATGAAGAACCTCGAATACATATAAAAGATTCTCTAAATTTCTTGCATATTTAATCATTGATTGTTAAAACTAAAGGAAAGCTCATTTTATACTTGGTAATATAATAAGGATTCACGAACATAACTTAAATCTATAAAGAGAGTCCCGGAGTAGACAATAATTCCCCTCAAAAAGGTGTGATGAGTCCGACCTCCCATCCTCTCGACCAATTCAAATTCCTAAGCCTCATTAGTCCACAAGCTAATGAGCGCCTACCTTTGGAAAGTAGGTCCAAACGGATGTGGAATCATTGGATGTTTCCGGTTCTACGAACAAACCCGTTAGAAACCGATCGGAACGTTTGAATCTCCCATCCAGCAGGTCATCCCCGGATTCCGTGCGAAACAAAAATGGTGAACCCGATGTGAATCCTTAACCAAGTTAAAGTGATGTTTTTCTTATTTGTTAGGCCCCTTAGGCCAAACAAATCAATCATTGACATGTGCTCATCCAAAAGATGTAGCGGCCGGATTCATATTGATTACGTCTGTTATATGGAACAGGCACCCTTTTTTCTCAAGATCTTCTGCAAAATGGCTTTCCTTAAATTCACCCCTGCGAATACTACTACTGTGAACACCTCTACTGTGAGGTCTGCTGCTGTGAAAACCAATGTTGCTACTCCTGCTGGAACGTCATCCGCTCTGAGGATGACATCACCAACTCAGCGTCTTCAACGCTGGGTTTCTAATGCACTGGTTAAGGAGTACCGTCGCAACGGTACTATCCCAACTCTGGAGGCTGCTCGTCAATCCCTCCAGGTTAACAACTCTACCTGGTCGTCCGGACAACGGCGGCCAGCAATCAAGAAGCAGGCGGTGCTGACTACCGTCTCCAACCGTTTCGGGTCGTTATCCCCGGAACGCAATTTCCATTCACTCCCTTACTCTGAGGAAGTGAATGAGCAGGTCCCTTAGGGCCTTAGTTCAAAAAGACAGGAGTCCTTCCCGAGGGCTCCCATCAACAATCGCCGCCAGACTCGTGCGGTAGTGCGCCCTCAACATGATGAGGGTACCGACTCCAGGCATTCAGCTCAGGTTCCTCGAACCCGAGAAGGCAAGATGAACCGCCAGATACGGAATCCGGTTAACAATAGGTAGGTTGTCATCCCTGCCATCTCCGGAGAAGTCCACCAACCTAACTTGGTGGCAAACAACGAGCAGGCATACACACCTGTCCGTTTTAATTCCGCTGTCCAGCAGACTCGTCTGGCAGCATCAAGCCAATCCCGCCAGGCAATTCCGGCGGAGTACTATAGGTAGGAACATTCACCTGCCTATACATCACCAGTTAGTCAGCAGGCTCATCTGACTACATATGATGGATCTCGTCAACCGCGTTTGGCGAAGTGTAAACAGCATGCACATACACCTGCTAATACTAATCAAGCCTACCAACAGTCTCGCTTGGTAGCGCACGGAGAAGTCAGTCGGAAGTCCCGACGACAAACAGCAGGCAGACTCAACTCTCTGCCTCTACACTTGAGTACTGTCAGGATTCACTGACAGGAAAAGGAGGAAAAGAGCAGGCACATACACCTACTCCAAGCCCGGAATGGACGTATATCCCCGTTCCGGTGGCTGAAGTCACCAAACATATTTTGTCAATGGTGAAAGAGCAGAAGCAAATTCCTGCTCATATTCTAGATGCTTGCCAGGATATCATAACAGCTTCAGCATCATCACAGGGACAAACGCATAAATCTATCCCTAGCAATGGATTGACACATCAACGATTCACTCCGGAACAGACACACACATCTGTTCCAGTCCAAGAGGGTTATGGGGCATACTCCCCCATATCATACGGACAACCAAGTCAGGCACATACACCTGATTTGAGTGGAGATCATCAGCCTAACCTGACCATCTTTCCTGATCAGGCACATAAACCTGCTCAGAGCAATAAATTTCATCATCAAGTGGTTTCTAAAGCGAGTAAGAAGGCATCTAAGAAAAAGATCCGCCCAGCACAGTCAGGAGATCAAAGGCCAATCTGTAACCAAGCCTTGCTCGATGCTGG
Source organism: Viscum album (assembly GCA_963277665.1). Lineage (NCBI taxonomy): Eukaryota > Viridiplantae > Streptophyta > Magnoliopsida > Santalales > Viscaceae > Viscum > Viscum album. The sequence continues at coordinate 1,438,551,792 of OY728164.1, forward strand.
AGTTCTTGAAGACCTCAGACATTTATCTGTCGGAATTCAAGATTATACTCCCTCAGTTCCCAATAACGGGAACATTAATTCTGAAGGTCTTCAACAGACACTTCCTCATGAAGACTTGCTTCATGAAAGTTCGGTCAATCTTGAAGTTTCTTCTTCAAATGAGATCCATAGGAACCCTCTGTGTGGTCAGAAGACCAAGGAGCAAGAGATTTCATCTTTTGCTGTAACCCATCATGACGGTCCTCCTCATGGTGATAAACTTCGCTGCGAAAGTCCTCTCCGCAGTAGTGATTCACGTTGTCTCGAAAATTCTTCAGAAGGCAATGTAGTGACGAGAAATCCCTCCTATCTCGAGGCACTTGAAAACGTAAAACCAGTCATGTCTGATGCTTTACTATCGGTAGGTGAAACTCTTTCTCCATCAGAAGATAGCCTGGGGTTCAGGTTATTCTCCGAACCATCCCTGGGTCATTCATCTTCCAGCATGAATAGTGATCTCTCTACCAATCTTGTTGAATCCGATGAAGCAACAAGGAAACACCAACTCTGGTCCAAACAGGTAGAATAATATTCATTTAATGATAAAGAGGAAATGCTGAACATGAGGAAAAAACTGGAAAAAGGTGAAGTACCAGTCATGTTTTGGCCTTTGGCTGACTCCCAGTACGACATTCCAAAGATGTTGACGGATGATGGAATCCATGATATTCGTCTCAACATATGGAAAACTCTTTGTCAATTAAAGAAGAAGGTATTATCTTACGATGAATATGAAAATCATCTTAAGATAATAGAAGGGCTACAACGTCAGATTGATTTGGCATCTCTATCAGTCTCTCGGTATCCGAAGGCTGAAAAGAAACAGAGAACCCTTCAACGTTCATGCCTTGGCGCACTAAGAAAATTGCGTCAGTTAATTGCCAATGCTCCATTTGATGTTCATATCAGAGGATGGGGTGTTCACAGAGCACTACATTTCACAGTGCTTTCCGGTCAGCAAAGCCGGCCGAAAATGGTCTCATGCAATGTTATTGCCCATGGCCGGCCACAGTCAATGGGCTTTGTTCATAATCAAAAGCTTAATCAAGAACAGGCTTCAACTAGTTCCTCTCAAAATCAAGTATATAGAGAACAAGTTGTTGAATTGCTCCTACATCAAGCAGGCGAGAATATTGCACAAGCCTCTCGTCTGGAGAAAACACGTCATCAAATGACAGAAGTTTCGGAAATCATCCAACGATCTGTTGAACCAGGTGATAAAAGTGGATACAGGTTAATGCATCCAGCTAATTTCCGAACTAAGATTCGCAAGATCAAGAGAGATTTTAAGAAGATCTCATACATAGCACGTCAAGAGACACCCCAGCTTGTCAGACTGGGGACTTCTCTAACCCAACCCTCAGAGTCAACAAATGGGATTCGAGGAGTTGAGCGGAAGCAGCAGGAACATCCCCAGTCCACCGGACTGGGGACTTTTTCAAATCCTCAATCCCTCCCTCAGAGAAAGTCAGTATTCTCTCGATTAGGGAATAAGCCTCAAGAAGAACGAAGAGCCAAGATATCAGGAGATTCTCTCCAAGTGACGGTTCTCTAAGAAGTTCCTGAGGGATCAAGTCAACGGAATGCCATGTCTCATCATGGACATATAAGAAGACAATATCATAGAAATGCTGATATAAAGGATTCCATGCAATATGCATCCATTAATGTCATCAATGCCGTTGCTGCTGATTCACCAGATGAGGCTCAATCATAGGGATCAGACGAAGAGGTTCCTACTCAAGAAGTTGCGCACACAGACCTAAATGAAGAAGGTGTGCGCACACGTAATCAAAGGCTTACCCAAAATCTGGGTATTCCTTCAAGTAACCCACTTCCCCCTCTCCGAAAAGGATCCAATAAGGGGAAAGGAAATAATCAGGTTACTTCTCACCCTTCCTCTGAAAAAGGTCAATCTCTCTCATTAGAGCAAAGGTTTGCACAACAGGAGGAAGAAATGAAAGAATTAAGAAGGTTGAATGCAGAACTACTTCAGAGTAGTCTTCTTCTTAAGAATGCTGAAGTCCGACAGCCGAAGGAATTTGTTGTAACTACTGAGATGGATCAAGAATATCCTCCTTTATCAGTACACCCACAAAGGTCTAATCCTACGGGTCAAACGCAACAACGCTTGGCAGCACTACCATCAGTTGCAGCACCAACCATCACGTCTGTCCAAACTCCATTCATTGAACCTACCCAAAACCAAGTTCAACCTGATGTTTCTCAAAAGTTAATAACTACTATTGAGTCATTAACAGCTCGGTTAGAAACTATGGAAGGGAAACGGGCGCAAGTTCAACCTGAAAAGAAAGTTTACCCTGAATGGGTAGATTCAATTTCTCCTCCATCCAGTTTTGGAAACCCTGTTTTCCCTACTTTCAATGGATCAGGCGACCCCGAACAACATTTGACGCATTACGTGTCTTGTTGTGATCCTATGATGGGAACTCCAGAGCAGCAAGAAGCAGTGAAACTCAGATGCTTCGTGCGAACCTTGCAAGGACCAACTTTTGTCTGGTATACAAGCTTGCAATCCCGGTCAATCATCGGATGGGAGGATCTTCGTCAAAAATTCCTTCTTCAGTTTAGCTCAACTTTGCCAAAAACGACAGTTTTCGATCTTACAAACTGCAAGTAAAGGGAAAATGAAAGAGTCTCTGATTTCATTGCTCGTTGGAAGGGATTAACGTATTCCCTGAGTTTAGCACTCCCTCAGGAGGAATTGTTGCCAATCTGTGTGGCAAATTTGCGTGACGAATTACGCACGCCATTGATCCCTGTGAAATACACAGGAGGGTTTCAAGACCTTACTTCAATCGATCAGAAGATTGAAGATTCCCTTATACAGGCTAAGGTTAAATCTCGTGTAATTCCATCAGCTCCAGGAAGAAGAATGGGTAAAGCAGAAACTGCTACAGTTATGCTTAAACAAGAACCTGTACCTATATCTACTTCAAAACCTTCATCTTCTCGAAGGACTCCACCTCCTGAACGCCAACAACAAAGGCCGTTTCGTCCAAATGATCAAAGAGATCAACGACGAAAACAATTTGAGGATATGAAGAGTAAAACATACTCTTTCTGAAGTGAGCAAGTTCCTGGTTACTTCATTTCAGCTCTGGAAAATAATTTGGTTCAATTACCAGTGCCCAAGAGGCCAAACAAGGAAGGAGATGAAGACCGTCCCAATTATTGTCTCTTTCATCAAATGTTGGGGCATCCCATCCAGGAGTGTTTTGTCTTTAAAGACCTCCTGCAAAAAATGGTCGACTTGGGACAAGTCAAATTGAAGGGTTCTTCAGCTCATGTAGCGTGTATTACCGCTACAGATCCAGAGGAAGGAGGTGAGTGGCAGGAAGTCAAAAGCAAAACTGCGAAAAAATATGATGATTGGATGGTCAGAAAGACAATCAATCGGACCCATTCCATTTTGAGAACACAATTGAAGAATCCAATTGTGTCTCCTACAAAAGCTGCAGTAAAGCCTCCATCAAAAGACAAATCCTCAAAAGGGCAGCGCAATTCAAAAAAGAAAGAGGAATCAGGAGAAGATGAGTATGTATCAAAGCCTAAATTGTCTTTGACTCTGGCAGATTTCATGCCATCTACTTCAGAGCCACGGGCACCGTCCCACCAAACGGCACAGCCTAAACAGGCTAACCAGGCAGAGTATTTATCAGACGAAGAGTTAATCTTTGGTTCTGTTAATATGATTCAATTAACAGATTCATATTCCAGTCTTGATGAGCCTGAATTCCCTGTATCAAATAATGGAATCTGAAGAGGTTCTAGAGGTTCAGGATATAGGGGAAGACGTGGATCTTTCCAAATCCACTACTCTAATTTTACCCCTACTAGCACTGTATATGCAGCAGAAACTCGTGGTAGAGCCCTTCAGCGAGCTCAAAAAGAACAAGCAAGTTCTTCTACCAATGGCCAACTCGGTTTTGGCACAGTTATTTTGGAAGACCGATTAAAAGTTCCATCTTCTTTATCTCAGCAAGTAAATGGATCTAATCAGTCTAATCTGCCAAAACCAAGGATGTTGCCAGCTTCAATACAAGATGCATCAGCTTCCAAAGCATCTGCTTCCAAGGTACCTGCTAAACCGCATATTCCTATTGGGAAATGCAGACCTCTAGATCAAAAGTATGATATATTGAAACACTTGGCCCAAGTACCAGCCAAGTTATCAATTTTGGATGCTTTGAATCTGTCAAAAGATCTTCGGGAAGCACTCATCGAAGCTTTGTCAAGTCCTCAGGAGTTTGAAGCTGAAATTGCTGCAGCTGAAATCTATCACATAGAGAATAATCCTGCAGAATGCCATGCAGTGATATCTTTTACTGATAAAGATGAAGATGATGTTGTGCATGGGCACATAAAACCTTTGTACTTATCTGGAAAAGTCAATGGTATAGATGTTCGAAGAGCTTTCATTGACAATGGTCCAGTATGACTTTAAACTGCAACTTTGTCCTACATGACACTAAACTGTATAATGTCCAACATGACACTAAACTGTATAATGTCCGAGATGACATTAAACTATATTATGTCCTACATGACACTAAACTGTATAATGTCCAACATGACACTAAACTGTATAATGTCCGAGATGACATTAAACTATATTATGTCCTATCTACATGACATTAAACTGTACAGAAGTTCCTTATTTGTCCGAGATGACATTAAACTATATTTTGTCCTAGCAACATGACATTAAACTGCGTGGCACTTTCATCGTCCAGCATGACGTTAAACTGTGTTAGTTCCCTTATCGTCCAACATGACGTTAAACTGTCACATTGGTTACTATTATGTCCGAGATGACATTAAACTATATTTTGTCTGAGATGAAATTAAACTATATTGTGTCCTAGCAACATGACATTAAACTGTGTGACACTTTCATCGTCCAGCATGACGATAAACTGTAAAAAGTCCCCAGAACTGATATTCTCATATTGGTTCACCTTAGTCCTAGCTACATGACTTTAAACTGTACAACAATGGTCCAGTATGACTTTAAACTGCAACTTCGTCCCACATGACATTAAACTGTGAAAAAGTTCCATAAACCGTCCAGCATGACCTTAAACTGCATCATCCCTGGTCCATGTATATGACCATAAACTATTTGCAAATCCCTTATGTCCTACATGACACTAAACTGTATAATGTCCAACATGACACTAAACTGTATAATGTCCGAGATGACATTAAACTATATTATGTCCTATCTACATGACATTAAACTGTACATAAGTTCCTTATTTGTCCGAGATGAAATTAAACTATATTTTGTCCTAGCAACATGACATTAAACTGTGTGGCACTTTCATCGTCCAGCATGACGTTAAACTGTGTTAGTTCCCTTATCGTCCAACATGACGTTAAACTGTCACATTGGTTACTATTATGTCCGAGATGACATTAAACTATATTTTGTCCGAGATGACATTAAACTATATTGTGTCCTAGCAACATGACATTAAACTGTGTGGCACTTTCATCGTCCAACATGACGATAAACTGTAAAAAGTCCCCAGAACTGATATTCTCATATTGGTTCACCTTAGTCCTAGATACATGACTTTAAACTGTACAGCAATGGTCCAGTATGACTTTAAACTGCAACTTCATCCCACATGACATTAAACTGTGAAAAAGTTCCATAAACCGTCCAGCATGACCTTAAACTGCATCATCCCTGGTCCATGTATATGACCATAAACTATTTGCAAATACCTTATGTCCAGCAAGATGTTAAACTGTGACGTCCTAACTACATGACGCTAAACTGTATAAAAGTCCCTCACGTCCGGAAAGACGTTAAACTATATAATCATCAAAGGTCCAGCATGACATTAAACTGCACCATCCACGGTCCATGCATATGACCTTAAACTATTCGCACTTTCGTCCAACATGACATAAATGGTGTGTTATTTTGTCCTTACGGCATGACATTAAACTGCACAGTCCCCCTTTCGTCCAATATGACGTTAAACTATTTTATCCCCATCGTCCTAACTACATGACGCTAAACTGTACAGAAAATCCGTGATAGGTCCTACATGACATTAAACTGTATTTTGTCCCTGCTACATGACACTAAACTGTGCAGCACCAATAGTCCTAACTGCAAGACTTTAAACTGCATAATCCCTTTTTTATGTCCTACATGACATTAAACTGTACATCGTTAAGGTTGTTATTACCTCTTGTTTCTCACACCGAGTATGACTCACGTGATCTTAGAGCGAACATCAACCATAACACTCCCTTTGGGCCACTAACCATGTGTAAGTCCCAACAAATATTTTTTATTAGATCATTGTCCACAAGAACAACTTGATCATTAATTCATTCTTTAATTGAACTACACGGACTTTGATCCTTGCCCTCCAGGCTGGGTATGTAGGCAGTCTCCCAAGGTTCAAGCCCAAAAACAATCTCTTCACATCGGTTCACCACCATATCATATGATGTTGATTCGTGAAACCTCCCCTGGAATCAATATCTTTACATTGATTCACTTTCGTCCTTGTTATATGACGTTAAACTATACAACACTTTTGTCCGGTACGACAATAAACTACAATATTCTTTGATTTCCTCATTTGAGAAGGAACCATTATTGACATTGATTTTTTAAATCATGTTTCATTTTCAAAAGACTACGTGCATACATGGTAATGCCTAAATTTTTTATCTCAGGTTAAACCATCATTGCACTAAAGTCCCCTTTCACCCTTCACATGTACGAACCAAATTTGTACAAAGGGTATTTCTAGAACTACGTGGACTTGATTCCCATCCTTATGGGATACGTAGGAACATTTGAGTATCCCTCGAATCTAGTCCCAAGTCTTTTGGGCCTAACCCCAAATTTCACTTTCAGTCCCTTGGCTGAAAATTCCTCATGAAAACACACACTATGTATTCGTTATTATGGTCCGAATTCTATGACCCTAAACTAAGATTTCTCATACTTTCGTCCTGCACGACGTTAAACTGCATTTCAAGAACTACGTATGGCTTGATTCTCATTCTTATGAGATACGTAGTGAAGTCCAAATTTCAATTCAGGACCCAGCCACAACATGATTATGGTTATCATTGACCTATGTATCTTATATACATTGGACAATACCCATATTTATGTGTTATAATCCTAACCTTAAATATTTTCATATCTTCATAACCCTTTTCATGACTTCTAATCACAAAAATATCAAACTTCTGAGAATTCATTTGCCTGACTATGCAGCACGTCCCCATAGGTGGCCTTGCATAAACAGTCCACATAACAGACTTGTCATCCAAAAGATACTATTTATTTGACCATGCAGCCAATGCCCTTAGGTGGCCCTGCATATTTTAACCCCCTAATGGGTTTGTTAAATAATGGTAACTTCATTCTTGGGAAGAATGCCTCTTTTGTACTTATTTGTCTTAAACGACAGTATGTAGGGATCCACAAAAAATAGCCATCCTTAACATATTTGTCCCATATCCTTTTTCATGATCTGAAAGTATTCAAGTCTATGGTTTATTCTTCTTCCCTACGTTTGGGTCAGACCTTCGTAGGAGTGATATTCATCCAGTTCTTCGATATTCTTGTTCGGAAATATCTTCTCCATATTCAAGTACCTCTTTCCATACAACAAACTCTATACTTTAGAAAAATTTGAATCTCCATAAACTTTCACTAGATTTTAGCACTAGGAAAGTAAATTTCTAAGAGTTCTTTCGCCTGACTATGCAGCACGTGCCCATAGGTGGCCTTGCATAAACAGTCCACATAACAGACTTGTCAGCCGAAAGATGCTATTTATTTGACCATGCAGCCAATGCCCATAGGTGGACCTGCATATTTCAACCCCCTAATGGGTTTTGTTAAATAATAGTAACTTCATTCTTGGAAACTACTTCTTCTAATGCCTTTTATCTCTTTTTCATATCATTCCCCAGATTCAAATATTCTTAAGCCATAGTTTACATATTTTCTCTCATACTTGAGTATGGTAATATGTTTTCAGATAAATTTTCAAGGAATTGAATCCATTTTAATCCATTTTGGTCAAAGATATTTCGACCTTAAACATTAGCCCCTTTATGTCCGGCGTGCATGACTTTAAACTGCCCACACAAAAGGCAAAGGAACTCTGAATAAAAGTCAAGTTCCAGCTCACTAAATATACATTTTTGTATGATTTAGGTAATATTGAGCAATTAAGAGATTCAAAGTTTGTAGGATTATTTGTAATAATCCTAGTAAAAATCAAACTATGCTTACTAGGCCCATTGGCTTAAGTAAATTTGAAGCAGGTAGTGAAAAGAATGCAGGTACAAATGATTGAAGACAAAAGTGTTTTTCATTGATACACAGGAGATAGAAGGACATCCACAAATTGGAGTCTCTTCTCTTTTTTGAGAATTACAAGAGGCTTTCAACATAACACTTCATTTTATTTACGGCATCCCGAGCTTCATTAGCAACCACATGGAATTCATTCATTCAACTGGATACAATAAGAAATGCAGTGATACCAGCTCTTCTTGGAATGATTGTAAAAGGATGTTCTTGAGTGCGGTTTGAGAAAATTTTCTGCTGATCAAACAATGACTCTGTTTCTGTCCAAGAGACTTGGAAGATGGATACATGGATTTGAGAATGGAGCATTGGAAGTAAAGAGCCATTTGGAGAGAGTACTCTTTTCAGATATTGCTCTAATACCATGTTTGTCTTCTCTCCACCAACCATTAGTGGAAAACATTTTAGCCCATGGGTTTGCCATTTTCATATCTGCAAGGAAATGACATGGAGGAAGAATTTGAAAGTTCACACCATTGTTGTTACTCTTAATGCACAGCATAACCAAAATAGAGAAGTAGTAGTGCAGCTGCATCTCAGGTGTATAATTGTTTGCATTTGGAACATTGACTCCTTGCAGATGACCATGACCACACAGAGACAGGTAGATGCTCTGTGGGAAATTAAGATGATATTTCTTCAAGTACTTATCCAAATCTGGGAAAGTGCTGTCACAGATATCATAGTAATCATGGCCAATAATATTCATCATGTCATCAATCCGCTTGCTAGACAGTTCATCAGCCGTTCCAATTCCCTTAGGATCCATTGAATCTGCACAAAAATTTGAACAAATTTAACTCTTAAATGGGTTTATTTTTCATAAAATTTGTGAAAGAATTCGGAAAAAATGGCCAAGGCATTAAGTCGTGCAAATCTAGACAATGGCGCACAAGTATTTTGTGTTCCGCGCTAGTTTTTGATGCGCAAGTATAAAACGCGCAAGTACGAATACCTTTACAGGAGCGCGACAGTGAGGGAACAGTGGAAAAGAGACTTGCGCGGCTTAGGTGACCTGCGCGGCGAGAGCTCGAGAAGGTATGAAGTCCGGAAATCTGGATACTTGTACGGAGGTGAGGCCGTGTATTTATAGGCCAGGAGGCCTATCTGCGCGCCGTAGCCAGAGCGCTTAAGGCCTGCGCGACGCAAACTTGCACGCCGCCCTATGTGCACTGAAGACTTGCACGCCTCCCTTCTCCTTTGGAGGGATTTGATTTCCTCAGAGTCAAATCCTCATTTCTCTCCAGATCCAACCCTGAGGGGGGACTTTTGTTGACGCTCCTTTTGTCACAGAATCTAAAGATAGGAAAAGGGAATATCTGAGCTCAAAATGATTCATCCTTTGAAGAAAACATCAAAAATCGACAAAGGAAGGAAGAAAGGATCAACAGCAACTGCACCGCGCAAGTTATCTCACTGTCGCGCAAGCCCACTTGCGCGACGCCTTTGGTCACGCAAGTGACTTGCGCGACCTAAGTTGTAACCGCCCAGTAACCGCCCGGGGTCTTCTTTTGCCTATAAATAGACCCTGTGGGCCCCCCATTCGAGAGGATCTTTTTCCAGAAACTTGGATTGAAGCTCCCGACGCCCAAGTCTCTTCTCAAAGCTTCCAGAACACTTCTAAGGTAATTTCTTACCTAGAACGGAAGATCTAAAGAGAAGAAGGAAGGCCTAAGTGTTGAAACTTATCAAACACTTGCGCGCCGACTTATTTCCTTCAATATAACTTGCGCGTCCCTTTTCTGGAAGAACCTCAAGAGGATTCTAAAGGGTTTAAAAAAGAGTCGCTCAAGTATTTCAATGCTGGTTGAAAATCGCGCAAGTACACCATGTGTCGCGCAGGTATACCTGCATGACCAATACTTGCGCGCCCACGGAAGACTTGCGCGCCTTTCAAGACTTGCGTGCCCCTATCTTTTTGGGTGCCCATCTTGCCCATTTTACCCCTCTTAAGCCATTTCACCTTTCCTTTTCAAGATTCAGTCTTCAAGACACTCTTCAAAGCCATTTATGGCATGATTTCTTGATTTGACTTCCTTATCTGAAAGGAATTCTGTGGAATATCTCTTAAAACCTAGTGATTTAAATATCCTTATGTCACTAATTATGGAGAGTTCATTCATTTAACCGCATCCTTTAAGATGAGATAATCCTTTAACTTGGGCATCCTTCTTTAGGAGTAAGCCCCAAATTCTTAAAGTTCCCAAACTTGGGCATCCTCCTCAGGAGTAAGCCCCAAACCTTAATCCCTAACCTGGGTCTCCTTTTCAGGAATAAGACTCAGTCATAATCTTGGGCTTCCTTTTCAGGAGTCAGCCCCAAGTCCCCTAACCTGGGCCTCCTTTTTTAGGAGTAAGTCCCAGTCATAATCTTGGGTTTCCTTTTCAGGAGTAAACCCCAAGCCCCCTTAAATTTCTCTTAACCAGTCCTAATTTACCCTTGACTTGGGTTTCCTTTTCAGGAGTAAAACCCAATCATAAATCCCCTCCCAACTTGGGCATCATCCTTAGGAGTAAGCCCCAAGATTAGATTATTCAAATCTCCATGAAGCACATATAACTTTATGGACCCTGTTCATGGATTTTCTCCCTAAAAGTAAATCCTAAACCTTCATCTATCTGGGCAGTCATACATACATAAGCCCCAAACAAATTCTTATGATTGCATCTTTCATGGCACAATTGTCTAATTTTTACCAATACCTCTTGTTTCTCACACCGAGCATGACTCACGTGAGCTTAGAGTGTAAAAGTAATTATGACATTCATCTTTGAGCCATCAATCATAAACATCATACTCCATTACTCGAACTACGTGGGTTCTGATTCCTTTTCCAAAACAAAGGATACGTAGGTAGCCCATCCATGGGTTCGATCCCAACTTTGAAATAATCTCTGTCCTTCTGAATGACGATAAACTTCAAGTGCCCCACTGAGTGGCTTTAAAACCAGCCTGGTCATCATAATGAACAAGAGACTTTTATATAAATGTTTTGAAGGATACCATTGACCAAGAATCTCTAAACAGATATAGATGATTCTCTATTGATGAAGAACCTCGAATACATATAAAAGATTCTCTAAATTTCTTGCATATTTAATCATTGATTGTTAAAACTAAAGGAAAGCTCATTTTATACTTGGTAATATAATAAGGATTCACGAACATAACTTAAATCTATAAAGAGAGTCCCGGAGTAGACAATAATTCCCCTCAAAAAGGTGTGATGAGTCCGACCTCCCATCCTCTCGACCAATGCAAATTCCTAAGCCTCATTAGTCCACAAGCTAATGAGCACCTACCTTTGGAAAGTAGGTCCAAACGGATGTGGAATCATTGGATGTTTCCGGTTCTACGAACAAACCCGTTAGAAACCGATCAGAACGTTTGAGTCTCCCATCCAGGAGGTCATCCCCGGATTCCGTGCGAAACAGTATTGAGTCCACCAGCTTTCTCAGAGATTGAACCACAAAATCATGCCCGTGGGATGATGATTCCGAATTAGAGACTTCTTTTTGAGATTCCTCTTCTTCAACTGGCATCAGCTTCCTTCTAGAGGTACCACCAACCTCTTTCTTTCTAATGATATCTTTAATAGGTGTCTCCATTAAAGTTTTCTTGTCTTTATCGGATTTCGGAATGGATTGAATATTTGGAGAAACTTCCTCAGATTCAGAAACTTGAAAAATCTGATCTTCATCTGGTTACTGTCTTTCTTGTCCTTCTTCAAGAAAGTTCCTTTGATAGGATTCTTCTTCACCAAACAACTCATTCTATTCTTCTTCCTCATAAAGTTGCTTGCCGGCTTCCACATCTCCCTTCCCTAGAGATACTATTTTTCTAGATTCTTCCTTATAATCTTGAATTTGTTTGATCAAGTTATCTAGATCTTCACTCTCCTCTTCTTCTTCTTCTTCTTCCTCTACTTGTTCTACTTCTTCCTCAACTGCTTCAGCACCCTCCTTTTCAGCTTCTACTGTAGGTTCTTTATCCTTGTACTTTTCCGGAGTGAGATAATTTTTCGCTGGTGTTTCTGATAAGGAAGGTTCAACTCCGAAAGTTTCCGGAACTGGAAGCCTTTTAGAAGCCAACTCTGTACCTTTTAGCAAAGATTGTACTAGTTAAGCTTCAGTCATCCTCTTCCTCAACTTCTTTTCCTTCGTTTGTCTCTCCAGCTCCTCAGCAGCCTTTTCTTTTAAATCCTTAGCCTCAGCAGGATCGAGTCTAAATTTAGGATCCCCTTCCTTCCTCATTTCCTTATCTTTCCTCCATTTTGTTGCTACTTCATCTGTATAGATTTTCTGCTTCTTCGGTTTGGGTGGTGCAGATTCAGTTTCCTTCGGCTGAGGAAATTCTTCATCAGTAACTACTTCCTTAGACTTTCTCTTCTTCCTTTGCTTTTTTAAATGTTCCGGAGATTGTGTTTCTTTTTCAGCTGCTTCAAATTCTTCCACAGATAGGGGATAAAATTATTCGGATTCACTAGAAAATCCCATCTTCATTCTCTTAAGCGTATCATCACTGACAAGCATGAGCTTGCAATTACGGATCTTTGATTTGCAGGCAACTTTGAAAGATTCTAAGCATCGAACAATCAACTTTGATAATAAGGTAGGATACATTATAATCCGAGCTCTCATATTTCCTTCTTTGATATTCTTGATCGTAACCAAGACATGCCTTATCAAATTTATCTTTCTTAGATTTACCAAAAAATCTAAGACATAGATATCACTATTCTTCAGATTGTCTTTGTCTCCTCTTCTCGGAACCAGAAAACCTTGCACCCATAGTTGCAGTATTCTATTATTCGGAGTGAGCTGAGTAATCTTATTAGTTGAATCATCCTTAATCCCAAGACACTGCAGTGCTTTTTCCTTAATGAAACTTCCTTGCACATCTGGAAGTTTGTGAGAGCAAAATTCAGCTTCTCCATCATATGCTATACCAACCAGGCTTGCTGCCTTAGAGTAATAAAGTTTATAAGTCTTTCCATAAGACTTAAAAGAAAATCTTTCTCTGTCATCTTCCACTAGGAAGGAAACAGACTCATAAAATTCTATCAACAAGTCAGTGTAAACCGGATCCTGTTTATCTGACTTGGCTATGCAGACGTCTTCCCATCCATTTAGTCTAATATTTTTCGAAATAATAGAGTCAAGCTTATAAAAATCCGGATGAACTAACCTTTCTCTGTAAACTAACCACTTTGAAATTGGTTTCGTAGTTGACATATCTTGTGAAGTTGCTTCAATAGACATTCGGAGTGAAGTAAACTGTAGGATTCGGATCAGCTTCACAAGGTTCGGAACCGACCTTAAGAGGAGCAGCAGGGCTTCGAGACACAAAGGCTTGAAAACCGATGTGGGATGAGTCTCGGGACCTCCTTTTTATAGGCAAAGAAAATGACTGTTGGTCTTCCAATGGTCATCCAATGGTTGAAAATACTTTGATCTGATCTGATGGTTGAGAATAACCCCACAAAAAATAAAATGACTCCGATCTTTTGAGGTTTTTTTTAAAAAGAAAACATTCGGAATTGAGGCAAAAATAGAATCTGAACTAAACAAGGAAGATACCAGTAAGAAAAATTTGATTACAAAACTATAATTAGGGAAATCATAACTTACGGTTTGACAAGAAATATTATTTGAAATTGGTAATATTCTTCTTTTAAAAAAAACTTTATTATGAAAAGTCTAGTAAAAAAAACGTTACGAAATGCCCAGTCCAAAAATCTTCATTCTGAAAATTATCAGTACGAGAATTCCATTCCAGAAGTTTTCAATATGAGAAAAAAAATTCCAATCCTGAAAATTTTAGTTCCGGAAATTTTCATTCTGGAAATCTTAGTTCCGAAAAGTTTGAAAACAAACTTTGAAAATTTTTTTTATTCTAACAAACAAATGTACTCCCCCTATAAAAAGGAGTTTATTACTGTAAGGAGACTTTTACAACAGAAGGTTAATTAAGGAGGATTAACTTACGGTTATCATCCCTAACTTCTGTTTAATGTATTCAAATCTATCAGAAGGCAAGGATTTTGTGAAAATATCAGCAAGTTGATCTTGTGTTCTGATAAATTGAAGAATGATATCTCCTTTAAGTGTGTGATCCCTAAGAAAGTGATGCCTAATATCTATGTGTTTTGCATGAGAGTGATGTGCAGGGTTCTTACTTAGGGCAATGGCACTTGTGTTATCACACAAAATTTGAGTTTTAGAAAGACTCAAGCCATAGTCTGTGAGTGTGTGTTGCATCCACAACACTTGAGCACAACAACTTCCAACTGCTACATATTCAGCTTCAGCTGTGGAAAGTGCTACAGAATGTTGCTTCTTGCAGGACCAAGAAACTAACAAATCTACTAAGAAATGACAAGTTCCGGATGTACTTTTTCTATCCATTCTACACCCACCAAAATCAGCATCAGAAAAGATTTTTAGAACAAAATCATTTCCAGAAGTAAAAAATAATCCTAGATCCATGGTTCCTTTAAGGTAACGAAAAATTCTTTTTACTGCCTTTAAGTGAGATTCCTTCAAATTGGATTGATATCTTGCACATAAGCACACTGAGAACATTAAGTCTGGTTGACTAGATGTTAAGTAAAGTAAACTTCCTATCATACCCCTAAAAGATGTTTGATCTAATGGTTCCCCAGTTTTATCAAGATCTAAAGAATTTGAGGTACCAATGGGAGTACTTATACTCTTAGTATTGTCATAACCATACTTTTTAAGAAGATCTTTAATATACTTATGTTGAGATATGTAGGTTCCTTCTGGTTTTTGAGAAATTTGAAAACCAAGGAAAAAAGTTAACTCACCCATCATACTCATTTCAAACTCAGATTTCATTAGACTTGCAAAGGAGTCGGTAAAAGATTACTGAGTTGAGCCAAATATGATGTCATCAACATAAATTTGAACAATCAAAACATTTTTCTTATCTTTATTTATGAAAAGGTTTGGATCTAAATTTCTCTTAACATAGTTATTTTGAAGCAAAAATCCAGTGAGTCTATCATACCATGCTCGTGGGGCTTGTTTAAGACCATACAAAGCTTTGGTAAGTCTAAAAACATGATCAGGATGTTTTGTATCTTTAAAGCCAGGAGGTTGTTCAACAAAAACTTCCTCTTGTACATAACCGTTAAGAAAATCACATTTCACATCCATTTGAAAGAGTTTGAAATTAAAGAAAGCTGCAAAGGCATGTAGAATACAGATAGATTCAAGTCTAGCTACTGGAGCATAGGTTTCTTCATAGTCTATTCCCTCTTGCTGATTATAGCCTTTAGTAACAAGTCTAGCTTTATTTCTTACTATGACTCCATTTTCATCACATTTATTTCTGAAGACCCATTTTACTCCAATAACAGAAGTTTCCTTAGGTCTTTCAACCAAGGTCTAGACTTTATTCCTTTCGAATTCATTTAGTTCATCTTGCATTGCTTTGATCCAATCATCACCACCTAAAGCTTCAACAATGATTTTAGGTTCTAATTGGGAAAGAAATGCTAGATGTTCTACTTCATTTCTTAAGGAACTTCTAGTCCTTATAGGTTGATTTACATCACCAATGATACTATCACTGGGATGATTCTTAAGAAACACCTGATTTGGGTTTTGTAAAACCTGTTCATCAACATAGGGTAGAAAGTCTTCTGGGGTAAATGTTTCAGAAGTATCTTCTAGAACATTATCCTTATTAGGAGGTTCTTCTATTAAAGGTTGATAATCAGTTTTTGAAAACACATCTGAAGATGTAGGTTGAGGTGGTTTAAAAACAAAAGGATCTGACTCATAAAATTTTACATGTACTGTTTCTTCAACAGTACACGTATTTTTATTAAAAACTCTATAAGCCTTAGAGGTTGTGGAATATCCTAAGAAAATCCCTTCATCAGATTTTGGTGCGAATTTATGTAGGTTATCTTTAGTATTTAAAATAAATACTTTGCAACCAAAAACCTTGAAGTAGGATAGTCTTGGTTTTTTATCATTCCATAACTCATAAAGAGTTTTATTAAGAAAAGGTCTAATCAAAACTCGATTTATAGTATAACAAGCAGTACTTACAGCTTCAGCCCAGAAATGTCTAGCAATAGAATATTCACTCAACATGGTTCTAGTTATCTCTTGAAGAATTCTATTTCTTCTTTCAACTACACCATTCTGTTGAGCAGTTCTAGGTGCTGAAAAATTGCGAGTAATACCTTTTTTACTACAAAAGTTTCAAAATCATAATTTTGAAATTCTCATCCATGATCACTATGAATAGTTTTCAATGGAAGGGTTTTCTCATTTTTAACTTGAGATCTAAAACTTTTGAAATAGGAAAAAGCTTTAGACTTCTTTGCTAGAAAATAGACCCAAGTAAATCTAGTATAATCATCAACTAGAACAAACTCATAGTATTTGCCTCCAATACTTCTAGTTTGTGTTGGACCAAAAAGATCCATGTGAACTAACGGTAATGCATCAGTTGTTGAGACTTCACCAATTGATTTAAAACTAGATTTATGTTGTTTTCCATATTGACAAGGATCACAACTTTAGAAGAATCAAATCTAAGCTCCGGTAGATCCTTAACTAGTTTTTTCTTAGAGAGTTTACATAGGTTCCTAAGATTACAGTGACCTAGTCTTCTATGCCATAACTAGGAGTGATCTTCCATTGCACTTAGGCAAGGTAAATCTTGGCTTCTGAGGTCTTCTATGTTCAGAGTGTAAACATTCTCTTGCCTCTTGGCTGAGAGAATAAATTCTTCCTTGGAATTGTGAACTAAACACTTATCATTCCTAAAATTCACAAGGTAACCTTCATCACATAATTGACTTATGCTAATGAGGTTGTGATTAAGACCCTTAACAAAAAGAAAATTTGAAATCAAGGTTTTACCAAGAAGAACAATATTACCAATACCAACAATCTCTCCCTTATCATTATCTCCGAAAGTTACCTTTCCTCCTTTCTTTTTGATAATCTTTTCAAAATAGTTTTTGTTACCAGTCATGTGTCGGGAACATCCACTATCCATGTACCATGTATTGTTGCTGGTACTCTCTTTATTTTCCTAAAATCAAGAAGAGAATTAGACTTTCGGAATCCAAACTTGTTTGTATCCGAGATTTCCTGATAATAAAATTTTAGGAACCCACATCTTTTTAGAAAAGTAAGTTTTATGAAATCCTAAAGATTGGGTTTTGTTTAAGGAACAATTATTTTCCCAGTGACCACCACATTGAAACTTGGTACAAAATGGGGCACTTTGAGGAACAAAATAATTATTACTAAAAATTGGTTTTGCATGGGTATAACCAAATCCGGATTTATTTCTTAAAGGTCGTATTTGGGAATACATTTTATCAAAATTTTCCTTACCATGGGTAAAGTTTGATAAACACTTCTTTAAGGAAAAAATTTCAGACTTGAGTTTTATAACCAAGTTTTTATCCTCAAAATCATTAGTTTTAGAACTAGAGCTAGGCTCGAAAACATTTTTCTTAGAAATTACTTTTTCTAACTCTTTAGAAAGTTTGTTCTTCTCAGAACTTACTTCCTCAAGATTTTTTGAAATACTTTCAAAATCAGCATTTTTCCTATGAAGATCTTTAGAAATATTTGATATCTCTTTCGTAAGAATAGAATTCCTAGAGTTTGCCTTATCAAGTTTCTTATTGAGTTTGGAATTCTCAATCTCAAGAAGTTCAGCAAACCTAGATACTTCTTCATAAGTAGGTAAATTATTTTCTTCATCAGAAGAGAATTCTTCATCAGAAGAGTTATAATATTTAATATCATTAGAATTTAAAGATACATTGGTCAATGATTCAACATTTCGTACCTTGGCCATAAAACAATAATTTTCAATAGGTAATCTGGCCATAAGACCAAGATTCTTCTGTCCTGAAGATTCATAATCAGAAGATTCATCTAAAGAGTCACCACCACTGACACTCCAGGTGTCATTAGCTTTCAGAACTTTGTTAGCTTTGGCTTTATAATGCTTCTTTCTGTTCCTGTCTGAATGCCTTTCTTTCCTTTCTTTATTTTTGAGCAAAGGGAAATTTGGTCTAATATGTCCAGCTCTTTTGCATTCATAACAAGTAACTTCTCTATCTTTTCTATCTTTCCTTTCCTTTTTCTTATACTTTGATTGGAAATTTTTCTGGCCAGCTATCTTGTTCATCCTTCGGGCAAGATTTTCTAGTTCATTTTCTGAGACTTCACTCTCACTAGATTCAGATTGGAAAATAACTTTTTTAGACTTGGATCTGGTTACTCTCTCAGGAGTCTTAGCTTTCATCTGATTTGAGGTTGTTGTAAAAGAAATAATACCATTTCTATTCTTCTTCTTGATATTGTCCGCATCTCTCTTCATTCTGGTCTCATGTTGTAGAAGAGTTCCAAATAGCTCATCAAGAGTAATTTGAGTGACCTTCCTGTTCTCATCTATAGCTGTTCTTTTGGATTCCCACTCATTGGGCATAATATCAATTATTTTATCCACAAGAGCTTCATCATCTAAACCTTTCTCTCCCATAGATTGTAAGCTGTTGACTATAGTCATGAATCTCTATGGAACTTTACAGATTGGTTCTCCATAAGGAAAGTTGAAGCCATGATATTCAGCTCTAAGCATAGCTCTCCTAGTCTCAATCACTTTAGAAGTCCCAAAGTGTGTAACCTCTAACTTCTTCCATATACAATTAGCTGATTCACAAGAAGAAATTTGGCTATATATATTTCTAGTCATTGAACATATTAGAGTATTGCGTACCTTATAATTGAGTTGATATTCTTGCTTTTCCTAGTTAGTGCAAGTTCTAACTTCCTTGTCAGGAATTTTATAATCACCAGTAAGCATAACAAAGTTATCCACTCCAGTGTTGATAACAAAAGTCTTCATTCAATATCTCCAGTACTCATAGTCATTACCATCAAAGATAGGTGGTCTTGTAGGATTTAGATTATCAATTGAACCAACATTAATTCCTGCCATACTAGAACAACTTTTGGCACACAAATTTGTTAGTAGAAAAAGTTCGTAATAACAAAGTTCGGAATGAGAAAGTTCGGAATGATAAAGTTCGGAATGGGAAAATTCGGAATGGGAAAATTCGGAATGGGAAAATGAGCAAGAAAAACTTATTCGTGAGTATAAGTATTTCAGAGACCTCCTCTGATACCAATTGTAGGATCGAAATAGTGATGTAGATGCTCAATTTACAAGAGGGGGGGGGGTGAATTGTAAACTTTAAAAATTCATTAGGAACCTTTAAAGTTAGTTACGAATAACTATGTTTTCCTTAAGCAAAGGAAAGGACTAAGTTTAACAAAGTTAAACTAAGCAAATTCACAACACCTCTAATACCGAATGAAAACTTGGAAAGAGATTTTGAAAGTAGGTTCCGGAAATGTGGTTCCGGAAATTGAAACTTAATAAAAGATTACAATATGAGATTCTACCTTAAAGCATATAGAATCTAAATGAAACAGAGTACAAGTAGAGAAGTATAAGAAAGTTATACTTTCCTTACAATGCAATATGCAGCGGAATATAAACACGTAGTAGAACTACAAGTAACAAGATATAGGTCTTTTAACCCAAAGAGAAGGGTATCCAACAACCTTGGATAAAGGTCCCTTGATTTATACTTTCAAGAAAGTCTATCTTACCCACACCAGGGTAAGCCCTCGATACGAAGATCGGATTCTCTGTCTTGCTATCCCCTCAAGCCCTCAACTTCAAGGTAGTTGGAAACCTCTGTCTTCCTCAGCAAGGAATCCCTCGAACTTCAAGGTAGTCGGCAACCTATGACTTCCAATCCCCGGAAGTCCTCGAATGTAATCACCAACATTCGGAGTCACATGAAGCTTTGAGAGTTAATAAGAGCCTCTCTCTCTAGAAATCACTTCAAGCATGTAATCACACGATTCAAAGATCAGTCAGCTTTTCAGCACCGAGCTCTTTCAAATGAGCTCCTATTTATAGGCAAATTTCCAACGGTCGGATCCTTCTTCCAACGGTCATATTTTCCATGAAATTCGGAAGGACCTGTACACGTGTAACTCAACCAATGGTTAATAAGAAACAGAATAGACGCCATCTTTTTATAACAAACTTTGTATAACTGAATGTACAACATCGTTTTGGAATGAAGCATATGTGAGTAAAGGCTAATTAATAGTTAGGAGTGTAAGCAAGTCAGAGGTTCGGAGTCTAACCAAAATGAAGTTCAGAGTCTATGTTAAGAAATGTTCGGATTCTATTTTATAGGAAGTTAGAGTCTGGTTTCATCAGAGATCGGATTCTAAATCTGTAGAGTTCGGAGTCGAACTGCTTAAAATTTCGGAGTCAAACTTCTTAAGAGTTCGGAGTCAAACTTCTTAAGAGTTCGGAGTTGAACTTCTTAAGTGTTCAGAGTCGAACTTCTTAAGAGTTCGGAGTCTAACTTCTTAAGAGTTCAGAGTCGAACTGCTTCATAGCTTGGAGTCCAGAATTCGGATTAAAACTATATTACATATCACATCCATGATTCGGATCCTAAAAACAGAATGCTCCAAATTTTCATTATAAGGCTCCGAAAATTTGGTTGTGATTTAGGTTTTTGATTTTAAGGGAAAAAATAGCTATGTATAAGAAAATCTAGGTTAAGGTAAATTTCCTTAAAGAAGTAAAATTTCCTTATTTGAGTAAAAATAATATTTGCTTAAGTATAATGTGTTTGTGATTTTCAAAACAAGAAGGAATGGAAAAGTCATAAGGAAAACCTTATTGACTGAACATATAGAATAATATTTAATATATGTTTTTAAATATATGAAAATTCTCTAATAAAATCATCAAGTAATTTTTGAGATAAATACCCTTTTTTACTTTGCAAAGAAGAGTTCTTTTGAAAAAATCATTTGTATATATATTGATTGTTTATATAAAACCAAAAATGAATAAATATTGTTTTTTTATGAAAAAATTAGTAATTTTATAAAAATAATTGTGTCTTAAAATATATTATGGATGGTACTTGAAAATGAGTAAGAAATTGAGATGTTCCCTTTAACCGGGATTATGTATCAGGAAGAATTTAGAAGGGAACCTTGTAAAACATGTAATTCCCATAAAAAAAGATAAAATGATCTGGATACATAATTTTTGATTGTATAAATATAATTTATAATAATCATATAAAAATAATAAATAATTAAATTTGTGTATAGAGGGATAAATCACAACCTAAATGAAAATAGAGGCTCAAGAAGAAAACCCTTACCTTATGTCTGAATGTGTTCTACACTTGACCTTAATGTCATGGATAATCAAATTAAATACATTACTTAATTAATTAAGAACCTTTTATACATGTATTTTATTAATTATAGTTTTATTAATTTAATTTATGGCCTTATTTATGAGTTATAGAGTTTAATTTCATCATTCAAGAGCATTCATTTTCTTGGTTTTCATGATCAGTTTGCTTGTTTATAAGTAATGAAGTTCATCTAAAATGAGTATAATTCTCTAGAATTGGAATTAAATATTTTTAATGAACATACATAAGTTCAATTGGTTTTATATTTTATTTTTTTTCTAGATATGATTATGAATATTTAAATAACATGTTAATGATAATTGTTTAGATTAATTTTAGCGGTTTTAGATCACAATGAACTCATTTTGTTTTATAATTTAGTATTATGTAAATATGTTACTTATAGAACATAAAAAGGGTTGTAATATAAATATTTTTTTCAACCATTAAAATGGTTTTATGAACATCCTTGAAGATGATTAAGGAAAATGAAAACTTTTCATCCTTGAAGGTGATAAAGAAACACCTCACAGATGACGTTTCAATTTTTAGAATAAAAGGGAGAGGATAAGGGACATGATGATTGATTATTACATTAGAATAATAATATTCCAATATATATAAGGTAATATAGGTATAATTCTATTTGGATGAGTGGATATGAGGATAGAATATGAAAAGAAAATAACTTTAAAAGAAATTGAAAGAAAAAGAAATAAGTTTTTTCCTCTGGATTTTCTCCTCCTTGAGAACCTCCTTAGGGAAAATGTTTTGGTTTTGATGAGGCTAAGAGATCCTAGATTAGGGGTAGAGATTTGGAAGTGGATTGGGTATAAATTTTACAAGGTTCAAATATTTGAAGGTGTGAGGAGAAGGGGTGGTATTTATAGCGGAGGAGAGGTGTGTTTTTTAAATATTTTATTCATTTGTTTATTATTTTGGCTCAAGACTATGAATAGTTTTATAATTATCACCAAATATATTAAAATAATGAATGATATTTAGATATCATGGGCTTAAATCATATATTAATCAACTATTACTCAATAATTCATGTATTTAACATTTATCATAAATTATCATATTTTACTATTCACCAAAAATTCAAGTATTTTAGAAAAATCCCAAAACTTAACCCTAACCATTTTTAGATGTGTAGAATTAAAAAATAAACTCTATTTTATGAAAATGATTTTCTAAATATGAGAAATTTAATTTTTAATTAAAATGATCATTTACTCGAAAAATACAGTTTTTAAAATTATAATTGTTTTTAGAACAATTTGAAAAATAAACAAAGGAATCATAAAATTATCTTAAAATCATAATAAAAAAATATATTAATTTATAAATACATTTTATATAAAAAAATTTCTTTTAAATCATTTTATTAATTATAAAATTTTAATTAAATATTTATGACCTATAAAAATACCAACTCTTAATTAATAATTTTAAAAAAAATTCATTTACTTATACTATGATATAATTATATCATACTTTAATTTATAAGATGCCTAAATTTTATTTATACTTTCATGGGTGAGGTTACTATTTATTTGGCTGGTTTACTATTCATAAGAGTTATATTACTATTTCTAAGGTAAAGTTACTGTACCAGTTACTGTTCGGTACTATAGCAGCCGGAAATATTCACCCGATTTGGGCCTTCAGGCCATCGGTTTGGGCCTACGGGTCTCCAGGGACTTCTGGTCATCAAAGGCCTTTGGGCCACAGGGCCTTCGGGTCACTTAGACCATAGAGTAGCCCAGTTCACATAGAACAGGCCCCAGAAGAGGATCAGAGTAAGAAGAGTAGCAGCCACCAGATGCAGAGCTAACCGAATTGGAAGAATGAGAGGGTATGGCAGCCTCCATCAGGACCAAGCACCATGCAGCTTTTTACGGGGCAATGCTAGTCGATCAACAATGTAAGGTGGGTAGATAGGGTGATCAATGATGCAAGATGCTGGGGAAGGACAATTCTAGTGGGCTGGGCCTACGGGTCATGTATTGGGCATGGTATGCCTCTGGGCCTTCGGATCATGTATTGCGGGTCATGTCGAGCCTTGTGCCTTGGGCCTACGGGTCATGTACGGGTTCCCCTTCAACCCTTAAAATGGGATTATCTATAATAAAATAAAAAGAAAGCCTTTGGGCCATTTGGGCATTGGAATAATTTTGGGTCATTATACAAAATCATTCACCACAAAACAGTTTCATCACTTATCATTCAAGATGGATCAAATTATATTTAAATATGCCATTTTATTTTAAAAACCAAAAATCAAATGGTTTTGATCAAAACCCATGACTTTGAAAACAATTAATTTTATTTTAAATTCATATAATATTTCATACCTTCATTTCTCAATAATTATTCATCAAACTCAATCTTCAAATTATTTTTTTAATTCAGAATCATTTTTTGAAAATCAACACTTTATTTGAAAATCCATAACCAAAGAGGTGAAACACACAACATTCCATTTTGGAAACATTTAATAAGGACCACAAATAATTCTTTAAAAATCAATTATAAATCCATTTCGAATCATGCAAGTGACAACCATTTCAATCGATAGGTATTAAATTATGAAACCACCTACCTCAAACATGGTATCATTAAACACCTAATAAGGAATCTATAATAAGAGGGGGATGAAGGGATAAAATAGATCAAGAGAGAATCCAAGAAACATAATCCACAAGTCAAGATATGGATCCATTAACTACACAAGGATCAACTTCTCCTGAATAAGGATATAGATGAGGAAATAAGAATTCACAAATGAATTAGGGTCATAATTATCAAGAGTGGTCCAACCCTTAAATCATAAATTAAATCCACGAATATTTGAGGATGGAAGTTCCAAAATCACCTTAATATAGTATCCAAATTTGTAAGTGTTGAATTAGATTAAAGGGAGGAGTTTATATAAATAAAATTAAGATTATGGTAAAAATAATTACGATACTTCCCAATTGTTATTCAACAAGATCAACATTGCCGGCTAGTCGTTGGATCCCACTGACTAGTCGATGGAACCAGGAATACTTCCTAGGATTTTTGGAACACCACCAGTTGGATGGCGGTGCTAGGTAGAATTACTGCACCACTAGACACCCTACCGTTAAACTAGTAAGCTTGTACCAACTAGAAAATGGGCTTAAATCAACTAGTTGGTGGTATTCTTAAAGAAATCCCCTACTTCCGTCCTTTCACTGGCTAGCTAGTGGGTCTCATTGGTGAGTTGGTGGACTACCTATATCTCTTCTACCAATAATACTATGTCCACCCCTACACTGAACACTGAAACACATCCTAAATCCTCAAACCATAATAAAAAGCACACCCTTGACCCCTTTAAAGGTCCAAACAAATAGGAACAACCAAGAATCACCATAAAAATAAAGAGAAACAAGAAAAAAAATATCATATATGAAATCAAGTATCAAGATGTTATAGTTTTCAAAGTATTATATATATGATATCTGAAAGTCTTATAATAATTTTAAAGTCATATGTGATTTTGAAAATTCATATGCTAAAATATATCTTAAAAAATATATCTTACATGAAAATATATCTTACAAAATATATCTTTTAATGAATATATATCTTATAAAATATATCATAAAAAATATATTATATGATTTTTAAAATTCATAAACGTTGAACTACAGTCTTGCATGGGTTGAAAAAAATACTTACATTATTTATAAAAAGTATTGCACTGATTTAAAAGACATAAACAATTTAAAAAAGACTTACTTGATTTTTAAAATTTATACACACACCATATAACTTAATTTTTTTTTTCAAAACATAAAAATATATTATATTTTATTATTATTCTAATATTTTGATTTTATATGATTTATATTGGTTTGTTTTAACTATTTTATTAGTTTGTAAAATTTTTGTAAATGTTAACAATTATATTCGAAGTGGTTTTTAATATGTTTGATGAGGAATAATGCTGGAAATAGTTTTCAGAATATGCGTAATATTTTCATATATAGGCATTGGTGTGTTTCAATTTTTATATTATTTCCTACTATTTCATGCAATCGATGATGTGTTTTTATGAAACCCATGTGAAGTTAATCAGGGATCTCTTTAAATATAACCATTGATATTTTTTTTATAAATTATAGATGAAGGAATATAATATAAATAATAAAGAATATAACATTTTGTTATATGAATTATGAAATTTCTCAAAGTTCTACTACGACTTTTGTTCTTGGTGCAATCACTGTAAATGAACTACTCAATTTGACCTTTTACTGAAGTGATCAAAGCCGGATAAAGCTGCATTTTCTTCTATGCTCTTCTAGTCTTATTTTATGTATATTTTTTATTCTTGTATTCATTTTCTATATCAGTTTATTCTTAAGTGTCAGTTTATAATTTTCCAATTTCAAAAGTGCATATATTATTAGTTGTTCTTCCTAAAAAAAGTTACATCTATTGGTTTATGAATCCCCAAAAAATTCAGATATTTCATGGTTGTTCCTTGGTGTATATAATGATAAGAATATGTTAGGTTGTGCCTCTAGGTGACTAAAAAGAAGAATATGTAAAAGGTTTCAAATCCTTTAAATAGTGAGGTTTCTCTTAGTGGGTGTCATTACTCTCTTCGATTAGAGAGGAGTGAATAATAGATATAGGATCAACTAGATCTAAAATATTATAAAAATCTAGTGTTTATATCTTTTATTTTCCATTTCATTTTATTTTTTGAACACTACACTGTATAAAACTATTATTTTTATGCATTATTATTATATTGCAACAACATGTACTAATTTACCCTAATTAATTTAAAATTTTTAAAATATATTTAAAGGTTTATTCACCCCCCACTAGAACATATTGACATATTTCACTGGGCCGACAATTTTTATTCAAATAATTTTCCTAGAGATCTTATAGTTGAGTGAAAATAGCTGGAACTTGATATACAAGTTATATGAGATTTTACTGGGCTATCACTATTAGGAATTATGAAGTCTATTTCAAGTTCTGATTTAGATATATAAAAGGAGAAACTCTAAAAGATATGTTTTATCCCAATGTTCTGACTCATAATAGTAGAAGTGCAACAAATACAGATGGTTTGACTGTTGTGTTCCTAAAGATGTGTAGTGTCCATTCATTGAATGATATATGTCCAAAAGTTGAAATTTACTACTTAAGTCTATCTAATGGGATATGTAAGGTTTTTCAATTTGTGGTTTTTATAAGGATGGTATGTAATAATCACCATAATTGAATATAAGAGTAAATTTTACTTCTCTCAGAATTTGTTGATCAAGGTGGAGGCACCCACTAATGATTGGAGGTGACCAAGTAAAATGGTCGGCCCCTATAAATGTAGAAGGATGGTGGAACCATTTTAACATCTAGAACCCAACATAATGGTGTTTTGGGACCATTATACATGCATGGTTTGATTATAATATCATTATTGATCTAATTGGATGATTTGTTAATAGAGATTATAATCTTGTAACTTTAGATAAATGAAATGATGCAGTAGTATTATCCCATGGATATAAGACTTATTGTTCAAAATCACATGAATCCCTTTGTTCATTTATTTTATATTTTATTTCTCTTAAATATTTTTTATATAATTTTTTGTTTTGAGAGTGTGGGTAGTTTCAAATTGGTGTAGTAATTTAGGGTGAATTGCTTCCTATGTTTTAGTACATTCAATTCGTAGGGCTCTTCTAGTATGGGTAGCTTCTGGTGATTTGTTTAATAAGTTGAAGTTTCAGTGGTTTAACTTATGATGATTGGTGTTATATGAACCCAAACAAGTGTATCAGAGAAAATTTTCATTATGTTGGATCAACACACACAAAAATAGATTAGGAGAAATTATTTTCTTGACTTTATTTTGATTTAGTGGGAGTCACCACTATAGATGGTATTTCCTTTTAAGAAGGAAATATTGGGGTTGAAAAGTTCAATAGGACCAACTTTGATTTTGGGAGGATGTTAATGGAAGATTATCTAATTAAGATATACCATCAGGTTTTGTTGAGGGGGGAAAACATAAGGAAATGGAAAGAGTAGAATGGGAGAGGCTGGATAGAAAGGCACTTGGATTGATTTAGGTTTCATTATCACATAATGTTTCATTTAACATCCGAGATATGAAGACCACAATAGAGACGATGGATACTTTTCCAGATATATATGAGAATCCAATATCTATGAACAAGGTGTTCATGATGTGAAGGTTATCTAGTATGCAAATTTCAAAATAAATACTACTGGTTGATCATGTGAATGACTTTAATATGATTCACAGTCATCTCAAATCATTTAAAGTAAAGTTCATGGAGGATGTGTGGGCATTGATGCTATTTTCATTGCTACTTGAGTCATGGGACATGTTTTCCATCGCCATAAATAACCCTTGTTGGAAAACTGAACTTGTGTTTGAGGATATTAAAAATATTATTCTAAATGAAGAGATTATACAGGGAGAAGTCCCTAAACTTATTAAAACCACACTAAATGTAGAAGGTAGAGGACGTTCACCTCACCAGGAAGGTCAAAGAATACTAGAAGATAAATATAGGCAGAGAAATTGAGGTAAATTAGTTGACCTCATACCAATATATTGGAACTTTGGGATGATAGTCCATCTCATGAAATATTGTAGGGATCACATGGTGAATTTTTAAAGGGTGGATTCTAGAAGTTTAAGTTCCATAAATTCTACAACTAAAGGTAGTAACAATTTATTGATGATTGTAAAAATTACATTAGAATCATGGATCATTGATTCCAGGGATTTGTTCCATACCATGGAAGATAATTTATTCATGGAAAATTATATATCCCAAAAGTTTAGTAAGGTTATTTTGCGGATGATGAAGCTTTATAGATTATGAGGAAGGGAAACATTAAAAGTTTGAATGTTAAATGAAAGTTATTTGAACTTATAGGGAGTTAGACACATACTAATTTTATAGAAGAACCTTTTAATACCCTAATATTTTAGTTTATATTTTATTTTTATAGAACACTATGTTTGATAGCATGTGGTATACACGACCTTGAGCTTAAATAAACCATGAAATAATATTATTTAAATACAATTGTTACAACCTTACTGTTGGGTTGGAGAGTATGAGTTGGAATAACCAAATTATGAAATATATGTATAAATTATTCCCTAAATAAAGATAATTAATTCAATTCATAAATTTAATATGTATATAATTATTCTTACTAGGAATATAATAAGAATAAATTCATTTTATGCTTTAAAGTTGTTTTTCTTCAAAAATATTTTTTTGTTTCATTTTGTGTGAAGATATTATAATTAATTTATAAAAATTTTATAAAAAATATTTGATAAAATGGATATAAAATTTTAAATTATCATTTCATAATAGTCTTAGGATTAATGTTTAATATTTTTTTGAAAATATTGATTTTTTAGTGAATAGTGAAAATACTGTTTTTTGAAAAACTACCCATTTCTTTTCATTAAATAAAGTAATTTAAAATTCCTATTATATTTTGAATTTGATATTAAAGTAAAATAATTCTCATTTAATTATAAATAATCTCATTAATTACATAATAATTAAAATTATACTTGATTTTAGTATAAGTTCATTTTTAGGCTTAAAAACACATTTTTCTAAAAATAGTTTTTTTGTTGTGTTTTACGCATTTATATTAAAATTAATTTATTTAAATTTAAAAAATTTAATCTTTAAAAATGGATTACATATTTAGAATCAGGTGGTTTAATTTTTTTAAATATATCAATTTCATTTTTATTCATAATGAATAGTAACCATGGTAAAAGTTTATCACTAGAGTAATGGGCAAAACATGTTAATTAAGATTAAAACTATGGGATAAGGTCTCAAAAATCAATACAACACTTAATTTTTTTTCATTAGATGAGATTAAGTCTACCATATCCATCCTATATTTGAATATATGGAATTTTGGTGTTATTTTCCTTTGACAATGACATTTAAATTACTTTTAGTAAATAATAAATAAAAAACGTCACTCTATTTTTTTTAATATATATAATATATTTCATTGGGATAAAAATAAGTTATGAATAAATTTAAAAGTTTATTTTTAATATAAAAAATAATTTTTATGATGATAATTTATTTTTAATTTTTATTTATGGTATAATTACCTGAAATACTTACGCATCACTAACTCAATGCTTATACAAAGAGTAGGAAAAATCTAGTAAATGATTTTAAAAACATTAAAAGAAATATGTTTTGTATGAATTATGGTGTTCAAAAAAAATTATTCTTAAAAATATTATATAATTTATGATAAAATAGTTTATATCACAAATCCATTTTTATGTTGAGGTCATTAAAGTAAAATTAATTTAATAGTCATGAAAATGACTTTAATGATATTTTATGTTA
The DNA here is from genome assembly GCA_963277665.1 of Viscum album. Taxonomy (NCBI): domain Eukaryota; kingdom Viridiplantae; phylum Streptophyta; class Magnoliopsida; order Santalales; family Viscaceae; genus Viscum; species Viscum album. The sequence goes on from OY728164.1 coordinate 1,438,581,985, forward strand.
AAAAATATTTTATTAAATGATTTAAAAATAAAAAAATATTTAAATGGTACGATTGGGATTGAAAATGGTCTAAAATTTCATCCATGGTCCATTTTTGATCCATTTTTACCTTATAAGTTAATTAATAACCCTTAAAGGCTAAAAAATGTATTACCATAATTAAGGTTAAAAAGAATTAATGAATGGGTTAAACCAAATTATAAGGTTTAAAATGACATTAAAACCTATTTAAATTTGATTGTATGAATATATTTTTGAATTATACTATTTTTATTTGAATCCATGTCCATTATGAAGCATTTTACTTGAGAAATACATTAATTATATTTAAATATTTTAAGTAATTCCAAGTGTGTCCTATCCTCACTTATAAAAGGGAACCTACCCTCCTTCTTTATTCACAAATTTTGAGCATTATATATTAGAAAATATCAACCATAATACCATACTATATTACTTAAATTCATTATTTATCTCCTTTTCTTACCCTAACACCATCCTAAGAAGTCTTAATGTGTAATCCAAAAATGGTCTCTCAAAGAAGAGGTAATCATCCTACCCGACTCTTTCAAAGTTTATTTATTATTCTACTTCATATAAATCTTTTGTATACATACTAATATAAATAAAACAATATCAAAAATATATTTATATTTTATTATGATTATAGGATAACCAATTTTCACTTACTTTCCATCCTATGGAAAATGAAAACATCGCTCGTGTGTACGTACGACCTACCACCTCCACGTAGCAATGTAATTCATTTTTCATCACTGATTTACATGGATGGTTATAAAGGTATAATTAATTAATATATATAATATTTATGACATAATTATTATTCTGTAAATATAATATATCATATACCTTCTCACCCATCCATCCATTAGAAAATGATAACGTCGTTCGTGCGTATAAGTAGACTACCACCTCCATGAAGCGATACGATTCGTTTCTCATATAGAAATTTAATGAATGATTATAAATATGTATTTAATGTATAAAAATTAAAATTATGTCATGACTAATATTATGTATATGATGAAAACATGATTGATATGTAATTACCAGAACTACCGAACTGAATCTTGTATGAAAAATGAAATAGTTAACACACATTATGATGATGTTAATAATGAATTGTTAATAAATGGGTAATAAAATATTATAAGTGATTAATATATGGTATGATAATTATAAAAGTAATTTTGTTATATATGTATAATAAATCTAAATTTATTATATAAGATGTTAAGAGAACATATGAAGTAAGTTGGACTTGAGGTATGAGTAATTTTGTCTCTTTTCCACTTCAATGAGAGATATTTATATTATGCACTTAATTTAATTTATATGGTTTATATACCACCAATTTTACATATCATATAATTAATTCCTATTTATTCATGGTATTTAAATTTTTAATTCATGTTTACTATTTTAAGGGGGTTTGATTAAAATTTTATTAAATTCATAAGGGATTTCTCATCTCAATTTCATTTCATTGAGACTTTTTCCATTTTCACCAAATGTTTTCTTTTATATAGTGTATTAATTGACTTAGTGATATATATTATCATTAATTTAATATAAAAAAATTGGTTTACAAATCCATTTCATTTTCTCTTATTCAACATCCTTTTGTTTTAAAAGTTATGAAAGCTGTAAGTGATTTTACTTTAAAATGTTGTTTTAATTGTTTTAATCTCTTTTTCATCCATATCCATGTTATTCTAAATGTTTCAAAAATGTTACTATTTATTATTAAAAAGTTTATAAAGGTTATTTTAAACTATATTTTACTTTATTTGTAATGTTTTAAAAATATAACTTTTTAATGTTTTCATTATGGGTTATTTTTTAATTTTTACAAAAGTATAAAAAGAATCTTTTTCAAACATATATGGGTTGACCGCCATTTATTTATGAAATATAAATTATAAATTATCAATAATAATTCATAATTTTCTATGGTTATCTTAAAATAAAATATTTTTCTCATTATTTTTAGATTTTTAGAAAATGATATCAATATAAAATGGTATTATTTTCTTAAATGAATGAAAATAATTTTAAAAAGTGATTTATAAATTTGTTCTTACACAAAGTTATAAGGAATTTACTTGTAAATTTTTCCTTAAATTTTCTTTTCTAATGGTATAGTTTTAATACAAAAAATTAATTTATGATGAATCTATAATCTTTTATCATCCTCTAATAATTTATGGATTATACCCTTTTTAAGATCATTCACTTTCTTCTGATCATGTTCTCTATCACTCTCCATAATTTCATTGCACATTATTTTATCATCCAAGCCCATATTTCATGTATCATGGATTTATATGGTATTACTTCCACATCGTTGATATCATCTTAATTGTATACCATTTCAATATATGATTTTAGTTAAAGAAAGCTTATTAAGAAAGTTATTTCATTTACTGGGGAAATATTGATGTTCCATATTATCAATTTAATATAGTTTTTTATTTATAAGGAATTTTGATAATGAATTGTATATATCATTAAATATATAAGGGATTAATAGGATGTGAAAGTGATAGGAAAGGACCGGTTATAAATAGACCCTAAATGCAATGACAAGTCTCATGAGACAAAACATATGGCCACATTAGTTGGGTAATTGGTGGATACCTACCCATACAATGAAAGAGACTTATCCAAGTCCTTGATGTTAAGATTCATGATAACTTGTCCAAGTACTTGATATAAAGATCATGAATGTATGAATTTATACATTTCATTTATTGAGAATTTAGTTTCCATTGTCCATGTGATTGCTATATTGATATTATACATGGATGCTCTTTGAACTAAAGTTGTTGATTTAATGTCATGTGTTTTGATTATTCACTCTAATTTATTGATTATACCTTATTTACTAATGAAAAATTCCACTATATGTAACCCTTATAGAGCTTCTGATATCACCCTTTATTTTTTCTTTTCCCTAGGATATGAAGAAGGAATCTTTAAATGATATTCAGGGTTGAAATAAAGTTTATCATTCTATATTTTATTTTTCCAATGTAATATGAAAATCATATATGTATCTAGTCTCCCAATACTATTAAACTAATTTATTTTCATGGTGTGATACATCATATCTTGTACCAATGTAATAAAGTAAGCACTGGATTTAGGTTACTAGGGTTGGGGTATTATAGTTGGTATCAAAGGAATCTTAATAGGACCCTTGCGAACTATATTTTAGATTAACATAACTTATATGAGCATTATGATAATTCCTTAGAGAATTTTAGAACTTTTTAGGGAGTATTATTACATGGCTCAATATTCATGATGAATTTGGTCTAAGTGAGTGTCATTATCTATGGATGATTTTTAGAGGAAGAAGGGAATCAACACTCATGATCAATGAAGGGATTACACTGATAATTATTTTATGCTATTTATTAATGATATCATAAGATACACTAAGGATCATGAAGAGAATGAGAATAACTTGAGAAACATTCTTGAATATCTAAGAGTAAAAGGAGTTATATGAAAAATTTAGTAAGTGTGAATGTTGATTTCATGAAGTTTCTATTCTTGTAAATATTCTCTCTATGGATGGAATATCTATTGATCTTTTTATAATAAAATATAATCAAAGAATAACCCTCATGGATGAATGAAACCTTTAAATATTTGAATTTTGGGTAATTATGGTTAAATTAGAGAATATATGATCATGATGTGGTGGTATTTATCAGTGATAAATTGGTATGAGGATTAATATAAAACATACAAGGATTATTATAATAATATTATATTATGTGTAAAATTTAGAAAAGGTAAATTTTGGAAACATATTTTTAATGGTATCAATCACCTTGAAAAGTGATTTTTATAAAAATGTGTTTTTTTTTGAGATATTTATGGAAGAATTTATATAGGGACATTAATGTTATTATGTGATATTATAAGGTGGTTCTTTAATGTTATATTATGGAATATAAATATTTGATTATGTTACTATATGCGTGGTAAAGGTTGTTTTGGGATAAAAATTGAGATTATTATGGAATAATAAGTTATATAATATTTCTAATTTTTGGGTTTAAATTTAATTATTCATATTGAGGAGTTTTTAAATTGATCTTTGGTCGGTATTAAGATATTTTGAATAACATTTCACCATTTTGTGGATATTATAATTGATTAAATATTGATTTTAGTGCTTCAGGCATGAAAAATTAATCATAATCCTAATGATAAAAATTGAAGGATGAAATTAGGATTATATAATGGGAGGGAATTAAGTAAGTAAATATTATCATATTTTTATCCCAATGGAAAAGTAATTTTTCAAACTCAAGAAAACTAAATATAAATCTATCGAATATTATGGGGAAAGTAACACCCATATACCAAGGTATGATTTAAAAAACTCATTTAAAAGTATGAGTCTTATAGTGGTTCATTCATAATAAGTTTCTTGGTCATAACCTAGAAATTAAAGTTCACGATAAAATCTATACCCAATTTTATTACTATATTATGATATATTCAATTTAGAAAAGAATAATTTAAATTGTGAGGACGTGATTTCTATAAGGAGGGGAGAGTGTAATACCCATATATTTTACTTTATATTTTCTTTTAAAAGAAAATTATGTTCAGTAGCATGTGGTATATTCAATCCCAAGCTTAAATAAACTGAAAAATAATATTATTTAAATATAGCTGTTATAATCTAGGTGTTAGGTTGGAGAGTATGATTATGAATAATATAATTATGGAATATATATAGAAATGATTTACTTAATAAAAATAAGTAATGAAATCCATAAATTTAATATTCATATAATTATTGTTACAAGGCAAATAATAAGAATAAATTCATTTTATGATTTAAGTTACTTTTATTTAAAAATGGGTTTTATTGCATTTTGTGTCAGAATATTATAATTAATTACTATCACTTTTATAAATCATATTTTAAAAAATAGATATCATTTTTAAATTAGAATTACATAATAGGATTAGGATTAATTTTTGAGATTTTTTTTGAAAAGGTTAATTTTTAAGTGAATATTAGAAATATCAATTTGTGTAAAACTACAATTTCTTTTCATTAAATAAAGTAATTTAAAAATACCATTATATATTGAATTTTATTTTAAAGTAACATAATTATACTTTAATTAAAAATAATATCATTAATTACATAATAATTATCATAATACTTTATTTTGGTATAAGTGAATTTTTTGGATTAAAAACACATTTTTCCAAAAAATTGTTTTTCATTGAGTTTTTTGTATTTATATTAATTTTTTTTTCAATTATAGAAATTTAATCTTGAAAAATGGATTTCTTATTTAGAATAAGGAGTTTCAAATTTGGTAAATGGGTTGATTTCATATTTATTCATAATTAATAGTAAGCACAGTAAAATTTTATCATCATGGTAATGGGTAAAATAGGTTAATTAGGGTGTTTGTGTGCTTACTTTATTTTAATCCTCCCTACCTATAATAAATAAAAAAATGTCACTATATTTATTTTAATATATCTAATATATTTTTGTTAGTATAAAAGTAAATTAATAACCTAAATGGTTATTTTGAATATAAATAATTTTTTTATGATAGTAATTTATTTTTAATTTCTAGCGATGGTTTAATTATCTTAAACACTTTTGCAATGATGACTCAGTTCTTGAAAAAAAGTTGAAAAAATCTAGTAAATGATTTTAAAAACATTAAAAGAAATAATTTTTTGATGAATTATGGTGTTCTATGATTTTTAAAGTTAATATTAATATATTATTTATGGTAAAATATTTTATATTTGAAATCCATTTTTATCTTGATGACTTTAAATTCAAATTAAATGTATAGTCCCAAAAATGACATTAATTATATTTTATGTTAAAAAATATTTTATTATATGATTAATTAATAAATAAATCTTTAAATGGGATAAGTGGGATAAAAAACGGTCTATAATGTCATCCATGGAAAATTTATGATCCACTTTTCACCTTAGAAGTAAATTTATAACCCTTAAGGGCTTAAAAATGTGTTACAACGGTCATGGCTAAAAAGTGATAAATAAGGGGTTAAACTAAAAGATAAGGTTTGAAATAAAAAAAAACCTATATAAATTTGATTAGATGAATAAATTTCTACCTTATAATTTTTATTATAATCCATGGCCATTTGGAAGAATTTTACTTTATAAAAATATTAATTATATTTAAATATTTTAAGTAATTCCAAGTGTGTCCTCTCCTCACTTATAAAATAGAACCTCCTATCAGTCATTATTCATAAATTTTTAGCCTTGTAGCTTAAATAATCCATAATCTAATAAAATACTAGATTCCTTCCCTTTATTCGTGTTCTCTTGGTCTTACCCTAAGACCATCCTATAAAGGTTTAATGTGTAAGCCAAAGGAGGCCTCTCAAAAATGAGGTAATCGTCTTACCCGACTGTTTTAAAGTTTATTTCTTCTTAAACCTCCTATAAATATATTGTACCCATAATAACATAATTAATATCATATCACCAATATAATGATATTTTATTATGATTATGGGAAAATCATTTTCCACTTCCTTTCCATCCCATGGAAAATGAAAACATTGTTTGTGTGTACATACGTCCTACCATCTCCACATAGTGGTGTAATTAATTTTTCATCATCAATTTACATGTATGGTTATAAAGTTGTAATTATTGAATATATATAATATTTAATACATAATTATTATTCCAAAAATATAATATATCATTTACCTTCTTACTCTTCCATCCATTGGAAAATGATAATGTCATTCCTGTGTACGTGTGGACTACCACCTCTATGAAATGATGTGATTCATTTCTCATGAATTCCTTTAATGAATGATTATAAATTTATATTTAATGAATAAAAATTATAATTATTTCATGATTGATATTATATATATGATGAAACCATGAACAATACACAAGGACCATAACTACTGAACTGAATCTTGTATGAAAAACAGAACAATTAACACAAGAGATGATGATGTTAATAATGAATTTTTAATAAATAAGTGATATAATGTTATAAGTGATTAATATATGGTATTATAACTATATATATGGTTATTTTATATATTTATGATAAATATAAATTTATTATATAGGAGGTTAAGAGCACATACGAAGCATGTCGGACTTAAGGTAATGGTAATTTTGTCTCATTTCCACTTCAATGATACATGATTATATTATGCACCTAATTTCATCTATATGGTTTATATACCGACCCTTTGACATATTATATCATCAATTCATATTTATTCAAGATATTTAATGATTCAATTCATTTTAACTCTTTTAATGTTTTTTGATTCAAAATTTATTAAAGTCATAAGGGATTTGTCATCTCAATTTTATTTCGTTGAGACTTATAACATTTTCACCACATGTTTTCTTTTATGTAGTATATAAAACAAATTATGGATATCTTTTATCATTAATTTAATACAAAAAAATTGGTTTAAAAATCCATTTTATGTTCTCTTCTTCAACATACTTTTGTTTTAAAAGTTATGAAAGCCATTAGGGATTTCCCTTTAAAACGACGTTTTAAACGTTTTAAGCTCTTTATCCTCTATATCCATGTTATTTTAAATGTTTCAAGAATGTTATTATTAATTATTTAAAGTTTTATAAAGTTAATTTTCAAATATATTTTATTTTATTTAAATTATTTAAAAAGATATATTTTCAATATTTTCTATTTAGATCATTTTTGACCTTTTAGAAAAGTAAAAAAAAAATGTTTTTAATGTATATGGATTGACTTAAATTTCCCAAAATCATAACCATTTTACATTATCAAGAATTATTTACAAGTTTCCATGATTATTTTCAAAGAAAATCTTTTTCTCAATATTTTGGAAATTTTTATTTAAAACGATATGAAAAGAAAAGTGTATTATTTTCTTAAAGGAATGAAAAGAATTTTAAAAAGTGATTTATAAATTTATTCTTACAAAAAGTTACAAGTTATTTTTAATGATTTGATTCTATTTTATTTTATAATGGATTAGTTTTAATACAAAACCTTTTTTTTGATGAATAAATGCTCTTCTATCATCCTTTACTGGTTTATGGACTATACCTTATTTTGAGATCATTAACTTTCTTTTGATCATGTTTTGTATCACTCTATATCATTTCATTGGAAATTATTTTTTATTATATTTCTATATTTCATGTATCATGGATTTATATGGTATTATTTATACATCATTAATTTCATATTAACCATACACCATTTCAATATACAATCTTAGTTAAATAAAGGTTACAAAGAAATTTATTTCATTTTCTATAGAAATATTGATGTTACATATTCTCAATTAAATATTAAAATTTTTTGACTTATAAGCAATATTGAGAATGATTTTTTATCATTAAATATATGATAAATTCACCTGACATGCTAGTTATGGGTGGGGCCTGGTTATAGATAACCCCTCAATTCTATGATATGTATCATGAGACAAAACAAGTGGCCACATCAGTTGGTTAATTAGTGTATACACACCCATACAATGAAAGAGTCTTGGCCAAGGACTTGATGGTAAGATTCACGATAACTTTTCCAAGGCCTTGATGTAAATATCATGGATATTTTAATTTATATATTTACTTTATTGAGAATTTATTTTCTATTATCCATGTGATTATTATGTTGATATTATCCATGGATGTTTATTGAACTAAATTTGTTGATTGAATGTCATGTGTTCTGATTATAAACTCCTCCTTATTGTTTATACCTTATTTACTCATGATATATTCCAATGTATGTAACCCTTAAATATTATATAATATCACCATTTATTTGTTTTCCTTTCTCTAGGATATGAAGAAGGAATCTTTGAATGATCTTCAAGGATGGAACAAATTTTTTCATGCTATGTTTTATTTTTCCAATGTAATATGAAAATCATGTATGAATCTGGTCTCCCAAGACTACTAAATTGATCGATCCTTCATGGTGAGATCCACTATATCTTATGCCAATGTAATAATGTAAGCACCATATCTAGTTTACTGGAGTCAAGGTTTCATAATTGTTATCAAACAAATTTTAGTAAGACCCTTGTGAACTAGATTTTAGATTTACATAGCTCACATAAGAATTATGATAATCCCTTAGAGAATTTGAGAAATTTTAGGGAGTATTATTCCATGAAAAAATATTCATGATGAATTTGGGCTAACTAAGGGTGTTTCATTGTTTAGGGATGATTATTAGAGGAAGGGAATAAATACCCATGGTTAATGTAGATATTATATAGATAATTTTATTGTAATATTTATTGATGATATCATAATATACACTAAGGATTATTCAAATCATGAGAATCACTTTAGAATAATTCCTAAATATTTTAGAGGAAAATGAGCTATATGATAAATTTATTAAGTGTGAATGTTGATTTAATAAGTTTCTATTCTTGGAAATATTGACTCAATGGACGGAATATCTATTTATCATTCTAATATAAAATAAAGTCAAAGAATAACCCTCATGGATGAATGTAACCTTTAAGGATTTTAATTATAGGTAATATGTGGTGGTATTTATAAATGGTAGTTTGGTATGAGGATTAAGAGAAAAAAATCCAGGTATCATTCTAATAATATTCAGTTGTATGAAAAATTTAAAAAATGTTAAATTTAGAAACATATGTTGAATGTTATGAATCACCCTAAAAAGATATTTTTATAAAAATATGTTATTTTTTGATATATTTATGGAAGAATATATAGATGAAAATTGAGGTTATTATGTGATATGATAAGTTAACACTTAGAGAATTTTTATGCATTTAGTTATATTTTATTTGGGAAAAATTATTTTAGGGAATATATATATTTGAGTTGTGAGTGTATGAGTGATAAAAGGTTGTTTGGGGATAAAAAAATGAGACGATTTTGGAAGAATAAGAAAAAAAATTTCTATTTTTTTGGTTCAAATTTAATCATGCATATTTTATAATTTTTAAATTGATATTTGGTTATTATTAATATTTCAGAGATTAATTTTTATGAAGGTTTATTCATATTGGTTATTATTTTAGCTTGTCCTAATCATTTCAGCTTTAGATAGGAGGAATAGATTCTCACCATTTTATAGCTGATTAAAAGTTTATTTTAGGGATTTAAACATGAAGAATTCATCATGAACCTAATGACGCACATAAAAGGATGAAATTATAATTATATAATGGGTGGGAGTCAAGTAAGTAAACTTTATCATTTTATCCCAATGGTAATGGAATTTCTCAAACTTAAGAAAACTAAAGATAAATCTTTCACATATTATGGGGAAAGTAACACTCATATAATGAGGTACATTTTTAGAAACTCATTTAAAAGTATGAGTCTTATAGAGGTACATGAATAATAAGTTTCCTAGCCATAACATAGAAATTAAAGTTTATGATAAAATCAATATTCAATTTTATTACTATGTTATAATATATTTAGTTTAGAAAAGATGAATTAAAATTGTGAGGAAATAATTTCTATAAGGATGGGATAATGTAATACCCATATATTTTAGTTTATATTTTATTTTTAAAGAACACTATATTCGATAATGTGTAGTATACACAAACCTGATCTTAAACAAATCGTAAAATAATATTATTTATATATAACTATTATAAACTAGACACTGAGTTAGCAGGTATGATTAAGAATAATAAAATTATGAAATATATATATAAAGGATTTTCTTAATAAAAATAATGAATCTAATCCAGAAATTTAACATTTAGATATTTTTTTACTAGGAAAAGAATAATAATAAATTCATTTTATGCTTTAAAGTTACTTTTATTTAAATATTGTTTTTATTTCATTTTGTGCATGAATATTATAATTAATTTATACCAATTATATAAATATTATTTGATAAAATATATATCATTTTTTAAATAATCATGTTTGGCTTAAGATGAATTTTTGATATTTTTCTAAAAAGGTTGAATTTTAAGTGAATAGTGAAAAATACCAATTTCTGTAAAACTATCATTTATTTTTATTAAATAAATTAATTTAAAAGTACTATTATATTTTTAATTTTATATTACAGTAAAATAATTCTCCATTAATTAGAAATAATCTAATTAATTACATAAGAATTTGCATTATACTTGATTTTTATATAATTTCATTTTTGGCTTAAAAACACTTTTTAAAAACTGTTTTTCATTGTGTTTTATGAATTTATATTAAAATTAATTTCTATCACTTCTAGAAATTTATTCTTGAAAAATGGATTTTATATTTTTAATTAGGAGGTAAAAATTTTGAAAACATATCAATTTCATTTTTATTCACAATTAATAGTAACCATGGTAAAAGTTTATTATTGCGGTAATGGGTAAAACATGTTAATTAGGGTGTGTGTGTGCATCTTGTAATCCTCCCTACCTTTAATAAATAAAAAATTTCACTATATTTATTTTAATATCTCTAATATATTTTCATTGGGATAAAAATAAATTACGAACTAATATAAAAGGTTATTTTAAACATAAATATTTTTTTTATGATGCTAATTTATTTTTAATTTTTAGTGATTATATAATTACCTTAAATTATTATGAAATTTTGACTCGGTGCTTATAAAAATATTATAAAAAATATAGTAAATGATTTAAGAACTTTAAAATAAATATTTTTTGGATAAATTATGGCGTTCCATGAATTTTTTGGGTAATAATAATGTATAATTAATGGTAAAATAGTTTATATTTGAAATCCAGTGTTATCTTGATGACTTTAATAAAAAATTAAATTAATAGGCACACAAATAAATTTAATGATATTTTATGTCAAATAATATTTTATTAAATGATTTAAAAATGAAAAAATCTTGAAAGGGGAAAAGTGGGATAAAAAATGGTCTAAAATGTCATCCATGTACCATTTTTGATCCAATTTTCATGTCACGAACCCATCCCAACAAAGTGTACACCTCCTAGAATAGAAATGGGAGAATAGAGATAGTGAAACCTAAGTCCTGCCTCTAGTAGGCCCTAGGTTGGTGACTAACATCGAGAGTATAGTTAACACGCAGATGGGAGACATTACCTTCTAAGAGAACACATGATAAAGAGAGAGATAATACATACATCAACGTACTCCTACTCAGACTTCAATCTAAAAGAAAATCCACAATGCACATATGTAATGTTATGAAATAACTAATTCAACTGAAAGGAAAATTACAAGTACCAAAAGTAAAGTAAAGATGATAGTGACCATGAAGCCCAAACAACTCCTGTTAAAACCCAAGCTAGTAGTAACCATCATTATCTACAACCTGCTCTAATTGACCTAAAAAAAGTTTATATATACATAGGGTGTGTATAATAGTATACTCAGTAGGATCCTCCCTATAGACTCTCATGAAAAAGGTAAAAAAATCATGCTAAAGAATTGTGAACAAAAAGTGAAACTAAATCATCACCTAAACTGATATAACAAGTTCCTAGCCTCACTATGGTTACTCTCACCAAGTATCACATACAAGAGTATATAATATAATAAAGAATATCAAGGGTACCATGCTACCACTTCTCCACCATTTTATCACTCTGCCCCAACATCATACATCCTGAGAATCTCTCTCTAAAACTGCTAGCCCACAGACACCTGGGTGAAACACCACAACATGCACCTCATGCAACACACTACCATGTCCACATAACCAAAAGTAACTAGGTGGTTTTTTTGGATCCACCATATCCTGTATAACGTGTATCATACATCGGGTATTATACCTCAATCCATCACAGACCATACACCAAGTAAGGATCCTCTTGCCATCACAACCTATACACGTTATACCTATAATAGTCCTTATGAAACTATATCCATAACACATGTGTGTGAAATAACCATAAGCCATTACATCTATCAACACACATATATGGGTAAAACTAACCATCATGCATACTAGAACAAGTAACTACCAAGATAAGAGAGCAATGCCAAAGGGGGTAGCCAGTTATCCATCCTCCCATCGAGATGTTTGAAAAAACACCCCCAGGGCTCAGAATCTATGCAGTGTCAGTTTACCTAACTGATAGGGTGGAGTAGCGTATATAAACACAAAAAGTACATGATATAATATAGATTATAACCACATTATGGGTATAATCTATTCTTAGACTCAACTGCAACTAATGTATCTCGAACTCCCAGCTGCCACTGCTAAGAACATATATCCTATAAGTACACAACCATTTAAGGAGATACATTAAATTATTTTATTCCTTTTTATCAGTTTCACTTTATATTAATTAATTCTTTAATCATTAAAATTTTTCACATTACATAATACGAAAGCTCCATGCCCTATAGTCATAAGAAAAATGGGTTCACAACTTCTCTGAATTACTACCTTAACATTGCATCCCAGCAAGCTCTAACCCCGTAGGTTAAAAATTTATTCATTTATTAAAATAATTACTTTCAATATTACTAGGTATTCTAGGAAAACAATTCTAAGCTACTAAACATAAGGGGCTCAACACGGTGAGAAGATGAACTACCCGTCGAGTATTCACCACCTATAACAGGAGCGTAGACTCATCCAACCATGAGAAGCTAAATACAGAAAGTATGTGGAATACCCAATGCATATTATTCTATATTTAGAAGATATTAAACAAAACCATTTACCTCAAGTAGTGGGGAAATGAAAATAGATAAACAAAAACATGGACATCGTCCAAGAAACTAATTCAAACAAGCATCCATCTTTCATAACAATGGGTAAGCCTAGCTTCAACCTATTCCATCATCTACGATGTCCTCACCGACACCCATATACATACACCAATGCATCTTGCCTCTATAGGTGTCAAATGATGCCACAAAAACCAGGCCTCCTAACCCCACATACTACAATATCCCTCCAGGCTCATCCATCCCAGGCTCACGTCACATTCGGGCCTCCCTGCCCCACAACCACAACAACCCTCCAAGCTCATCCATCCTAGTATCACATAATATTTTAGACTCCCTACCCCATAAACCAAAACAACCCTCAAAGATCATCCATCCTAGTCTAAAATCACATCTGAGCCTCCCTACCCCATAAACCACAATAGTCTTACAGGCTTAGATCATATCACAAGCAGTAAGAAACAAACACAACAACTAGGATATTAGCCCTAAAAAATGCATTCATCCTTCACACATAATGAGATCTCATGTCTCCAAAGCATAATTCACTCAACCTTTACAAGTAAGTAGGAAACTAAGGCCCTACAAGGCATTATATTTTATCATAAAACTAGTTATTATTCTATCTTGAATTAACCAATTCATTAATCATAGTTTCAAACTATGGGAAACCTGAGAAAAAAGCTATCTCAAGCTATCAAAAATTAATTAAATAATCAATTTAATATTCCTTTAATTATTTTCTCAACAATCATAATAATGATTTATGTTCATTAACCAATTTAATTAAACATGAATACTTGCATCAATTTTACTATCATCAAATTACAACAACAACTGGGTTCATTAAACACGCCTCTTTAAAACTTTAGAAAATTAATTATAAATTATTTCCAAATTTAAATTATTTACTAATTTCACATGCTAAACCAAGCATAATGAGAACAAAATAGATACCACACTATCTAGCAAATCAAGAGGTAATCCATTATCATGGTACAAACAACAACATCGCCATGCAATCAATACCAATTATTTAATCTAGTTCAAGTAATTATTAGGTTAATTTAATTATAATTCAATGGGATAAATCATGATAACTCTATAATTACATGTAATTAAATAGATAATCAACGGACCCCCTACCCTAAAAGGGTGTCAATGTTATTTTCATGAGAATGAACCAACACTGCGGATACCAATCACCTCTCCCGCAAGAACTACATTTACCCGAGGATTCCATGCCACAACCACACAAAAAAAACCCAATAAAGATCCATTAGAAACATGTGAGATCATCTGAAATCATATGGAAAGAATAATATGAGGAAAAATATATCAATTCGAAGAAAATGATGTAAAATGAAGGTAGAACATACCTTGGGTTGATGACGGATCACTATGGATCAAAGGAGGGAAGATATGGATTGATCCTTGGAAAAGGAATCCCCAAAACATCAAAGAGGGGGTCATCGGGTAACCTAAAACTGGGAGAAAGTCACTTAAACCATTGGTTTTAGCAAACCCAAGTGGCTAAAAACATTTAAAACTACACTATAGTGGGGAATTACATGATGTGTAATTCCCTTTCACATCGTGTAATCCTCAGGATTCAGTTTCCTCCAAAAAAGCATCGCCTCTTCATTTTATTTATTTTTCTAATGAAGAATTATTACACATCATGAAACTTACTTTCACATCATGTAAAATGTTTACACGGTGTGAAATATCCCTAATTCCAACTCCAGTAACCGAACTAATCAAGACTTCCTCTGAGAACCTTGGTCTTTCGAAACATGTAAAGGGTCGATCCACATGGATCTGAGCCCTTACATTAGATACCTCTCAAAATATTATCATCTTACAGAATCGAAAACTAACCCAGAGAGGAAGTATAGAAGGGGTCATCCGAATATATATCCCATGAGATACCTCTAAAAATCTCTCACCACCACATGATCTCAACAACCCCAATCTAATCATAAGGGGATCTACATAGTGAGTAGATAAACTACTCATCGAGTCTTTTCCACCTATAGAGGGAGATTAGAATCATCTAACCTCAGGAATCTAAACACAGAAAGCACATGGCATACCCCATGCATCTTTGAATCCCATGTAAAGAGAGTAAGGCACAACAAGTAATAAGATAGAGCCATATCAAAAACCAAAAAAAGATCTACAACTACAAAAATGAATAGTGTTATAAGAGAAGAGCTAAACAACAAATAGCTCAGGGTAGTGAGTGCGTATCTTTGACTCACATTCCCAGAAACTCTCCTCTATACCACCATGTCACCACAAGATATAAACCAAGGGGATAACACACATGTACACCACCTTCTTCTGGAAGTCCTGGATCTCTAAAGGCCACTCCTTAAAGGTCGTATCATCATCAACATCAATATCACCCTAATCGATGATGTGAGAGTTGTCATGAAGATGAATATGGAGATGTGACATGTGAAAAACATCATGTAGCTGGATCATCTGCAAAGGAAGTGATATCTGAT
Organism: Viscum album; assembly: GCA_963277665.1. Classification (NCBI taxonomy): domain Eukaryota; kingdom Viridiplantae; phylum Streptophyta; class Magnoliopsida; order Santalales; family Viscaceae; genus Viscum; species Viscum album. The sequence continues at coordinate 1,438,598,241 of OY728164.1, forward strand.
ATTCCATGTCTCTAACTTGAGTTGACACCTCAAAAGGCCCAAAAAACTGGGGAGAAGGCTTACTCCCATGACCAAACCTTTGCTGACCATGATGGAGAGTTACCTTCAGAAACACATGATCCCAAACATTGAACTCCATAGGTCTCCTACTATGATCAACATATGATTTTTGATGATCTTACACTACTTTCATCCTCTCATGAATCACCTGAACTATCTATATCATATTCTATACTAGTTCCATCCCAAGAATTGCCGACTGTTCGAACCCAGTCCAGCACAATGGAGAACAGAAAGGTCAGCCATACAAGGCTTCAAATGACTCTATACTGATGGTGGATTGAAAAATATTATTGTAAGTGAAATCTACCTAGGGAAGGTGACTCATCCATAAACCTCCAAAATCTAGGAAACAATAGCGCAACATGTCTTCAAGAGTTTGGATGGTTCGTTCTATTTGACCATCCAACTTTGGATGAAAAATAGTGCTAAGGCATAACTGAGAACAAAAAATAATGCTATAAAACTCTCCATACCATAAAGGTAAAATGGGGATCTCGATTCCTTAGGACTCTGTGGAGTCTCACCACCTCCTCTAGATACTTCCTCGATAAAACCTCCACTAATATTGAATCCTTGATGGCTATAAAGTGGGATTATTTTGTCAAGAAATTCAAAAACACCCATATAACGTCAAAGAATCCCTGATATTGAGGTAAAATAGTAATAAATTCCATTGATATGTCCTCCCACTTCCACTATGGAACATCTAATGGATGGAGAAAACCACCAGGAACATGGTGCTTCTTCTGACAAACCAAATATCGAGACACAAACTCTGTAACTGCAAACTTTAACCCAGGCCACCAAAAATGACTTCTCAAAGATCATTATATCTTTGTAACACCAGGATGTATCACCAAATGTGACCTATGGAACTCTCTAAGAACCATATCACGCATCTCTAAAGGGATGAAAAGCCTTCCCTGAAATAACATTTAGTGTTTTTCATCCTCAGAGCAACCATTAGGGTCTTCGCCACAAACAACTCAGTATCTCTAGACCTCCACCTCAAGATACCCAAACTAGGATTCCTCCACCTATTTCAATAGATATGAATAGATCATCATCTAAAAAAGACAAAATCTATGCTCAAATTATCCCATATCTAGATGCAATGATAAAAGTTCTTCCATCACTCTCTAGGAATCACCTGATTCCCACACTGCATCACTGTGTGAATTCCTGCTGAGTGCATCATCCATGACATTCCCATTTCAAGGTGTATATGAAATATAAAAGTCATAATCCTATAATAACTTCATACACTAGTTCTAACACAAGTTCAAGTCATGTTGGGAGAAGATATATCTTAGGATCTTATGATCGGTGAAGGCCACAAAACACTCACTGATGAGGTAATGTATCCATAACTTTAGGGAAACAACTACTGCAAAAAATTGAGATTATGGGTGGAATATTTATGATCATGGGGGCGTAAATATTAAGAACCATAAGAAATTATCAATATCTGCTACATCAGAACACAACCCAACCCCAGATGGGAATCATTAAAGAAAATATCAAACTAAACTCTTTCTTTTGGCAGAAAAAGAACTGGATCCATGACCAACTTATCCTTAAGATACTCAAAATATATCTGGCACTAATAATTCCACAATAATGCCTGATATTTATTGGTCAAAGCTGTTAGAGGAGTTATAAACCAAGATAAATCAGCTATAAACAACCTTTAATAGCCTACAAGAGCAAGGAAATTTCACACCTCTACCACTGTCTTAGGGTCTTCCCAAGACAAAAAATTATTCTGTCTTGTATGGATCCATAGATACCCCCTACTAGGATAAAAAATTCCCTATGAATCAGACTTATTGATCCCAAAACTCGCACTTTAGAAACTTCCAAATAACTTCTCATGGCGAAGAACTCCCAAAATGGCACACAGATGCTTTGCATGCTCCTCCTTAGATGCATATTAAAAAATAATGTCATCAATGAAAACCACCATGAAATTATCCAAAAACTCATAGAAAAAATGTTCATCAACCCCATGAACACAATTGGAGAATTCATCACACCGAACGACATCACAACAAACTCATAATGCCTATGATGACAACAGAAAGAAGTCTTTGGGATATCGTCATCCTTCACACACATATGATGATATCATGACTGCAAATTGATCTTCAAGAACCAACTTACACCCTTCATATGATCAAATAAATCATCAATCCATGGAATAGGATGGTGTTTATTCATTTTCACTTGGTTTAAGTGATGATAATCGATACATAATCACAAAATTCTGTTAGCCTTCTTAATAAACAAGACTGGTTCACCCCATGATGACACACTCAATTAAAAAAAACCACACCACAATAGACCATTGATTTTTATACACAGATATCACAACTTAGAAGTACCCTTCCTATATGGAGACATCAAGATAGGAGACACACCTGACTATGGTTAGATCTCGAACTCGATCTCTCATTAAGGGGGAAACAATACAAATTCCTCTAGAGAGATGTCAGGGTACTCTTCAATGACCCTGGGAAATGCAAAATTCTAAACCTTTGATGAACTCAATAAGCTCATTCATCAAGGATGACAAGGATGGAACATGCCTCTGACCCATATTAGGGTCTCTCTCTCCAAAGAACATTGCTGGATCTCCATCATCATCAAATAACACAACCTACCTCCTGAAGCAATCCGTAATAGTCTACACTGAATACAACCAATCCATGTAAATAATGATGTCATATGGTTGTATTCATAAACATAATAAATCTCCCTAAGAGCAGTGATACCCTAACACTAGCTCACAGTCTCTACATACACCAAATAAGTTAGCTTGACCTCCAACTAGCGTAGTCAACGTCAAGAGAACCAAAAGTATCTATACCTCAAGTCGCAAAGCATGGACAAGGGTAGGTGATATGAAGAAGCATGTCTCTCTTAGATCAAAAAAGGCATAAAAACAAGTAGAAAATAATAAAAGGGTACCTCGAACAACATTTGAATTTCCTGGAACTAGAAATGATAAAGCATAAATCTAACCACAATATGCTTCATGGACTCTATGACCCTACTGAAGACCATATCCATAGTTGTGTTATACTCTTTGAGGATGGAGAGTGTCCCATGGCTCTCCTCTTCCTACCCCATCTACTCTCTTCTGATCCCAAACTAGAGCAACTTTCTATTGTTACCTTGGATGGAATTGCCTCAGTGGAGGAACCTATAACGAAATAGTTGTCGCACACTGGATGCTTAGAAAGGTTGGAAAATCTCACCACTAATGACCTTAGACTCCATAAAAAAACATGTATCTAATCCCTTGACATAGTCCTAAGAGCCATTGCCTCCATAGAAATGAGAAATTGAGGGCTGAGACCTACCCCCGACTAATCTAAACCTCTTCTATCCTGACAAATGGGAACCCTGGACCACAAATCTACTTTATGAGAACTCCTAATGACTCCCCTCTCGTGATGATCTTGTTATGGATAACATCCTATCAATGACCTATTCTATTTCAAATACCTTGAGATATGTATTCAACATAAATGGGGTAACCTAACACAAGATCTTTGGATGCAAGCCTCCTCAAGATGTCTTTCCTTGGACACCATCTGGGAACATGTTTGAAGCATATTGTAGAAGGTTTCTGAAATGGATCCTAAACTCTCACACACTGGAGCACCCCTACTAAAGGGTAAGCAGCACCTTGCGGCTAGTTGCCTTCATAGTCAAATAAAGAAACTTAGATCTAAACAAGTCTCAGAACTCCTCCCATGAGACTATTGATTCCTTATGATCTTCAAGGAATAAGAACCACCACTACCTTTCTACCCCATGTAGCATTGTCATAACCAATGAAACACAATACTCTATGTGAGCATAGATCGAACTGAAGGCTATCTCAACCTCCTACAACCAGTATTTTGTGGCTACATATGAAATGAGGCCCTCATACCTCTATAGACTCTGGTGCTGAAACTCTCAGAGTGTTCTCCAAGTGTCATAATTGTAAACCTCTACCCTATGGAAATATACTGGAACAACCTACTGAACATATTCTATGTGAACCTAATGAGGATGTCTACCTAGATCTATGCCTAAAAAAGAACAAATAGTTATATCTCCTAAACCTGGTATATAAAAAACTTAACATTAATTAATTTTTTTTATTTTATTAATTTTAGGTCAACATATCCTAAGGCCTACCCATTAAAATACAAGCGCAAAGAAGAATGATGAATCAAACTTTCCTAGGTCTCTATCCTACAACTAGTATCACCTCATTTAGTAGACGATTTAAGATTAAAGGTCCATGCATCAGATCATAGGGGGAACTAAATACCCATGTCTCAGTCGGTCTCCTATCTTTTCAATGCTTTCTAAACTTACCTGACACTATTTCCCTACCAACACACACAACCTCACCCGTGCCTAACTCCAAACTCCAACCTCTCCAGACCTCTGATACCACTTTTTCATAACTACATCCCCACAAAGTATACCCCTCCTAGGCCAACAATGGGAGAAGAGAGATAGTGACACCCGAGTCCTGCCTCCAGTAGGCCCCGAGTTGGAAAATAGAACTGAGGGTATAGTAATCATGCAGATGGGATACATTAACCTCTAAGAGAATACTTACGAAAGGGAGAGATATGATAGACATCAACCAACTCTTGATTAGAATTCAATATAGAAGAAAATCCACAATGCACATATGCAATGTCATGCAAGAACTACTACAACTAAAAGGAAATCTGTAAGTACCAAAAGAAAAGTAAAGATGACAGTGACCATTAAGCCCAAAAATCTCATGCTAAACCCCAAGATACTAGTAACCAGCTTGATCTCCAAGATAATCCAACTATCCTAAAAAATAGTTTATATATAAATAGGGTGAGTATAGTAGTATACTCAGTAGGATCCTCCCTGGATCTTCTCATGCAAAAGGTAAAGAAACCATACTAAAGCATAGTAAACAACAAGTGAAACCAAATCATCACATAAACAAGTATAATAAGTTCCTAGAATCACCATGGATACTCTTACCAAGTATCACATACAATATTATATAATATAATAAATAATATCAAGGGTACTACCACTTCCCCACTGGTTTTCCACTCTACCCCAACATCACACGTCCTGAGCATCTATCTCAAAAAGGTTAGCCTGCAGACACTTGGGTGGAGCACCACAACATGCACCTCATGCAACACACCATAACGCCCATGTAACCAAAAGTGACCAGGTAGTTTATGGGATCTACCATAGCCTATATAACATGTATCATACATCAGTTATTATACCTCAATCCATCACAACCCATACACCGAGTAAGGGTCCTGAAGCCATCACAACCTATACATGTTATACCTATAGTAGTCCTTAGGAAACAATATCCAGAATACATGTGTGTGAAATAAATGCAAGCCATTAAATCTATCTACACACATATATGGGAAAAACTAACTGCCTTTAATACCATTATAAGTAACTACTAAGAGAAGAGAGTGGGGATAAAGGGGGTAGTTAGTCATCCATGCTCCCATCTGGATGTTGGGGAAAACACCCCCAGGTCTCAGAATTCCTGGGGTTTCAATTTTCCTAACCAATAGGGTGGAGTATTGTATAGAAACACAACAAGTAAATGATATAATATAGCTCACAACCACCCCATGGGAATAACCTAGTCTCATACTCAACTACAACTAACGTTTCTTAAACTCCCGACTTCCACTACTAAGACCAGATATCATATAAGCACACAACCATTTAAGGAGTTAAATTAAATTATTTTATTACATTTTATTAGTTTCAATTTACATTAATCAATTTATTAACCATTAATTAACCATTAAAATTATCCAAATTACATTACAAAAAAGTTCCATGCCCTCCAGGCATAAGCAAACTGAGTCCATGGATTCTCAGAATTAAAACCCCAACATTGCATCCTAGTAAGCTTCAACCCCATGGGATAAACATTTATTCATTTATTAACATCATTAATTTCCATATTACCAGGTATTCTAGGAAAATATTCTAGGCTACCAAACATAATGGGCTCAACACAACGAGTAGATAAACTACCCATTGAGTCTTCTCCACCTATAGTAGGAGTGTAGACTCATCCAACCATGAGAAGTTAAACATAGAAAGCACATGGAATACCCTTCATGTCTTCACCTCTCTTGTAAGGAAAGTAACCAAAACTATATGTCCCAAGAAGTGGGGAAAGGAAATCAAATAAATAATAATATGGCCATCAGATAAGTAACTAATTCAAACAAGCAACCAATTTTCATAAAAATGGGTAAACTCAGCTTCAACCCATTCCGCCATCTCCAGTGTCCTCCCCAACACCCACATTCATATCTTGATGTATCTCACCATTCCAAGAATCAATTGATACCACAAAAATTAGTCCTCTCCACCCCACATACCATAATAGTCTTCTAGGCTCAGCTATCCTAGGCTCACGTCACATCCGGGCCTCCCTTACCCACAACCACAACATCCCTCCAGGATTTACACACAATGATCTCTCATGACTCCAAAGAATAAGAAAATCAGACTTTATAAGAAAGTGGGGAACTCAGGCCCTACAATAAATTATATTTTAGTACACAACTAGTTATTTTTCCATCTTGAATTAATCGATTCATTAATCATAGGTTCCAATTATGGAAACCCTAAGAAACAAGCTATCTCCAGCTATAAAAAATTAATAAAACAATTAATTTAACATGAATTTAATTATTTTATTAACAATAATCTTCATGCTTTAGGTTCATTAAATAATTCAATTAAACATACACACTTTCATCAATTTGATTATCATCAAATTACAACAACAACCAGATTCATTAAACATACCTATTTAAAATTTTAGAAAATTAATTATTAATTAATTTTGGATTTCTTTTATTTACAAATTTCACATGATAAACCAAACATAAAAATCACAACATAGATACCACACAATCTAGAAAATCAAGAGGCAATCCGTTATCATGGTACAAAAAACAACATTGCTATGTGATCGATACCAATTATTTAATCCTATTCAAGTAATTATTATGTTAATTTCATTATAATATGAGGAGATAAATCATGATAACTCTATAATTTCACATAAATAAATAAATAAGAAATGAATCCCTTACGTTAAAAGGGTGTCAATGTTCTTCACACAAGAATGGACCAATGATGCAGATCCCGATCACCTCTCCTGCAAGAACTACATCCACCCAAGGATGATGCACCACAACCGCACAAAAAAACAACCAATAAATATCCCTTAAAAACATAAGAGATCGTACTTTATCACATTCCAAAAATAATGGGAGGCAAAATAGATCAACCAAAAGAAACCACTAGAAAACAAAGGTAGACCATACATTGGATTGAAGACGGATCGCTAAAGATGAAAAGAGGGAATCTAGGGATTGATCCTTGGAAAAGGAATCCACAAAATGTTAAATAGGGGTTCATTAGGTTTCCCATAATTGGGAGAAAGTAACTATAGCCATATGTTTTGGAAATCCTGAGCAGTTGAAAACATTTAAAACTGCACTACAATGGGGAATTACATGATGTGCAATCCCCTTTCACGTCATGTAATCCTTAGGATTCAGTTTCTACTGAAAAATACACCACCTGTTCATTTTATTTTCTTTTATAACCCCAATTTATTACACATTGTGAAACCTACTTTCAATTCATGTAAAATTTTTACACAGTGTTAAATCTCCCTGCTTCTAGCTCCAGCAACCGAACTACTTAAGAATTCCTCCAAGCCTCCTCTGAGCACCTCAGTCTTCAAAAACACACAAAGGGTAGATATATGTGGATCCATGCCCTTATATTTCACTATAGAAGTAAATTTTTAACCCTTAAAGTCTAAAAAATTTGTTACCATAGTTAAGGTTAAAAAGTGTTAACAAAGGGGTTAAACCAAAAGACAAGGTTTAAAATGACACAAAAACCTATCTAAACTTGATTGGATGACTATATTTTGACCAAATAATATTTTTATTCAAATACATGGTCATTTTTAATTACTTTAATTTATAAAAACATTAATTATATTTAAATATTATAAGTAATTCCAAGTGTGTCCTCTTCTTACTTATAAAACAGAACCTTCTCCCCTCCTTTATTCATAAACTTTGAGCCTTATATCTCAGAAAATAACTTATCTAATACCATAATATCTTCCTTACCTTAATTATTGTGATTATATTATTACCCTAAGACCATCCTAAGAAGTCTTAATGTGTAAGCTAAAAGAGGTCTCTCAAAGAAGAGGTAATCATCTCACCCGAATTTTTCAAATTTTTTTTCTTCTTATACTACCTCTAAATATATTATATCCATCCTAACATAATGAATCTAGTATAAAAATATAACTAGATGTCATTATTATTATGGTAAAATCATTTTCTACTTCCTTTCCATTCTATGGAAAAAACATTGCTCGTGTATATGCACGACCTACCGTCTCTACATAGTGATGTAATTTTTTTTTCATCACCACTTTACATGGATGGTTATAAAGGTGTAATTAATTAATATATCTGATATTTATGGAATAATTATTATTCTGTAAATATAATATATCACACAACTTCTTACCCTTCCATCTATTGGAAAATGATAACGTTGTTCGTGCGTACATGTGGACTACCATATCCAAAAAGCGATGTGATTTGTTTATCATGTACAACTTTCATGAATGATTATAAATTTTTATTTAATTTATAAAAATGATAATTATTTCATGATTAATATTACATAGATTATGAGAACATGAAAAATATGCAAATACTTGAACTACCAAACTGAATATTTTATGAAAAAATAGAATAGTTAATACCTGAGATAATGATGATGTTAATAATGAATTGTAAATAAACAAGTGATATAATGTTATAAATGATTTATATATGGTATGATGACTTTTAATATTCTTATTTTATAGATTTATAATAAATATAAATTTATTATAAAGTATTTTAATAGTGTATACAAAGCAAGTTGGACTTGAGATAAGGGTAATTTTTTATCATTTTCACTTCAATGAGACATATTTATATTTTTTCACCAAATTTCATTTATATGGTGTATATAACAAACCTTTGATATAATATATCATTAATTAATATTTATTAATGGTATTTAAATTTTCAATTAATTTTTAATAATTTAAGGAGTTTTATTCAGAAGTTATTAAATTTATAAGGGATTTCTCATCTCAATTTCCTTTTGTTGAGACTTATGCCATTTTCACCACATGTTTTATTTTTGCATGGTATATGAACTATATTATGGATATATTTTATCATTAATTTAATAAAAAAAGTGGTTTATAAATCTATTTAATTTTCTCTTCTTCAACATCCTTTTTAAAGTTATGAAATTTGTAATGGATTTTCTTTTAAAATATTGTTTTAAATGTTTAAATATCTTTCTCCTCCATATAAAAATTAATTTAAATCTTTCAAGAATGTTATTGTTTATTCTTAATAGGTTTAAAATGTAATTTTGAACTATATTTGAATTTATTTATAATGGTTTAGAAATATATCTTTTCAACATTTTCATTCTGGGTTACTTTTGACTTTTTAAAAAAGTACAAAAAAATATTTTTTAACGTATACAGCTTGACCCCACATTATAGGAATCATAACTATTATAAATTATCAAGATTCATTTATAAGTTTACTTGGTTATTTTCAAATAAAAACTTTTTCTAAATATTTTTTTGTAATTTTTATTTAAAATGATATAAAAAATTGGTATTACTTTCTTAAAGTAATGAAAAGAATTTTGAAAAGTGATTTGTAACTTTGTTCTGACTAAAATTTACAAGGAACTTTTTTTTAATTTTTTTTATTCTATTTTATTTTATAATGTCTTAGTTTTAGCACAAAATCTTCATTTATGATGAATCGATGGTTTTTTGTCATCCTTTACTGAATTATTGATCATACCTTATTTTGAGATCATTCCTTTTCTTCTGATCATGTTCTCTATCACACTGAATCATTTCATTGGACATTATTTTCTCCTCCATGTCCATATTTTCTGAATCATGGATTTATATGGTATGATTTACACATTTTGAGATCATATTAATTGTATACCATTTCAATATATGGTGTTAGTTAGAGAGATCTTATTAATAATTTTGTTTCACTTTCTTTGGAAATATTGATGTTTTTTATTCTCAATTCAATATGTAAAATTGTTGAATTGTAAGGAATTTTGATAATGAATTGTATTAATCATTAAATATATGGGGAATTCATAGGAAATGTAAGTGATGGGTGGGGCCCAATTATAGTTATTCCCTTAATGTATTCAAAGATCTTATGAGACAAAATAGGTGGACAAATTAGTTTGGTAATTAGTGTATACCTACCCATATAATGAAAGATTCTTGGAAAATGACATGATGTTAAGAGTCATTAAAACTTGGACAATGCATTTGTGGAAGGATTATGAATTTAAGGATTTATGAATTTCATTAATTAAGAATTCAGTTTCCATTGTACGTATTATTTATATGTAGATATTATTTATGGATGTTCATTGAACTAAAGTTTTCTATTTAACGTCATGTGTTTTGATTATCCACTTCAATTTATTGATTATTACTTATTTACTCATGATATATTCCACTGTATGTAACCCTTAACTAGTATATGAGGTCCCCCTTTATTTGTTTTTATTTCCCAGGATATGATGATATAATTTTAAATGATATTCAAGAATGAAATAAATTTTTTCATGATATGTTTTATTTTTACAATGTAATATAGAAATAATCTATGTATATAGTCTCCCAAGACTGCTAAACCGATTTAAACTTTATGGCATGATCCCTTGTATCTTGTACCAATGTAATAAAGCAAGCATTGGCTTTGGGTTACTAGAGTCATGGTGTTAAAAAACAAATTTTTGTAGGATAAATAGGTCGAGAAGGATTTAAAACTAGATTCATGAGCAGAGTATAGAAGATTACTCAGGGTTTCATGGTCATGGAAAAAGGTTTAAAATATGGGATGATATATCTGATGATAAGTTCATATGGAGAGAAAATTAGAAAAATTAAAACTTCTAAAAGTTCAAAGTTTTGGCATTGTCATCTTGGGTTCTTTAGTGAGATGAAAATGTGAGTTCTAGTGATAAAGGGTATATTGAATATCGATCACACATATTTTGTAAGTTGTGATAGTTTTATAATTGGATAGTAGATAAGGGTGTTGATCAATTTGAATAGAAATACACCAATGTTTCAGAAGTCATAGCTTGAGATCTTGGATTTTTAGGGGCCTTCACAAATCTATTTTTATGGTGGATCAATTTACTTTGTCATATTCATCGATGATAAACAAGAAAAGTATGGGTTTATTTATTTAAGAAAAAATCTGATGTGTTTGGAGTGTTTATTTTATGGAAGTTCATAGTGGAAAAAGATACATAAAATAAGATGAAATTCTTAAGACCAGATAATGGTAGGGAGTATATTAACAAGGGTTTTTGGTATTTTTGTTGGTGGAAAGGAATTAGGTTTGGAAAAATTATACGTAGAATTCTAGAGAAGAATGGTGTTGTAAACTAGATGAATTGGATGTTAACTAAAAATGCATGGATCATGAGGATATATTCCATAATTTATAAAGATATTTGGGCAGAAGCAGTCAATTATATAGTTTACCTTGTTAACAAGAGTCCTTATACATCAATGGGGTAGGTGATTCTTGAGAAATTTTGGATTGGTAAACCAGTATAAGTTAACTACCTCAAAGTTTTCATAAGTCTCACCTATATCCACATGGATGCCAAGGATCAGGACAAAATTGAAGCTAAGTCTCATTCTTGTTTCTCTATAGGTTATCTGATGAAAAATTTTGATTTATGATATGATATAATGAAAAATGGATGGTCATTAGAAGTCAAAATGTTTTATTCAATGAGAAATTCTTATAAAAATACTAGAACCTGGTGTAAAAAGAATATGAGAATCAAATGATCAAATCCATGTTGATTTTAATGGAAGTTCTAGAAGGATGAAAGTTGTGAAAAGTTTTAGGGGTATGGAAAGTCTATAGGTTTTTATCAGGTTAGTGAAAGATATAATAGATAGATCAAGGAATGTGGAAGATTGGGTCAGAGTTATGGAAGGTGAATTTCTAGAAGTTGAAGTTCCAGGAAGAGTAAAGATATAGGTTAATTTATAAATATATACAAGAGTTAGATGATTAGTACATAGGTTCAGAATTTTCTTAGATAACTTGATTTTGACATATAAATGATATCTTAAGAGCCTAGAATAAGTGGCTAGTATAAAATATTTCAGAAATTGGGAGTTATTTATTAAATATGAGATGGATTCATTAGATGAAAAAAACCTAGGATCTAATGACACTACTATAGGGGGAGAAATAATTGTAGAAGAACTAGGTCTTCTGGTTGAAATAAGAGGTTGATGGTAGGAAGTGGTACAAGCTTAGACTATATTTGAAAGTTTTTCAGTATAAATAATGAGTGGACTTCTATAAGATTTTATCACCATTAGTTAAACATAATACAATTAGGATGGTCCCGATTTCAATTATTTATTAAAGTTTTCACCTAGAACAAATGGATTTAAAGATAAAATTTCTCCATGGAGATTTGGAGGAGGATATTTACATGAAGAAACCTATTGGTTTCATTGATACACGAAATGTGGACTTAGTGTGTAATCTAAAGATAAGTATTTAAGGATTTAAACAAACATCAATGTAATGAAAATGGAATTTTTATGCATTCATAGACGATAATGGGTTCATCTAGAGAAACTATGATCTCTGTTTCTCTTGAAATATGTTCAAGGATGATAGATTTATTATCCCAATATTTTATATAAATGAAATTCTCCTAGAAGTTCCAAATATTAAATGGACTTAGGAGGTGAATAATAATTTGTCTGTAAGATTTGATATGAAGGATAATGGCAAGGATAATAAAATATTGGGAATGTAGATTAAGAGAGACATGAAAGCTGAAATTTTGGTTTTATCTCAAAGGGATTACATCTGAAAGGTCATCAATATATTCTAAATGATAGGATGCAAGCTAGTGTCAACCCCATTGAACAGAAACTTTAAATTATCCAAATAGAAAGTAATAAAAATAGAATATGAGGATAATTATGTGGTGAGATATTCATTCATACCAGTGATAGGTAGATTTATATATACCATGGTATATAAAGGACTGGGATTTCATTTTCAGAGGGAGTTTTCAATTGGTTTATGATTAATATAGGAAAAGAACATTGGGAAGATATAAATCGGATTATATTGTATCTCAAAGGATCATAAGATATAACTCCTTATTTTATAATAGACGATCCACTATAGGCTATGTAAATGTGGACTTTAGAGTGGACATAGACATAAAAAAAGTTACATAGGCTATGTGTTATATTTAGAGGAATATCTATAATATGGATGTCAAGTTTATAGCCAATGGTAGAGTTATCAAAAATTGAAGCTGAATATGTGGAAGTCACAAAAGTTGGGAAAGAATTTATATGGATCAAGTGTTTATTATAGGATCTCAAAAGAAGTTATATACATTTATTTATCTACAGTGATATTTAGAGTGTGATTCATTTGGCTAAAAATTTGGAGTTTCACTCATAAAAAAATCTCATTGATATGAAATATCATTTCATATATAAGATTATATAGGATGAAGTGATAGAGATATGAAATTTTTATGAAGTAAAAAAATAAACCTGGTATGTTCACCAATGTTTTGGTTTTGGAAAGTCTAAGGTAATAGTGGTCCTCAATGGGGCATGGGTGACCAGAAAGTGGTAAAGACACTACTTTTGTTGCAGAAGTTGAGAAATTGTTTTTTTGCCTATGTGTTGGTGGTTACCATGGTTTCCTTGTCATTAATATTTATGTGGGATATTGTTAGGAATTATTAAGTCTCATTTAATTTCTAATTCATACATACAGAATAAAAAACTCTAGAAGATATATTTTGGACCGTTGTTCAGATACACAAAATTGGAAGTCCAGTGGAGGCATTTATTCTAGATATTTTTTTTGAAATATGTACAATATAAAATCACTATATGATGAATATAGGTAAGTTATGGTTTATTATATACATTTTTCTGATGGGATAGGTAAGGTTTTTACCTTTTTTGATTTTTTATAAATATAGTTTGAAATAATCATCAGAATGAAAGATAAGAGTAACTTGAAATTATACCATAAGTTGGTAGTTGAGGTAGAGGAATCTACCAACAATTGTATGTGTCCAGGGGAAATAATGGGCCACCCAAAAATCTAGGATTGTGGAGCTGGTTGACCGATTAGACCCCACCATAAAGGTGAGGTGGGATAATTGTACATGTGTGGTGTGGTTGTAATGTGATTAGTTATATAATTGGATGATTTGTTAATAGAGATTTTAATATTATACATTTTAATAAATTTAAAAATACATAAGTATTATCCTAGAGATATAGTACTTATAGTTGAAACCACATAAATCCTTGTGTAAATCACTTGTTTTCTTTATTTCACTTGAATGTTTGTTTCTGTGAGTTTTTGTTTTGAGTGTGTGAGGAGTGTCGACTTGATACAATTATTTAGGGTGAATTTACATCCTTAGTTCCATTATAATTAAGTCATGAGGTCCTTTCAATTTAGGGAGTTTCTAGTACTTTTTTTTTTCATGTGTTTAATTTAGGTGGTTTATCTTCTAGTGATAAGTGTTTTATGAATCCTAACAATCCCTTATAGAACTTATCTTTATTATCACTCCCACACTTAATATAATAAGTGAAAAATTATTGTAAAAATAAAAATATATTTAAAATAAGTATATTTGATATCTCAAAGTTGTCTCAACAACTGATAGATGATTGATCTTCTCTAGAGAATATGTATGTATCTAAAGTGTATCTTTGAAGAGAATTATATGACTACAATATATTTCTTCAAAAATTCAAAAAAAACTTATTTTCTTCTTCATTTTCAATAAAAATGTATAATAAAACTCATATATTATAATTAGATAAATCAAAATGCACAATTTTTCATGTAATCAATCACTTTTATTTATTATTATTCTATTGAGATGAAATATATATAATAACCAAAAATTAATTTAGTTAAAAACATCCATGACCATATCCATGAAAATATGTATCCTTATAATCATTTATAGTGACTTGAATATTCTTTAAAATGAACAATTTAATCATATCAATCATACCTTCTTAAAATATCTTCAATTTTTATGAAATCCAAGGACAAGCAATCATCTCCCATAAATCAACAATGTCAAAAAAATATGAAAATATTTGGATTTGAAGTATGTAAAGGTAATACATAATTAATATGTAAGGGTAAAAATTTTGAACTTAAAGTATATGTAAAAGTATAATTTCTGAATATGTAAAGGTAAATTCCAACTTCACTATAATATGTAAGTGTTATCTACTTAGATAAAATCAATACATATGAGTTATCTCCTTAGGAAAAATCAACGTGTAAGGGTTATCTCTGAATATGGATTAATACATAAAATTAAAACTTCAATACATAAGATTTCATACTTTTCCAAATTCATAATATGAAAGAGTTATCACTTAACACATAAGATTTATTTCCCTAAACAAAAAATCTATATGTAAAGGTACTTTCTAAATTCCATTGAATACATAAAAGATAGTACTTAAGAAGTTTTATTCAATCAAATCAGAATAAACTATTAACATAAAATAAACCTTGAGAAACATATTTAAACTAATTTAACACACTTAAAAAAAATTTGGAGTAAAAAAACAAGGGCTTTTGTGATCATCAAAACTAAGAGTGTTTGAGGCTTCTTCCCAAAAAAACGGGAACTAGGTACCCCTACATT
This sequence comes from Viscum album, assembly GCA_963277665.1. NCBI lineage: Eukaryota > Viridiplantae > Streptophyta > Magnoliopsida > Santalales > Viscaceae > Viscum > Viscum album. The sequence goes on from OY728164.1 coordinate 1,438,614,237, forward strand.
GGGTACTCGATACACTCCTACTATATTTTTCAATAGAGGGAACACAAAAAAACCTTCCTAAAATTATAATAAAACCTAAAACCACATTAATAAATACCAATCCTTCCATAAATAAACATTTTAAAGAAAAAATGAGCCTCAAATTCATACATGGAATTTGAAGGGTGTTACAAACTCCCACATAAAAGTTTATCATTCTTAAGAACTGTCTCTATGGATAATCATCAAATAGATATTCAACTAGGATAGAACACTCAAATACCACTCCTAAGAATCCTTATGTATATTCCCATGCTTCCACAACACCCAAATATGTGGTATTTTATTCCCTTGTAGCACCTTATTGCTCTGGTCAATGATACACACTAAGAGTCACTCAAAGGATGCATCCTCCTCTTACTCGACATCATCATCGATGATCACATGTGTATGGTTTGACCCATAATTCTAGAGACATGATACATGAAATAAATTGTACATGTCCTGATGTCATAGAGGGGGAGCTAACCGATAGGCTATAGTCTTGATCTACTCCACAATCTCAAATGGGCAAAAAAACCATGACACCATGTTCCCCTACTTCCTCATACACCTATGACCCAACCAAGGTGATACCCATATGAATACCCAATCACCCACAATAAACTCTTGGGGGTGTTACCTATGATCAGAATATGAGTACTACCTACTTTGAGTGGTGACCAACCATTTCTTTATTAGACACACCCACCTGGGGATCTCCTACACTAAGCTGACCCCAAAAAATGCTAACATGCCTGACTCTAACTAACAATAGAGTGAGAGACTGAATAGATCATATAATGTCTCATATAGATCCATCTACGTCGAATCCTGATAAATATTATTATATGAAAACTTTACCAAATATATATTATTATCCCATAATTATCCAAAATACAACATACATGACCATTGCATATCCTTGAGTATCTATGTTAATACCCCGAACCTAGTAGCCTAGATCTGGTGGTTACTTTATTAAATTATCACTATATACAATTAATCACATCCTGAAGGACTAAATAGTTTAGTAGTATTGTAAAACTAGATATATACTTGAAACTACCAATAAATTTGAAAACATAAAATACAACTTATAATTTTCTTTGAGAAAACCATTATTACTTTAAGTATATCCTTGTATATCAATTATAATACACTTCCTAAAATCTTGGGGAAATTAAAAATAAGAAAGGGGTGAGCTCTAATGCTTAGTAAGGGTATGCATACAATAGAAGTTATCATGAATAAATAAGGCATAATAAATATGGAAAGGTAAATAATTGAAACACATTCCATTTAATCAATAACGTGAACATGAATAATAATATGAAAATAATAAATTATGATCAAATAATTCTATATAAATAGTCACATGGGATAGAAACTTATCCATGCATATTATAACTAATCGAATAATCACATAAAAATCAATAACTAATCTCATAATGAGGTAATGCATAATACCAGACATCATAACCACACCATCAAGGACTCATTCTAATAAAACTTACATAATGGGTAATTCCTCATCCAAAAACCCAATCTAGTTTGTTTCATGAGATCTATAAATACATTGAGAGGCTATAATGGGACCTGCCTGTCACTTACTAAGTCCAATGCATTCCTCTTATGAAATGGGAGAAACATAATCAATGTAAACATTCATATTGAAAAACTATCATATAAAATGTTAATAATTTATATAATAAATAATCATAATCAATATAAACATTCATATTAGAAAACTAACATATGAATGTTAAATACTTTCCCCAATCAATAGACATAATCATAAACCATAGAGAGTATTATGATGAATGGTATCAAAATATTATATCCTAGTTAAAATTATCATAAAATGCTCAAATAAATAATAATTATGGTATCTTTATAATATATTACACATGTATCATAAGGAAAAATTAGGATTTTTTTCATTGATTAATATAAATACCATAAAAATTCCATTAAAAACATTCTTTAAGAAAATATCCCTTTCACTTTGAAAATCACTTTTTTTTAAAAAAAATATATAATATAAGGAAAAATATTTTATTTGAAAATAATCATGTAAACTTGTAATTTAAGCTTCAAAGTAATGAGTGTTTATGACAATGGTAAATTCCATTCATGCTGATTATGTTAAAAAATATTCCTTTCATATTTTTGATAAAAAGTCAAAAGTACCTAATTCAGAATAAGAATTTTTTAAAACATTATTTAAAATTTTAATAATGGTTAAAAATGACTTTAAAAAATAATATAAAAATATTAAAAACTTTTTTTGAAAACATTTTTAGAAGTAATGGGCATGGAAGAGAAAGTATTTTCGACTGTAGTGAGAAATAAAGTTTACTTTTCTTGATTTTTTTATCAATCATATTAAGTAACAAAGAGAGGAAAATGGTACTATTAATTAAAAATTTGATTGAAAAATATATAAGAATAAAATATATTGGGTTTAACATATAAAAATAAAACAATTACCCCAAGCTAAAATATAAACAATCCCGAATAATGATGATATTGTGAAATAAACCCTTACCACTTTGGTAACTTTTGATTTATAAGCTCCATGAAATTAATAAATTAAAATGAAAATTTAATAAAATTAAGGTAAATAAATTAATTATAAAACATATAAAAGGTGTATTATATTCACCACAAAAAATAAATAAGTGTTGAATATGAAATATATCTCATGGAAGTAAAAGTGAGACAAGAAACCCTTACCTCAGATCTGATTTCATTCATACGTGTCTGAAACTCCTATATAATAAACATAGATTTATTATTAATATATTATATAACCATAATATATATTTATATATCATACCATATATATTATTTTTTATAACTTTTTATCTCCTGTTTGTTAACAATTCTTTATTAAAAACACTATTCTAGGTGAGAACTGCTTCGTTTTTCATGTATGTTTTGGTTTGGTAGTTTCAGTACTTGTACTTTGATAATGGTAACATAATATATATAATAATAAAAATGATATAAATATCATATATATTCATTATATAACTATTTATAATAGTCCATAAAAGTTATATATTAAAAAATGAGTTACACTGTTAATATAGACGGTAGGTCGTACGCACACATGAATGCTATTTTCATTTTTTTGATGGATAGAATGAAAGAAAGGTAAATAATATTTAAAATTTAAATAATAATAATTATATAATATACATAATAAATATTCATTAAATATATCCTTATTATCATCCATGTAAAATAAAATGAAAAACGTATCACATCACTACGTGGAGGTAGTAGTCCACACGTACGCATAAGCAACATTATCATTTTCCAATGGATTAGAATGTAAGAAGTTAAATGTGATATTATAATTTTATAAGTATAATTATTTCATTAATATCATATATATAAATTAAATACATCATTATATCCAATCATGAAATGTGGTTATGGAAAATGAATTACATTTGTTCGTGAGGCAGTAGTCCATCGTACACATGATCAATAATTTCGTTTCCCATTTGATGGAAGAAGAATTGAATATAGGTGATTAAATTACCATAATAAAATATAATTATATTTTAGATATTGTATTTTTTTTATTTCATAATATTTTTATAGGATTTTAATGTGCTATAGGAAGAAATAAAACGAAGATATATGGTTAATAACTATACCTCTTCTTCGGAGAACCTATTTAGGTTTATACCTAAAGCCTTCCTAGAATGATTTTCAGATAAAAAAAAGACTTTAGGTAATGTGAAGGTATGTATTAAATGTATTTTTATAGGTTTTTTATGAATCAAATGGCATTTTATTTGTTAGTGTGAAGATGAGAGGAGAGGTAATACCCATTTATAAACGGGGGAATGATACACTTGAAATTTTTGAAAAGAATAACTTTTACCCACGTTTTAAAAATTAAAAAAGGATAAAAAATGGATTATTATCAAACCTTAAAAGATATATAGTCTAAATATGTCATTAAAATAGAATTTGTAAAAGTTTTCAGGTCATTTTAACCCTTATCTTCTTAGTTCAACCCCTATTAAACATGTGTTAACCATAACCACAATAATTAATTTTTAGTATTTATTCATTATAAACACAAAATAAGATGAAATTATTATATAATATTAATTATAATGATTAAAAATATGGAGACTTTTTTTTTCAAATTAAATTCACTTAATTGTAATAATTTCATTTAAATTTAAACCCATATACGTGACGAAAAAACAATTTTCCAAAGGAAAAGTTTTCATAAGTATAAAATGTTTTTATATTAAAATTGAAATTATAATTGATTAAAATAATATAAATTGGATTAATTATAATATAAATTAACTAATTTTACATTTAAAATAATTAAAAAAATTAAAAATTGTAAATTCTTTAGATGAAAATGCAGTTTCAATAAAAAAATCAGCATTTTTCAATTTTCATCAAAAAATTTATCTTTTCATAAAATTATCAAAAATTCACTCTAAGATAATTTTTACATGATGATTTTAAAAATAAATTTCATTTGTTAAAATTAATTTTATAAAATTGGTAAAATATAAATTTAAAATAAGTGTACAAAATACAACGAAACTGTTTTTTGAAACATAGACTTTTTCAAAAAAACATTTCTTTTTCTTTAAAATGGTTTTTATTTTTTTACTTCTACTTAGTTGATAACCAATGAATTTATTTAATACATGTGTAAACAATATAATTTTCATAATTTAGTTATTACTTTTCATAACCATCAATTTAATGCCTCAGTTATAATGATATACTATTTTACGGTTCTTTTAGACTTGGGATAACATGTATCTAAAGTTATCAAAGGGATTGAATTTATTTGAAAGGATATATATTGTAAAGTCTTGGGGTGTAATAATATAGATAGTCCTCTCAGAATTCTCATCTTTTTGTGGGTGATACCCTGTACTCAACTTTAGTTGATACCCCATGATCTTTTGCAATCCCTTCTATAATCTTGATGTGAAACGTGAATCTTAATAATATATTATACTCATAGGAATGTCGTGAATCCATACCATCTTCTGCACATATAGATTAACCAACTCATCCACTAAAAAATTCTATTTAATAAGGAAAAAATGCATTACCTTCATTAATTAATCCACCACTACCCATGTTGCATCATGATCCCTTAGGGTCCTTAGTATGCCAATGATGAATTCCATGGCCACCTCATCTTACTTTCACACAAGAACTAGAAGTGTTTGAAGAAAAAAAAGAATCCATTAATTATTGGACTTTAAATTCCATTATTCCATGTATAAATCCACATAACCTATGATTCCCCCCCTCATACTAGGTCACCAAATGTAGTTCCTGATATCATGGTATATGTTGTTCAATTCTTGGTGCATGGACCAATATGAGTATAATTTCCTAGACTCATACAACCTGATTTGGTTCTCAAAACATATTATTTAAATACTGGATTTGATATAAACTTAAGAAACCCAAATTAAAAAATTCATAATATAAATATCAAAAAAAACAATGAGTCACTTATATACCTAATACATTTCACGTTTAGAGTTTTAAATAAATAGGAAACCCATTAGTAAAAAAACAAATCTTTCTCATAAAATGGGATTTTTTACATTATAATTAGAATTTATTATTCCATAATAATTCTTTAACATCTCATATAAAATTATCCTCACATGATATCCATATATATATAACACATATATTACTTTTCTTTATAACCTAATGAAATGGAAACATAAGAAGGGTGAGCTCAAACACTCAGTAAGGTTAAAAATGAGCATTAAAAATCAAAGATAATAAGTGAGTATAATATGAACATAAGGGTATGAGAACATAATAAAATTTTATATCAAAATAGATTCATACCCAACAAAACATGATCCATAAATCATGATTCATGGTATAAATATTTTTAATAATATAAGAAAAAAGTCATATGAGTCTATTTAATGACCCATGATTTCAATGTATATTCTCCTTAAATAAATAATATATTAAATAGAGTATTTAACATAATAAACTAACCTAAAACAAAAAACCATGATATATTTTTAATATTAAATATGACCATTAAAACTTAGTCATTAAATTAGATAGTATAAAATAAAGTTACAGTATTAAAAAATTTATAAATAAAGTAGGAAGAAATGGAATCCAAAAGTAGAAGTATTCCTTATAAAGTCCATTTGCATGAGATTAGAGGGGAGGTACCTTCTCTAGGATTTCACCTATACAAATCACAACTCAAACTCAAGTGAAACTGCAACCAGAGCTTATATAATTCTCAAGTATTATTAAGAGACCATAAAGGGTTATATAAGTATAAATTAGGATGATATAAACATGTAATAAAATATTTATATGTACATATATATAATTATTTTTTATACTTTTTGAAAGGTCATTTTTTCTTAATTCACTTTATGCTTAAAAAATTTATTTTCTGGAAATTATAATTTTATTTCAAGGAACTAATTTTATTATTATTAAATAGTAACAATATAAATTCATTTTATGAATAATAAGCTAAAAAATATTAATTTTTAATTTATAAGAAAAAAATAGTTATTACGTCAAAAGTTATTTTCCTATAAAATAGTTTTTCACTATATTTTATGATTTTATTTAAAAGTAAAATTTAGAAATTTTAGAATGATAATTTGAAAAAAATTAATTAATTTTTATATTTATATTAACATTATTATAATAATATTTATTTTTTATATTTTTCTAAAAAAATTATTTTTAGTTTAATAGTGCGATATACCATTTTTACTAATACTATGAATTTTATGACATTATTAGTATATAAGTATGATTTATAAATTTATAAAAAAAATTCCTAAAAAATATATATTTTATAATTGAAATTATACATTTTAAAATATTTATTATAGTTTAAAATATTATATTTGATATTTTAGAACTCAAGTAATATTTTTCTCAAAATTATTTTAATACATTTTAAAAATATTAGATTAAAATTAAATTTTTACACTTTTAAAAATTATATAAAAAAATGTATTCCAAATTATATAATGAGGACCACTTTATTTTTAGGAAAAATATTAAGTAACCTTAGGTAAAAACTAGTTACAGCCTTAAAATCTAAAATGGTAAAAGTAATAATTCAAGGGGTAAATAGATTGAAACATGTTTAAAACATGTGTTGAAAAACTTTTCTGAGGATTTATAGACCTTATCTATCACCCACACCATTATTTATAAGATTTTTGGAGCCAATATCCTTGAGAGTGACCTCCCATTATTAAAAAGCTATGGGTATTTAAAAAAATTCCATCCCTTTTTAATTATAAAAGGGGCTCTCCACTACTCAATTTACCACACAAAAAACCACCCTATTTTTTTTAAAAATATACAAAGAACTATCCTAAAAATTAATATACACATTAAAGATCTTTTTTTTATTCTTATAATACCATTCCACAATCTCTTAATCCCTTCACAAATAAAATAATCTAAGAAGTGTGGTATAAGTTCCTAACATCTCATTAGCACTTCAATTTATTTTTAGGAAACCCTTCTTAAAGTTTTACTAAAACATATTAAAAAGACACCATCAGTATCATTAGTATAATTATGTGTTATTATAATAATTTTAAAATAATTAAAAATCATTTTAATTTTCCATCAAGAAAAATGAAAACTTGAAACATACATATGTGCGGACTACCGCCTCCATGAATGAATAAGTTTGTTTTCCTTCACTACATAAAATGGATAGTAAAAAAAGATAATTTAATATATTATTTTTATATTTATAAATTATTTATTATTATGTAATATTAAACCATATTACTTCTTTATCTTGTTCCTTGAAAAGTGAAATCATCATCCATGCATACGTGTGGACAACCACCTTAATGGTACAATGGATTCCATTTTTCAATACCAAATTTCATAGATAGATATAATATTGTATTTAAAGGATAAATATCATATTTATTATATGAATAAGGTTATGTTAATAAAAATTTGACAACCTTTTAATTTCAATGATGATAAATAATATTTATAAAATTAACCGTCTCAAACAAGTAAACTAAGTGGAAAAACAATTTATTCGCAATATGTAATTATTTATTATCTACAAATTATTCTATTAATTATTTATAATTATAATATATAACACTAATAAAAACTAAATTATATTATTATACTACTTTTATAATGATATGGAAACTAAATAACCTCATATTTATCCATTAATCATAGTATATTCATGCTTGGGTAAGTTTGACCACCTACTTGAATAATGCTATAAAATTACATCATGGATGATTATAAAAAAATAATTAATGGTTTCATGTGAAATAAATATTTAAATAAATATTTTTTTGGTCCTAGAATTATTATATTAATATTTAATTCATTAACTAAGAAAACACCCTTTATAGGTTAAAAATCACCAAAATATTCTTTTTGTCGATTTCATCTTCTAGGATAAAGACCAAAGCACTCATGAAAAGAAATTTAAACTTCATAAATAATTATAAATAAAATATTAAAATAAAATTAATTATTTTGGAAATATAAACTTTTTTAAGAAGAATAAATACTGACACGACTCCTATGAAACTAGTATAAACCTTTAAAATTATAAACACCTGATATGAGAAAATAGATAAAAACAAACTAATATATATATATGTGTGTGTGTGTGTGTGTGTGTGTATGTGTATGTGTGTGAAAAAAGTATAAATTAGGAGTAAAAAGTGGTTATAGTTATTAACAAGTTTATTGGATATGTAATTAATAAACTTAATTTAATTATTCAAGACATTTGGTGAAAGTGCAGAACAAATCAAGACCACGATAAGAGTTTTTATCTAAAATTCCTCTCTTTGAGGAATGTTTTAAATTATACACCTAAATTAGTTTATATGGTGTTTATGATTATTAATTTAGATTTTATATTAATAAAAAAAATTTATTCATGGAAATTTAATTTCAATTTAAAGCTCTATCTTTCAATAGGTTTTGATTTAAATACTTCTCAAGTTGTAAGGGTTTTTGTTAACTCGATTCTCATTCATTGAATTATTATTTTTCTTCCTTAAAATATTTCATATATGTTAGGAAAATTTTTCCCTATTATTTTATCATGTTATATTTTCTATTGAATTATAAGTATTTACATTTTTACCACATAAACCCCTTTTAAAAATTTTCTTACTTTATGAACTATGTTGTCTGTAAGGGGATTTGGTAAATTAAATATCTTTATTTTAGTTATATGTTTTTTTTGAAATTTTAAATTAAATATTATCTCTACTAATTTATTTTACATTTTATATAATGTTCTATTTTATATTTTCAGGCAAAATTTCTATTTTTATTCAAAGCTTACCGCTTGATTGTTCTCTCACCTAAATGTATAAAATTATCAATATTGAGACTCCATATCTTAATTGACTATTTGTTTCAAGTCCATGTTTCCAATTACCACTAATTTTCTCCTTTAATGTATTGAAATACAATTATTTATCAATTTATTTTACCCTCATACTTTACTTCTCTACTTTTAAAAGATAATATTTATTATCACTTTTTTCAATGTGGGTTTTTCAATAAAGGTATTTCAAAATTTTAAAAATTATTTTCATTTAAAATTTAAATCTTTTAAATTTGTATTTTATTTTTATCCTAATATAAAGGGAGATATTTTTCATGAATTTATTACTTATGAACCACCCACTAGAAGATTTTATAAATTTTATCTTTTGGGTGATTAACTTTGGTAATGATTTTTCTAGTTTATGTGGTTATCTATGTGATATGTTTTAAAATGTAACAAGAAACATATAATTATTCCTCTTTTTTAATGATGTGATGATTAGATGTTTTATTGTGGAAAAAATGTATGGTTAATATTCAAGTGATGGGTGGATTCTATTTATTCCTCCAATGATTTAGGTAAATATTTACATCTCATATGATAATGGTGAAACAAGTAGTGATGCTCGACCCAAAATAATAATCAATTTGTGATACCTGATATACTATAGGGAACATGCTGTGATGCCTAATATTCTATGAGAAACATATTGAGATACCCTATCCATAATGGGAAGTATGCAGTGATTCCTGACCCACAATACTGAGTTTCAATGCTTATGTTTGTGCCACACTATTTTGATATATGACTATGCTATACCCATGGATCATGATCTATGTTTGATGTTTTCATAGACTTTAAACCATGTTATATGTTTGATCATATAAGATTAATTAATATAATATTATTCAATATGATCATTTTTTATGATTCATTTTTATTTTAGTTAGAAATTCCTCTCCTACTTTTGTTTTCCCATATGATTATGATCTCACCCTGGGTAACATGTTGATATGTTTATTATTCCCCCAATGATATTTTTTGCTCAATAATTTCTTATTTTTTATTTTCCTAGGTCATGAGGATGTATTTAAATTTTGAAAGTTCTAAGAGAAGATCTAGTATGATGAAATTATGGGGAAATGTTCACAAGCATTATGAAATAAGTCACTTATATAACTAGTCTCTAAAGACACTAAACCTCTCAATTATTGATATGTTGAGATTATTATGTAACATAATATTTTAATTATGGAAATGATTTAAAATAAATACATGTTTATCTTAGGTTACCTCAATTGGTATCAGATAAAAAGGTTTAGTTATTTTTGAATATTATTCTAGTTAACTTTGGTGTTGGGCTTATATAACCTTAGTTATAACCCTAAATATGAGTCTAAGTATAGGATGATATCCTAAAATATTAGTAAAGTCTTGATTACATGGTTTCACTAGAAAAAAATCTCTGTATGGATACTAACACATGGATACGACTGTGGTATATATGCACCTAGGAGTAATCACCTTAAAAAGGTTAGTTGATAATTGACTCAATGGTCACTCTAATACACGATTAGTGATCCTAATAATTCACACCTGGTTAGAAACTCCCATAGGACATTCTTTGGTTAATAATATTCTCTTTATGAACCACTATGAAGGATTTATTTCTTAGTTACTTTGAGGGACTAAGTGGAGAATATAAGATAACCTAACTTAAAGTAACCTAGGTAAATCTAAGATTGATATATGTTGAAATAAATGAATTATATTCTAACTTAATGATGTAAAATGGTAAAAGGTTTTAAGGTTAAATACATTTTATGTTATTAATTATGATAATCCCCTACGATGTTAAATGTTTATCACTCATGTTAACCCCACTTGGTTTTATAGATGGTTGTAACTATAATTAATCAAGTTGACAATGAGTGTGAGGGACATTATAGTGACTATATCAAAGATAAAACCATTAGAATTAGGGATGGACCAAGAAATATGGTGATTATGCTAAACCAACTATCATGAAATATGATTAAAAATGTAACCATAGTTGAAATCCTGAGTACACTAAAAAATATGAGGATAGATACTGATAAAAATTCAAGCAATGAAGATGATGAAAGAAGGAATATTCAACCAACTATATGTCAAAAATGTGATAGGAATAACCAAGGGAATTAGATCAAGAGGACTAGAAGATGATTTACTCGTGGAATATGGGGTCATCAAGAATCAAACAAACATAAGAAAATAAAGAGGTTGGTTATCATGATGAGATTGGAAAACATGAATCCAAAAGAACCACTAATAGTCCAATTCCTTAAGTTTGAAAAAATTGGACATTACCCAATTCAGTTTTAAAATCCAAGGGATGATAAGGAAGATAGGTGTGAACAACCACCATGTCTTATGGAATAAGGTGGAGCCTATTAAATTACTACTGATGAGATGAATTGTGATAACTAAATCCTCCAATTTAGATTTTTTAATATGGTATCTTTATTCTAGCGAATCTAAGTTTCCTAGGTTATTTTATAAGTGTCCCACCCTAATGTTTTTTATATAAAATAAAATATCTAGTTTTATGATGGTTGATTTTAGAAATTTAAGTTTATGTTAATAAAAATCTTAGTATGGGTCCTTTAGGTGGATTTGATGTGATTATGGAAATGGATTAACTATTTAAACATAGACTCTATATTCACTAATTATGGTTATATTACCCACAATTTATTCATTATTTAAAAATGGATGGGGGCATAGATAATAACCAAAAACATCCATGGATATATCTTAACATAACTATAATAATTTATGAGAACAATATATCATCTTTATCATCATCAATAAATGAAACATTTCCATGTATAGGACCCAAGTTTTTTAGAAAAGTTGAAAGAGCCATACTAATGGTGGATTTAGAATACAATCCCCACCACTTTTATTAGTGGAGTAGGATATAGTGATTATATGAAAAAGGGGGAGGCCACCTAGTGACCATGGGGTTGGGAGTAGTTTGAGAATCATGTTTATTCTCTAGAGTACATGAGACTATAGAGACCCATAATAACATAACATAAATAATACATTAGTCTCAAAATTTAAATAATACATCGCATAATAGTTGTATAATCTATATTCCTAAAGGTTTAGTGTCTTTAAAATTAGTTATATAAACCTCTTATTTTATAACACTTGATTTTTTCCATAATTTTGATCCTCTATACCCTTTAAAAGATATGTCACATGATGTAATCATCTTCAAAAACTGGGGAATGGAAACTTAAGAAAAGGGCGATCTTAAACACTCATTAAGGGAAAATACATATCATAATGTATTTGATCATAAACATGAGGAGATTATGAGTAAAATATAAATATCAAAATATGAGATCATAAGACCATGTATTATATTAAAAAAAATGATGGATCAACATAATATCATAAAATGATTATAAAATTAACATCAAGGAAACATGAAATATAAAACATATAACATGTGAACATGACATAAGGTGAAAGATACTTGAAAAGCATAATATTGAAAACAAGGTATTTTTTGGAAATAAAATATATCTTGAAACTTGATAAAAAACTTTTAAATGTGTCATAACTTGATAAAATTGAAAATGAGCCACATCTGTAAGTATAGGAAAACATGTGTGACCAAATCCATTATGCCCACACCTATGTGAACAAACTCATTATATCCATGCTTGGAAATGTGATCAAACCCATCATTCCCACACTAGTGAGAACAAACCCATTATTTCCACACCTAACTATATAATCAGATATAATATTATGAAAATTTATTAGAGGGGAATATAGGACCATACCCATCATCATCCATACATATATGTTACACTTAAAAAAATCACCATAATAACTTAAATAACCCATGGAAAAAGAATAGGTTTCTTAAATATATTGCATAACATGAACTTAAGAAATAATAGGATATCAAAATATCATTATAAAAAATGGTTTATAACATAATAAAATATAAGTCATAACTTCAAGAGAGTTATATCATTTTAAGATAATGAGAACCAAATCATTAAAAGATTCTTTTGAAAACATTTTTTATCCATCATTGTAAAAGTCTTAGTTACGAATATATTTTCAAAAAGTCCCCTTTGTTTTTAAGAGAAATAAAAAATAATACCTTAAAATAAATTGATTTTGGTTCAAATCCTAATTTACCTAGAAATGAGGAAATAAGATTAATGAAAATGGAAATCCCTGGGAATATTATTTTCAATAATAAATCACACAACTCAAAGAAAGGATTTTGAATTACCAAGTCTCTTACCTTTACCCTTGATTTCCACAAAATCATTTAAACTATTTTATCATAAAGATAAAAATATTAATTATTTATTTCATAACCTTATTCTTATATATTTATATTTATAATTTTCATTTATTATAATTTTCTTCATGTATTATATTGTTGTAATCTATTTTCAACATTGGGTGTTGATAATCTTAACCGTTTTGAACTAGTTTCATAAAAGTAGGGTTTATCTTCCTTTTAATAAAAAATATAATAATTTAAAAACCATTAAGGTACTGTAATGTGTGTTTTATAAAGACTTATAATTTTATAATTCCATTACATGGGAGTTTTAGTTGTGTTTCATGAAAATGAAAATGGTAATGAACTAGTTTTAGGTTATTTACCTATATTGATGGATTACTTTATAACGATCAACATTTTTGTGTTATCCAAAAAGAACTATATTAATGATATATATTGATTATATATATATATATATATTATACTCATCCACTATAAATTAAAACTATCCATGTTTATAAGGTAATGAAAACAAAACATGTTTATTCAGGGAGGTGGAAGTCTGTACAACACATGATTAGCGCTTCTGTTGCCCAAATAATGAGAGGGGTGAATATGGATAGTAATTGATAATTTTAGAATCATAAATATACTATATAAATAATATTTATTCTTAAATAAAAAAATTATTACCATCCATGAGGTGTTTTTATGAAAAACCAAAAGCATCACTCCATGGATGCGGTAATCCGCACACACACACTAACAATGATTCTTGTTTTTCTTAGAAGATGGAAGAGAATAAATAATGCTTGTACCATTATTATAATAAAATCTAAGAAAAATAATTATAATTATTTTATCATTATAATATGGTTATGGTTTGTTTACAATGGAAATAATAAGAAAGAAATGTTAAGAAAGACGTGATACCTATATTAAGACCTTGAACTTTTTCTTGATAAAGGTCTTAGATTTGAGGGACTTAGACAATTTTTGGTGAACAAGGTGACTATAAAAAGTAAAGAAATTCAAGGATAATAAATTTGTGAAGGGTTTAAAGGAAATCATGAAATATTATTGGATTATTGAAAGGGTGTAAGTGATTCTCCTTTTATAATTGAAAAAGAAGGACTTTTCCATGGAAAAGAATGTCAAGTAAGGGATAAGAATGAAAAGAAATAAAATTTATGTAAGTTAGGTGAGATAAGGTTTTTAAGACATGTAGGAAATAGTTTAAAACCTAGAAAAATATTTTTATAAGGACTAAAGTTCATGTTAATTTTGGATAATTCGATCCACCGTAGATTAGTTATTTAAACACTTATACTCTTAATTAAATATTAATCATTTAAATTATTTTATTACTTAAAATATAAGTATAACATTATTAAATTTTTTAGATGTGATGAATTTGGATTTGGGATTTATTTACCAGAATTAAATTTCTAAATTGGATAAAATTAACTTTTAAGTCAAAACATATAATTTATTGAAAAACTGTTTTTCTATAAAAAAGTAATTTTAATCATTAAGTATTATTCAACTTATTTAACATTGATCACTTTTTAAATTTGTGTTAATTAATTTTTATAAATGTTTAAAAATAATATTATTTTAATTATTTAAATTATTCCAATTTAATTGATTCGATATAAATTATTTGATATTAATAAAACAAAAATTTTAAAATAATTGTTTCACCATTATCATGGTAATTATCATTAATCCTAAAAATATAATTTTTTAAATAAAAATGAAATTGGCCATATTAAATAATATGAAAATTATTATCTCAAATATAATAAGAAAAATTAACATTCTATCTATATTTAAATTAATCTTAATGTTAGCACATACATCCCATAAAAACCTATTTTTAGGAAAAGTATATTTTTAAGCATAAAGTTTATGTATAGGAAAACTTATCATTATTATTGATTATAAATTAATAATATTATAATTTTTTAAAGAATATTTATTTGAAATTAAAATAAATCCAAAACCTAATCTCCTCATATATAAATTTTATTAATAAAATAGATGAGAAATAGTTTTCATAAAATATTACATGATTTTCTAAAATGATATTAATGGGTTTTATAAATTGAAATAGAATTTTTAAATTCTTAATTTTATTTTAGTAATAAATATTTCGTATATGAAAAATGTTTAAAAAATTTATAATTTATATAAAAGTGGCGGTATTATCAAAATTTTTATATTTTTTTCTATTCACCTAAAAATTGATTATTTTAGAAAAAACTAAAAAATTCATCTTATGATTACTTAACCATGATAAATCCAAAAATTATGTTAATTTTATCATATTAAACTTATAAAATTTATAAAATAATTTTTTATGTAATTTCACATAAAATAATTTTAAGAAACATATATTTCTAAGTATAAAATGGCCTTTGTTTTATTATATCCTTTTTATATAGTTTTTATAATATGGTTGATTTTGGTGATACCCACCAATTTAATAGCTATAAAAGTAATAAAATTATCTATTTTTTATCTATTTGTGCATGTCGGACAATATACTCACATAAAACTTAATTAATGAAAATTAATTACACAAATCCTTGGCCGTTACATTCTACCCCTCTTAAAATAATTTCATCCATGAAATTTTATTACAGGGAAGAAGACAAGTGAGGGTACTTTTCTATCACCACATCCTAAGGTTCCGACACAGCCTACCCAAACTTATTATTTCTCGATATAACTTTGACTATATGTGTGTTCTTGTTCCAAAACACCTCATCTCTTTGATCTAAGATCACTGCGGGTTGTTCTTTATAGGAGAGGTCATGTTCTAGTTGTACTACTTTTGAGTTTAGTACAAGTTATGGATATGGTATTTACATACTCAAAAATTATACATGGAATACATAATGAACTTGGAATAGGTGAGGAGTGATTTTTAAATAATAATCTATGACCAAAAATGATCTAGTATCTCAAAGGGACCGATGTATCTAGGGATTTTCTTCCCTTTCTTCCCAAATCTCATGATTTTTTTCTCAATATATATTTAGAGAAATAATTTATAACCAAATTTAAACTCTATATATTTTCAATGACTATATGTATAAATTTTTATCAACATTTTCCCTCTTTTATATTCCATTGGATGGTTTGAACCTTCTCCATCATTTCTTGGGCATGGCCAGGACCTATCAACTTCTTTCTCAAAATTTCCCCAACATGTTGGAGTCATACATATCTTCTCTTATAGAGCCACATATAGTTCCATTTTAATTCTAGAATATAAATTTTTGTTATATGTGAACTCTTTCAAGGGGAGGGTTTTATCCCAAAATCCTTTTAAATCCATCAAACAAGATCTAAGTATATCATATAGATTTTAAATTGTCCTCTCAGACTGACCATCTGTTCGAGGTTGATATGCAGTGCTAAAGCATAACTCTATCTCCAAAAATTTCTGAATACTTCTCTAAAATATTGTGGTAAAACTTGAATCTTGATCTGATAAATTGTATATTGTCACTCCATGTATCCTTACCACTTAAATTTTATATATCTTGGATAGTTGGTTATGGTAGAAATATTATTTGATTTTAATAAAATACACTAACTTTTTAAGGCGATTGACTATAACCCAAATAACATTATGATCCTTAGAAGTTTTGGGGAGCCATATGATGAATTCCATGGCGATGTTTTCCCATTTACATACTATTATAGGGAATGTTTTCAATATAACCTTATATTTTTGTCATTCCACCTTAATTTTCTAGCATACTAAGCATCAATATACATATTCTACAATATTTATCTTTAGACTATCCCACCAGAATTTTTTTTATATCTCTATACATGTATGTTCCTACAGGATGCATAGAGAAGGATGAGCTATGTGCATAATACAAAATATCATTCTTTAGTTCCAAAATATATTGCACACATATCCGGGTTCCAAACCTTATAACTCTATATTTATCAAAGTTTAAATCTAGAATATTTTATAACTTTTTTGTAGTTATACATCATATTTCTAGGATTATTTGATCTTAACATGAATGGATGGTTGAGTAGTCACTTGGGTAAGATAGGATCTGTCTCCTCCCATCATGACTTCAAGATTCATCCTCTGAAAATCCATGAGTATTGGGTCTTTTTCGATCCTCATAATAGATAGAGTAGCATGATATTTTCCACTTGAAGCATCAACCACCTTGTTTTCCAATATAGGGTGATAATGTATCAAGAAATCATAATATTTGATCAACTATAACCATATCCTTTGGTACATGTTTAACTCTATGTATGAATATATATTTCAATATCTTGTGATTAGTATATATATCACACTTTTCTTCATAAAGATAATTTCACCAAATATTAAATGTAAATAACACTTTCATAAGATCTAAAACTATAAGGACCCAGCTTTATTACATACATAATATTGAGTTTATTTAAGAAAACAATTTTACATTGAGGATATTTTTAAGTTTATAGCTTTAGTGAATTAGGAAAAAACATTCATAACATTACACATTGTTACAGAGTAGATACCATAAAAACAGTTTCCATTTTTCTCAAAATATATAACATTAAAACTTAAAACAAGACTCCTTGAAAAATCTTCAACATTTAACGTGTCTTAATTCCTTGTATTACACATCCAGTAACCTATGAAAAATCATTTAAAAACTTGGGATGATCACAAAGCTCAGTAAGAGATGAAAAAGGAAGGAAAGAGCACATTAGTCCATGAATACTAGTAACGTATGAAAACATTTTCAGAAGACATGCTTGTTACTCATATTTAATTACTTTGTGTAAAATTATATTCACACAAGATCCAAAAAAACATGAGAACATAAATATAATCATAGAGGTATCTTTGGGCATTACTTACATAATCTTGTAACCATTCTTGGCTACCTTATAATTTGTAACCCTCACAGCTACCTTACTATGTGTAACCATCGCAGTTACACTTGGAGTAACCATAAGGCTGACCTCCAACTTACTCATTCCCAATGCATTGAAGGGAGATATATGTCCCACCCTTCATCATAAATAATTCCCAAGAACCAAAACATAATCATAAAACATGAATAATTCCATAAAAACATTATTTTGGAATTTCGTAAAACCGAATTAAAAAAAGGATTTTTAAAGAAAATACCCTTATAAATATCATAAAATTGAAGAGAGACTTAATAGAGTATATGGAGTATGTATATATTCTGTAAATACACATAATAAAACATAATATAAACAAAACCCATCACAAAAACAATTTAAATAGCACATAAATGATTAAGTAGAAGGTTAACCCAAAGAACGGAAACCTGGTTAAGAATTCCCTAACCTAGGGTTTGTCTTACTTTCAACTTGTTTAAAACTACTGTATAATGGTTAAAAGACTGTTATTAATATTTTAAAGAAACATTTTCTTGTTTATAACATATTATATGATCATTTAATAACATCTTTTTACCCTTAATTGTTATTATTTTTTCCCCTTGCACTGTTTTTGGTTGAATTCTTTACATGATTTCTATGATTGGTTCATGGTGGACATTCTTTTTGATTGGAAATGAAAATACAGAATTGGAATGGATTAGTATTTTAATATAACCAGTAATATAAATTATTCCATTTATCATTTTTAATTCTTACATGAGGATGATTCATAAGTTATAACATTAATGATGTTCGTTTAGATCCTTTTAGTGGTTCTTTGATAATAACAACCTCGTTTTGTCTTATAAATTAGAACCATGAGTAAAAAAGAATTCCAGAACAATGGGTGAGTCATAAAAAATATATTATAACCTATTTCAACCATATAAATGGTTTCATGACTAGACTTGAAATAATTAATGGAAATTGAAATCACATCGTCCATGATGTCGATAATTCGACACAAACTGACAATGTTTTTATTATTTAAATAAGTGGGAGAGGAGAAGAATAAAGATGAGTAATTTTTTATAACCATGATAAAATCCAGATTATACATGATTTATGGAGATTTCATTCCTCTTGGGTAAAGAGATATTAAGAAAGAATAAGGGAGGAACTCAAAATAAAAGAAAAAGTGAGAAATCTCTTACAAAAAATTCGGCAGCCTAACGGCTATACAACATGGTTTTAGAAAAATATTAAAAAGAGAGGGTAAAAGGGTCACCCATCCAGAAATGAATCATAATATAGATAATATAAATAATAATAAGGAAATAAGAACATGGTATAGAAACTTGAAAATTATACCACATAAAAAATAATTTGAAAGGAAAAAGAAAGAAATTGATAATTTTTTACCTTGTAGAGTAACCTTTAGAAATTTAAGGTTGGGACCTTGGGGGATTGAGGAAACCTTGGGAGGACTACTATGAAGGTAAGGAGGCCAGAGATTCATTGAGGGAGAATTGAGAATGAATTCAATCAAGGGAAAAGTTGGCATTTATAAAAAAAATCAGGGATTATTTTAATAATTTTCAAGGGACACCTCATGAGTGGTATTTACAAAACCATGGGCTTGCCCATGGTATTTGACCATGGTATAAGACGCTTGGGACACCTCAAATAATATTTAACTATACACAAGTTGACCAGATTTATGACATCATTATTATATCATTAATGATTTCATTAACACACCGAAACTAAAAACTGTATTTTTTTACTATTTACTGAAAAATCAACTGTTGTAGAAAAATTCCCAAAATTCACCCTAACCATTTATCGACGTATAGATTTAAAAAATGAAGTCCATTTTTAGAAAATAATTTTCTGAATATTATTAATTTAATATTTAAATAAAATCATACTTAATTCAAAAATTAACAATTCTAATTTTGTAACTACTTCTATATCACAATGAAAAACCAACCTAGATGCTATTATCTTAAAGCCTTAATAAAATAAAATAATAATAAAATTTACTATTCATTATGGTCATATCACTATTCATATTACTATACATAAGGGTATGTTACTATTCACCAAAAAAACAAGTTGGTTCCAATAGACTCCAAATAACATACTAAACACAAATGTAGATGACAGTTTCTTGAAATTTAGAACATAGAAGTAAAAAAAGTGATGTTTTATAGGATAATTAAAAATATCTACTTAAAAAAAATTCCATGCATTTCTATTTATTTTTATAAAAACATATGGTGTTGCATTATCCCCACCTTCTTGAAATTGCGTCCTCGCAATTTTATTTACTTATTAATCAACTGAGGGTATTTTTCCATCATAGAATTTTCAGACTCCCATGTTGCTTCTTCAACCAAGTGGTTTCTCCACAAAACCTTTACCTGGTGGATTACCTTATTCCAAAATATCTGTTCCCTACGACCAAGAATCTAAACTGGTTACTCTTCATAATAAAAGTTCTCTTCCAGCTAAACTACTTCTGGGCTCAAGACATGTGATGAATATGGCACATACTTTCTCAACATAGAAACATGAAAAACATTGTGTACCTGAAACAAACTCAGAGGCAAAGCTACACGGTATGAAACTGTTCCAAATTTCTCCAAGATTTCAAAAGGACCAAAGAACTGTGGACTTAGATTTCATTTCTTACCGAAACGCATCACACTTTTCCAAGGAGAGAGTTTATGGAAAACATGGTCACCTACCTCGAAAGAGAAGTCTTTACTTCTGTTATCTATATAACTTTTCTGCCTTCTCTGAGCTGTCCTCATGTGCTGCTAGATCATCCTCACTTTCTCAGCCACTTCTTCAACTAATTTTCGCCCCATCAATTTTCTTTCACTAACTTCATCCCAAAACGGTGGAGTCCAACACCACTTTCCATATAAGGCCTCAAAAGGTGCCATCTGAATACTGGAATAAAAATTGTTATTATAAGAAAACTCAACTAAAGAAATATGTTGATCCCAACTTCCCTGATAGTCCATTGAACAAGATCGAAGCATATCCTCCAAAGTTTAAATCATTCGTTCTAACTGCCCATCTGATTGAGGATTAAAAGTTGTACTGAAATTTAATTCTGTGCCCAAAGACTTCTGAAGTCCCTTCCAAAATTTAGAAGTGAACCTGGGATCTTGTCCAGATTCAATGGAAAGAGGAACTCTATGTAACCTGACAATCTCCTTGAGGTACAATCGAGAATGATGATCCAAAGACATTGTATCTCGAATTGATAGAAAATGTGCAAACTTTGTTAGCTGATCAACAATAACCCAAATCACATTGTTACCTCGAGAAGTCTTTGGTAGTCCCACCACAAAGTCCATGGATACATTCTCCCATTTCCACTCTGGCACTGGAAATGGCTGAAGCATCCCCTTCGGTAACTGCCACTTTGCTTTAATCTGTTGACACGTCAAACATTTCATGGTAAAATTAGTGATATCTCTTTTCATTCCATCCCACCAATAATACCCCCAAATGTCTCTGTACATTTTAGTACCACCAGGATGAACAAAAAATGGAGAACTTGAGCTTCACACAACAATTCTTTCTTCAATTGGGAATCACAAGGCACACACAACATTTTTCCAAATCTTAAAACACAATCTTTATAAAGATTGAATTCTGGAAACTTACCCTTTTTAACCAATTCTAACTTTTTCTGTAGCTCACTATCCTCCTTCTGCACTTTATTAATTCTTTATGACAATGAAGACTACACTGAAACCTGAAACAAAATAGATTTATTCCCTACACCAACAACTTCTAATCCAAAATTCATCAAATCATTAATCAAGGGATCATGTTCCAAACCTATCATGGTTAATGATGTAGGATGTTTCCGACTTAAGGAATCCGTTACTTTATTTGCTTTTCCAGGATGGTAATTGATCATACAGTCACAATCCTTTATCATTTCTATCCATCTTCTATGCCTCATGTTTAATTCCTTCTGAGTGAATATATAATTTAGATTTATGGTCAGTATATATTTGGCATTTGGTTCCGTATAGATGATACCTCCATATTTTCAAAGCAAAAACCATAGCTGCCAATTCCAAATCATGTGTGGGATAATTTATCTCATGAGGTTTAAGTTTTCTCGAAGCATAGGCAATTACATGATCATTCTACATCAAAACACAACCAAGCCCCTTTAAAGAAGCATCACTGTAGATGAAAAACTCACCATTCCGGGAAGGTAAGGCCAAAACTGGAGCATTCACCAATCTCTTCTTCAGTTCCTGAAAATAAACATCACATTCCTCTATCCAAACAAATTTAACCCCTTTTCGTGTTAACTTAGTTATCAGGCTAGATAACCTTGCAAAGTTCTTAACAAACCATCGGTAATAACTTTCTAAGCCCAGAAAACTACGAATCTCTGTAACATTTTTGGGTCTTGGTCATTCATCAACTACTTTTGTTTTGGAAATATCAACTGTTATTCCATCCTTATTTACAATGTGCCCAAGAAAAGAAATCTATTGCAACCAAAAATCACACTTTCTGAATTTTCCATATAGTTTCTTTTCTTTTAATGTTTGTAAAACAACCCTTAGATGTTTTTCATGCTCCTATTTATTTTTAGAAAATACAAGAATGTCATCAATAGATACAACCACAAACTTATCCAAGAACTCATGAAATAATCTATTCATAAGATTCATGAATACAACAGGTAAATTAGTTAATCCAAATGGCATAACAACAAATTCATAATTCCCACATCTAGTACAAAAGGTTATTTTCGGGATGTCATCTTCCTTCGCCTTCAGCTGATGGTATCCGGATCTCAAGTCAATCTTGGAAAAGTACTGAGCTCCCTGGAGCTGATTAAACAAGTCATCAATATGAGGAAAAGCATACTTTTTTTAGCAGTGATGTTATTCAAAGCTCTGTAATCAATGAAAAGTCTCATGGAACCATCTTTATTTTTAATAAACAAAACAGGGGCTCCCCATGGTGAAGTGCTAGGACGAATGAAGCCTTTGTCAAGAAAATCCTGAAAATGATTTTTCAATTCAAGAAGTTCTATTGGAGCCATATGATATGGGGGTTTTGAAATTGGATTAGCATTAGGAACTAAGTCAATTGTGAATTTGACTTCTCGATCAGGTATGACACTAGGTAACTCATCAGGAAAAACATCAAGGTATTCATTTACCACTGACACATCATTAATTTGAATAGTTCCATTGTTTTCAACAATATGATCAAGATAACTTTCATTTCCATCTTTTAATAGTTTCTCAGCTTCCTGATATGTTGTCAATTGTATGGGTTCATTATTGTATACAAATTGAAACTCTTTCTGAAAAACAACTTCTTTAGCTCTACAGTCAATCTTAGCATGATAATCAGAAAGACAGTCCATTCCCAGAATAACATCAAACTCGACTAAGGGTAAAACAATAAGGTTTTTAGGTAAATTATTTCTATAAACCACAATATAAAGATTCTTATAATTCTTCTTTGATATAACATTTCAACCTGGTGTTTTAACAAGAAGTTCAGGTCTCATTTATTGAGGTGATATTTCCAATTTACCAGAAAAATTCTCAGAGATGAAGGAATGTGTAGACCTCGTATCAAACAAAACTTTAGAAAAATATGAGTGAATAAAAAAAATACCTGATATAACTTCATTGGATGGCCCTAAATCTGCTGACGTAGTCGCAAAGGATCTCACTACACCTTTCTTCTTGTATTCTGGATTCTTTGCATCATTAAGATCTCTCTCTGGGCAGGCATTTTCCTAATGACCCATTTCACCACATCTAAAACAATTTATAGTATGATTATCAGGATTAGTCTTTGGATCATTTTCATTACAATCTTGGACCATATGTCCAAACTTACCACATTTAAAACACTTCCCAGTTCTGCTAAGAAATTTCCCAGGGTGCTTCTTGACACACTTTTCACAAACTGGAAATTGGATTTTCTTACCATCAGATTTCTTTGGTTGATTCTTACCCATTGCTTGCCAAATAAACATCTTCTCCTCTTTGTTGAAAAAATGAACGTGATCATCAGAATACTCCATCTCTACCCTCTCAGCACATCAGACAATTTTCTCATAACTTTTGAATTCACGGGAAGCCAACGCCCTTCGATACCTTGGCTTAAATCCTGAGTAAAAGTGGTTGATTTTTCTATCAAGATCCAGAATAATATTTTGAGCATACCTCACCAGTCGAGTGAAGTTCTCTTCATACAAAACCACTGAATCTTCCTCATTCTATTTCAATTCAAGGAATTGCTTCTCCATTCTAAGTCGCGCCGCCTTAGGAAAATATTTTTCAAGGAAAAGACTTTTAAATTCATCCCACTCTAAGGCATCAAAATCCTCTCTACCCCTGATATTACTTACCATTGACCACCACTGATCAGCTTCCCCTTCAAAATGATAAATGGCAAGACTTAACTTTTGATTGTCTGAACATCCCATAACATCAAATATCTTTTCAAGGGATTTGATCCATCCTTAAGCTACTACTGGGTCAGAAGATCAATTGAATGCAGGAGGATGTTGTCTCATAAAATGTTCCACTACTATCATGTTTCATTGTGGTACATATATTGGTTCTATTTCATGGATACCACCACCATTTATTTCCTGCGTTAGCTGAGCCATTACTGTCACAAACTGCTCAGTTCCAATCCCTACCATTCTGGGCTGTAGTTCCGAAAGGATGTCATTCTGTTGGTGCCTCTCCTCTTCAGCATCCATGTTCCTTCTGTGTACAACCATTCTGAATAAACATATCTTAGATGAAGAAACATGGTAATCTTTAAATGCTATAACAAATTAAACATAGAGTGAAAATCATTTAGGGTATTCTATTAACATCACCCTAACCCCTAAAGTTATCTAAACCATCCTCTAATACCAACTATAAGGACCCGACCTTATTACATACATAATCTTGAGTTTAGTTAAGAAAACACTTCCTTTTACATTGAGGATATTTTCAAGTTTAGAGCTTTAGAGAATTAGGAAAAAACATTTATAACATTACACGTTGTTACAGAGTGGATACCATAAAAACAGTTTCCATTTTTCTCAAAATATAAAACATTAAAACTTAAAACAAGGCTCCTTGAAAAATCTTCAAAATTTAATGTGTCTTCATTCCTTGTATTACACATCCAGTAACCTGTGAAAAATCATTTAAAAACTTGGGATGATCACAAAGCTCAGTAAGGGATGAAAAAGGAAGGAAAGAGTACATTAGTTCATGAATACTCGTAACGTATGAAAACATTTCCAGAAGACATGCCTGTCACTCATATTTACTTACTTTGTGTAACATGAGATTCAAACAAGATCCAAAAAAACATGAGAACATAAATATAATAATAGAGGTATCTTGGGTAATTACTTACAGAATCTTGTAACTATTCTTGGATACCTTATAATTTGTAACCCTCACGGCTACCTTACTTTGTGTAACCATCACAGTTACACTTGGAGTAACCATACGACCGACCTCCAAATTACTCATACCCAATGCATTGGAGGGAGATATAGGTCCCACCCTTCATCATAAATAATTCCCAAGAACCAAAACATAATCATACAACATGAATAATTCTATAAAAATATTATTTTTGAATTTCGTAAAACCGAATAAAAAAAGGATTTTTAAAGAAAATCCCCTTAATAATATCATACAATTGAAGAGAGACTTAATAGAGTAGATGGATTATGTATATATTCTGTAAATACACATAATAAAACATAATATAAACAAAACCCATCATACAAACAATTTAAATAGCACATAAATGATGAAGTAGAAGGTTAACCCAAAGAATGGAAATCGGGTTAAGAATTCCCTTACCTCGGGTTTGTCTTACTTCCAACTTGTTTAAACCTCTTTTATAATGGTTAAAATAGTGTTATTAATATTTTACAAAAAAAATTTCATGTTTATAACATCTTATATGATAATTTAATAACATCTTTCACCCTTAATTGTTAGTATTTTTTCCCCTTGCACTGTTTTTGGTTGAATTCTTTACATGATTTCTATGATTGGTTCATGGTGGAAATTCTTTTCGATTGGAAGTGAAAATCCAGAATTGAAATGGATTAGTATTTTAATATAAACAGTAACATAAATTATTCCATTTATCATTTTGAATTCTTACATGATAATGATTCATAAGTTATAACATTAATGATGTTCGTTTAGATCCTTTTAGTGGTTCTTTGATAATAACAACCTCGTTTTGTCTTATAAATTATAACCATGAGTACAAAAGAATTCCAGAATCGTGGATGAGTAATAAAACATATATTATAACCTTTTTCAACCATATAAATGGTTTTATGACCATAATTTAAAGAATTAATGGAAACTGAAATCACATCGTCCACGATGTCGATAATTCGACACAAACGGACAATGTTTTTATTCTTTAAATAAGTGGGAGAGGAGAAGAATAAAGATGAGTAATTATTAATAAACATGATAAAATCCAGAGTATACATGATTTATGGAGATTTAATTTCTCTTGGGTAAGGATATATGAAGAAAGAATAAGGAAGGAACTCAAAATAAAAGAAAAAAGTGAGAAATCTCTTACAAAAAATTCGGCTGCCAAACGGCTACACAAAATGGTTTTAGAAAAATATTAAAAAGATAGGGGAAAGGGGTCACCCATCTAGAAATGAATCATAATATATAGAAGATAAATAATAAGAAATAAATAAGAACATGGAATAGAAACTTGAAAATTATACCACATAAAAGAGAATTTTAAAGGAAAAAGAAAGAAATTGATAATTTTCTTACCTTGTAGAGTAACCCTTAGAAATTGAAGGTTGGGACCTTGGGGGATTGAGGAAACCTTGGGAGGACTACTATTAAGGTAAGGAGGCTAGAGATTCGTTGATGTAGAATTGGGAATGAATTAAATGAAGGGAAGAGTTGGTATTTATAGGAAAAGTGAGGGAGTATTTTAATAATTTTCAAGGGACACCTCATTAGTGGTATTTACAAAACCATGGGATTGCCCATGGTATTTGACCATGGTATAAGACACTTGGGACACCTCAAATAATATTTAACTATACACAAGTCGACCAAATTTATGACATCATTTTTATATCATTAATGATGTCATTAACACACTGAAACTAAAAACTGTATTTTTTACTATTCACTGAAAAATCAACCGTTGCAGAAAAATTCAAAAAATTCACCCTAACCATTTATCGACGTGTAGATTTAAAAAATTAAGTCCATTTTTTTAAAATAATTTTCTAAATATTATTAAATTAATATTTAAATAAAAGTATACTTAATTCAAAAATTAACAATTCTAATTATGTAACTACTTCTATATCACAATGAAAAACTAACCTAGATGCTATTATCTTAAAGCCTTAATAAAATAAAATAATAATAAAATTTACTATTCATTAAGTTCATATCACTATTCATATAACTATTCATAAGGGTATGTTACTATTCACTAAAAAAACAAGTTGGTTCCAATAGACTCCAAATAACATACTGAACACAAATGTAGATGACAGTTTCTTGAAATTCAGAACATATAAGTAAAAAACGAGATGTTTTAAAGGATAATTAAAAATATCTATTTAAAACAAAGTTCCATGAATTTCTATTTATTTTTAGAAAAACATAGGGTGTTACAAAAACATGCGTCAAGTAATTTTAATCATGATTCTTTAATTGGAATGAACTATAAGGAATTAACTTATCATTCTTTATGAGTATGAAACCGAAACCATTTTTTAAAGCATCACTACATATAAAAATTCCTTCTCCACTACAGGTTAATTTAAGTACATGATAAATGACCAATCTCTTCTCCAATTCCTTAAAACATCATTCAAATTTTTCTATATAAGGGCTAATATTTTCTCAAGACCTTACTTTGTCATTATAGGGTGTTTGGTGGTTTGAGAATGGTTTCATAAATTTTATAAAATTTTATAAAATGTTTTTATGAATTATAAATTAGTTTTTAAATGATTTTACAAATTGAGGAAGTAACTTCAAGTGATAAACGTTTATTTGAAAATTAATTTATATGTTTTAAAATGATTTTAATGGTATAAAAGTTATTTCAGGGTTTTAAAAGCTATAATAATTCATTTTATTAATTATTTATTATTTTTTGTAAATGAAAATTTATAATTTTTAAGGTTATTCTTACCCTTATGCATGAATATGCTTCTACAGAAGGATAACTCATGTTTTTCAAGGATATTGTAAGGGTAATGGTGGTTTTTAATGGCTTGTGTAAGGGTAATGATGAGTTTTAAATACTCATGTAAGGGTATTACTCACCATGAATAAGGGTAAAGGGTGTTCCCATTAATTGTGTAAAGGTCCTACCCAACTTGCGTAAGGGTCGGTGAGCATTTCTATACATTTTTTAAGGGTTATTCCCAACTTGTTTAAGGGTAACTCATGAATCCTAAAGATTGTATAAGGGTAAAACCCAATATCTTTATCTTTAATAATGGTAAGGATGTTTTTTAATGGTTTTGTAAGGGTAAGATCAAGCTACCCTTACGTGAGACTTGGAATAGTGTTGCGTAAGGGTAAAACAATTTACCCTTATGAAAAACACCCAATGTGCATAAGGTTAATGAGGAATTTTTTATTCTTACATAAGGGTAAGATGGAGTTTCCCTTACATGAGACTTTTTAAAGCACCACATAAGGTAAAAACAAGTTACCCTTATGAATAACCCAAACTTGCATATGGGTATCATTTTTACCCTATTTTCTTCAGTTTTTCACTTCTCTTCAACCTGTAACCACCAAAGTTCCATTTAAATATTCTCAAATTCCTAAAACTAAGGTATTAATTACTTTTGACTCATTTAATGATTTAAAAATACTCTTTGGAAGGTTTTATTGTTCCATAATTAAGTTTTGAACTACAAACCGTTAGAAAAATTTAATGGGGGGTTTTTAACACTTCTTTTCTATTTTATGAATTACTTCTATTTTAAAATACCCAAAACCTTATCCCTTTATTTTTCTTATCTTTCCTCCCATATGGAAAACCCTATAACCCTATCTCCAAGTTTAAGAGTTTTATCTATTTGTGAGAACTCTTCCTTTATAATTTCCAAGTGAGATAAAACATCATCTCTCCTCCATTCCTTGGTCACAAATGGAAAATACCATGTATATGATCCTTAATATTATTTATAGTTGTAAATACATGAGGGATCATTCTTCTGTTTATCCTTTGGGGAGATTGTATGAATTGGATTAATGAAGATAATTAATTGTTTAATTAAAATTGAATGGGAAGGAAAGAAATCACATGAGGTTACTTATTCTTATGTTCTTACAATATATTGAGAATTCTTGTTATTCTTCCAACCTTGGATTATGTCGAGTTTTTTTATATTCTTTAGAATTTGTAATTAAAAAACCACTTCGTACTTATTGCTAAACATACCACACATGAAAATAGCTAAGAATGCATATCCGACTAATAAAATTGGTTATATATAGATTCCTGAATTTTGTGAGAACACCTTGAGAATGTTGAATTAAATTGAAATAAACTTGTTTAACATGAATTAAGATATGCAAAAAGTGTGGTGTGGTGAATATTATGCATGTTGATTGTTATTAAGAATTAATTTTTGTGTGAAA
This sequence comes from Viscum album, assembly GCA_963277665.1. Classification (NCBI taxonomy): domain Eukaryota; kingdom Viridiplantae; phylum Streptophyta; class Magnoliopsida; order Santalales; family Viscaceae; genus Viscum; species Viscum album. Next base: position 1,438,644,541 of record OY728164.1, read on the forward strand.
TGGTGATAATACGGGGTTGGTTGGCATGGACAAGATGGGTTGTTACCATGTTGTGTGGTGTTGTGCTAGTTTTCTACTAGAAATGTAATTAAATATTAATGATGAAATTGGAATAGCTAATGGGTTAAACTAAATAATGGGATATAATAATTAATGAACACTTAAATTAAAATGGGAAGTGTGACTTAAGTGGTTGTTATTAAATATGAAATTATTGGGCTTGAAAAATGAAGATGGTTGGTAATTGGTAAAATATAGAAATGGATTAACCTGAAAAGAAATGTGTAATATGGATTGTGGTGTGACTTTATTATATGGAATTATTTATTTAGAGGTGTAAGAAAATGTAGAAGAGGTTGTGAGACCTTAGGGGCGATATTTTGAGTTAGGATGATATCCTTGTTATGGACCTATAGGTTGGGATTATGTGTGTGTGGATATTATATATAATGTATGTTCATCGTGATTTCTATATGCACTCCACATGCATTGATCACCATGTAACAACATTAAAATGTTTTAGGTGTGTTTTTTTCTAATATATAGATGGTGAGAACAGATGGATAAAAATTCAATATTCTCCACTCTCTCTTATATGAGAGGTTCTTATACACAGGATATGATGGATTGTGGATTGTAGTGAAATTATGGTTGTGTTTGGAGAGAGGATTATGAGGTTTATGTTGGAATTGGTTCCCTAAAAATAACTTGTTTAGTACTTGATTACATTTTTTTATTATTAAAGAAGTTTTTATCACATCATGACTGTTCTTTTGCATAGTTTTTTATGTGATAATGCATTTATAATATATGTCACACAAAATTTCATAGAAGTTCCCCACTATGATGAGAACCTAGAGGTGTCATGAAATTATTCTTGAACCTTGTTCTATGGGTGGATGATATTGTCTGATTGGACATAGAAAATACAAGCTACTAGGGGTTAGAGGATCATAATACATTGATTCAACTTCTCATGGTGTTCTCCCTTGGTAATCTCTAAGATAAGAGGTTATGAGAAAAAACAATTAATATGAAATCCACATTTTTTTATTTCATTAGATGTTACTATCCAAAAACATGTGTATTGATCCTTATAAATTAAGATTATCATTATTGGATATCATGACTTGTGTGCTTTGATGTATTGATGAAAACCGTGATGACATATGTTCATAGCAAAGTAGGATACGTTGGGTGTGTCATGAGTGATATTGCATTAATGGATAATGTGAGAAAATATTAATCCCTTTTTTATCTTGAAAAAAATTTAATATCTTAGGACCTTTTATGGAAATGGAACTGTCTGAATAAATCCATATCCATGGTGTTCGATGGATGATTTCATTTTCAAAAAATCAAAGAAAGATACATCAAGCATATAGGTTGATGGAACCATCATGAAACCTTCTTGATTTGATATATTATGATAAAATTATTATATTTCATGGTAAATGTTTTCAGGAGGTTGGATGTCATTATGATGTTAACTTAATTATCTATGGATACCTTGATGTGTTGATAGATACTAACCTTGGACTTTAGGTGGTTATTCTTAATGCCATTGAGAAAGATTCCCATAGGGTTATAAAATAAGTTCATTTTCAATCTCAGTTAAATTATAATATTAAATTTAACAAGTTGTAATAAATAATATTTATTTAGGTTTTGTTGTTTTTTATAATTTAATCACAAGTTATTCGAAATAATAAGCGCGTTAAATAACAATAATAAATATTTTTTGTAAGTTTGGAGAATAGAATATTTATTTATTGGTGAATAATGTAGGAATATTTATTTATTAAATAAATATAAATTATCTTAGGATCTATAAATATCAATGAGGGAAAGTGGATCGAGTTTAATGGCCTGATTGGAAATAATATAAATGATATTTATTGTATATTCTTAAAAGTGTTTCACATGTCAATTGATTAATAATAATAATAATATTATTATTTAACATGGGTTCAATTAAGAATTATAAATATTGAAAGGGTTTAGTGTGTAATTTTACAACTCTAAACCCTCCATAATAAATATTTAATTATATCACTTTAAAAAACACAATTGGTGTGAATAACGAAAAGAGTGAGACTCTCTAAAGCCTTGGAGAGAGATCAAAAGATCTAGATTTCTCCCCCCTCTCTAAATCCAATGAGAGATCATCAAGAGTTATTCCCCTCTCAAGAAGAATTATTCTACGATCAGCTATGAAAAATAAAAGAGACTAAGATCGACCATGCAAGCACCTGGTGATTATACGATATTGTTTAGAGATTTTGGTTCATGTGTATATCACCACTAGAGGGATTATTCACTTGGATCTTTTAGTGTAACAATGGTATGACAAGATCTTGTTAACCATATCATCAAAAAAATTATAATTACAAGCTATGGTAATTATACATATGCTCATAAATTAATTATAAATTACATGGTAAGATCCTTCACTTATGGTTTCATAATTTTAATACAGTTAATAAATATACTATTTTTATTGGACATTATGTTTTGATCATGTGAAGAAATTATTACATGTGATTTTTTACTAAAATAAAATATGGTTATACCATTATAGGATGCTTCCACTATGCCTGAAACCATTAAATGCTATTAGAGTGGTCACATATTTAATTTATAATTATTTATTATTAATTTATTCTATATGAATTTTCATTTCTTTTTACTTATATCGATTCATTTTAATATTCAACATCATAATATAATCCCTCTCTTTATTCTTGCTAACAAAACCAATAAACAGTTAAGGTTTAAAAATGGATAATCATTTAAAGAACACCATATGGAGGTGCCAAATGTTCTTATTGGAAAAAACAAGAGTACATGGCATGTAATTCCCATATACATTCCATGTATTATGTTTTCTCACCTTTATCTCATTCTTTTATATCATATCAAAAAAAATGGATCTAAGATCCAAATAAAATGAATCGGCATGTAGATCTGGATAGGCTAGCACACAACATGTAGAAATACATGCCATGTAACAAATGTACATTCTGTGTAACCCCAATCTTATCGCAACCAAGAACACAAGGTGTCTCATCTATCCATGTATTAGATAAACAACATAAGGATATATATTCCATGAAACTCTAAGGTTACACACTATGTATGTTAGACTACGTGTCGTGTACCTTAAGGTTATTTGTGGTAGGGAACATGGCTAGACCTAAGGTGTGTGCTGTAGACATGGGTAGAAGAAAATCACAAGCTGTGTAGTCTTCTTCCAATATTATTCTCAAATTTTCATGTAAAGAAGAATTAAATATATAATTAAACCTATTGATTATTTGTTTCATGTTTCATTCATTCAAAAATACACTCTATGTCACATGATTAAAAATTATATATTAAATTAATTTTCATGTTAAATTTTTGACAAAATAATGAGGTTTTCTCAAAGTACACTTATATACTACAATAATTTTAAATTTAATTAATTTTGTTTCAAATTATAGATGATGGTGGGTTAAATATTCTTAGATGTAATTAAGATAAATTGAACTAATTGGATTAATTTGTGGTGCATTATATTATTTAAAGAATGAATCAAAGTAATTGATAACTAGATTGCAAATGTATGCTCATTGCTTGATGTGTGTATGATCACGAGATTATACTAGCCCTTGTAAGTGATTTTTTATTTTAATTTATTATGATTAAATTATTATTTATGGCCTACATGTCATTCCATCCTAATTATGTAAGGAATTTCATACCCATAGTTTCTTTTATATATGAAAACCCCCTTTATCCAATCCATTGGATCCCCTCACCTGCGTGTGATTAAAATATTATATAAGGATAAAACACCTAGTAGAGAGGAGGTGGTCCAAGTCAAGGAGATGAGTTGAAACCAATCAAGGAAATACATAGGAGAAAAGGAGGAATGATACAACACAATCCAAGTTATGGTTCAAGGTGAGTTCTCCCCTATAGTTGAGGGTAATTTTACCACCTACTAGATAAAATAACTGTTAGAGAATCTCATGATCATGCCACTTGTATTTTATTTCTATCAATTTCATGGTTAATAATTTATTTTTATGAATGATGCATGATCACCTAAAAAATAAATCAATAATCATGAAATATGGAATAAAATATAATCAAATTATATTTAAATGTTTTATCATGCATGGTTAATCACTTAATTTAAATTCACTTAATATTAACAAGGCATATAAAAGGATAAAATGGGATTTAAGAATAATGATTAAAATATCTCAACTAAAATACCAAGTTAGTATATCCTTCCACTACTTAAGTTATAAATGACTTCATAGTTCAAAGTACTTGACCAACCTAAATTGGGGTGGTTTCAATTATTGTGGAACTTTTAACTTAAATTTTTGGGTTGAATTAACTTAGTTTACATTAAGGGTTAACTTCCCAAGAAGGAATTGGTCAAAATAAGAGGTAAAGTTGAGGAAATATTAAAATAGGATTTTAGGACTTGTTATTCCACTCAACAGATCAAAGAAATATGAGTTAATATAGTTCAAAAGTTACATATACCTAAAAACTTTCAAAAAGCTTATCAGGAACAAGTTTGGATCATGAGAAATGGAATATGGTTCATTTTCACTAGAATATCTAAGATAAAAGATATTCTAAAACTAATGTTGTGGGATATTGGGTTTCAAAAAATAGTGTGAGATTAATATAATATAATTAAATTTAAATTTATTTATCTGTTTTTTTAATAAAATCAATTACTAATTATCTTCACTTAATTTGTATACAATATAAAATCAAATGACTTTGACAATATCACTAAAATCCATACCTGATAAGGATAACATTATCACTAGTGTGAATTTACAGGAATAGTATAGGAACTTGCACGTTATACTATGCCATGAATGGAAATCATACATGCTGGAAACCCCACTTCCTAAGTCACTTTCCAAAGAGGATATTGAGGAAGAAGTACCTATCTATGTAAAACATATATATGATACCATGGATGTCTAATGTTTCATGTTATACTCTATATATAATGATCTTCTAAAGTAATATGAGGATATTGATTCCTATAGCATCATTTCTCACCTTATGTATCTCTATTAAGAAAATATGAGATCAGAGAGATATGAGATCTTTAATGCACTATTCACATGAAAACTTAGAGAGTTAGTGCTGGATGGGGAACATGTATTAAAGATGATTGGACACATTGAGTGCCTAGATGTCTTTGTTTTAAGATTCCTAACGATTTACACACAAATCTTATTCTATCCTCATTACCTAAAAACTTATCTATTTTTATTGTGAATTATAATTTGAGTAATAGGGAGAAGAAACTTTCATAACTTCTTATATTTATTATTCAAGTTGATAAAGAAATGGGGTATTAAAAACCCACTGTACTAATGGTGAATAAGAATAAGAGGAATAATTAAAAGGGTCTGAAGACTCATTCCAGGTCTAAGGCTCCGGAGAACCATCCCATTAAGAAGAAGAAGATCCTAAGTAAAGTAAAGGAACATGATGTAGTATGTTTTTCATGCGGAAAACATGGCTATTAGAAGAGTGATTTCACCCAACCAAATAATCAAGGAGAAACTTTAGGTTCATTAATTATTGAGTTTAATATTTCTATATCTATAAGTTGGGTATTAGATATTTCCTGTGATGATTACATTTTGTATCCAAATATAGGAACCAATTAGATTAAGGAAGATTACCATAGATGAGGTGGATCTAAGGGATCCCAATAGAGAAAGGTCAGATAATCTATCCATTAGAGACTACCATCTCACATTGTCGACATAATTGATTTTTGGATTTAAATAACTGCTATTATGTTCCTAGTGTTACCAATAACATTATTTCCATTTTTTTATTTAGATATAGATGTATTTGTTTTTAGATTTGGAAATAAATGTTTCTACTTTTATAAAGATAACATATATTATGGTATGCCATAATTTAATAAAGGTCTTTATGTATTGAATTTTGAAATCCAAATATTGGAAATAGATAATGAAATAAACATCCACTACTCATATAACACCTTGCTCTGTCATCACCATCTTGGTTATGTAAACAAGAATCTTTCAAAAAATATCTATCAAGATGGTTACTTAGACTCTTTTGATCTTAATCAACTTGAAAGATGTCATACTTTTTTACAAGGTAAGATAACCAAACCACCATCGAATGGTTAATGTTAAAGGGAAAAAAATATTCTAGAATTTGTACACACTGATGTTTATAGAAATTTTCATTTAGAATATTGAGGTGTATTATCATACTTTATTACTTTTAACAATGATTTAATAAGGTATGGTTATATCTACTTGATGAGGTATAATTCTAAATACTTTGAGAAATTCAAATAATTCAAGATTAAGGTTAATAATTAGATTGGTAAGAAGATAAATAAACTTCAATCAGACTGAGGTGGTTAATATATTAACTATGAATTTATCAACTTCCTATAGGAGTATGATATTTTATCTTAACTCAATCCACCTTACACACCATAGTGGAATGATGTTAGTGAAAAACAGAACTATAACTTATTGTACATGTTAAGGTAAATGATGAGTCATGAAAGCCTTCTATTGTCCTTTTAGTGGTATTCATTATAGAAAATATTTTACTTACTAAACTAAGTACCAACTGATGCGGTAAAGGGTATCCCCTTCATGATATAGAATAGAAAGAAACCATTTTTTTCACATGTTCATGCATGGGGTTGTGTATCATTTTTTAAGGATAACTTAAGAAAAAAAACTATCTCTCTAATGCATGAAGTGTATCTTTATAGGTTATCCCAAGAAAAAAAGTGGATACTATATATACAACCCCTGAGAAAAGAAATTGAATGTCATAAGAAATACCATTTTTTTGAGAAGAAGCACATCCTCAAGGAGGATATTGAGAGAAATATTGACTTCGATGAAGTTGATTCTCAAGATACGCAAAAATTGGTACAAGAACCAATTCCATAGGTCCCCATGGGAGATGTTGTTCTTGAAACACAAGTACTGTGTAGGAGCACTAAAGTAGTAAGAGAACCATAGAGATATGGTTTTATCATCACTGAAAATGGTGACTCATTATTGGTATATAATAATGATCCTCTATACTATAAGGAATAAATAGAGAGATTACAAGATGCAAGGTGGAAAGAAGCCATGAATTCTGAGATGAATTCCATCTATCAAAACCAAGTTTGGGTTTTGATCAATCCTCTAGTTGATGTAAATACTGTTGGGTGTAAATAGGTATTTAAGAGAAAAATAGACATGAAAGGTAAATTAAATATTTATAAAGTATAGATAGTGGGTAAAGGGTTTAGAAAACATCAATACATTGACTAAGAAAAAACATTTTATCCATTTTTTGAAATGTTTAATTCTGTAAGAATTTTACTTTTAGTAGAATCTTACCATGACTATGATATTTGGAAAATAGATGTCAAAATAGATTTCCTTAATGGTAAAATTTAATAGGATGTGTATATGAAACAATCAGAAAGGTTTGCGACTCTAATAAAAACAAAAAATCTATGAAAGTTACAAAGATACATTTATGGATTAAAAAAAGCATCCAAGTCGTAGATAATTTGATTTGATGAAGACATAAAAGAGTTTGGTTTCATTAAGAAAGAATGTGATCCATGAATTTAAAAATGGTTTAGTGGGAGTATAGTTGTTTTCATAGTAGTATATATTGATCACATATTAATAATTATAAATAATAAACCATATTTACAAGAGGTTAATGCATGGTTGAGAAAGTGGTTCTCTACGAAGAACTTAGGTGAAGTGACTTACATTATAGGGATCAAGATCATGTGTGATTAGTCTAATAGGTTTCTTGGACTAAGTTAAGGTACATGTATTGACTAGACATTGAATAAGTTCAGTATGGAATAATCCAAGAGATTATTGGTTCCATTATTATATGGTATCCATATTTCCAAGAAAATATATCCCTAGACACAAGAGGAAAGAGAGAGGATGAGTAAGATCCCATAGGATTCTGTAATAGGATCTATCATCCATGTTTGAGGCTTTATTTTTCCTATTATTTGAGTATATTAGGTAGATATCATGAATATATAGGTGAATAATATTATATTACTATTAAGGATATCCTTCAGTATCTAAGGCATACTAAGGATATGATTTTTGTGTATGATGGAGATGAAGAATAAGTCATCAAAGGTTATACATATTCTAGTTTTCAAAAAGATCATAATGATATGAAGTCATAGTGTTGATATGTATTTTTTCTAAATAGAGGATCTGTGAGATAGAATAGTTCAAATTAGTCTGTTTCCACTGATTCTATGGTAGATTCTAAGTATATTGTGTCCTCTGATGCTGCCAAGGAGGTAGTTTGGATTCAAAACTTTTTAAAAGAGCTTTATATGTCACCTAAAAGTAAATATCATATCATAGTTTACTATGATAACAATGTAGCATTATCTCTCTCTAAAGAGCCAAGGCCACACCAATGTAAAAAGCACATAATTCAAAAGTTTCATCTCTTGAGAAATTTTCTCAATGAGGTGAAGTTGAAGTGAGTAGTGTATCGACGGAGGAAAAACTAATGGACCCCCTAATGAAAGATTTATATTAGAAAAAGAATAATTATCATGTAAGATCTAGTGGAATAAAAGTTGTTGTCAATTAGATCTAGAACAAGTGGTATTTTGTTGGAGTTGGTTCCCTAAAACCGACTTGTTTAGTACTTGATTACATGTTTTTCTTATTAAAGATTTTTTCTTATCACATAATAATTATTATTATGTATAATATTTATATGTGATAATGTCCATAGAATACATTTCACATTGAAAGGTTATAGAAGTTCCCCATAATGATGAGAACTTATAGGTTCCACAATATTATTTTCGAACCATGTTCTATGGTCATATGATATTACTGCTAGGACATAGAAAATATAGGCTATTAGGGGTAAGAGGCTCATAATCCATTACGACACCCCATGGTGTTCACCCTTGGTAATATTCAAGATAAGAGGTTACGAGAATAAACTAATTAATAGGAAATCTACATTTTCATGTGTAATTAGATGTTCTAATCTATGGATGGGTGTATTGATCCTTAGACTTTAATATTATCATTAATGAATATCATGAATCATGTGATTTGATTTATTGGTGAAAATAATGATTACATATGCTTATAAAAAAGTATGATATTTTGGGTGCATCACAAGTGATATTGAATCAATAAATAATGTGATAAAGTATTTATCCCTTTTATCACTTGAAAAAAGTTAATATCTCTTGATCTTTGATGTAAATGGAAATGCATGAATAAATACACGGACATGGTGTTTTATGTTATAGTTTAATTTCATAAAGTAAAATAAATAGACATCAAGCATATAGGTTGATGGCATCGATATGAAACCTTCTTGATTTGAGATATTGTGATAAAAGGATTATATTACACAATAATGTTCATGGGAGGTTGGATGTTGTTATGAAGACAACTTCTTTCTATATGGATTCCTTGACATGATTCTAGATGTTAACCTTGGAATTTAGACTGTTATGCCTAATGCCACTTAGAAAAAGGCGTATAAATCCACATACTAAGTGTATCTATAATCACAATTAAATTTGAGTATTGAATTTAACAAGTTATAATAAATAATATTTATTCGGGTTTGGTTGATCACCATAATTTAATCAAAAGTTATTAAAAAGAATAAACGAGTTAAATAATAATAATAAATATTTGTTTTCAAGTTTGATGAATATAATATTTATTTATCTACAAATAATACAATTATAATTATTTATTAAATAAATAGTTATTATTTGAGGATCTGTAAATATCGATGAGGAAAAGAAGACCGAGTTTAATGGTAAAATTGGAAATAATATAAATAAAAATTATTTATATATAAATAATTTCATTTTACATGTCAAGCGAATAATAATAATAATAATATTATTATTATTGGACATGGGGTTAATTATAAATTATAAATATGGAAATGGTTTAGTGTGTAATTTGCCTACCCTAAACCCTCCATAAAAAATATATAATTATATCAATTTCCAAAACACAATTTGGGTGCACAATAGATAGAGTGAGACTTTATCAATCCATATATATAGATCAAGATTCTAGAGTGCTCCCATCCCCTCATCTCTCAAGAAAATGAGAGATCATCAAGAGTTCTTCTTCTCTTGAGAATAATTCTTCCACGATCAATCACAAATAATGCAAGTAATCAGGATCAGTCATGCTAACACCCAATGATTCTATGGAATTGTTTAGAGATTATGGTGAACATGTAGATCATTTATAGAGTTATTATACACTTGGATCCTATAGTGAAATGATATAACAACAAGATATTATTGACCAGATCATTAATGAAATCATAATTACAAGTTGAGGTAATTCTATTTCTACACATAAGTTAATTATAAATTATGTGTGAAAATCCTTAACTTATGGTTCTAATGTTTTAATCTTGTCATGGAATTTATTATTATTTTATACATGAAGTTTTTATCATGTGAAGAAATGATTACACATGATTTATGACTAAAAGACGAGATGGTCATACCATAAGAGGATGTTCCGTTGCACCCGAAGCCTTCAGTTCATAATGGGGGTCATGCATGGTAGGAGGAGGGCACATGGTTTATTACCTTCATATTCATGATATCTTAATTTTTTTTATGGTTGTGGTAGAGATATGAAGTGATTTCCAAAGTGTCTTTAGGCGATATGTGATGCGATGAACTAGGTGACTTTGAGATATATGTGATGTGATGGCCTTGGTGTTTTCACATAGGATTATACAAAAGAGATGGGAGCACCAAGACGTATGATGTTGGGGTGTGAGAAAGGAAAATCACTATGAAAGAAATGTGAGGTACCATGTTTATTGATATGAATCTTATTATTTTATTATACTTGGATTCATTATTTAGTGATCATGCCATTGTTAGGATGTGATTGGTTAGTTGACCTACTTAGATGCTATTGATTCTACTTTTTTCTCATGGGTGTATTAGTATTATATTTTCACATATGGATGAGATAAATTGGGTTTGATCCTATTCAGTATACTTTTTATTCTCACCCCATGAATATAAAAACTTTTTTTGGGTTTCTTGGAGGACTTCATGGATCTTACTATACATTTCCATCTTAGACTTTGGAACTGTTATTGTGTCACCACAGCAGCATTTTATTTTGGGTATTTATTAAGAGAATCTTTTTATTTTTTTTACTTTACACATGAATTTTTGGATGGTTTTGGTTTCCATTAATTTCATATTATGTCATGGATTTCTTGATGGTTGTTTATCATATCTCCCAATCTTATAATATTAAAGAGGATAATGGATTCCATATGTAAAATTTTTATACCCTTGGTTCTTGTTTCTATCCCAAGGGCTACTGATAAAGGGATCCAGGAGTCATTACCTCTCTTAATTAATTTTTGGCCTAATAGGGGTATATTTTGAGGGGGGGGGGGGGTCATTAAATATTGGTATCAAAGGTTTTGGTTAAAATATAGGATTGACTTTAGAGTTAATAACTGTGAGGATTTCATGGGCTAGGTAGAGACCTAGGGGAGGTACATGAGTAATAATTTCTTGTGTTCTTATATAAATTGAGTAATATTAGGAAGTTAAAATGAAACAAATGAGTATTAATTAAATTTCATACTATCAATATTGGTAAATAATTTTTTCACTTTTTAGTTATGGCCCTTGGAAATCATCCGCATGTGATTGAGGCTAGTGAGGTACAACAAGCTGACCTGGTTGACCATTTGAGGGTGGATCCAACTGAGGAGGATGATCAGTAGTAGAGGACATTGGATGATTTTTAATGGAAATACTTGGATAAGTAAGTGGTTAGAACCTATGATCTGGAGATAGTGTGTTGGTTAGACGATCTTGATATACCCTTCAGTCTCATTATGTCCAAGGTAGAGTACCAGGTCCCATCGATAGTCACTAAAATGAGGGAAACAACATGTCAATGGTGGAAGTTATACCTAGATGATTGAAAGGAGATATATTTTTTGTGTAATAAATTTTAGAAGGAGTTCAGAGTAGAGTTCCTATCTTTGATCATGAATGAAATGAAGAGGTAGGAGCTACTCTCTCTTCAATATGGGAGTATGTATATGTGAGATTGGGATCAAGTTCAAGGACCTTTTTTATTTCACCCCTGATATTTTTCTTGATGAGGAGTCTCATGAGCAACATCTTAAGGAGGCACTTCACCCTTTCATCTAGTACTCATTCACTACTTTTTCATTGCCTAAGTACTTGGAAGTACAGAAGGCGGAGGTTGTTATTAAGCATATTCAATTGCAAGGATGTTTACCATGAAAGGGGAACCAGAAGAGTTCCTTATAGAGTAGAGTTGTTTGTAGAAAATATCAGAAGATAGGGCCTTCAAGGTTTCTAATAGTGGGGTGTCAACCTCAAAACTTATTTTCCAACTTATTAGGGAAAGCGGTTTCAATTATTTTCCCTAGGGCCTTTAACTAGTGTGTTAAGTTTGTGGGGACCATATTCATCATTAGAATTAGTTACCTATGGTTCTTCTAGCTCAGAATGGTAGAGGTTATTTGGTTCAACATCATTCTAAGTATCATCCACCAATGAGGCCATTTTAGCAGTAGGGGTAATAAGATTATTCTCTATGTAGAGGAGATAGGGAAGGAAGAGGTCAACCTTAGGATGTTCCACATCTCCAAGGATCTCAACCTTAGTGTTTTATAGAGGTGTTAATTAGTTTCAAGGTAGTAGAGACAGATGTGAAATACTGCATGTAGTGGAGGTGTTGACACCAGAGGGGCCACAAATAATTATAGGTACAATTATCTTTTCATCCAATATTATTTCTTCCTTGTTTGATTCTATTTCTTTTAATTCCTTGATTTCATATACTATATTTCATGCTCCAGGACTAGATATAGAGAGGCATCTTATTCTCCTAGTGTTGAATATGTTAGTCATAGGTTAGAACAACTTGTTTGATGTATGTTGGAGGTGTAGAGTGATTATGGGGAAAAATAAATCATGTAACGATATTTTATTACTACAGATAAAGTCATACAATGGAATCCATAACATAAAATGGTTGTATTATATACATGTTATTATTAACTGCTTCCAAAGGAGAGTTGTGTTCTCAGATGTGGATGGTCAGTGTTCAGTTTTCATCGATGAACAATGTTGTTGGATGGTTAATAAAACTGTAGAACCCCTTCTTTCCTTTATGGAAGGATTTTTAGTGGAATTAATAGATGCTGGGATGGAGGAGGCACCTAGGGTCATTCGAGAATTTGAAGATTTTTTTTCTCAAGGATTTTATGAATCTACCCCCTAGACGTGACATTGATTTTGGGATAGATTTTTAACTGGGTGATTCTCTAATATTAATTAATCCTTATTGGATGGTACCCTATAAGTTGTGAGAGTTGAGTATTTTGATAGATGATCTTATGTAGAAGGGTTTTATTAGGCCTAGTATGTTACTACGGGGTGCTCCAGAGATAGATGGTAGTCTAAGGCTGTGTATAGACTATCAAAGGTTAAATTAGGTGTCATTCAAGAATCATTACCATTTTATGATAATTGATGATATTTTTTACCAGTTGATAGGTTCTAGTTTGTTTTATAAGATTAATATATGGTTTGGGTATCACCAGTTGAGGGTGAACGAGGATGATATCATGAATTCTACCTTTCTATGTAGGTATGGGAACTTCAAGTTCATGGTCATACCGTTCGGTGTCATAAACACACCAAATATGTTCATGGGTCTCAAGAACTATATGTTTCAGGAGTTCCTAGAACATTTTGTAGTCATGTTCATCGACGATATATTAATCTACTCGAAATCATATGAGATGATAATGAACATCTTAGAGATATCTTGCAGGTCATTAGATGCCACCAAATCTATGGAAAGTTGTCCAAGTGAAAGTTTTGGACTTGAGAGGTGCATTTACTAGGTTATGTGGTGTTCCAACATGATGTGTCTATGTAACCATTAAATATATAAGTATTTTTTTCTTGGGTAATACACTAGAATGTGATAGAGGTTCACAATTTCCTTACTCTTGAGGGCTATTAACAGAGGTTTTTTTCCGGTTTATCATGGATTTTAGCCCCATTGATATCTTTGACTAGGAAAAACTAGGATTTTATCTATAATAATTAGTGTGAGAACATATTTTACTACCTGAAGGGGGGATTGATTATCACTACAATGATTTAGTTTCCAGGGGAAAGGATGATGTTTGAGGTCTTCTATGACACTTCCCACCTATTCTTGGGATGCATATTGATGAAGAAGAAGGTAGTGATCTCATATAGGTCTAAGAAGTTATTCCCCCAAGAGCATAACCATATAACCATGATCTAGATCTAGTAGCATTTGTATTTTTACTAAATCTATGGAAATATTTCCTCATTGGAGAAATATTTTTGGTTTTGATCGATCATAAGAGATTAAGTTATATCTTTTCTCAGTATGACCTAGATATATGGAAATAGAGGTGGGTGGAGTTTCTCCAAGTCTATGAATTTCAGATCTCCTACACCTAAATAAAGAGGAATTTCATGGATGTTGCATTGATTAGGAATTCATGAATGGATTTTGTTCGAGAGTCTGAATATTTTTAGAGGGAAATGGAGGAGTTGGAATCCCTTCACCTAGATGCAAGGGTATTTGACAAAGGAAGTTGATTATTTCATATAGTAGTATATTATTCTCTAATTTATAAGGTGTGGGAGTCTCAGTGGGGAGTATCATAGGTAGAGGTGATGTGTGAACATGTTGTCCATGGTGATGCCCTAGAAGGATGGTTAGAACTGGATATTGTTTCAGGGAGGCTATTTATTCTAGTAGTGATGTAAGAGGGAGCATTTATTTAGTTTTATGGATCATATTTAGCGGCACACCTAAGAGTATCTTAGACATACCATGTTTTGAGAATGTAGTTTTGGTGTCCTGATATGAAATGAGTAGTGATAGTGTTTTTGGATATTTTTTTTGTTTTTTAATAGGTAAAGGCATAAAATCATGTTCTTGGAGGTTTGTTGCAGTCATTGGATATTCCCTAGTGGATGTGGGATGAAATATTGATGGAATTTATCAAAATGTTACCTCAAGCCTAGAGTGGTTATGATGTTATCAGGATAATCATGGATTGTTTGATGAAGTTGGATCACTTACTAGTAATCAAGAAGTTGGTAACCATTGATATTTTGGAAAAGAAGTATGTAGAGGAGGTTGTATGGATATATGGAGTTTCAAGGTCTATTATCTCATATCTAGATTCTTGTTTTACCTCATGATTATGTTAAGGATTATAATATGAATTTGAGACTCAATTGTGCCTCAACATTTATTTACAGCCTTAGACAGATGAGTATATGGAGTGGACCATCTAGAACCTAGAGGATATGTTGGGATGAGGTTGGGAAGTCATTAATTATCAATACTAATGTTTTGAAGAGCATGATAGAGAAGTTTTAAGTTGTTTTTAAGAGGTTGAAGGTAGTAAATGATGAACATAAGTATTATTCCAATAATAAGAGTTAACCCTTGTATTTTGTGGTTAGAGACTATGTTTTATTAAAGGTTTTCCCTCATTATAGGTAGTAGAGTTTTGATAGGTGGAGTAATATTTCTCCTTGGTGCATGGGGAATTTAGAGGCGATGACGCATGTTATCATAGTGGAATATCAGTTTCCACTTCCACAATGGTTGGATAGGATCCATGATGTCCTCCATGAGTCGCAACTCTGATGATATCTTCATGATGACTCCCATGTCTTTAATTGGGTAGAGATGGATATCGAGGATGACATGACATTCATGGAGTGGATAATAGAGATATAGGACCGTCAAGATAATTTATTGTATAAATAGACTATAAAACCCTTATATTTTTATTATATAGATATATATTTTTAATTTATTTTATGTCTTGTATTGTATACTATAAAAATATAAGCATGCGCTACACGCAACACCAACATAGCTTGAGGTATACACAACACTATTATTGGCATGTGTTACAAACAATTTCAAATTCTTTTGATATAATTCATTTCAAACAAGACTGAGTTAAAGTGAACAACTAAATATTATTATAACCTAGTCATTATAATGGTGGGTATGAACAGTGTTAACTTTCTTCTAAAAAACTATTGGAATGAAAATAAGTGAGTTTATAAAATAATTAAAATAACTCTTGATGAAATTTATTAATGATATATATATATATATATATTATTCAATATAATGTTTAAAATTCATCTTATAAGTTTTCTAGACATGATATAATAACAAATGTAATTTTTTGGATAAAAGAAGTATTTTTCAAAAAAATGCAGTTTTGCCGCCTTTAGATTGAGAACCTATTTAAAATCTAGTTTTTAACAAATTTTTATATTCTATTTGAAAAAATAAACTTCTTATTTTTAAGAGGGATATAATAATTTACTTTGGATCAATTTTTGATATTTTCTGATAAGTTTCATGTTTTGATGAATAGTAAAATTATAATAAATTTTAATTGAAAACAAATTTTTTCATCAAAATAATTTGCATGGTTAATTAATACTATTTAAAAGTTTTAAAATATAAATTTATTATATTTTTATCATTTAATATAATACAGGTTATTGACATTAATTTTACCTTGTATTTTGATGTAAAAATATTTCAATCTTTTGCAAAATTTTAACTTTTAAAACCCATTTTTTCTTTCGGAAAACATGATTAATTTTAAATTAATTATTGAAACTTCTATGTTTTTAATTTTTAAAAATGGATTCCATAATTGGAATTGGTGGGTCCAAATTATGTAAATAGTGTTCTTTTATTTTTTGGATGTATGAATAGTAACTTTAGTAAATTTTTATTTACCATGGTAAAAAGGTAAATTGGTTAATTAAAAGTGAAAATAATATTATAAAATTACCCTAACATTTGTCCTAATATCATTTTATGAGCGTGTTTCAACCTAAATCACCCTTGGGTTAAAATTTTATTCTTTGGAAGACACTTGTATGAGATTAAGACATTTAATATATTTTATTTAAAGAAAAGATAAATATGTCTTACTCGAATTTTAATAACTATATCATTTTTAGTATAAGGTTATACAAAAGGTAAGTTCTAATATAAATACTCATTTTAAATCTAATTTTTTTTCCATTTATCATGGAATTTTATTTGTAATTTTTAGGAAATAAATAATTATCTTAAAGTCTTATACATCGATGATGAAGAAATTATTTAATTGATGACAAATAAATAAAATAATTTTTATTAAAATTATAATAACCATTAAAAGACATAAACACTTGAAAAAATATTATTTATTGAGTATATTTCTACTATAATCATCCAATTATTGAGTTATTGACCATTTGGATTCATATAGAAAATATTATGACACTTATAATATTTTATTTAATTGATGTTAAAGTTGTTACATTTATGTTTTAATACATATAAAATTTTTAGTGTAGGATTTTACAGAAGATATATTTGACTATAAGTATTATTATGAAATCTATAGAATTTATATTCATCATATTATTTTTTTATATTTTTTATTCAACAAATAATTATGTTAAATAATTACACAAAACTGATGTAGTAATTATTTTATTAATAGAAATATCAAATTAATGTTATTAAAAATATTAAAATAAATAAAATTTGGGATGATTAATATATAAATTGAATTTTATAGATGACATTTACCCATTATAAATATAATAAAATATTTTTTTGAGGATAACATCTTATCTTGATATTTTTAAAAATCCAAGAAATGAATAATGTCAAAATTGAAACTATTGATATTTTGTCAAAATAATGTTTTATTAAATTATTTAAAAATAAATTAAATACATTTTTTAAAATATAAAACAATTATTATATGGTCTTAAATGTTTTAAAATTTTCATTTATGGTCTAATTTATATCAAATAAGTAAAAATTACACTATTTTAATATTGAATAATTTGTTACCATAGTTAAAATTATAATAGAATAACTAAAGGTTAATTAAAATGATAAGGTTTAAATTGTTAGAAAAACTTGTCTAAAATTTATTGTTTGATGATATTAAAATTTTATATCATATCATCTGAGAAAATATGACATTTTTAGGTTTTTGGATGTGGTTTTATTTCATTATAAATTAATATTTTGGGAGATTTCAAAAGTGCCCCTCACCTCAATTATAAAAGTGTACCTCCTACCGCACTTCTTAACTTAACATTGAGCCTTCAATATTAGATATACCCTGAACATTTCTTTTATAAACTTCCTTATTTACATTCTAGAGGTCATTTTCTTCTCAAAATACCAACTCTAGTGCCTTTAAGAGGATATCTAGAGGGAGCTCATCGAAGAAGAGGGAATCTCCTCTACCGATTCTTTCAAACTTATTTATTATTCTACTTCCTCTTATAGATTTGTTTCCATTATAAAGTAATAAATATAGTATCACTTATATTATGAGATGTTATTATGATTATAGAATAAACATATTCCACCTTCTATCCATCCTATGAAAAACAAAATCACCACACGTGCATACGTACGACTTACCATCTCCACAGTGTGGTGTCATCTGTTTTTCACCACCAACTTAATTGGATGGGTACAATTGTAACATCCCAGATATTTATAGAATAATACATTTTCATATCTATTAATATTTATGAATAAGAAATTAATTTTATGTTAAATAGTAAACTTTTTTCTATAGTGTATTAGACACACAACAACAAGTTTTTCCAAAATCTTACGTTGCACACAACATTGAGTTATACTAAAAAATAATACAATAATAATAATATTATTTTAAATGGTAGTTAATGAAAATCCATTGTGTTGGTGGGAATGAAAATAACTAACTAAAATATGATCATGGATGTTTGTTAAATGTTTTTACATTTATCCAATAAATTTTAGAGGCTTAAAATGAGAATGAATCCAATTTTAATCATAAAATACTTTAATATTTTTAAAAGGTCGTATTGCCACCTTTTGATGGAGAACCCTTTTTAAATTTATTTTTTGTTACTTTTATATGTTCTATTTGAGAAAATAAACCTCTTTTATAGAAGTGTGACATCAAAATTTACTTTGGTTGAATTTTTGGTATTTTTCTGATAAAATCCACATTTTAATGAATAGTGAAAAATACTACATTTTAATTCAAAACTACCTTTTCATCTAATTTATTTAAATAGTTATATTGTTATTTTAGTTGGTTTTAAAGTTTAATTGGATTAAATTTTTATCATTTAATCCAATTTTGGT
Source organism: Viscum album (assembly GCA_963277665.1). NCBI lineage: Eukaryota > Viridiplantae > Streptophyta > Magnoliopsida > Santalales > Viscaceae > Viscum > Viscum album. The sequence goes on from OY728164.1 coordinate 1,438,663,911, forward strand.
CATTATAAGTAATTTCATATTTAAATTGGACATAAGCACATGCCAATATCTTGATAGTTTTTACTTCTTAAAAACCCTCTTTTTGGTTTTGACAACGAAAATTAATTTTAAATTAATGAATAAAATTTTAGTGTTTTGAATTTGGAAAAATGAATTCCATATTTGGAATCAAAATTCCCAAATTGTGTAAATAGGTACCTTTTATTTTTGGACATTATGAATAGTAACTTCATTAATTATTTTTATTTACCATGGCTAAAGGGTAAATCAAGTAAATAAGGGTAAAAAATAATATTATAATAATATAAAACTACCCTAACACATGTATTAATACTATTTAATGAGATATGACCAACCATGATCATCCTTGGGTCGATTTTAGGACCCCATGAATCCACTTGGATGTGATAATGACATGTTATAATAATTAATTTAATGTAAAGAGAAATATAACATAAACATGTATCTTTTTAAAAAAATAATTTTAAGGTGGGGTTATATAATTGATCTATAACACCCTGAGTGTCTATGGACCGTTTTTTTCAAATAAATTAAAATTTTCATTTATATCTTGCAATGCACTAAGTCAAACATTCCTTTCACACTAAACCGACTTGTTTTATGTTACACGCAACATCGAGTTGGCGTATGAATATACACAACAATGAGTATAGATTTTGTTCAATGTATAAAATAAAAATGTTTGGATTATGTTATATGAAACAAAAAAGGAATATTTCACTACATGTAACATAGAATTGACTTTCATTACACGCAAGAGAGACCTTCCTCGATAGCTTGCATTGTACGCAATATCGAGTTTCACTAAACAACGATATATTATTAAAATATTATTATTTAATGGGATATAAACTAGCCGTTATGAATAGTATTAACCAAATTTTTAATTTTATATAACATTAAAATTCATATTATGTATTTTTTAGAACATGATATAAGAACACATTCAATTTTTCAGATAAAAGAAGTATTTTTCAAAAAATGCATTTTTTCCGCCTTTTGATGGCGCACCAATTTTAAATATAGATTTTTACACTATTATAATTTATATTTGATATAATAAACTTTTTATTTGGAATAGGGAGAAAAAAATTTATTTTGGTTGAATTTTTGGTATTTTTATGATAAAATTCATAATTTAATGAAAAGTAAAAAATACTGCATTTTAATTCAAAACTGCCTTTTCATATAATTTATTTATATAGTTAGACTATATTTTTAATTAGTTATAAAGTGTAATTAGATTATTTTTTATCATATAATCCAATTTTGGTCATTGGAAGTAATTTCACATTTAAATTGGATATAAACGCATGCCCATCTTTTGATAGTTTGTACTTCTTAAAAACTCACTTTCTGGTTTTGACAACGAGAATTAATTTTAAATTAATTAATGAAACTTCTATGTTTTAAATTTTGAAAAATAGGTTCCATATTTTAAATCAGTTGGTCTAAATTATGTGAATATGTTACTTTTTTTGGAAAGGTATGAATAGTAACTATGATAATTTTTATTTACGAGAGTTAAAGGTAAATCTGGTAAATTTGGGTAACAAAGAATATAATAAAGATAATAAAATTACCCTAACAGCTTCCAAAATTCAATTGGATGAATTAAAGTCGACCAATATCAACTAAGGTTCATAATTGATTCATTTAATGGACCTTCTTCCATAAAAGTGATGTAAAAATAATTAAAACAAAATAAAGTGACAACATGTCACTCTCTTATATCTTATAAGTATAATAATATTAATATAATGACAATTTTAATAAAACTTCTAACATAAATAGTCTACAAAAATCTAATTAAATTATATAAATCATGTTAATTTATTTATAACTTTTAGAGATTAAATAATTACTATTAATGATGACACAATAATGATGTAGAAATTCTTTTATTGATAGAAATATCAAATAAATGGTATTAAAAATATTAAAATAAATATAATATGAAATAATTAATGTTATCCAAAAAATTTATAGATGAATATGACATTTTATAAGTGTATTAAATATTTTTTATATAATTTATCTTCTATGTGGATTTTATTTAAATTCAAATAAACGAATAGTGTCAAAACTGACACTATTGATATTTTATAAAAATAACATATTATTGAATTATTTAAAAATCACAAAAATATTTAAAAATTACAAAGTGAAAATTTTGGTATAAAATTTCATAAAGTATCTAATTATGGAAAATTAACAACACATAAGTAAATATTTATAACCATTTAATATTTAGAATATTATTACCATAAATAAAATTAAATAGATTAAATAAGGATAAATCAAAATGATAAGGTTTAAAATAAAATCAAAACATGTATAAATTTTATTTTTTGATAGTATTTATATCCATACTCATATTATTTTCTAAATAAATGAGTTTTAGACCATTATAAACTGAAAATAAATTAATAATAAATTAATATTTCAAGAATTTCCTAAAGTTCTCCTCCTCTCTCTTATAAAAGGCCACCACATCTACCCACTTAATCACACCTTTAAATCCTTTTTTCTCATAAAAACTCTGATAAAATAATCTACAAACATAACTACTTTCCTCTTAGAGGCCACACTTTGGGAAAAAATCCATCCTAGGGTGACCTTTTGTGCAAATCAAAAGGAGATACTCGAAAAAGAGGTAATTGTTTTATCACATCTTTCAAAATTCTTTTCTTATTATACTTGATCTTCTTATGTTGTTATCATACTAAAGTAATAAATCCAGTATATTATAAATTATGAGATGTTATTTTAATTATGGGATAACCTTATACCTCCTTTTATCCATCCTACAAATAACAATATCACTATACGTGTGTACGCACGACTTACCATCTCCACACTGTAGTGTAATTTGTTATTCAATAATACTTAATTTGGATGGGTATAATGATGAGTATAATAGATTTGAATAATTAATATAACATTATAATTATTATTTATAATTAATATACCATCCAATTCCATACCATTTAACCATTAAGTGAATGATATCATCCCTCATGCGTAGGTACGACCTACCGTCTCCACGACGCGACGAGATTCATTCTTCACTTTAACCATTCAAGAATGATTATAAAGTATACATAAAAAATAGTAATGAAATATATGAAATAATATTGATACTGAATTTATATATATATATATGTCATTTAATTTTGTCAATTCAATTCAATAAGGAAACAGAAACAGTGTTCATGCGTACGTACGACCTACTGTCTCTATAAATAGTGTATTCCATTTAATTTATCCATCTGTTATATATATTTATATACAGAATATTTATGATATATAAATCATGTTTTAAATTATAGAAGTAAGTAAATCATGATATAAGTAATAATATCAAGAATAAAAAGTCAAAACACGTACGATAAATAAAACGATTATTACCCAAAACGTTGCTTTAACATGGAATTGATAAATAAACAGGTAATATAAAGTCATAAGTGAATCATATATGATATCATAAATATTATTATGGGTTTTTACAAGTTAATAATATGTTTAAACCCAATATACATGAGTTTTATACACATATGAAAAAATATGACCAAAGTTAAGGGTTAATTTCGCAATCTCATTATTATCCAAGATTGTTTGTACATAAGTATTTACTGTAGGTATATTTATCATCCATATCCATGTTTTCTAAAAATGTTTTCATAAAATGTTTAATATTCTTCTATGTATGTTTAGAGTCATTTTACCCACTTTTTTACTTTTACTACATGGTTTGGAATGAATCTTTCTTTCACTTACCTTACGAGTTACTTTTTGACTTCTCTGAAAAAAGTACGAGGAATTTTTTTTTAACTTATATAGAATGAATGGATTTTTATGATTTTATAATGCCTTATTTAAATGAATCTTACTTTAAAATATTTCAAGTTTATTTTTCAATTAAATTTTTTTATTTTAAAATTGCATGACATTTTGAGAAAAGAAAACGTTTTTGAAGAAGAAAAGATATTTTTCCTCAAGAATTAAGTTCAAGTATTCTATCAAAATTATTTTCCTTCTAAGATGTTGCTATTTTAATAGGGTTATGTTTCTATCCCTATTATTACTATTATTTTATTATGTTAATTATAGAATGATGTTTTATATGGATTATGTTATGATAGAATGATATTTAAGAAACCCATTTTATTTATTGGGTTATGCTATGATTAATGATTTATATTTTTTTGGCACATGTAAGAATGATTTAATTATGATATGGATGGGACCTATATCTACATCCAATGAATTGGGTAAAGATTTATATCTCATGAGATATACATTATTGGAACAACAAGTAAATTGGATTCAATAATACACAGCTGGAATGACAAGTAAATCCGGTTTAGTAATACATGGATGGAATGACAAGTAAACCCGATTTAGTAATGGAATTTGTCCACTATGATGGTAGTGGGAGAAATTACTTGGATAATATGGACATAATATTATGTGATTATTTGTTTTCCATAATTCCATGTTTTATTTCAATTCTATTTTATTATGGTTAATGTTTCTTTATGATCTATGCCTTATGTACTGCCAAGATTTATTTTATGATTCAAGATCTTGATATTTAAGCTTTATATTCATTTTTTTAAATTTTTATATTTATGGTTTGTTTTATGTTATCAATGTTTACCCATATTGATTATTTGAGATCACCCATTTTTATGTTTTATTTTCCCCAGGATATAAAGAAAGGTTTTAGGTAGGAAAACTAAAGCGGAAGATATTTATGGGAGATGTTGAAGATATTTCATCAAGTTAGAAGATTATGTTCCAAGTTTCCAAAGACACTAAACTAATACAGTCTTTGGGAATATGTTTGTGTCATGTATTAAGTATTTCACATAAGTAATGTAATTTCTATATACTTTAATCTTGGTTTGTTACAATTGGTATTAGAGAAAAGGTTAAGTTAACCTTTGGAAATTAGAGTGAAAAAAATTTAGTGAGATCCCTAGAGATATTTCTAAGGTATTTATAGGGATGTTCCTAAGGGTATGTCTAACTATAGGTTACATTCCTAGAATTATGGTAATGATCATAAATAACCTAGGATTAAACCTAAGATATTATATATTTAATGTACCCCCTTGATTATATTGTTTTCTTAGTATGTTTTTTACCTCTCACACTATTATTTTTGTGTTTTAGAAAATGGATGGAAACATGAGGATTTATGTTAATAGAGAATATGATGGACAATGGAATGATATTATTCATGAGAAACCAAATGAAATAGGAGTTGGAAGGTGAAAAATCATTATTATTCCTAATTAGAAATCTCATAATATGATCAATAATATCAACTTTGGTGAGTTTCCTAACCCAGCTAATAAGAGAAAGATGCAGTTTTAGGGTGATCATAGAGGAAAGAAAGTTCATTTTTCCTCATGTAAATCATGTGGGAAGAGGCATCAGTGAATGTTTCAAAATAACTAGAAGATGATTTGGGTGTGTAAAAGGACACAAAGCTATTAATTAAAAAAAAGGTTCAGTTAACAAAATTAACAAGGATAATGGTATTGCTAAGACAAAAATGATGATTAAATGTTATAAATGTGGAATGTATGGGCATTATGTAAATCGATTCCCTAATGGAAAATCTCATGAATATAATCAACATGGTCTTATGGGTAGTATTTATTTTTATGATGATAAAGAGACTACAAATGATATATGAGATGAATGAAGTGTGGAGGAATAAAATGATGAAGCTCGATCAATGGTTTAAGAAGACAGTGGAATGATTACATGATTATCAGGAATAATGTTATATAAGTAATTTTATGGTATTATGGAATAAAGAAACACCTAATTATTGTTTCACTATTGTTTATCCTTAATTATTTGAAAGTATATGTTGAATGATACCAATAACCATGAAAAGTGATTGAAATATTTTTGGAAATAACATGATATGCGCATAATGAAGGTATGAGGAGATAATGAGATGTTTGATAGTATTAATGACCTCATGACTGATACAAGGACAAAGTGATATCATGGTTTGAGTATATATAATTTTTGGTATTTTTGGTGTGTGTAAAGAGTTAATTTTGATATAATGCATGTTTTCACTAAGGTTCTATGGTAATTCATGTTATTATCATGTTTCAAGAGAATACATGATTAAGGTATTCACATGTTTGGAATGTGAAAACCAAGAAATAACTTATTAGATATAGGAGATAAATGTTATGTCAATTTATTTCACCTATTTCTAAAGTTTTATATTTTTAGTTTTTGGAAGGATTGTAATGTTATCTATTTATGTATAGTATAAGTTATATTCCAGTTGAGGTTCGTTAGATTAATGTATTATCTCAATATAGGTGGACTAATGCATATTTGATTACCTGTGATAACCTTTTTTTGATACAAATGGAATGACCTATCATTCTATCACATGATCTACTAACACTTTAAGAATAAAAAATTCAACTTAAATTCTTTAAATAAGTGATGAAGTGGAAATTGATCAAGGCATGAATAATGGAGAGATTGTACCAAATTCAAGTAATTATTCTCATGAAAAATTATTCAACTTTAGGTAAAGGATTTTGAAAACAAAAAATGTTATCTTAGTAACTTTTTATCCGATGAATCATAGGGTCACTTAAATCATCACATATTTATGGCTTTCTGGTTGTTAACGTTCTCCAAACCTTGTTCTCTATCACTATCCATCAGAAATTGAAGGTTAGATTTCTCTTCCATATCCACATTTTCATTTACCACCTATGTTCTTATATGTGGAAACCAAATGATGAGTTACATTGGGTAACCATTATGTTTCTAACATTATTTTTTTAAATGAATTTTTAGTATTGATTTTTTATGATATGGGTTTCCATGAAAGAAACTTTCAAGTAGTAATCCTTTTATAATCCTGAAATATTTTGAGGGATAAATTCATTTTAAGGGGGGTAGAATGTTAAACCCTGAGTTTTTATGGACCATTTTTTTGAATAAATTAAAATTTTCATTTATATCTTGCAATTCACCAATTCAAACATTCATTTCACACTAAACCGACTTGTCGTATGTTACACGCAACATCGAGTTGGCATACGATATACGAAACACTGAGTATAGATTTTGTTCAATGTATAAAAGAAAAATGTTTGTATTATGTTACAATAAACACCAAAGTAATATTTCACTACATGAAACACTGACTTGGCTTTTATTACACGCAAGACCAAACTTCCTCGATAGCTTGCGTTGTATGTAATACCGAGTTTCACTAAACAACGATATATTATAAAAATATTATTATTTAATGGGATATAAACTAGCTTTTATGAATATTATTAATTTTTTTTAATTTTATATAACATTAACATTCATATTATGTATTTTATAGAACATGATATAAGAAAAAATTCAATTTTTTGGATAAAAGACATATTTTTCAAAAAATGATGTTTTGCAACCTTTTGATGGAACACCAATTTTAAAACTAGTTTTTTAACACTTTTATAAGTTATATTTGACATAATAAACTTATTATTTGTAAGTGGGGCATAAAAATTTACTTTGGTTTAATTTTTGGTATTTTTCTGATAAAATTCATAATTTAATGAATAGTGAAAAATACTGCATTTTAATTCCAAACTGCCTTTTCATCTAATTTATTTATATAGTTATATTATCTTTTTAATTGGTTATAAATTATAATTAGATTATGTTTTTATCATATAATCCAATTTTGGTCATTGGAAGTAATTTCAAATTTAAATTGGACATAAATACATGTCAATCTTTTGATAGTTTTTACTTCTTAAAAACCCGCTTTCTAGTTTTGACAACTTGAATTAATTTTAAAATAATTAATGAAACTTCTGTGTTTTTAAATTTGAAAAATGGATTCCATATTTGGAATTGGTGGGTCCAAATTATGTGAATAAGTTACTTTTATTATTATTTTTTGGAAATTTTGAATACTAACTACGATAATTTTTATTTACTAGAGTAAAAGGTAAATCGAGTAAATTAGGGTAACAAACAATATGATAAAGATAATAAAATTACCCTAACACCTAAAAAAATCTATTTGATGAATAAAAGTAAAAAAATATCACCTAAGGTTTGTAATTGATTCATTTAATGGAATTTTTTCTATAAAAGTGATGTAATTATAATTAAAACAAAAGAAAGTGACAACATGTCACTCTTTTATCTCATATAAGTATAATAATTTTAATACAATGATAAATTTGATAAAACTTCAAAAATTAATAATACAAAGAAATATAACGAAATTATATACATCATGTGAATTTATTTATAATTTTTATATATTAAATAATTACTATTAATTATGAAACAATAGTGACGTAAAAATTATTTTGTTGATAGAAATATAAAATAAATGGTTTTAAAAATATTAAAATAAATATCATATGAACTAATTAATGTGATCCAAAAATTTTATAGGTTAATATTACATGTTATAAGTATATTAAATATTTTTTATATAATTTATCTTATTTTTGGATTTTATTTAATGTCAAATAAATAAATAGTGTCAAAATCGACATTATTGAAATTTTATAAAAATAAAATATTATTAAATTATTTAAAAATCACAAAAATATTTAGAAATTACAAAGTTAAAATTATATGGTAGAAAAATTTATAAAGTATCCAATTATAAAAAATTTACAACACATAAGTAAATATTTATTACCATTTAATATTTAGAATATTATTACAACAAATAAAATTAAATAGATTAAATAAGGATAAATAAAAATGATATGGTTTAAAATAAAATAAAAACGTGTATAAATTTTATTTATTCATTTTATTTCTACCTATAATCATCTTATATTCTAAATAAATGTGTTTGGGACCATTATAAACCGAAAATCAATTTATAATAAATTAGTATTTCACGACTTTCCTAAAGTGCTCCTCCTCTCTCTTATAAAAGGCCACCAACTCTACCCACTTAATCACACCTTTAAAGAATTTTATCTCTTCCAAAATATGCTCAAATAATATCCCAACATCCCTAACTTCCTTATAGAGACAAAAATTTGGGCAGAAATCCATCCTAGGGTGAACCTCTTGTGAAAATCAAAAGGAGATACTCGAAAAAGAGGTAATTGTTTTATCACCTCTTTCAAAATTCTTTTCTTCTTATACTTCCTCTTATTATGTTGTTATCATAATAAAGTAATAAATCCAGTATCTTCTATATGATGATATGTTATTATAATTATGTTATAACCTTATATCTCCTCTAATCCATCCTACGAATAACAATATCACCATGCGTGCGTATATACGACTTACCATATCCACACCATGATGTCATTTTTTATTCAAAAATACTTAATTTGGAAAATTATAATGGATGTAAATAATTAATATAAAATTATAATTATTCTTTATAATTAATATACCATACAATTCCATACCATTTAACCATTAAATGAATGATATCATTGCTCGTGCGTACGTACGACCTACCATCTCCACGACGCGATGAGATTCATTCTCCATGTTAACCATTCAATAATGATTATAAAGTATATATAATAAATAAGTATGAAATATATGAAATTATAATTCTAATGAATTTATTTTTATATATATATGTCATTTAATTTCTTCCCTTCAATTCAATAAGGAAATGGAAACAACGTTCATGAGTATGTACGACCTACCATCTCCATGAATGGTGTATTCCATTTAATTTATATATCTATTATATCTATTTCTATATTTAATATTTATGATATATAAATCATGTTTTATATTTTGGAACTAAGTAAATCATGATATAAGTAATAAAATCAATAATAAAAAGTCAAAAAACGTACGATAAATAAAATGATTATTACCCAAAACGTTGCTTTAACATGGAATTTATAAACAAACGGGTAATATAAAGTCATAAGTGAATAATATATTATATCATAAATATTATTATGGTTCTGTTACAAGTTAATAATATGTTTAAACCCACTATACAGAATTTTCAGACACATACCGAAGAAATCATACCTAAGGTAAGGGTTAGTTTCGCAATCTCATTATTATCTGAGATTGTTTATACGTAAGTATTTATTGGGGGTATATTTATCATCCATGTCCATGATTTCTAAAAATGTTTTCATAAAATATTTACTATTATTATTTGTATTTTTAGATTCATTTTATCCATTTTTTTTACTTTTACTATATGGTTTAGAAGGAATATTTCTCTCATTTACCTTACGAGTTACTTTTTGACTTCTCTAACAAAAGTACAAGGAGAATGTTTTTTAACTTATACGGAATGAATAGATTTTTATGCTTTCATAATTCCTTATTTCCATGAATATTCATTTACAATATTTAAAGTTTATTTTCAATTAAATTATTTTATTTTAAAATTGCATGACATTTTGGGAAAAGAAAATGTTTTTGAAGAAGAAAAGATATTTTCCTCAAGAATTAAGTTCAAGTATTTTATCACAATTATTTTCCATCTAAGATGATGATCTTTAAATAGGGTTAGGTTTTTGTCCCTATTATTACTATTATTTTATTGTGTTAATGATGTAATGATGTTTAAAAAACCCATTTTATATATTGGGTTATGCTCTGATGAATGATTTATGTTTTTTTGGCACATGCAAGAATGATTTCATTATAAGATGGGTGAGGCCTATATATTCCTCCAATGCATTGGGTAAAGATTAATATCTCATGAGATAGAAATGACTGGAACAATAAGTAAATCTGGTTTCGTAATACAGGGTTACAATGACATGTAAATCTGATTTAGTAATACATGGCTAGAACGAAAAGTAAACCTGGTTCAATAATGTAATTTGTCCACTATGATGGTCTTGTAAGTAATGCCTTGGATACTATAGAAATCATATTATGTGTTTATTTTTTTTCATAATTCCATGTTTTATGCCAATTATATTTTATCATGGTTAATATTCCTTTATGATCTATGACTTATGTACTGCCAAGATTTATTTCATGACATAAGATTTTGATATTTAAACTTTATGTTCATGTTTTTACATTTTTATATTTATGGGTTGTTTTATGTTCTCAATATTTACCCTTACTGTGCATTTGAGCTCACCCTTTTTATGTTTTCTTTTCCCCAGGATATAAATAATGGTTTTAGGTAGGAAAAAAGGGGAATATCTTTCTGGGAGATGTTGAATATCTTTCACCAAGTTAGATGATTATGTTCCAAGTTTCCAAATATACTAAGCTAATAAATTCTTTGGGCGTCTGTTTGTGGCATGTATTAAGTATTCCGCATAAGTAATGTAATGTCCATATATGTCAATCTTGGGTCATTACATGATCTCTTTGACTATAAATGGTAATTATAAAGATAAAAATATTTCATACATCATGGTATTTTATTTATAATTTTTAGACATTAAATAAATAAATTTATTTATGACACAATGATGATGCAATGATTACCTTATTAATGAAATATTCAAATAAATGATATTATAAACATTAAAATAAATGTCCTTTGAACATTTTTATGCCATACATGAATTTTTTGGATGAAATTTTCATGTGAGGGATTATTTAATTAATTTTTTAAGGAATCAAGTTTTAATGATTTTAATAAAAAATAAATTTCTAAATAGTGTCAAAATTGACATAAATGAGCTTTTAAAGCAAATACTATTTTATTAAATGATATAATAGTCCTAAAAAACCAAGATTTAGAAAAATGACTTATATAATGTTACAAATTTCATTAATTATCCACTTTTGGTTCTCTTGGCATTTTATAGTAACTATAGTAACCATATATTATGAAAATACAAAAAGATATGGTAAGAGTTAATGTTTTTAACTAAGGGTTAAAGCTAAAAGATAAGGTTAATTTTGTGACCTAAACTTGTCTAAAACCTATTGGTTGAGAGGATCTAAACTCCTACTCATATTATCATCAAAATATATCACTTTGTATTTATTATAATTCAAAAATTAATTTTTAATAAAATAATATTTCAATACTTTCCTAAAGTGCCCCTCCTCCCTCTTATAAAAGTCCACCACATATACCCACTTACTCACACCTATCAAGCCACTTGTATCATCAAAAATCTTCTAAAATAATCTCCAAAATACCTCCTTTCCTCATATAATCCTTAACTTGGGTATAATAAAACTCAAGGAAGCCTTTTGGATAAAATAAAACAGAGTTACCTGATTTAGAGGTAACATCTTCTCCCAAGATACTTTCATTTATTTTCCTTCTCCAACACCCTAACATCTCTTTATTTCATTATTTTATAACAAAAATAGTATCCTAAATTTACTATGATGTTTTTATGCTAATTTTTTGACCTACACTTACACACATCTCCATCTAATGGATATATAACATACTGTTTCTGTGTACAGTGAACTACTGCCTCACGAAATGATGATTGTTCAATTTTCTTATGCCACCTATAATGGTGGAAATTATGATGGAACTATATTTATATATGATATATATTATATTTATATTTTCTCTATTCTTATGTAATTTTTATTTAGAACATAACTTTATGCTTTCCATAATGTGTAAATATGATAATTTCATTTGAGGAAGTGTGGACTACCGCCCCCTCAAAGTGATATGACTCGTTCATGCTATACATGAAACATATAAAGGATGGTTTTATTAAATATATGAGACATACATGAAATTAATATAATACTGGTATTATAATATAATTTTATATCAGTTTATTATAATTCTTTTAATATAAAAAAGAAATGAAAGTAACATTCATGCGTACGTACGACCTACCATCTCCATGAACGGTGCATTTAATTTCTTATCTCCAAAAGTTATGGAATATTATAAATACATATATATTGGAGATATATGATATTTAAATCATGAATAATATTATGGAGATAATGGACTAATGACCACATGGATAATTTGCATCAAAACAAGTTTATTTTTGACTCAAGTACGAAACATCGACAAAACATCCAATATGAACTCAAATAATTAACTAATTATTATAACATGGTAATAAGTGATATAAAATTAATAAAAAAATTTAAAAATGTTCTAAAGAAATTATAAATTAACCTAAGTTTATTATTGGGAAAAAATCCCTCAAGGTAACATTGAAGTATTTTTGGGTTGATTGTGTTTGTTGACAAACAAGGTTTCCATGGAGAATTATCAAGTTCCCGATAAGTTGTTGACAATCCATGTTGACAAAGAACGATGACAAAGGAAAGGAAGATCTGGAGGTGGTACAAAAGAGTAGTACAAGGTGGCGCCGTTTCCCAGTGTCTGCCAAATTTTTGGGGTCCAAAATTTGGAATTTGGTGAGCCTTGAGAAAAGTGGATTTCCATGAAGATCATAATTAAATATGGAAAAGGAATGAATTTCGAGAAGTGAATCTTCATGGTTTGGATTTCGTGAAGATTAGAAAAATGGAGGCGGCGACGCTTCGCGATTACGTCAAAGCTTCGTGAACGACAGAGTTGAAGTGCATCGTGGTGGTGAAGGGCTTTGCGAGGGAGCTTCACGGCGAAGGTGTGAAATAATGTTGACGGTGATGCTCCGCGATTACGACGAGTTTCACGATTGGAAAATTGCCGTGGTGCTTCGTGATTTAGACAGAATTCTGGTGGAATCTTCGGAGCTTCGCGATTTGAGATGACGTTTCATTGACTTCAAGTGGAAAGTTGGAGGGTCGGTGAAATCGCCTATAAATAGAGGCTGACCCCCTCAAGCGAAGCAGAGAGAGAATTTTCAGAGAAAATATTTTTCTCTCGTATTGAAAAGGTAGTTCGCGGAGCCAGTGAGCTTCGAGAAAGAGGAGCTTCACGAAGGCTATTATAGCTCTGCGAAAGTTGTGAGCTCCGCGTTGGCTTAGTGAGCTTTGCGAGGGAAGTTTCTCTGCAACGGCGGGAGTGCTTCGCAGGAGTGCTTCGTGAGAGTGCTTCGCGAAAAGGCTGGAGCTTAGTGAAGGCTTGTTTGAGCTTCGCAAAATAGTAAGCCTCGCGAAGTAGGGTAATTTGCGAAGGTACTTTCAAAAGGTAGTTGCCCAGTGGTCAGAGGCAAAGTGGTATTCATCAGTGGATGAAAGTTGGACTTCAACAGAGCATCTATCAATAGTTGAAGATGCATTATTTCATGAAAATGAAGAGACCTACAAGTCTATAAACTGTGAGTGGATCCCTTCTAAGTGCAGTGAGCATAGGAAGAGGAAGAAGGTGATCCTCTCCACCGACAGTGAGCCATAGAGAGAGAAATAGGGAGTGACCCTTGGGAAAGTAGTGAGCTGACCCTAAACCTTGCAAAGGTAGTGAGCCTGGGACAGAGTGACTATACCTGAACATTGTAATCCACAGCTAGTGAAGTATAGTGGAATTTGGTACGACCGGAAACCTGTCGGTGTATGCTCTTTGGACGTAGCCCTTAGCGGTGAACCAAGTAAAATTATTGTGTCCTGTGCTTTCTTTACATTCTGTTTATATTGTGCAACAGGAAATAGAGAGAAGAGTGTTTTGCTTAACAACGAAAAAAGATCAGAACGGACATTCATTTTAAATTAGTCATACCCTGATTCACCCCCCCTCTCAGGGTATTTAGCCTTGTGGACCTAACAATTGGTATCAGAGGGAGAGGTTGATATTAGTTCTTCTCTCAATGGAGGCCACTAATCATATAGGGATTCCGATATTCGACGGATGTAATTTTCAGATATGAAAGAATCTAATGCAACACTATTTCCTATCTTTGGGAATAGATGTGTTTTCAGTAGCTATGCATGGTATCAAAGCTGATATTACTAGTGGTGCTTTATCAGAAGCTGAGCATAAAGAGTTGGATACTGATTCCAAAGTAATCAATGCCTTAGGGGGATCCCTTTCCAATCCCATATATACAACGTTGATGTCATGCAAAACGTCACATGCCATGTGGGAAAAGCTTTTGAATATTTATGAAGGGGATACCAAAGTCAGAGAGGAAAAGCTGCAAGTGTTGTGGAACAAGTATGAAGATTTGATAATGAACCCGAATGAGTCTGTTAATGCATTCTTTGACAGGATAAATGCTGTGGTAGAAGACATGTGAGGTCTTGGAGAAATTATCGAAGATATAAAAATTGTGAAGCGCATATTGAGAAAACTTCCACCTCGGTTCAATCCGAAAGTTTCTGTTTTAGAAGATAAAGACCCAAAAGAACTAACATTGGATAACCTGCACAACACTCTTGTTGCATATGAAATGAGAAATGATGATAACATGACTGTGGAAAAGGGGAAATCCAAAGAGGTGGCATTCAAGGCCATGAAGAAACTCACCATTGAAGATTCTAATGAATAAGAAGAGACAGATGAGGTGATGTCATTCCTTTCTTCAAATCTGCAAATAGAAAGAGGAAAGTTTAAAGGTAAACTTCCACTAGCATGCTTTCGATGTGGAAAGGTTGGTCATCTTGCGACAATATGTCCCAAGAAATTTCAAGATAACGATGATGATGATGATGAAGTTGAAATTCCCAAGAAGAAGACTTCAGCGTTTGTGAAAGGGAAGAATAAATTCAAGAGAAATTTCTTCAAGAAAAAGAATCTTCTTTCACAAGAATTTGAAAGTTCAGAGGAGTCTTAGGATGAAGAGGTTGAGGAGTTTGAAAATTGTAAATATCATAGGCAAAATGCTATGGTAGCGGTCGTCGGTAGTTCTCAGAAAAATGAAGAAGTTGACGCTGAAGAAGAAGATGAAATTGAAGGGAGAGTTGATATGGAAGACGAATTGGAAGCAGATCTTGAGGAGATGGATGTTTGGAGAGCCAAAGAGAAGAAATCCAATAAAGTGGTTCATGATTCCAAACTCTATATGCAACAACAGGATGAAGAAAAGTCATAACTATTAGAAGAAATTGAAAGACTAAAATCCTCAACACCAGAGAGCTTAGAAAATATTGTTGATCATAAGCTTAAAATTTAGGAACAAAAGAAGGAAATTGATTGTTTGAATAACACAGGAAAGGAGCAGGTCAGACGTATCAAAGATCTTGAAGAAGAAGTGTTCAGTCTGTGATGAAAAATAAAGGATCAAGAAAAACTCTTGACCCCCAATGTGATATCAGAAAAGCAGGCCATTCAGAAGACAGAGAAGATGAAAGAGGAGGCTCGTATTTCAGAAGGAGTGGAGCAGAAAGAAATCTCAAATGCTAAGGTTGATTCAGGGCTTGATAAGAAACAAAAATCGGTGGCAGTTAATGTCAGACCGCAAGCACCCGTCCCGAAATTGAAGGTTGATTTGGGCACAAAACAGGATCAGAATATTCAGAGATCCCAAATGGAAAATCGTAGTGCTGAAGTATCATGAAGGAATGTATCCTATATCAGGTGTTATTGCTGTGGGAAAATGGGACATTTAAAGTATGTGTGTTCCATAGCCAAGATATATAGAAGGGAACATGAACAAATATGGCAGCCAAACATAGAACGATTTTCCAGAACATATTTTGAAGGACACTATTTTTGGTGCGGAGGATTTGGGAACATGGCTAGGTACTGTACTTCAACCATTAAGAGAAATGTGCCAAAGAAGAATCAAAACATTCTCAAGCAGTAGGTCAATAAACTGAAAGGTGAGTTAAAAATTCAGAATAGATTTGCAGCTTTGCAAGATGAGGCTGGTCCATCATACTTTGAGAAAGAACAGAAGTCTCAATCCATGCCGAGTGTGAAAGAAAAAGTATAGACCAAGAAGAAGAAAAATGAGAAGGTCATGGTGGAGGAGATTTCCCTTAAAGCATCAGATCGATCTGGTGTTTGGATCCTTGATAGTGGTTGCACATCCCACATGAAGGGTAATAAGGATCTTGTTACAGGCATCAAATATGACAAAGAAGGAGTTGTCAAATTTGGAAATGATGAAGGCCTGAAGATTTTTGGCTCAGGGAAAGCCAAGTTTGGGGTAAAAGAGATGAGACATGCTGATGTCTTGGTAGTAGAGGGTCTTAGTCATAACTTACTCAGTGTCAGTCGACTATGTGACTCTAGGCACTCTATCCGATTTACCAAGAAGATGTGTGTTGTGAAAGGAAAATATGGAGCAGCTATTCTGCAGGGAAAAAGGTCAAAGGGAAATCTCTACCTTATAAGTGGGGAAGAATATACATGTCTTTTATCCAGAGAGGAAGAAAACCAGCTGTGGCATAAGCGACTTGGTCATCTATGCCAACCATCTATGGAGGATCTCGTAAAGTGTGATGCTACTAGAGACCTTCTCAAACTATCACGTGATCGCACTCATACGTGTGATGCTTTCCAAAAAGGGAAGATCATCAGAAATACATACATGCCAAAGGAACAGAAATCAACTAGAGCGCTCGAACTGGTTCATGTTGATGTATGTGGACCTATCTCACCACGAGCTATAAATGGGAAAAGGTACTATGTTCTTTTCATTGATGATTACAGCAGAATGACATGGGTATTTGTCATTACCCATAAGACAAAGGTGTTTAGCTATATAAAACAGTACAGGAGGGAATCAGAAAGGATGCTTGGGCAGGAAATTTTGAAGTTCCGTACAGATAACGGTATAGAATTCACAAACAGTCAAGTGGAAGAGTATCTCGAGAAACACGGGATAAGGCATCAAGTTTCATTAGTAAGAACTCCCCAACAGAATGGTGTGGTTGAAAGAAGAAATCGGATCATCAACAACATGTCCAGAACGATGCTTATTGACAAAGACCTACCAGAGAAATTTTGGAAGGAAGCAGTGTTGACATCGGTCTATGTTTCAAACAGGTCTCTGTTGTGTCCAAAGTAAGGGAAGACTCCGTATGAACTGTGGTACGGAAAGAAGCCAACGTTGAAATACTTTCGGATATTTAGAAGTAAGTGTTTTATTCTCAATAAAGAAAATCATAGGAAGTTTGAGGCACGAGGAGATGATGGGATATTCCTTGGCTACTCAGGGAAAAGAAAATCGTATAAATGCTTCAAAAAAAGGCTGGAAAAAATTGTTGAGAGCAATGATGTCACTATAGTTGAAAATGAACAGAATACTCAACGACCTAGTGAACAGTTCCTGGATGAAAGTGATGATGAAGTAAGCAACACGGGGGGTGTAGAAGTGGCAGAGGCTGACTCAGAAGAAGACACTGATGATGAACAAGAAAGTGTCAAGTCTGTGTCTGCAAGGAAGCCAAAGAGTCGAACTGAAATTGATATGCAGAATATCATTGGTGATCAGATAGCTCCAGTTCAGACTCGAATAATGAAGTCATTACAGCAAACATCATTTTTATCTCAGGTGGAGCCAAAATGTTTTTCCAATGCATCTGAAGATTAAAACTGGGTTCGGGCTATGAATGAAGAGCTTGATCAAATCGAGAAGAACTAGACATGGGAGATTGTTTCGAGGCCAGCAGACAAGAATGTCATTGGGACTAAATGGGTCTATCGCAACAAGATGAATGAAGATGGAACTGTGATTCAAAACAAAGCACGACTAGTGTGCAAGGGATACTCCCAGATAGAGGGAATAGATGTAGATGAGACATTTGCACCGGTTGCAAGGCTGGAGACAATCAGATTATTTTTGGCCATTGCAGTGCAAAGAAAGTTCAAAGTGTTCCAGATGGATGTGAAATCCGCATTATTGAATGGTGTTTTGGAAGAGGAAGTTTATATTGAGCAGCCAGATGCTTTTCTCATTCATGAGGATGAGAACAAAGTTTATAGGCTGAAGAAGGCATTGTATGGGCTGAAACAAGCACCAAGGGCATGGTACTCACGGCTTGATCAGTACTTGAAGAAGCTTGGTTTCCAGTGTGGGGGATTTTATTGCAATCTTTATTTCAATAACAATAGTACTCAAAGGATGATGGTGCTGGTCTATGTCAATGACATAATATTTGGTGGATCAGATGAAGCTCAGTGCAGACAGTTTTCAGAATTCATGATAAATGAGTTTGAAATGTAAATGATTGGAGAGCTAACATTTTTCCTTGGTCTACAGGTGACACAAGGAAGGAATGGAACATTCATTTCTCAATCCAAATATGCCAAGGATTTGTTAAGAAGGTTTGGCATGGAAAATTCCAAGGAGATGAAAACTCCGGTTGCTACCCGGATGAAATTATCAAAAGATGAGGATGGCAAGGCAGTTAATATCACAGAATACAGGTAAATTATTTGAAGTTTGTTGTACTTGACTGCGATAAGGCCTGATATTTTTTTCGCCACATGCCAAGCAGCGAGATATCAGAGTAATCCCAAGGAAAGCCACATGCTTGCAGTGAAAAGAATACTTTGGTATATCCAGGGCACAATGGATTTCGGCTTGACATATACTGATAAATCTCAGACAGAGTTATTGGGATATACTGATGCAGACTGGGCTGGTTCAGGGGATGATAGGAAATCAACATCAGGTGGTACTTTTTATCTTGGTGGATTGTGTATTTCTTGGCTAAGCAAGAAGCAAGATTGCATTTCATTGAGCACTACGAAAGCTGAGTATATTGCGGCCACTCAAGCATGCACCCAACTATTATGGATGAAGAAGTAGCTTGAAGATATGAGAGTTGAAGTGAAGTCTCCGATCGAAATCCAGTGCGATAACTCAAGTGCTATAAATCTCAGCAAAAATACCATCCATCACCCAAGGACAAAGCACATTGAGATAAAATATCATTTTATCAAGGAGAAAGTGGAGCAAGGGATTGTGAAGTTGGAGTATGTGCCTATAGAGTTACAGGTTGAAGATATTCTGACAAAGGCCTTACCCAAGGAAGCATTTGAAAGGCATCGACTGGCTCTGGGAGTTCAGTCGATTCCCCGCACTTAAAAGCGTGTGGATGTGACCCCCCTCTCCCTGAGGTATGATGTGTTTTTCTCTAATGTGCTGATATGTGTTATCTACTATGTTACAGACTACAAAGGAGTGACCTTTGGGTTCGTTGATAAAGGAGGAGAAAATAGTGATTGTTCAAGGGGGAGACAGTGTGGCTATACGAGAAATCATGACAGATATGGGGAGAAGCTGACCAGTGGAGCAACCAGATAGGGGTCAAAATGAGAAAGGGGGAGAGTATTAAATATGACGATGCTAAAAGTGATCGATCAAAGAATAGATATCACGACAGCTGAGGATCATGATAAAAGCAGAACAGTGGTGTTGGAATGGTGAGAGAAGGTCTCCAGCTATCTCCAATTGGGATCAGTGTGGTTCAACAATTGGTATCAGTTTAAGAATTGGTATCAGGTTGGAATTGACAATTGGTGTTTGACATGAAGTGATTTATTGATGAAATTTTCATACTACTGTTGTTTCTCATGCCGATCATTGCTCATGTGGGATTAGAGTATGTGTTAAGTGAATCCTTGAATGCTATCAGAATCGCAAGAGGCGAATGGTGGTAGCGGCTGGAAGAAGACTCAATGAGGTTTCAAAGTGCAGAAAATCATTCTGAGCGGAGTTGTGAAGAGTTGTCAACAAACCCAAAGGGGGAGATTGTTGGGAAAAAATCCCTCAAGGTAACATTGAAGTATTTTTGGGTTGATTGTGTTTGTTGACAAAGCAGGTTTCCATGGAGAATTGTCGAGTTCCCTAGAAGTTGTTGAAAATCCATGTTGACAAAGAATGATGACAAAGGAAAGGACGATCTGGAGGTGGTACAAAAGAGCAGTACAAGGTGGCACTGTTTCCCAGTGTTTTCCAAATTTTTGGGGTCCAAAATTTGGAATTTGGTGAGCATCGCGAAAAGTGGATTTCCATGAATATTATAATTAAACATGTAAAAGGAATGAATTTCGCGAAGTGAAGCTTTATGGTTTGGATTTCGCGAAGATCAGAAAAATGGAGGCGGTGATGCGTCACGATTATGTCAAAGCTTTGTGAACGGCAGAGTTGAAGCGCATCACGACGGTGAAGGGATTTATGAGGGAGCTTCGCGGCGAAGGTGAGAAATAATGTTGACGGTGATGCTCCGTGATTACGATGAGATTCGCGATCGGAAAATTGCTGTGGTGCTTCGCGATTTAGATAGAATTCCGACGGAATCTTTGGATCTTCACGATTTGAGATGACGTGGTGTTGACTTCGCGTGGAAAGTTGGAGGGTCGGTGAAATCGCCTATAAATAGAGGCCGACCCCCTCAAGTGAAGCAGAGAGAGAATTTTCAGAGAAAATATTTTTCTCTCGTATTGCGAAGGTGGTTCGTGGATCCAGTGAGCTTCGTGAAAGAGGAGCTTTGCGGTGGCTATTGTAGCTCCACAAAAGTTGTGAGCTCTGCGTTGGCTCAGTGAGCTTCGTGAGGAAAGTTTCTCTGCAACAGCGGGAGTGCTTCGTGGGAGTGCTTCGCGAGAGTGCTTTGTGAGAGAGCTTCGTGAAAAGGAAGGATCTTAGTGAAGTCTTGTTTGAGCTTTGCAAAATTGGAAGCCTCACAAAGTATGGTACATTGCGAAGGTACTTTCGAAATTTAGTTGCCCAGTGGTCAGAGGCAAAGTGGTATTCATCAGTGGATGAAAGTTGGACTTCAACAGAGCATCTATCAATAGTTGAAGATGCATTATTTCATGAAAATGAAGAGACCTACAGGTCTATAAACTGTGAGTGGATCCCTTCCAAGTCCAGTGAGCATAGGAAGAGGAAGAAGGTGATCCTCTCCACCGGTAGTGAGACAGAGAGAGAGAAATAGGGAGTGACCCTTGGGAAAGTAGTGAGCTGACCCTAAACCTTGCAAAGGCAGTGAGCCTGGGACAAAGTGACTATACCCGAACATTGTAATCCATAGCTAGTGAAGTATAGTGTAATTTGGTACGACCAAAAACCTGTCGGCGTATGCTCCATGGACGTATCCCTTAGCAGTGAACCAAGTAAAATTATTGTGTCCTGTGCTTGCTTTACATTCTATTTATATTGTGCAACAGGAAAGAGAGAGAAGAGTGTTTTTCTTAACAGCGAAACAAGATCATAACGGGCATTCATTTTAAATTATTCATACCCTGATTCACCCCCCCTCTCAGGGTATTCATCCTTGTGGACCTAACATTTATTATTTAGGAAATTAAAAACCGAATGAGACAAGTGAGACTCAAGGTAAGAGACTTCATCTCAATCTCCTTTCATCGAGTTATATTTTAATTTATACAAAACGTTCTTTATATGGTGTATAATAAAACCATTAGACTTTTAAATTAATTCAAAGGGGATTTTTTTATAAATCATCACTAAACAACAAAAATGATTGTTTTTAATGTATGTGGTGACAACGAATTCTTCTTCGTTGTAACCGTTATTTGATATTTGTATTCCTCTATAATTATTAATGTTTTTAAAAGGAAAAGAAATACCTTATTAACTTTTTTTGGGTCTTTTAGTATTGAAAATGGTTTTGAAAGTGGATTTACTATTTCAATATCTTGAAATGATCTCTTGTGATTTAAAATGGAATTTTATGAGTGAAATGTTGATAATTGCAATCTTTTATGTGTTATATAATGGTACTTTGACATTTGATGAGTGGTTATGTGATAAACCAAAGGTAGGTGGTTACATGATAACCAAAGATAGGTGGTTCAATGATAAACCAAGGATAGGTGGTTACGTTATAACCTCCAATGCATTGGGTATGGAAGTCAGCCGTATGGCTATTCCATTTAGTGATATGTGTGGAAGTCAATCGTACGATTATTCCATTTAAGTATGTTTATGTCCCAAGTTACCTTTATATGTTATATGTTTATTTATATGGGTTTATAGTAATATTTTGGTTACAAAATAGTTAATCAATGAGCTTATATTCAGTAAAGTTTTTTTTACACCTTTTAAAGGTGAAAAGTATTACTTTATGATAAAGTATTCATGGTTTACATGTTTTCACAAGACTACTAGTTTTCATTCTTTATGTATCAATTACTAAGATTTTTATGCCCATCCCATGTTTTTAAATGTTTTTCAGAGGAATTAAAGAAGAATAGAGTCAAGGATGAGATTAAGAAAAAGTCATGTTGTTTAAACATGAAATGAATCATGTTTTTTTTAAAATCTTCTGTTTTTTTAAAAAAATTTGATAGTGAGTAGAAGTGTATAATCATAATATTTAAGTTGTTATGTATGAGTTAAGACCTAATTTTATAAATATCTAAACCTGAAAAGATCCTCAAAGTGAATTAAATTCAAATTTTTGACTTATCTCAAGATTATGTAACGTTTAAGGCTGGGGCCTTATAGTTGGTATCATAGGTCGGTTTAGATAACTTTAGGAGTTAGAATATTGTTAATAGAATATCCATAAAAGAATTTTTACTTTATGATCAAATTGAAATGATATAGAATTTTAATATTACCATGTTGCTTCATCTAATATATTTTTGTTCATAATTTTTTTCTAAAAAGAAAATAGGGTAGCTATGCTGGGAAGGCATACAGAGGTAAACAACCTTCCAAATCAAAAACTTAAGATGGTTAGAATTAGAACTGAACAATTTTTTTGCAGTTATGGAATATTTGACTGAGGCTATCAATCGAGGTGGTATCTATGCATGAGATCAACTAGACCAACCACAGAGGAATATGTCGATCATGGAGAATTTCATAAGGCAACATCCCCCATCATTTATAGGATCATATGACCTTGTGCAAGCTGATGGGTGGATTAAAGAACTGGAAAATAATTTTGATGTAATGGGGTCTTCAGAAAATCAAAAGGTTAGTCTTTTTGTTTATCGTTTTGAAGGTGAAGACGATTAGTGGTGGTCAATGATTAAAAATATCATAGGAAGTGAAGAGATTGATGCCATGGAATGGGATGAATTTAAGAATATATTACTTGAGAAATATTTTACTAAGGCTATTAGACTTATGATGGAAAAGAAATTCTTTAAATTGAGACAAAAGGAGGAATATTCTGTGGATTCATATGAATAAAATTTCACTCATTTGTCAAGGTACACCCCAAATTTTATCCAGGATATTGATAGTAAGATAAATTAGTTTTACTCTGGATTGAAGCTGAAATATCAAATGGAGTTATCTTATCATGAGTTTAAAAATATATGAGAAACTTATCCGATGTGATGAGAAGTTATAAATAGAGTTTTCTGATGAGAATATGTTCCATGAGAGAAAACAAAATAAGTGATTCAGTTGGAAGACAATGGGAAAGAATTCATCAAATAAGTCTGGAGGTAAGAAAACTAAATTTCAAACTTGTGATAAATGTGATAAAAAAATCATGGAGAATGCCTCGCAAAGTCCGAGAAGTGATTTAAATGTGGTAAGACTGGTCATATTGATCATAACTATAAGAAATATGATCAGGTGGTCAATGAAAAACCCATGTTAAGATGTTTTATTTGTATTAAGATAGGATATTATGCCAATGTGTGTCCAAATTTGATTACCTATGGTAGAAACCAACAAGATAGAAAGAATAAGGGTATGGAAAAATAATTTTCTACTACTATGGTTGATGTGGGACCATCAAATGAAATGGTGACAGGTATGTTACAAGTTTCATCAAAATATTCCAATACTCTATTTGACTCTGGATATTTACATTCTTTCATTTCCAAGATCTTTACAAGTAAATTGGAAATAAAACCTCATTAATGTGATATATAAATTTTGGTAAATACTCTAGGTGGAAGTATTAAAGAAACCATGATTTATAGTAATCTTCCTATTATCATTAGTGGTATGTTCATTCCTAAAAATCTTGTTGAACTTCTCATAGTGGAATTTGATATCATTTTGGGTATGTATTGGATTTTAATTTATAATTCTAAAATAGATTGTAAATCTATGAAAGTTTTATTTCATGATTTAATACCTTTGATAACATACCAAGAAGCATAAATATTGATTAAATATGGTATTAAGTGTTATCTGGCTCATGTTGTTGAAAATTAAGAAACAATTTTGATTAGGAATATTCCAATGGTGAATGAATTCACAAATGTTTTTCCTAATGAATTACATGCTATTATTCCCAATTGGGAGGTTGAATTTACTATTTATTTAGTGAATGATGCTAGTCTTATTTCTAATCCCCATTATCAAATGGATCAAGTAAAACTGGTGGAATTTAAAAAACAGTTGAAATAATTACTTGATAAAGGTTTCATTCAACCTAGCACTTCACCATGGGGTGCTCCAATTTTATTTTTGAAAAAGAAAGATGGTTCTATGAGACTATATATTGATTATATATACTTTAATAAAATCACTATTAAGAACAAGTATCCATTTCCTCATATCAATGATTTGTTTGATCAGCTCCAGGGAGCTCAGTATTTTTCAAAGATTAATTCGAGGTTCAGATACCATCAGCTATAGGTGAAGGAGGATGACATTCCAAAGACATCTTTATAAATGAGATATGGGAATTATGAGTTTTTAGTTATGACCTTTGGGTTATATAATGCACTTTTTGTATTTATGAATCTCATGAATGGTGTCTTTCATTAGTTTCTGGATCATTTTGTGGTTGTGTTTGTAGATGATATTTTGGTATATTCTAAAAGCCAAAAAGAACATTAAATTCACTTAAGAATTGTTTCTAAAACCTTAAAATAAAATAAAATATATGGAAATTTTAGTAAGAGTGAATTTTTATTGAAACAAATTTCTTTACTTGGTCATATTGTTTCTAAATATGTCATAACTTTTGACCCTTATAAAGCAAAAGTTATTGAAGAGTGGCCAAGACCTACCAATATAACTAAGATTCGTAGTTTACTTGGATTAGTGGATTATTACCAATGATTTTTTGAGAACTTTCTTCAGTTTTCTAGACCACTAAATAAGCTAACACATAAGGGAGTTATGTTCATTTGGAAAAAATAATGTGATGATTTCTTTCAAAAATTGAAAAAAAGATTGATAAATGCTTCAGTTTTGGACCTTCCTTCCAAGAATGGTGAATTTTTTATCTACAGTGTTGCATCATTGAAAGGAATTGGTTGTGTCCTAATGAAAAATTATCAGGTAATTTCTTATGATTCATGTAAGTTGAAACCCCATGAGTTAAATTACCCTACACATGATTTGGAATTAGCTGTTGTTATTTTTTGTATTAAAAATTCGGAGGCA
Organism: Viscum album; assembly: GCA_963277665.1. NCBI lineage: Eukaryota > Viridiplantae > Streptophyta > Magnoliopsida > Santalales > Viscaceae > Viscum > Viscum album. Next base: position 1,438,690,043 of record OY728164.1, read on the forward strand.
CCATTTGTATGGTGTAAAGTGTGAAATATATACTGATCACAAAAGTTTGAAGTATATATTCACTAAAAAAGAATTAAACATGATACATAGGAGATGGATGTAATTAATCAAGTATTATTATTGAACGATTCATTACCATCTAGTAAAGAAAAATAAATTGGATGATTCTTTGAGAATAAAGAGTAATGCTACATTAACCATGCTATGTTTGGAATGAGATCCTTTGGTTTCTTATTTGATGAATTTTGGATTGGAAGTTGTTGGTGGAAGGAATTACTCTGTTTTGTTTCAGGTGGTAGTGAAATCATCTCTATTAGACATAATTAAGCAAGTGTATAAAGAATACAATGAGTTGGAGAAAAAAGGTAGAATTGGTTCAGAAGGGTAATTTACCTGAATTTAACATCGATAAATATTGTGTTTTGAGGTTTGGAAATATATTATATGTGAATTTTGATTCAAAGTTTAAAAAAAGAGTTGTTATGTGAAGCTCATAGTTCTCTGTTTTCAGTTCATCCTGGTAGTACTAAGATGTACAAATATTTTCGGGATTATTATTGGTGGAATAAAATGAAAAGAGATATTGATAACTTTATTGTGAAGTATTTTAATTATCAATAGGTTAAAGTAGAATGAAAATTACTGAAATGGATACTTCAACCTTTACTAGTACCAAAGTAGAAATGGGAAAATATATCCATGGATTTTGTAGTGGGATTACCAAAGACTTATATAGGTAACAATGCAATATGGGTTATTGTTTATCGATTGACTAAATCTGCTCATTTTATTCCTATTTGAGATACTCTATCTCTTGATCAAATTTATCTATTGTATCTTAAATATATAATCAAGTTACATGGAGTTTCTATCTCTATTGTATCTAATCATGATCCCATGTTCACTGATAACTTTTGTAAAGACCTATAGAATTCATTGGAAACTAAATTAAAATTTAGTAAATCTTTTCATCCTCAATTAGATGGTCAGTCAGAATGAAAAATTTAGACCTTAGAGGATATTCCAAATTCTTGTTCAATGGATTACCAAGGAAGTTGGGATCGACATATTTCTTTGGTTTAGTTTTTTTATAATAAAATTTTTCATTCCAGTATATAGATGGAACCATTTAAATCATTATATGGAAAATGGTGTTGAACTACATCTTTTTGGGATGAAGTAGGTGAAAGGAATTCAATGGGAATAGAATTGGTAGAAGAGATGGCAGAAAAAGTCTAGTTGATTTAGAAGCACATGAGGACAGCTCAGAGTAGACATAAATGTTATATGGATAATCAGAGGACGGATATTTCTTTTGAGGTCAGTGATCATGTCTTTCTCAAAGCTTCTCTATGGAAATGTGTGATGCATTTTGGTAAGAAGGTAAAGCTGAGTCCACAGTTCATTGAACCCTATAAAATCTTGGAGAAAGATAGATTAATTGCCTATAGGGTGTATTTACCTCCAAGTTTATCCTAGGTACAATTTTTTTTCATGTTTCAATGATGAGAAAGTATATATCAGATTCATATCTCATTTTGAGTTCAGATGTTGTTCAGTTGGAAGAGAATCTTTCTTATGAGGAACAACCAATACAAATTCTTGACTATAGAGAGAAAGTGTTGTGGAATAAGGAAATTCATTAGGTAAAGGTTTTTTCAAAAAACTATATGGTTGAAGAGGCAATATGGGAATATGAAAATTATATGATGGAGAAATACCCCCACTTATTTGATAAGTAAATGAAATTATGTGCACACAATTTCCAAAAGGGGGGAAGGATATAACATCCTAGGTATTTATAGAATAATATATTTTCATATCTATTAATATTTATGAATAATATATTAATTTTATGTTAAATAGGAAAATTTTTCTGATAGTGTACTCGACACGCAACAATAGTTTCTCCTAAATCTTACGCTGCACACAACATTGTGTTATACCGAAAAAAATACAATAATAATATTATTATTTTAAATGGAAGTTAACAACTAGACATTGTATTGGAAGGAATGAAAATAAATAACTAAAATATGATTATACATGTTTTTTTAAATGTTTTTAAATTTATCTAAAAAATTTTAGAGGCTTAAAATGAGAATGAATCCAATTTTAAGTATAAAATACTTTAATATTTTTAAAAGGTCATTTTACCACCTTTTAATGGAAAACCCTTTTTAAATATTTTTTTAAATTTTATATGTTATATTTGAAAAAATAAACTTATTTTTTTAGAATCAGGACATAAAAATCTATTTTGGTTGAATTTTTTTTATTTTTCTGATAAAATCCATATTTTAATGAATAGTGAAAAATACTGCATTTTAATTCAAAACTGCCTTTTCATATAACTTATTTATGTAGTTAGATTATCCTTTTAATTGGTTTTAAAGTGTAACTAGATTATATTTTTATCATGTAATCCAATTTTGGTCATTATAATTAATTTCACATTTAAATTTGACATAAACACATGTCAATCTTTTGATAGTTTTTACTTCTCAAGAACCTACTTTCTGGTTTTGACAATGAGAATTAATTTTAAATTAATTAATAAAATTTATATGTTTATAATTTGTAAAAATTGATTCCATATTTGGAATAATAAGGCCCAAATTTTATAAATACGTACCTTTTATTTTTGGACATTATAAATAGCAACTTCAGTAATTATTTTTATTTACCATGGTTAAAGGGTAAATCTAGTAAATAGTGGTAAAAAAATAATACTATAATATAAAACTACCATAACATGTATCATAATCCTATTGGATGACATATTTATGACCATGAGCATCCTTGGGTCGATTTTAGGACCCCATGTAGCCAACTATATGTGATAATGACATGTTATAATAATTAATTTAATGTAAAGAGAAATATAACATAAACATGTATCTTATTACAAAAACAATTTTAAGGTGGGGTTATATAATTGATATCTTTGAATATAAATAATAATTAGAAATATAAAAATATTTTCTACATCATTGTATTATATATATATTTTTAGACATTAATTAAATAAATTTATTTATGACACAATGATGATGCAATGATTACCTTATTAATGAAATATTCAAATAAATGATATTATAAACTTTAAAATAAATGTAATTTGAACATTTTGATGCCATACACAAATATTTTAGATGAAATTGACATGTGTGGTATGATTTAATGCATTTGGTTTGAAGGAATCAAATTTTCATGACTTTAACAAAAAATCAATTACTAAATAGTGTCAAAATTGACATAAATAAGTTTTTAAAACAAATACTATTTTATTAAATGATATAATAGTCCTAAAAATACAAGATTTGTAAAAAAGACTTATATAATGTTAAAAATTTCCTTAATTATCCACTTGTGGTTCTCTTGTCATTTTATAGTAAATATAGTAACCATATATTATGGAAATACAAGAAGATATGGTAAGAGTTAATGTTTTTAACTAAGGGTCAAAGCTAAAAGATAAGGTTAATTTTGTGACATAAACTTGAATAAAAACTATTGGTTGATATGATTTAGACCCATAATTATCTTATCATATAAATATATCACTTTTTAAATCTTATAATTCGAAAATCAATTTTTAATAAAATTATATTTCAAGACTTTCCTAAAGCGCCCCTCCTCCCTCTTATAAAAGGCCACCACCTCTACCCATTTACTCACACCTATAAAGCCCCCTGGATCATCCAAATTATTCTCAAATAAGATCCCAACATTCCTTATTTCCTCCTATAAGTCTTACCTTTTGAATAAGGAAACTAAAGGAATCCTTTTGTCTAAATCAAAAAGAGTTACCTGTTTTAGAGGTAACGTCTTCTCTCAATCTCCTTTCATTTATTTTTCTTCTCCAACCGCATAAACTCTATTTATTTCATTATTTTATAACAACCCCAGTATTATAAATATACTAGGATTTTTTTATTTTACGTTTTCTACCTAAACTCACACACACCTCCATCTAATGGATATAGAACAAATTGTTTCTGTGTATGGTGAACTACTGCCTCACGAAACAATGATTGTTAAATTTTATCTAACCACCTATCATGGTGGAAATTATGATGAAAATATATTTATATATGATATATATTATATTTATATTGTCTCTATGATTTTGTAATTTTTATTTACAACATAACTTTATGCTTTCCATAATGCGTAAATACGATAATTTCATTTGAGGAAGTGTGGACTACCGCCCCCTCAAAGTGATATGACCCATTCATGCTATAAATGGAAAGTATAAATGATGGTTTTATTAAAACTATGATACATAAATGAAATTAATATAATACCGGTATTATAATATAATTTTATATCATTTGATTATTATTCTTTTAATATGACAAAGAAATGAAAGTAGCGTTCATGCGTATGTACGACCTACTTTCTCCATGAACGTTGCATTTAATTTCTTATCTAAAAAAGTTATGAACTATTATAAATACATATATAATGGATATATATGATATTTAAATCATTAATAATATTTTTGAGATAATGGAATGATGACCACATGGATAATTTACATCAAAAAAATTCATTTTTGAATCAAGTACCAAACATTAACAAAACATCTGACATGAACTCAAGTAACCAACTAATTGTTATATCATGGTAATTATTGATATAAAATGAGTAATAAAATTTAAAAAGGTTCTAAATCAAGTATAATTTAACCTAAGTTTATTATTCAGGAAATTAAAGATTGAATGAAACAAGTCAGACTCAAGGAAAGGGACTTCGTCTCAATATCCTTTCCTTTAGGAATATTTTAATTTATACACGACCTTATTTATACGGTGTATAATAAACCCCTTAGAATTTTAATTTCATTAAAAGGGAATATTTTTTTCTATGAATCATTTTACTAAATGAAAAAACAGAATTTATTTAACGTATGCGGTGACAACGACTTCTCTGCCACTGTAACCGTTATTTGATATTTGGATTCCTCTATAAGCCTTAATGTTTTTAAAAGGAAAAGAAATACCTTATTCCATTTTTTGGGTGTTTTGGTATTAATAATTGTTTTGAAAGTGGATTTACTATTTCAATATCTTGAAATGATCTCTTTTGATTGCAAATGAAATTTTATGAGAAAAATGTTGATAATTGTAATATTTTATGTATTATATAATGATACTTGAACATTTGATTGGTGGTTACGTGATAAAACAAAGATGGGTGGTTAAATGATAAACAAAAGATGTGCGGTTCCATGATAAACCAAGGACGGGTGGTTACATTATAACCTCCAATGCATTGGGTATGGAATTCGACTGTATGACTATTCCATTTAGTGATATGTGTGGAAGTCGACTATATGATTATTCCATTTAAGTATGTTTATGTCACAAGTTACCTTTATATGTTATATGTTTCTTTCTATGAGTTTATGGTAATATTTTGGTTACAAAAGGTTTAGAAATGAGTTTATATTAATGAAGTGTTTTTGATTCTTCTTAAAGGTGAAAAGTATTACTTTATGATAAAGTATTCATGGTTTACATTTTTTCACAAGACTAAAAATTTTCATTCTTCATGTATCCCTTACTGAGATTTTTATACTCATCCTAAGTTTTGAAATGTTTTTCACAAGACTTAAATAAGAATAGATTCATGGATAGGATCAAGGAATGTAACAAACCAATTTTTTTCAATGGAAATTCCCTTCTTATTAATATGTCATAAAATCACATGAAAACACAACATAATGAACTAATAAGTGATAAGTGACCTTTAAACATAAGTTTTTCACTTATGGGTTTGTAATTTTAAAAATCTAACATACAAGGTTGCAATTAGTAAGTTATTTGGAGTCCAATAAGGAAAACTTAATTTTTGGTGAATAGTAACCTACCCTTATGAATAGTAACATATCCTTATGAATAGTAACACATCCTTATGAATAGTGATATACCCTGATGAATATTATCCTTACCTATGATAGTATAAAAATAACATTCAAGTTTAAAGTACGATATACCTATATTTTAGAATAAGTAAATAAATGTTTTAAAACTAGTTTTTGATAATAAATTATGATTTTAATTAAATATTAAAATAATCATATTTTGAAAATTATTTTTGAAAAATGGAATTCATTTTTGGATTCTACATGTTAAGAAATGGTTAGGGTGAATTTTTGGGATTCTTCTGAAATACTTGAATTTTTGATGAATATTAAAATGCGATAATTTACAATAAATGCTAAATAAGAGATTTATTGAGTCATTGATGATGATATAAGCCCATTTGGTTCTAAGTCACATGAATTTATTACTATTCTTGGTCATGTAATACTTACTATTCCTTTTCTTGTGAATAAATAATAAATTAATGATTAAAAAATTATGAAAACCCTCCTCTCCTCCACTATAACCCCCCTCACTCCCACTTCTATTCACATCTATCAAGCCGTGTGCCTTGCCAATATTCTACCCAAATATCTCCCCAAGATCCTTACCCATATCCAAAATCTCCTAGCATATCCAAAATACCAAAACCTCTCCCCTTAAGAGGTTTTCCAAGGAGGAAGTCTCAAGAGGTAAATTCCTCTTTCAAATTCCTTCATTTCTTTTAAGTTATTTTCTTTTTGTTTCTTTCCTCACCTCCCTTCACCCAAATAGTATGATAAATCCAGTAACATAAATTTACTGGAATTTTTTTATTCTAATGGGATATTTTATTATCTTCTCTTCTTTCCCTACCTTTTTATTTGAAAGAAATGAAAGCACCGTTTGAGATATGCTAATTTAGCACATTCAAGGACAACAGTTTATCAATTTATTTTATCATATTTAATTCTGTTCATGAAACCATTTGTGTTATGGTTTAACCAGATTATTATATATGTAATATATCCTATTTTTGGTTCTATAATCCTTTTGTAAAAATGGTATTAAGTTATAAAGCAAAAAATGTTGCTTGTAATCAAACCCACCAATTAACAAAAACGATTGTCACTATGGTTTTATATAATAATTAGAATTCACTCTAAGCAAACAAATTAAATTTAAAAACATTTAATATCCTGTATGTTCACTAATAACATAAAATTTCAATTATGTACAATCACTTTCATCATACGTTTTTATCCAAACATGAACCGATCATTAAAGCCAAGTAAGCAAACGGACCCGAACAATGAAATTGAGCCTCATAACCAATCAAAAAGGTTATAAATGAACTTAAAATGATTATAATAAACCAATTAATTATAGAATATTTTATTTAATTATTAATTAATAAACCTAATTTGTTTATTCATGGCTTTAATAACAAGTGGAGAATAACAACGGATTTAAGGTAAGGGATCCTCTCCTTTTCACTCTTAAATCAAGATTTTTCTCTATGTTAGGACTTTTTATGTGTAATAAAAAATTATGGGGTATGATTTCAAACCTCCCACATAATTTCCTAATGATTTATAAGTTATTAGAAACACCATTCTCTCTCATCTATCCCTCTTAGGTACACCAGACACCATGCCAATAAACCGTAACGAATTCTACCCGAACCTTCTTTGTTCTTTCAGGTTGCCTTATCTTTATTTATATCAACATGGATTTATCTTATATGTTTATGTACACATTCTAAATTATGTGTAGGTTTACAAAATTATTTTATAAATACCCTTTTATAACTCTCTTTCAGGGATATACATGTTTTTAAAATATTCCCTCCTTAGAACGTTCCGATAAGAAAACCTGTTTTAAGGAAACTTCCCAAATTTTTACCCAATATAAAGTGAACTATATTCTATTTTTTAAGACACCATTGTCTTTATAAAATTGTTATTTTTATTATGAAAACATTCTTGGTTCAATTATGGTTTTATATAAAAGATTTTCCTCTTTTCTATTTTAAAATATCTATAGTATTTTCCTTAAAACCATACAAAAATATTTTAATGCTAATGTTTCTAAAATACATTCCTTATATGTTTTAACTTATGTTTAACATAACATTCCATATTATAAGCCTATTTTAACCTACGAACATCCATGTATTTTCTAATACCTTTCTTTCATGGACACTTTCATGATATACTCATTGGTTACGATTTATGTCATGATTATGGTACCTAATTCTTTCCATGGGTACCCTTATGTTTATGTATGGTTGATTATGTATGATTATTTATGTGGTAAGAATATTCATGAAAATTTTGAGATGGTTGTGCCCAAATAGCACTCCAATGCATTGGGTAAATTTAAGTTTCATGAGATGCGATGTGAAATAGAATTAGCGGTTAGCCTTGACCCGTACTAAGATGGGAAATGGGATTGACAGTTAAGCCGTGAACCGTACTAAAATGGGAAACGGGATTGGAAATTAGCCTTGACCCATACTAAATACATGTTTTATAATTCTACAACATTTATATGATTCAATGTTTATATGATTCCATGCTTATATGAAATGATTTTATAAGTTTCATGCTTTGGATATCATTATGTCATGCCTCCTAACTCATGTTCTTAAGATGTATCCTTATGTTCATTCCCTTACTGGGCTTTTTAGTTCATCCCATTTCTCATGTGTTCCCCAGGGTACCCTATGTAGATGTATGGCCTCAAAGAATGTTAGGATCTCTTTTTATGGAGATTAAATAGAGAAGTGCTTTTTAGCCCCATGTTTTATGTTATATGTACCTAGTCTTCCAAGAAACTAGACTTAACGATCCTTTGAATGTACTTTGATATATAATTATGATTAAAATCATGTAATGTTATATATAAAAGGCTTGGGTCGCTATAGTCATGCTATTTAAACATGAAAGGAGCCATATTTTTTTAACATTTTCTGTTTTATGAAAAAAAATTGGATAGTGAGTAGAAGTGTCTAATTGTAATATTTAAGTTATTATGTATGAGTTATGACCTAATTATCTAAATCTATAAACTTTAAAAGATCCTCAAATTGAATTAAAGTCAAATTATCAACTTATCTCAATATTATGTAATGTTTAAGCCTGTGGCCTTATAATAATGATGGAAATAATAACTATATAAGATTATTATAACATGATATAAATTCTAGAATAAAATATATACCATCCAATTCCATACAATTTCACAATTATGGGTATCATATCGTTGCTTGTGTGTACGTATGGCCTACCATCTCTGCGATACGATGCGATTCTTTCTACATTATAATCATTAAAGCATGATTATATAAATGTATATAATGAATAAATAAGATATTATATTATATTAATATACTTTTAAAAATTATATAATTATAACCTAAGAAGGAGAACCATAACTAATTAGAAAAAATATGCATAAGAAATTGAAGTAGTTAATACCTAAATAATGAGTAATAATGAAATGTTATTAAAAATCAGATGATAATATGATCATATATGGTATCATAAAAATTACTATGATTCTAGAATAAGTCAATGAAATTATTTAAATCATTATACAGAAGGTTCAGATATATACAAATTATATTAGATCTAAGGGTAAGGGATAATTTTTCAATCACATTTTTATTTGAGATTGTTTACACGTAAGTATTTACTGAGGTTTATTTATCATCGATGTCCATGTTTTCTAAAAATTATTTCATAAAATGTTTTACTATTATCCTATGTATGTTTAAAGTAATTTTTAACCATTTTTTACTTTTAATACATGGTTTGAAAGGAATATTTATTTAATTTTCCATATGAGGTACTTTTTAACTTTTCTAGAAAAAGTATGAGAAGATTGTTTTATTTTAACTTATATGGAATGAACATATTTTTAGCTTTTCATAAATCCTTATTTCCATGAATATTCATTTACAATATTTCTAGGTTATTTTACAAGAAATTATTTTCTTTGAAAATTTCATGACATTTTATGAAAAGAAAACATTGTCAAATAAAAAAGGATATAAAAATTATTTTCCATCTAAGATGACATTATTAAATAGGAATATGTTTCATGTATACTATCCCTATTATTTCTATGTTTTGGTTATATATATGTTGAAATTATATTTATGAATTCCATATCGTTTTCATGGATTACGTTATAATGGAATGATGTTTAAGAAACCCATTTTATTCTTTGGGTTATTATATGAAGAATGATTTATGTTTTTTAGGAACATGTAATAATGATTTCATTATGATATGGGTGGGACCTATATCTTCCTCCAATGTATTGGGTAAATATTTATATCTTATGAGATAGATAGGACTGGAAGGAGAAATGATATCAGTTCAGTAATATAGGGTTGGAATGGGAAATGCTCTCGGTTCAGTAATACATGGATGAAATGGTAAGTAAACCGGATTCCGTAATACCAGGATGGAATGAGGAGTGAACTTGGTTTAGTAAAGGAATTTTTCCATTTTAATGATCTTGGAAATGATCCTTAGGTAATATGGAAAAGATTTTATATGGTTCCGTGTTTTCCAAAATTAGATGTTTTATACCAATGATATTTTCTCATAGCTCATGTTTCTTTATTATTTAGGCCTTATAAACTACTAAGATTTATTTCATGACTCAATATTTTGATATATTTTATATGTGGTATGATTTTAATTTTTTTTAATGTTTTTATATTCTTATATTCATGTTATGTTTGATACTTTTCCTTTGTATACCATTACTGAGCATCTGAGCTCACCCCTTTATAAGTTTTATTTTCCTCAGGTTACAAAGAAAATTTTTAGGTAGGGGTACTAAAGGGGAAGATCATTGTGGGATATTTTTTAGAACTTTCACAAAATTAGAAGAATGTTTTCCATGTTTCCAAAGGAACTAAACTAATACTGTCAATGGGTGTGTGTTTGTGTAATGTTTTAAGTATTCTACAAATTTGATGTAATGTCCATGTACATCAAGCTTGGTTTGTTAGAGTTGATAGCAGAGCCAAGAATTAGTTAACCATTATAAATTAGGATGTGAAAACTTTAGTGAGATCCCTAGAGATATTTTTAAGGATTTGTCAAGAGATTTCCCTTAGGATAAGTCTAAGTATAGGTTATAATATTGGAATTTTTGTAATGATCATGGTTAAACTAAGACTAAAAATAAGATGTTAGAGATTTAAAGTACCCCCTTGATTATGTTGTTTTCCTATTATGATTTTTCCTCTCAAACTATTCTTTATGGGTTTTAGAAAATGGATGGAACTTAAAGGAACCGTGTTAATGATGAATGGAATGGGAAATGAAACAATTGTCCTCCTGAAAAACCAAATGTTATTGGAGTTGGAAGGAAAAATCTTATAGCTATAATTATATAATATATGAATCATTTTGGACATCCAAAATGAGAAGAGAAGGTAACAACATTTTGTTGAGTCCTTCATGAGGCAAAGTCAACATTATTTCAGTGGGTCTTCTAATCCACTTGTATCTGAAAAATGAACCAATACCACTGAAAAAATATTTTCTATCTTCCACTATTCAGAATATGAAAATTTTATTTTGGTTGTTAATCCTTTAGAAGGAGAAGCATACCAGAGGTGGAATATAATCAATAATAGAAGGTAGTAAGATAAAATTGAGTCCACTGAATGGGGAGAGTTCAATAAATTATTTTTCAATAATTACTTTCCTCGTATTATTTATATGAAGATGGAAAAGGAGATCCTTGGGATTAAGTGAAAGGATAATGAATCTATTGGTACATATGAGGAAAATTTTACGAGACTTTCAAGGTATGCTTCTGGCATTATCATCCAACCTGAAAGTAAGGTTGATCGATTCTTTAGTGGCTTAAAATCAAGTCTTCGAAGGGAGTTATCCATAAGAGACTTTAATAGATATGAAGAGACTATTAATTATTCTATCAAGGTAGAAATGGAAGTTGGGGTTACATATCAATCTCATGGTTTTGATAAGAAACAGAAGATGGAGTTCAAGGGAAAATCTTAAAACCATGGTAAAAAGAAGATAAGCATTTCCTTATGTTCAAAGTGTGGAAATAATCTTGGTTTTGATTTTATTAAAAGTAATATTAAATTATTTAAGTGTATAAAGAAGGTCATCAGGTAGTAGAGTGCCAAATTAATGGTAAAAATATTGCTAATGTTATGAATAGATAAAAGGTTACATAGAATGCACCTCCCACACTTCAATTCTAAAAGTGCAATGAAATGGGGAATTATACTAACCAATGACCTAATCCAAAGGTTATCAATGATGATCAACATTAAAAACCTCTTAAGGCCAAAGAAAAAGGAAAATTTTATGCGATCACTACTGGCAATGTAGAGTATGACAACAAAGTGGTGGAATGATTAAGTATTTATGTAATGGGATTCCAAAATAATGTTGTAGAATATCTTTTATGGTATTATGTAATGATGAAATATCTATGTATTGGTACACTATGATTTTTCCATTTGTATTTAAGGGTATATATTGAGTGGTACTGGTAACCATGAAAAGTGATTCAAATATTTTTGGAGAATCATTAAGGGAAGGATAACCCTTAATATGTGCATAATGTTGGGATATGAAAATAAAGAGATGTTTGATAGATTAATGACCTCAGGATTGATATGATGTGATTTATGATATAATGGATTGAGTATATTGATTTTTTTTGTGATTTATGGTATGTGGAAAGAGTTAATTTTTGAAAGCATGCATGTTTTAACCAAGGTTCTATGATAATTCAATTTATTACTATGTTTTAAGAAAATACATGGTGGAGGCATTCACATGTTTGGAATGTAACCGAAAAGAGATACCTTATGATATATGGGGGATAAATGTTAAGCTAAGTTAGTGCACCTCTTTCTAAAGTTTTGGATTTTCAGTATTCATAAGGACTATAAGGTTATCAATTTATGGAAAGTATAAGTTAATATTTGGATGATGTTTGTTATATTAAAGTATTATCTCACTATAGGTGGATTTATTCATATTTTATAACTTGTGATAAAATTTTTATTATGATAAAGATATATGGAATGACCTATCATTCTATTTATGGATATCATGATATGTTAATGTTTAAGGAATGAAAAATCCACCTTAATTTCTTGGAATAATAGATGAAGTGGAAATTGATCAAGACACAACGAAAGGATGAGATTATACTTAATCAAGTAAGTGATTATTTGTCACGACCCATCCCCCGGGGCCTATGTCGTGACTACCCCAAGCCCACCTTCCATAGGCCAGGGGCTGGCGACTAGCACCAAAGGTGTAATTCGCTAAAACTGGGAAGCCATTGACTTTATAACCTTAAATGCACACAACAGAGCACACAAATAGATACAAAACACTAACTAAACTGTATAACAACAGAGTGCTGAAAAGTAAAAGGGGTCATAAATACAAGCCCAACTGTAAAGTACAAAGAACTGGAAATACAAGTACAACTAAAGAAAGGAAAAACAGCTGCTGAGTTGTCCTCTAGGATTCCTACCTGAAGGGTAGGTACAGATAGCCTCCTTAGTACTCCACGTCTATCAGTCTCCTCCATGTACCGACTCATCGCAAGGTCCACCTCTGGGTACCGTCCAGTCTTGGAACTCTCAGCCTCAGTCAGTGCTATCCATCGTCTGCAACCAACACAATGAGGTGAGGGCATAGCCCATTCAGAGGTGAGTATAATGATACTGAGTAGGGACCCCGAGACCCTCAAGGTCTCACAAAATCCAACAAGGATAAACCAAAAGAATGAAATCAACAGATAACCCCACTTAGATATATGCCCATACATATACCTAAGTTATCAAGTAATACATCTCAATCATGAGGAAAAAATAAAGTTATTGACTCAGCTCACAAAAGTATACAAATTATGTAGAGAGATAGAGATGATCAGATGTAGCCACTGAATCATCTATTCTGTCGAACCCATGTAGGATCCAGGAATAGTAGTCAGAACTATCAAACCCACACAGGATCCAAGAATAGTAGATAGAGCTGTCGAAGCCACACAGGATCCAAGAACAGTAGTCAGAGTTTTCGAACCCACATAGGATCTAGGAACAGTAGTTAGAGCTATCGAACCCACACAGGATCCAGGAACAGTAGTCAGAGTTGTCGAACCCACACAGAATCCAGGAATAGTAGACCGAGCACAACCAGCCACAAGGTTCCGCACAAAGCATGCTTGATTCCGAGAGGGTCCTCTCCTCAATCCAAGTGTCTATACATAAACTTACATTAAGTCTCAATTTGATGTATCCAAAAGATCCATCATGCTAAAATAAACCCAACGTGACAGACGGTGCGTCAATCAGACGCTCGGTCTGCAAGTTATTGGGAATTTAGTTCCGAGGGACCAGTTGGATTCATGATCGATCCAACCTGGCCGTATCTCAACTATACCCAAAACTCTGGGGGGGGGGTATATATGAAGGAAGTGTCTCACTCCAAGAATACCAGTGCTGCTGACGGTTCGTCAAACGGACATCTGGTGCCAAAGATATGGCCAAAAGAAAGTAAAGGGTCGGTAGTAGGTCCGGGTCCGGCCCGACCCGGTCGGACCGACCCGACCCAACTTAGTCTGGGCCGACCCGATTCGGGTCGACCCAGCCTGACCCATTGGGTATGGCCTAGGTCATTGGGTGGGCCAGCCCGTTGGGTTTGGCCCAGACCGCTGGGCCCAGCCCAGCCGACCGTGAGGGCGGTTCGGCCCGGTTCGTCCAGGGCACCACGAGGGGGTCCGCGGGCCAGCTTGGGAGGCCGGCATGGCTAGGGTGCTGGTTTGGCTGGGAGGTCGGTGCAGCTTGGCGGTTCGGCCAGGGCGCTGATTCGGCCAAAATCCGGGCGGCATCTTGGGAGGCCAGGCGTCCGGGAGCTGGGAGGCAGCTCGGGAGGTCGGGAGGCCGACAGGTGGCAGGGTGGCAGGCCAGTGGGCTGTCGGGAGGTGGCTGAGCAGGCTAGAAGGTGGCCAGGAGGTAGCAGGGCAGGCCGGTGGCAGGTCGGCGAGTGTCCGGGAGGCGACCAGGTAGACAGGAGGTAGGACGGGCAGACCAGAGGCATGCTGGCGGGCGACCGAGAGGTGGATGGGCAGGCAGAAAAGCGGCCAGGTAGGACGGAGGGCGGCCGAGAGGCATGCGGGCAGGCCGGAAGGCTGCCGTGTGGTGGCCGAACTGGCCGACGAGCGGTCGGGAGGTGGCCGGGGAGGCCGGTGGTGGTATGGGATGTTGTGGGGGTGGAATGGGTCACAGAAGCCGTGGGAAGCATGACCTTTATCTTCTCCACCTTCTTCGCCTCGTCGTTTCATCACCATGCCAAAGATCATCACAAACAAGAACGGTGGAGGGGTTGGGTCATGTTGGTTTGGCCAGCACCCTCCGTGTTTAGGGTGGTAACATTTGGCTCATCAAGTAAGAAGAAAGATGAACTTCAATTTTTACAACCTCTGCAACTATTCCTTTCCAACTGAAGAAGAAAAATAAGGAAAATAATATTACACAAATAAACCCCCTACCTTTGTTCATTATTCGACGATGAATTCGCAGAAAGAAGATGGAGGAGATCGTTTCCGGCGTTCTTTGTTCTTCGTTTTTCATTGGAAAGAGTTTTTATCTACTCTCCCAATAATCCTCCTCTCAAAACACCCAAGTGAAAAGTTGTGCCAAATAATAGATTATAATATTTATTATTTCGTTGGGAAGAATTCAAAAAGAAAAACTAAACACTTGGTTGGCACATTAAAAATTAAAGGGGAGGATTTGGCACCATTAATTTGGTGTGTTGGCAGCATTAATGTGGAGGAAGTTCAAGAGGCTCCTCTACATTAAAGAGGGGGGTTGACAGGTTTTCCTCTCCTCCCATTTAATAGGGGTCTGGTGGTCCCCAACCCTAATATTCAAATTGGGAGGTTATGTGGTCTCGAGTGGTCCCCACCACATTAACTTCTCATGGGAGGTTGAGGTGTGGTGGTCCCCACCACCATAACCTCTCATGGGAGGTTATGTCCTGGTGGTCCCCACTTCCAACCTCCACATGGAGGTTATAGTTCTAGTGGGTCCTACCTCCCAACATCCACATGGTGGCTCAAAAATAAAATAAAGTGTAGTTCATTTTATTTTATTAATTTCCTTGAAAAATCCAAAAACTATCTTTTATTCTTGACCCACTACCGTCGAGGTGAAAGTCTCCTTAAGCGAATATCAGCGCTGTGAGTTCAACGGTGCCCTCATATTTCAATTCCAAGTACCAGTTCAAAAATTATAAAATCCCACTCGTACGTTTACTGAACGTACCTGAACAAAACTTCATAAATTGATTCCGGGCACACTGGGACTCGAAATCACGCACCGTCAATTTTTACAGACTCGTAAAATTCCCATTTAATTAAAAAACTTACATAGAAATTATATGTCTTTAAATTCTCCCCAAATCAGGGCTCTACGTCCCCGTAATCCACAACTCATAACTAAGGGAACAAGTGGGGGTACTGAGCACGCATCTGAGCCTCCCACTCCCATGTGCTCTCCTAGAGGTTCCTGTGCTTATAGCGAACATGAACCAGAGGTATCGACCATCCATGTAGGACCCACTCCTGTTGATCATCAATCTCTCCTAGAACCTCTTTAAAAGTCTCCCCATAATCAAAATCCATCTCTCCATGGTCGATGATGTGAGTAGGATCATGCACGTATCTCCACAGCTGAGATATGTGAAAAAATTTGTGCACCCAGTGCAACTGAGGGGGAAGTGCCAGGTGGTAAGACACCTTGCCTACTCTGCTGAGGACCTGGAAAGGTCTGATGAATCTCGGAGATAACTTGACGCCTCGGCCAAATCTCCATAGTCCTCATTGAGGTGAGACTCGTAGAAAGACGTGGTCGCCATCCTCGAACTCTAGAGGCCTCTGTATCCTGTTAACATATGACTTCTCCCTACTCTGTGCAGTCTTCATCTGCTCCTGGATGATCTGCACTTTCTCTGTGGTAGCCCATACCATCTTTGGTCCCACTAGTTCTGACTCCCCAGGGTCATTCTATCACAAGGGTGATCTGCAAGGTCTCCCGTATAACGCCTCAAATGGTTCCATCCTAATGGTGGAGTGATTGCTGTTGTTGTATGAAAACTCCACCAAAGGTAAGTGATCCTCCTAGTTGCGACCAAAGATGAGGAAAAAAGAACGGAGCATGTCCTAGAGGGTTTGAATGGTCTGCTCAGTCTGGCCATCTATCTGAGGATGGAAGGCGGTGCTCAGACGAAGCTGCATCCTAAAAGCCTCCTGTAACCCCTTCCATAGCCGGGAAGTAAACTATGTGTCACGATTGGAGACAATAGAATAAGGTAATCCTTGTAGCCACACAATTTCCTATACATAGAGGCGTCCCAAGCTCTCTATTGAACCCTACTCTCTGATCGGTAGGAAGTGGACCGACTTGGTGAGTTGGTCGACGATCACCCAAATTGAGTCGTGACCCCTAGATGTACATGGAAGTCCTATCACAAAGTCTATGGATATCCCATCCCACTTTCACTCTAGGACCTCTAAAGGCTGAACCAAACCTGCTGTTACCTTATGCTGTGCCTTCACTTGTTGACAAGTGAGGCACCGAGAGAAAAACTCTACAACTTCATTTTTCATCCCCGACCACTAGTGTTGTCGCCAGAGATCCCGATACATCTTCGCCACTCCTGGATATACTTCTAGAGGGGATGTGTGGAACTCTATCAAAACTTCCTCCTGAAGTGACACTGGAACCATAGTACGTCCTCTAAAGAGGATGATATGCTCCCCACCTTTATAAAATCCATTAGGAGCCTGTCCTATGGATATCTGAGCACATCGTGTCTTACAGTCAGCGTCCCCATGATGCACCTCCATGACTCGCTGAAGGAGTGGGGGTGTGACTGTGAGAGACTGTAGGAAAGATACTCCATCTCTATCCACAAAGGATATCTGCAAAGTGGATAACTACTCTATTGCTTCTCCTAACAGATGTATACCAGACCTCCTGCTGAGTGCATCTGCAACAATGTTCCCCTTCGCAGGAGTATAGACTATCTCAAAGTCATAGTCCTGGAGGAACTCAAGCCAACGTCGTTGTCTCAGGTTCGGGTATTTCGGAGAGAAGATATACTTGAGACTCTGGTGATCAGAGTACATGGTAAAATGATCTCCCATCATATAGTGTCGCCACATCTTCAAGGCGAAGACCACTGCTGCTAACTCCAGGTCATGGGTAGCGTAGTTCTGCTCATGCTGTCTCAGTTGTCGAGAACCATATGTGATCACTTCTCGATTCTGCATCAATAATCACCCGAGTCTGGTCCCTAATGCATCTTAGTAGATTACATACCCTATGCCTTACTTTGGAAGCCTCAAGATGGGGGCACTAGTCAGCCTCTACCTCATCTTCTGAAAGATCTACTGGCATCTCTCTGACCACATGAAGGGTTTCCCCTTCTTCGTCAAGGCTGATAGTGGTGCTACAAATCTGGAGAAGTCTGGAATGAATCTCTGGTAGTAACTATCCAAACTCAGGAAACTTCATACCTCCATCATACTCCTGGGTGGATTCCAAGAAAGTATCGCCTCAATCTTCGCTGGATCCACTGCAAATCCAGCCTCCATGATAATATGTCCCAAAAAGTGAACCTCTCAGATCTAAAATTGGCACTTTGAGAGATTTCCATAAAGTTGGTTCTCTCGGAGTGTGTCCAGTACTACCTAAAAATGGTAGGAATGCTCCTCCTCAGTAGTCGAGTAGATCAGAATGTCGTCGATGAAGACTACGACAAAGAGATCGAGGTATGGCTGGAAAATCCTATTCATGAGTCCCATGAACACTACTAGAGCATTGGTTATGCTGAAAGGCATAACCAAGAACTCGTAGTGGCCCTACCGACATCTGAAGGCCGTCTTCTGCACATCCTTGTCTTGAACTCTGAGCTAGTGATATCCTGATCTGAGGTATATCTTTAAGAACCACCATTCTCCCTTCAGCTGATCAAAGAGGTCATCAATCCTCGGGAGTGCATACTTGTTCTTCACTGTCACCTGGTTCAGGCGACGATAGTCGACACAAATCATCAAGCTCCCATCCACCTTCTTGGAAAACAGAATCGGGGATACCCAGGGAGAAACACTGGGCTAGATGAATCCCTTACCCTGCAAGTCCTCTAGCTGTATCCGCAGCTCGTGAAGCTCTGAGGGAGCCATATGATACACTGGTGTAGATATCAGTGTCGTCCCGGGGTACATGTAAATTTATAAGTCCACCTCTCTGTGAGGAGGTCGACCTGAGACATCATTAGGGGAAACATCTGTATACTGGTCCACCACTACAGGATAAGTCAGACTCTCCACATCAACTGCTTCGAGGGTAAGGCAAGAAAACTGATGAGTGATTGGTTGTACTATCATCTGGGAAAGTCCATCCTACGCTGCAAAGTCTCCCTTCTCACTGGTGAAGGTGAACCTGGTCCCATCCGTGAAACACACTGCAATTTGTGCCTAATACAGTCGATCTGAGCATGGATGGTAGATAAATAGTCTATACCCAAGATGACGTCATAAGGCCTCAATGCCGTTACTAGGAGATCCCATCCAAAGCTCTCGCTTCCTAGAGTAAGATCACACAGCCGGAACCAGTGCGTAATCGTCGAATATGCTCCCGTAGGAGTCTCTATCCAAAAGGATCGAGCCAAAGGCTCTGTCAGAATCTCCGAGCTCCGAACGAGGGCAGTGGAAATGGAAGAGTGACTGACACCTGTGTCTATAAGAACTGCAACTATGGTGGAGTAGACACATATCGTACCTCGAATAATCTCAGGAGTGCTGTGATCGTAAGGCTCAACTGCCTGGAGCTGAGATCTCATCTGTCCACCTGCTCCCTATGGTTGGTGTGGACCTCCTGGTGGTGTTGGTGGTAATATCTCAAAACATCATCCATCGCCAGATGCATACCCATCTCCTCTGCCACATCCGCCTGCTCCCTGCGGACTGCCTCGATCAAACCTCTGACTCTTCTTGGGAGGTCCCTCAACTATTTTATGATCATCCGAACGACGGTTCGGACAGTCATGAGCCATGTGACCCTACCCGCCGCATGTGAAACATTGTCTGTTCCTCGTATAAATGGCTCTGTCTCGTGTGCCATGCACAACCGAACCCGAGTCCTGAGGTCGTCCACCGGATGGTCTGGTCTGCTTGGTTCTCTATGAAATTTTTCTATTTACAACTGCATAAGACTCCTCTACGTAATTCCTGGTGGCGGGTCTCGCTGCTGGTGACTGCTAAAAAAGGAAAATCTTCACTAAGAGGGATCACTCCAACACCCCTGCCTGCGTCGGGATGTTGAGGGAGATCATCGAAGCCCTGATCTCTCTTCTGAGACCCTGATCGAAGGTCCAAGCCCTGAAGAATGGGTCCTGAACCATATCTATGGAGTATCACGAGAGGTTGGTGAACCTCGCTGAGTATTGTGCCACCGCCATGCTACCCTGCTACAGATGAAGTAGCTCATGTATCCACACTGCACGAAGGGTGGCTGGGAAAAACTCCACCCAAATCAGGCTCTCCAAGTCTGCCCAGAGTAGTGTCGCCTCGTCATGCACCTAGAGTATCAGGCTCCACCATCTGCCTGTTGCTACCTAAAGGAGACTTGTGACAAGGATCACCAAAAGGTCGGCTGGTGTCCCTACCATTCTGAAGACTCTCACCACAGCCTCCAGCCAATCCTCAGCTGCCTGCGGGTCTGTCTCACCCCCGAACCTAGGCGGTCTCTGGTGTTGGAACTCGTGAAATTCACTCAGGCGGCATGAACTATCTACTGCTGGGGATGGTGGCATCAGTGGTCCAATGGGTAGTGGTACCGCTGGTGCCTCCGTTGTGATAGGGCCCTACACCAAGGCCTCATCGCTCGGTGGGCTGCCATCTTGTAAAACTCTCGGAACCCTATCTGGATATCTGTGTGGAGGGATCCTTGAAAGAAATAGTTTCGCCATGGTAAAGAAGTTATACCTGGTGAGATTACTCAAATAATTCAAATAAAAATCTTCAAAACACATACACAATCAGTGTTTTCATGCACTAAGTCAGAAATCAGAAGTCATGGTCCTAGTGTATGGATACGTCAGCCACCGCACCAACACTGGACTCCTTGAACTGAAAACCACACTCAATAACCTTAACACCATTGATTCATATAAAAGATCAAAGTCTTAAGTTCTATGGTAGAACTGACACCTCTGATACCAATTTGTCACAAACCATCCCCCGGGGCCCATGCTGTGACTACCCCAAGACTACATTCCATAGGCCAGGGGCTGACAACTAGCACCAAAGGCATAATTCTCTAAAACTGGGAAGGAATTGCCTTTATAAATTGAAACTCACACAATAGATCTCACAGATGGATAAAAAACACTAAGTAAACTGTATAAAAAAGAGTGCTAAAAAGTAAAAGGGGCTAGAAATACAAGCCCAACTGTAAAGTACAAAGAACTAGAAATACAAGTAGAACTGATGAAAGGAAAAATAGTTGTTCGGTTGTCCTCTGAGATTCCTACCTGAAGAGTAGGTACATATAGCCTCCTCAACACTCCATATTTTTCAATCTCCTTTGTGTAACGACTCGTCTCAAGGTCCACCTTCGTGTATCATCCAGTCTTGTTACTCTCAGCTTCAGTCAACGCTGTCCGTTTTCTGCAACCAACACAAAGTGGTGTGGGTATAGACCGTGAAGGGGTGAGTATAACAATACTCAGTAGGGACCCTGAGACCCTCAAGTTCTCACAAAATCCAACAAGGATAATCCAAAAGAATGAAATCAAAAGATAACCCCACTTAGATATATGCCCATACATATACCTAAGTTATCAAGTAATCTATATCAATCATGAGGAAAATACAAAGTTACTGACTTAGCTCACACAAGTATACAAATTATGTACAAAGATAGAGATGATCATATATATCCACTAAATCATCTATTCTGTCGAACCCACGTAGGATCCGGGAACAATAGTCAGAGCTGTCGAACCCACACATGATCCAGGAACAATAGACAGAGCTGTCGAACCCACACATGATCCAGGAATAGTAGTCAGAGCTGTTGAACCCACACAAGATTTAGGAATAGTAGTCAGAGCTATCGAACCCACAAAGGATCCAGGAACAGTAGTCAGAGATGTCGAACCCATATAAGATCCAGGAATAGTAGACAGAGCGTAGCCAGCAACAGGGTTCCGCACAAAGCATACTTGATTTTGGGAGGGTCTGCTCCTCAAGCAAAGTGTTTATAAATAAAATTCCATGAAGTCACAAGTTGATGTATCCAAAATACGTGTTATGATAAAAAAACCCAACGTGACAGACGGTGCGTCAATCGGATGCCTGATCTGAGAGTTATTGACAATTTAGTTCTGAGGGCCCGGTTGGATTCGCGGTCGATCCAACCTGACCATATCTTAACTATACCCAAAAATCTAGTGGGGTATACACAAAGGGACTGTCGCACTTCAAGAATACTAGCGTCGTGGATAGTTTGTCAAACGGATGTCCAGTGCCAAAGATATGGCCAAAAGAAAGTAAATGGTCGGTAGTAGGTCCGGGTCCGGTCAGACCCGAACAGACTTAGTTTGGGCCGACCCGGCCGGACCCGTTGGGTCCGACCTGGCCCGTTGGGTGGGCTGGACCATTGGGTTTGGCTCAGCCTGTTGGGCCCAACCCAACTGGCCGCGAGGGTGGTCCGGCCCGGGCTCGGGGCTGGTTCGGCCCGGAGTGCCGCGAGGGCGTGACCCAGCGCGACTCAGCTCGGAGGGCGTGGACAGGGCCGGTTCGGCCATGGAGTCGTGAGGGGGGCCGCATGCTGGCTCGGGAGGCTGGCGTGGCCAGGGATCCAGTTCGGCCGGGAGGCCAGTGCGACCAGGGCATCGGTTCGTCTGGGAGGCCGGAGCGGCTTGGCGGTTCGGCCAGGGCGCTAGTTCGGATGGGAGTCGGGCGGTGGCTTGGGAGTTTGGGAGCCAGGAGGTAGTTCAGGAGGCCAGTGAGCGGTAGAATGGTAGGCCGACAGGCGGCTGGGTAGGCCGGAAGGCGGCCGGGAAAACCGGCAGCTGACCGGAAGGCGACCGGGAGGTTGCCGGGCAGGCTGGAAGTGGGCCAGGGGGCAGGCCGGAAGGCGGCCGGGAAAACCGGCGGCCGACCGGCAGGCAACCGGGAGGTGGCCGGGCAGGCTGGAAGGGGGCCAGGGGGTAGGCCAGAAGGTGGCCGGGCGGCGGCCGGGCAGGCCGGCGGGCAGGTCGACGGGTGGACGGGAGGCGGTCGGGCAGGCCGGCAGTGGTATGGGATGCCGCGGTGGTGGCGCGGGTCATGAAGGCCATCAGAAGCACGACCTTTGTCTTTACCGCCTTCGTCGCCTCATCGTTTCTTCACCATGCAGAAGATAATCAGAAACAAGAATGACAGAGGGGTCGGGCCATGTTGGTTTGGCCCGCACCCTCCGCGTTTAGGGTGGTGACATTTGGATCATCAAGTAAGAAGAAAGATGAAATTCAATTTTTACAACCTTCTCAATGATTCCTTTCCAACCGAAGAAGAAAAACAAGGAATGTAATATTACACAAATAAACCCCCTACCTTTGTTCATTGTTCGACGATGAAGTCGCAGAAAGAAGACGGATGAGATTGTTGTCGGCGTTCTTCGTTCTTAGTTCTTTGTTGGAGAGGGCTTTTCTCTTCTGTCCCAATAATCCTCCTCTCAAAACATACAAGTGAAAAGCTGTGCCAAATAATAGATTATAATATCTATTATTTCATTGGCAATAATTCAAAAAGAAAAACTAAACACTTGGTTGGAACATTAAAAATTAAAGGGGAGGATTTGACACCATTAATTTGGTGTGTTGGCAACATTTATGTGGAGGAAGCTCAAGAGGCTCCTCCACATTAAAGAGGGGGGTTGAGAGGTTTTTCTCTCCTCCCATTTAATAGGGGTCGGGTGGTCCCCACCCCTAATATTCAAATTGGGAGGTTATGTGGTCTCGGGTGGTCCCCACCACATTAACCTCTCATGGGAGGTTGAGGTGTGGTGGTCCCCACCACTATAACCTCTCATGGGAGGTTATGGCCTGGTGGTCCCCACTTCCATTCTCCACATGGAGGTTATAGTTCTAGTGGGTCTTACCTCCCAACATCCACATGGTGGTTCAAAAATAAAATAAAGTGTATTTCATTTTATTTTATTAATTTCCACAAAAAACCCAAAAACTATCTTTTATTCTCGACACACTATCGTCGAGGTGAAAGTATCCTTAAGCGAATACCAGCGCTGTGAGTTCAACAGTGCCCTCAGATTTTAATTTCGAGCACTGGTTCAAAAGTTATAAAAACCCGCTCGTACGTTTACTGAATGTACCTGAACAAAACTTCATAAAATGATTCCGGGCACACCGGGGCTTGGAATCACGCGCCGTCAATTTTCACGGACTCATAAAATTCCCATTTAATTAAAAAAAATTTACATGGAAATTCTGGGTCTTTATGTTATTCTCATTATTCAACTATATGGAAAGGATATTGAAACCAAAAATGTTATCCTAGTACCTTCTTTATCGACGAATCAGATGATCCCTTATATCATCACATATTTATAGTTTTTGATTGTTAACTTTCTCCTAACGATGTTCTCTATCACTCTTCATTAGAACTTGATAGTTTGATTTCTCTTCCATATCGATGTTTTTACTTTCCACCTATGTTATCTTATGTTGAAACCAAGTGATGAGTTACTTTGGGTAACCATTATGTTTCTAACATTCCTTTTTTAAAAGGAACACTATACCATAATTTGTATTTAGCAGTAGTTTTTGTTTTCGTTTAACAGCGGTTTAAACCGTCGCAAAATCATTCTTCGGCGGTTTTGGAAAACAGCTGCAAAATCGTCTGTCAGGAAATAATTAGCGGTAGTTTTTTAAAACCGTTTTAGAATGATTTAGTGGTGGTTTAAACTGTCACTAAATCATTTTTATTTTTATTTTTAAATTTTATAAATTTTTTTAAATTTTTAAATTTTTTAGATTTTCGTTATTTATTTATTTATTATTTTTATATTATCATAATTTATTTATTTATTATTATTTTTATATTTTCATAATTGATTGATTGATTGATTTATTTATTTATTATTACCATGCTTATTCCCATCTCTATGCATAAGTCCATGTCCATGCACATGCCCATGCCATATATAGAAATTCTGTGTTGGGTGAGATTTGAACCCCTTACCTCTCTTGCTTATTCTCCAAAGACTCTACCACTCCAGCATGCTCTTCATGTGGTCAATAAATCGAATTTAATATACTTATACACATATATATTAACTGGAAAAACAAGTAATACATAAAAAATAGATACACGCTAAATAATTATTAATCAATAATTATTAATCAAAAATGATTAATCAATAATCAATAATAAATAATTAATAATTAATAATATATAATATATAATATATAAGATATAATATATAAGATATAATATATAATATATAACATATAATATATAGTATATAGTATATAAGACATAACATATAATAAATAATACATAATACATAATACATAATACATAATACATAATACATAATACATAACATATAAAATATATTATATATTGTATATTGCATAATATATAATATATAATAGATAATAGATAATATCTAATAGAAAATAGAAAACATATAACATATAATATATAATATATAATATATAACATATAATATAAAACACACCGCCCCACCGTTGATGGTGGGGTGGTAAGGGCTTGGGGGGGTGTGGGACAGGTCATGGGGTCAAGTCCCCGGACATGCAATTTACATGTAATTTTCTTACTTGCGTGTGTGTTGCTTTCACGGTTGTACCCAAACTTTTATAATATAAAATATAAAATATATAAGTAATGTATAAATAATAAATCAATAAAAAAATAATTTAATATATGATAAATAAATAACAAATAAATAATAAATTAATAAATAATAGATAAATAAAGAGTTAATAAATAAATAATAAATAATAAATAATAAATAATAAATAAAAAATAAAATAAAAAATAAAAAATAAAAAATAAAAAATAAAAAATAAAAAATAGTAAATAGTAAATAGTAAATAGTAAATAGTAAATAGTAAATAGTAAATAGTAAATAGTAAATAGTAAATAGTAAATAATAAATAATAAATAATTAATAATTGTTCATTAAGAATTAAGAATTAATATTTAAAATTTTATAAAGAATTAATAAATTATAAATAATTTATTAATAAATTAACAATTGATAAATAATGGATATTGAATAAATAAATAAATAAATAAATAAATAAATAAATAAATAAATAATAAAAAATAAAAAATAAAAAATTAATATTTAGTAAATTAAAAATAAATTAATAATTAATAAATAATAAATAATTAATAAGAAATAAGAAATAAGAAATAAGAAATAAATAAATAAATAAACAAATACATAAATAAATAGATGAATAAATAAATAATAATAATAAATAAATAATTGATAATTAATAATAACTAATAATTAATAAATGATAATTATAAAATTACTAATTAATAATCGATAATTAATAATTAATATTCAATATTCAATATTCAATATTTAATAAATTAATAATTAAAAATTAATATTTAATTAATAAAGAATTAATAAATAATAAATAATTAATAACTAACTAAATAATAAATGATTAATAAACTAATGATAAATTAATATTTAGTAAATTAAAAATATATTAATAAATAATAAAGAATAAATAATAAAGAATAAATAATAAAAAATAAAAAATAAAAAATACATAAATAAATAAATAAATACATAAATAAATAAAAATAAATAAAAATTAATTAATAATTAATAATAACTAATAACTATTAATTGATAATTGATAATTAATAATTCTTAATTAATAATTAATAATTAATATCTAATATTTAACATTTAACATTTAACATTTAATAAATAAATAACAAATAAATAATAATAATTAATTAATAATTAATAGTTAACTAATAAATAATGAATAAGGAATAAATAAATAAATATATAATAAATAAATAATAAATGAATAATAAAATAATAATAAATAAATAAATAAATAATTAATAAATAAATTAAAAATAAATTAATAATTAATGTGTACATAATAAATAAATAACAAATAAATAAATATTAAATAAAAAATAAATAAACAAATAATAAATAATAAAAAAAACATACATAAATAAATAATAAATAATAAGTAAATAAATAATAATAATTAATTAATAATTAATTAATAATAAATAAATAAATATTAAATAATAAAACGTTAAGAACCTCTAAAAACCCTAAAAACACTAAAATGACCATAAAATATGACCTGAGACTCCTTTTTCAGTGCCACAACTAGTCAAATCAAAGATCATGAAATATGCTTCGATATGATATGTGGTACAGACCGAACAAACATCTGGATCAAAAGTTATAACCGTTTGAATTTTAAGAAATCAGTGTCTGCAATTAAAACCTCTGTTTCAAAGGCCTTATGGGCCTTTCTGGGAAAATAAAAAGGTGTTTAATACTCAAAAAGTTGGTACTAGACCTAAGAAGAATATAGATCGTCCCAGGCTTCGATTTGATATGTGGTAGAGCCCAAATGGACACCCGGATTAAAAGTTATGGCTGTTTGAAGTTCAAGTTCGATTTTCGACTTTTGAATTTTGAATATATTTTTTTCCTTTGATTATCACATGATTTTAATCTCACTTGGTTTTTTTTCATTTTGATAAACTTTTATTTGACTGGTTGTGGAGCTGAAATGGACTCTCAGATCAGAAGTTATGGCCATTTGATGCCAAAGTCTTTTCTTCTACTTATTAAAGATTTGTTTTCAGTTAAAAAATATTATTAAATAATAATTATAAATATTAATTAATTTACATGTTATAAATATATAAAATTATTAATAATAAACTATATTTTATTTTATATAATAAAAAAATAATAAAAAATAATAAATAAATATTTTTTTTAAATTTTCTAAAAATATTTTTCTTAAATTTTGTTGCAGTTTTCAAAAAACAACCGCTATTTCACGGCGGGTTTTTTTAAAAACTACCATTAAAAAAATTGATTTTTTTTAGAAGATATTTTAATTTTTTTTAAAAAAAAATTAACGGCGGTTTTCTCACGGCGGTTTTTAAAACTGCCGCTAAAAAACCGCTGTAAAAACACTGTTTTCTTGTAGTATAAGTTTTAGACTTTGTTTTTATAATGTGGGTTTCTATGAAAAAAACTTTCAAGAATTAATCCTTTTATAACCCAAATGAATTTCGAGGGATAAATTCATTTTAAGGGGGGTAGAATGTAATACCCTAATATTTTGGTGAGATAGATATATATTTTTAATTTCTTTGATGTCTTGTGTTGTACCCTACACCAAGACAATCCTGTGCTACACACAACACCGACTTAGCTTGCGGTATATGAAACACTATGCTTGGCTTGTGTTACACAAAATTTTAATTTATTTTGATAGAATTAATTTCATGGAAGACCTAGTTAAAGTGAACAACTAAATATTATTTTAACCTTGTCATTATAATGGTGAGTATGAACAATATTAACTTTCTTCTGAAAAACTATTTAAATGAAAATAAGTGAGTTTATAAAATAATAAAATCACTTTTGATGGATTTTATTAATAAAATATATATTTAATATATTTAATAAAATGTTTAAAATTTATCTTATAAGTTTTCTAGACATGATATAAGAACAAATTCAAATTTTCGGATAAAAGAAGCATTTTTCAAAAAATGCAGTTTGCCGCCTTTTGATGGTGCCCCCATTTAAAATCTAGTTTTTACACATTATTGTATTATATTTCAAAAAATAAAGTTATTCTTTGGAAGAGGGATATAATAATTTACTTTGGATGAATTTTTTATGTTTTTATGATAAGTTTCAAGTTTTGATGAATAGTAAAAATATACAAAATTTTAATTGAAAATAATTTTTTTTCATAAAAATAATTTAAATAGTTAATTTATATTATTTAATGTTTTTAAAATAAAAATATAATGTATTTTTATCATTTTATATAATTTAGGTAATTGAAATCAATTTTACATTGTATTTTGATGTAAAAACATTTCAATCTTTTGAAATATTTTAACTTTTAAAACCCATTTTCTCATTCGGACAATGAGATTAATTTTAAATTAATTACTAAAACTTATGTATATCAAAATTTGAAAAATTGATTCCATAATTGGAATTGTTGGGTCCAAATTATGTAAATTGGGTTCTTTTATTTTTGGGCATATGAATAGTAACTTTAGTAAATTTTTATTTACCATGGTAAAAAGGTAAATCTGGTAATTAAATGTGAAAATAATATTATAAAATTACCCTAAAACTTTTAATAATATAATTCGATGAGTGTGTTTCAACCTAAATCACCTTTGAGTAGAAATTTTATCCTTTAAAATCCACTTGGGCGAGATTAGGACATTCAATATATTTTATTTAAAGAAAAGTTAAATATGTCTTACTCAAATTTTAATTAATTATATCATTTTTAATATAAGGTTATAAAAAATCTAAGTTCGACTATAAATATTAATTTGAATGATAAAATGTTTTCCTTTATCATGATATTTTATTTTTAATTTTTAAGAAATAAATAATTACCTTAATGTCTTATACATTGATGATGTCGAAATTATTTAATTGATGAAAAATAAATAAAATAATTTTTATTAAAATGATAGTAACCATTAAAAGACAAAAAAATTGAAAAAAATCTTATTGGTAAAGTATATATCTACCATAATCATCCAAGGGTCGAGTTATTAACCATTTGAATCCATATGAAAAATATAATGTCACTCATAATATTTTATTTAAAGTGATGTTAAAGTAGCCACATTCATGTTTTAATAAATATAACATTTTTAATGTATAATTTTATAGAATATATATTCAAATATATGTATTATTATAAAATATATAGGATTATCATATTATTTTTTTTAATTTTTATTCAACACATAAGTATATTAAATAATTACACAAAATTGATGTAGTAATTATTTTATTAATGGAAATACCAATTAATGTTATTAAAAATATTAAAATAAATAAAATTTTAGATAATTAATGTATCAAATTAATTTTATAAATTACCTTGACCCCATTTTGATATAATAAAATATTTTTTCTTGAATAACATATTATCTTTATATTTTTAAAAATCCTCAAAACGAATAATGTCAAAATTGACACTTGATATTTTGTCAAAATAATGTTTTATTAAATTATTTAAAAATAATAATACATTTTTATAAATATAAAATAATTATGATATGGTATGAAATATTATAAATTATTTATTTATGGTCTAATTTACATCAAATAAGTAAAAATTACACTATTGTAATATTGAATAATTTGTTACTATAATTAAAAATTAAAATAGAATAATTAAGGGTTAATTAAATGATAAGGTTTAAATTGATAGAAAAACTTGTATGAAATTTATTGGTTGATGATATTAAAACCTTATATAATCTTATATTTGAAAATATAACATTTTGGTGATTTTTTATGTAGTTTGATTTTATTATAAATTAATATTTTTGGAGATTCCAAAAGTACCCCTCTCCTCAATTATAAAAGGGCACCTCCTACCTCATTTATTCACTTCACATTGAGCCTTAAATATTAGATATACCTTGACCATTTACCTTATCAACTTTCTTAGTAACATTCTTCATGTGATGGTCTTCTTAAAAGACCAACTCCAGTGCCTTTAAGTGGAGATCAATAGGGAGTTCGTCCAAGAAGAGGTAATCTCCTCTACCCATTCTTTCAAATGTATTTCTTACTATACTTACTCTTCATAAGCTGTTTCCATTATAAAGTAATAAATACAGTATCAAATATTTTTTAGATGTTATTATGATTATGGAACAACCATATTCCACCTTCTATCCATTATACAAAAAACTAAATCACCACGCGTGCGTACGTATGACTTACCATCTCCATGTCGTGGTGTAATCTGTTTTCACCACCACCTTACTTGGATGAGTATAATGATATAAATAATAACTATATGTGATTATTATAACATTATATGGATTCTTGAACAAAATATATACCATCCACTTCCATACCATTTCACAATTATGGGAATGATATCATCACTCGTGTGTACATATGACATACCGTCTCCACAATGCGATGTGATTCATTCTACATGATAACCATTAAAACATGATTATATAAATGTATATAATGAATAAATATGATATATATTATATTAATATCATTTTTAATATGATATAACTATAACCTAAAAAGGATAACCAAAACTCATTCGATGAAACATGCATAAGAAATTTAAGCAGTTAATACCCGAATAATGAGTAATAATGAAATGTCATTAAAAAAGGATGCTAATATGATCATAGATGATATCATAAAAATTTATATGAATCTAGAGTAATTCAATGAAATTATTTAAATTGTTATACATGAGGTTCAGATACATACAAAGGATATTGGACCTAAGGTAAGGGATAATTTCACAATCTCATTATTATATGAGATTGCTTATATGTAAGTATTCACTGGGGTTTATTTATCATCAATGTCCATGTTTTCTAAAACTTCTTTCATAATTTTTTTTACTATTATCTTATATATGTTTAAAGTAATTTTTACCCATTTTTTACTTCTATTACATGGTTTTAAAGGACTATTTCTTTTATTTTCTAAACTTGGTACTTTTTTAATTTTCCAACAAAAGTATGAGAAAAATGTTTTCATTTTACTAATACGACATTAATGGTTTTTTACATTTTCATAAGGCATTATTTCCATGAAGAATAATTTACAAGATTTCAAGGTTATTTTTAAATATTTTTTTAAAATTTCATGACATTATAAGAAAAGAAAACATTTTCAAAGAAAAATGGATATTTTCAAAGAAAAATGGATATTTTCAAGGAAAAATGGATATTTTCTACAAATAATTAATTTCAAGTGTTCTATAAAAATTATTTTTCATCTAAGATGACATTATTAAATAGGGATATGTTTCATGTATACTATAAATATTTTTTCTATGGTTTTATTATGTATATGTTGAAAGATATTTATGAATTTTGTATCTTTTTCATGGATTATGTTATGATAGAATGATGTTCAAGAAACCCATTTTATTCTTTAGGTTATGCTATGATGAATAATTTATCTTTTTGTGGAGTATGTAAGAATGATTTCATTATGATATGGGTAGGACCTATATCTCCCTCAAATTCATTAGGTAAAGATTTATATCTCATGAGATAGACAAAACTGGAACATGAAATGATCATGGTTCTGTAATATAGGCCTGGAACAGGAAATGATCTCAATTTAGTAATATAGAGTTGGAATGGTTAGTAAACCCAGTTTAGTAGTACATGGATGGAATTAGGTGTAAAAATAGTTTAGTAAATGATTTTTTCCACTATTATGGTCTTGGAAATGAGCCTTTTCTAATATGGAAATGATTTTATATTCTTATGAGTTTGCTACAATTCCATGTTTTATGCCAATGCTATTTTCTCATATATTGTGTTACTTTATGATTTATACCTTATTAACTACCAATATTTATTCCATGGATCAATATTTTGATATATGTTATATGTGGTATGATTTTCAAAAGTTATTTTCATGTTTTTACATTCTTATATTCATTTTATTTTTGATACTTTTCCTTTTTATACCCTTACCGAGCATCTGAGCTCACCCCTTTATATGTTTTATTTTCCTTAGGTTATAAAGAAAGGTTTTATGTAGGGGTACTAAAGCAGAAGATATTTATGGGATATATTGAATATATTTCACCAAATTATAATAATGTGTTCTAAGTTTCAAAATTCACTAAACTAATATGGCCATTGGTCGCGTGTTTGTGTAATGTTATAAGTATTCCAAAAATTTGATGTAATTTCCATGTACGTTAATATTGGATAGTTATATATACCATTAACTTGGTTCATGTTTTTTAGAGGCATAATGGTTTAGAGGAGAGTAATTGGGAGTGTGAGATATAGATGTAATCCCAACACCCTAAGTTTTTTTGAGTTTTTTCATGTTTTTTTTCTTGTCAATGTGATGCTTGGATCTTATTAGTTTATGAAATGTTCCTTTTTTAATTTGATAATGATGTGTGTTGAAGATTCAATAATATGAATAAGGGAAAATCTTTTCCTAATAAAGGAAATTTATATTAAATTGTTTATATAACACCCTGATATTTTATGATGTATTTTTATTTTCAAATAAATTTATTTTTTGACAGCTTGGGATACAAGAAACTCTGAGTCTAAATAAACCATTATATAGTATACCATTATAACCTAGCTGTTAAATTGGTAGCTATGAATATGAATAACTAAATTATGAAAAAATTATGGTTTAAATTTATATAAAATAAATTCATTTATCATTAATTGATTATAAATTAAAATAAAAATCATTTTCAAGTAGAAGAGACGTTTTTTAAAAACAGTTTTTATGTGTGAAATGTGTTTTTATCTTAATAAATTAAATTTATAACTATTAGTGAATTATTTTAATAAAATTTATATATTATTCATTCAATAAAATGTTTTAACATTCATCTAATATTTTTTCTAGGCATGAGATAAGAATATATATCAAATTTTATACTTAAAATGTATTAAAAAACGATTTTCATCACGTTTTGTTCACTTATTTTAAAATGAATTTCTTCCAATTATAGAAATTGAATCATGAAAAATGGATTCTATATTTGGAATCATAAATTCCAAATTTGGTAAATAGTTCCCTTTCAATTTTGGTCAACATGAATAGTAACCATAGTAATTTTTTCACCTTGGTAAGGGAAAAATGGTTAAAATATGGATAAAATATTGGGACGGGCATTTAAAATTTCTCTAATACATGACCTTATTATATCTTATGGGCACAAAAGAAACTTTGGATGGGGAATGAAAAAATCATCCTTTGATTGTAATTAATGATTAATATGATATTTACATGACAATAAATGCCATGATCTACATAAATGAATCAAAGAATAATTGAAGATTGAATGTCAAAACCAAGGCACATGATCATCACATATTATTTATAATTAATTTAAATAATTAAATAATTTACATGTGATTAATTATTTATTTTTTACTGTATATGAAAACATATCTACAACATATCATAATTTCATTGTAGTAATCAAGAGTATATTCTCTCCAGCGGTGATCCACACATGTTTCATGAACCACCAAACTTCATCATAGGAATCTCTAAGTGCTAGCACAATAGATCTTTTCGCTTGCATTGTTTTACTTTGATTTTCCTGGGAATCACTTGATGAAATATTCTATTTGATCTCTTTAGACTCTAGAGTGGTGGTGGAGGATAATTTCCCTCCAGTATTGAGAGTGTTCTTGGAGAGGGAGATCTCTAGGGATTTAAGGGAATTATCTCGCGATGCCATTGTATACAAAAAAATGAAATTGGGAACACAAAGAAAATAATATAATTTAGTTTATATACCGCTAGGGTTAGAAAATAATAATATAACATATTCCCTTATTATTTTTCTTAATTTCTTCATAAAACTATAAAATAATAATAATAATAATAATAAAAATAATAATAATATTATTAGTATTTATTGACATGCACAAATCCAACAAATTAAATTAAATATTATTTATTCAAATAATATTCAGTAAATATTATTTCTCACCGAACCATTAAACTCATTCTATTATTACTCTAAAATATTTATCAGAACTTGAATAATGTATATTTATTAAATAAATAAATATCACTTCATTATTCACTAATAAATAAATAAATATTGTATTCACCAAATTATAAATAAATATTTATTAAATATTCTTCTCACAAAATATTCTCTCAAACAACTGGTGATGAACTATATATGATAAATCAAACATAAATAATTATTAAACTACATATGGGAATAATATTTATTCAAAATTTTAAATAATAAATAATAAATAATATTATTATTTAACTAAGGTTCTAGATACACTTAGTGCGTGACCCTATAGGACTCTTTCTTAGTAGCATTAGGATAAGTATCCCAAAGTCCAAGGTTATATTTTATAAATATGAAAAAGGTGCCCATAAAGAAAGAAGTTAATATCAGAATGACATAAAACCAAATATATATTTTTACAATGCAATATAAACCCTTTATCATGATATCTCTATTCAAGCGGGTTGCATGTTGGTGCCATCAACCTATGTTCTCAATGTATCTTTCTTTGAATTTCCAAAAATTGAACTTTCTTACAGAACACCATGGAAATGGATTTATTTAGGCTATATCATTTCCATAAAAGGGACTAAGATATCAAGTTTTATTAAATAACAGTAGGCATAAGTCATTTTCTGCATTATTCATTAATGAAATATTACCCGTGGCACACCCAATGCATCCAACTTCACCAAAAACATATGTGATCATAGTTTTCATCAATACATCAAAGTACATGACTCATAAAATATATTAATAAAAATATTAAATTATAAGTATCAATACACACATCCATATATAGGAACATCCAATTTCATGTATGAATGTGTATTTCCAACTAGAAGGCTCCATTCTTATACTTTTCTACACTAGAAACTACTGAGGGAGTATACCACAAGAAGGTGCCTTAAAGTCCTACAGATATCCACCAATGATATCCTATATAATTTGTGTCCCTAAAATGATTTCATATGGATATATAATATATATTTAAGAATAAATCCATGACACTTATGGGTTCTAATCATAGTAGGTAACTGTTATGAACTTTCAGTGTGACAACTACTCTTAGGTCATTATCACAAAATATGTCACACAAAAGAATAATAATGATGTGATAAAGAGTTTATTAATATTAAAAATAATGAATATAAGTCATAATAAAGTACATAAAAGTTGGTTATATTTTACCAACTTCAATAGACTCCCACTTGAACTAGATCCAACTGCTAGCAACCTTCAATTCTCTAGCTCTCATATGATAATTAGGATTCTTCTCAGATAAGACTTTAGTCAAGGGGCCCATTATATTTTCTTCCATGGAAAATCCACTTACTAAAAATTCACCCCTATAAGAAAAATCCCTTAAGAGGTGATAATTTCAGAGTATATTCTTTTTTCCATTGGTGTGGCCTTGGCTCTTTTCCAAGATCCACTACTATAGTATTATCAAAATACAATGTGATAGGGAATTACTACTGGGTTCCACATTAGGCTCCTATAAAATGTTTTTTATCAAATGGATTATTTGGTTGTATTAGAAGCTAAAATATATTTTTAATTCACTATAAAATCAAAAACAATTGGTTTCTTTGAAATCTTCCAGCTCATAGATCATTTGTTGAGAGTGAAAACATATCCTGATTGTGACTTCAGATCATTCTACTATGTTTGAAATATATCATCATTATAACCCATGGAAACTAGATACTCATATCCTCTAAACACTAGGAACATGTCCCTAGTTATTCTCAGATACTTAGGGATATCCTTAATAGTAGACCAATATCGTTCTCCTGAATCATCTTGATATCTTTCTACCATGATCAATGTATAGGAAACATCAAGTCTAGTTCATAATATTTTATACATGTGACACAAGAACCAATCATTTGGGAACTTACTCATTCTCTATTTATCCTATTGCTTCATAGGAATATTTTCTTAGAAATATTTATACCATGTGACACAATAACCAATCCCCTCTTGGATTGTTACATACTAAATTTATTTAGTATTTGGTCAATATATATACCTTTACTTAATCTTGGAAACCTATTGGATCTATCATGAATGATATATATCCCTAGAATATAGGTTGATTCCACTAATTCCTTCATGGAGAAACACTTGATTAACTAGTATTTAATAGATTGTAAGACTGGTATGTCATTTCCAATAAGAAATATTTCATCAACATATACTACTAGGATAATAACTGCATTCCCACTAAAACACTTGTAAAAACATGGCTCATATTCATTATTAATGAAAAAAAATATTTTATAGCTTTATTAAATCAAATTTTCCATGACATGGATGCTTTCTTCAATCAAAAAATGGATCTATACAACTTTCATATGTTTTTGGCATCACCTAGAGTCACAAAACCATCTGGTTGTGTCATATAGACATCTTTCTGAAGGTTCCCATTTAGGAAAGGTATTTTTACATCCATCTAACAAATTTCATAATCATGTTAAGATACTATATAAAGTATAATAATGATTTATTTAAAAATGTAAATTAGTGGAAATGTTTTTTCATAGTAAATGCCTTGATGTTGTTTAAACCCTCTAGCCACTACCCTTGTTTTATAGGTTCTTAATCTACCTTTCATGTCATGTTTTCTCTTGAATACCCATTTTCACACAACATGATTTACATCAGTTGGCAGATTGAACATAACCCAAACTTATTTATGATATATGGAATCCATTTCAAAATTCATGGAATATTTCCATCTTACATATTTTGAGCTCTATACTAACTCTTTTTAGGAAATAGGTTTATTATTGTCAACTGATAATGAGTCACCATCTTTGATGACTAGAAAATCATATCTCTTTGTTTCTCTCACCTATCTAGTGCTTATACATATTATTTATGTTTTTAGAAAAAATTATTACATGGGGACCTATAGAATATGTTCTTGTATCAAATCTTATATATATTAAGAATCAACTTCATCAAAATCAATCTTGTTCCCACTATCATTATTGAGAATGTGATCTCTATAAAGAAATATGATTTTTTCAGTTACAATCAATTTATTTTTTGAGGGGTTGTATAGGTATTATCCCTTTATTTCCTTAGAATACCCTATAAATAAACACTTTCTGCCTTGAGATGCAAATTTTTTCCTAAAATGGCCTTAACAAACTCCTTTCAACCCCATAAATGTGTATATGATAGAAAATTTTATTTACACTCTATAACTTGAAAGGTATTACTATTTCCGCTTTAGTTAGTACTCAGTTTAGTGTGTATGATGCAGTTTCTAATGAATATCCACAAAAAGACAATGGAAGATTAACATGACTCATCATCAACTATACCATGTCTAGCAATGTATGGTTCCTCCTTTCACTATCACCATTACACTATAGTGTATAAGGTGGAGTGAGTTAAGATAGAATCCCAAAATCCTGTAGAATGTTGATAAACACTTAGTTAAGAGATTCACCACCTCGATTTGATTGAAGCTTTTTTATTTGCTTTTCCAATTTGACTATCTACTTCATTTTTAATTCTTTCAATTTCTTAAAGTAATCAGACTTATACCTCATCATATTGAAATATCTATATCTACTCAAGTCATCAGTAAAAGTTATGAATTAAGAATATCCATCTCCATATTTTACTAGAAATGTCCCACACACATCAGTTTGTACCAATCTTATAATCTCTATGTACCTATCACCCGGTCCAAAGAATGGTGGTTTAGATATTTTTCCTTGTAAACAAGCATGACATCTTTCAATTTTTTTATCTCAAAAGAGTCTAAATAACCATCTTTATAGAGATTTTTCAAATGCTTCTCATTTACATGAACAAGATGGTGATGATACCCCTTGATGTTATATGATTCATGTTAACGTGATTTTGCATCAATTTATAATTTTTTTTCATAATTAAATACATAAAGACTGTTATTTAAATCTTCCATACCATAAAATATGTCTTCTTTATAAACTAAAAAAATTTTATTTGAAAATATGAAAATAAAACCATCTGCATCTAGATAGGATACATAAATTATGTTGTTGGTAAAAGTTAGTACATAATAACAATATCTTAAAATCGGTATCATTCTTTTTGACAATGAAAGGTGGTAATCTATAATGGTTAGATCATCCAGCCTCGCACCATTGGATGCTCAAAAATACACCTCTCCTCTATCAATTTTTTAGAATCTACTTGGTTCCTGCATTTGGATATATATGTGAGCACCACAAGATGTATGTAATAACAAATTTTTAGATATTGAAATATTACACTTGATAATGAATTTAACTTTAACTCCCCCTTGCTTATGTTTATAGTTACTCTTCCAGTGGCCTTACTTACCACATGAAAAACCTGATTCTTCGTTTTCCTTTCCTTTACTTTGAATCTTCCTCTTCCTGAAAAAATGGTGCTCAAGAACTTTAAACTTGTTATGAATATTAGAACCCTTTTCCTTGTTATTCATTTTCTTATTCACCATAGGGAATGTGGGTTTTTCATGCCCTATGTCCTTGTACACCTGGAGAATCAGAGTAAGAATTTTCAAAAGACTCTTCTCATTATTTCTCATATTATAATTGACAATAAAACTGGAGAAGGTCTTGGGTAGTAAGGAATGTATAATATATGTGAAAAACCCATATGGTAATTTAATTGCTAAGATGTATAATAATTCAATATAGCTAATAATATTTACTACATGAGGTCCATAGGGAACATACTCTCCAAGATTTGTTTTAAACAGATCATTGGAGATATTGTATCTCTCTTATCTCACCTTCTCTTGATAGATATCCCAAATGTGAGACATCATGCTATATGTATCTATGTTCTCATGTTGCTTTAGAATATCATTAGTAATGTATGATAGCATGAAACACTAAACATCTATGGAATTGTTCAAATGTTTGTCATCAATATAGAACTCTTCATCACCATCCACTTTACCAGGTGCTTCTAAAATAGGGTTTTCAATCACACACACTCTCCTTTAATGGTGCAAGATAATGCGTAAGCGCCTTTCCCACTCTTTTAAATTTGTACCTATGAGAAGGTTATACTTATCAAGCACATATCATAGTGATATGTTTGAATCCATATTTATTACCATTTCTATAAATAAGGAAAATATAATTTTAGCACTTTATTTGATAAAATTAGACAAATAAATAATATTATATTTATTAATCTCCCACTATTTTATTGAAACCCAATATCCCTCACCATTAGCTTCATAATGTCATATTTCTTGGACATTCTAGTTTAAAGGATCAATATTACCATTATCATCACCCTAAATTTTTATGGTCAAGCAATTTGAATAGTTTTAGGTAGGAATTCCAAATTATAACTACATTAACTCACAGTTTATTGATCTATTGAGTATACTATCCAATCCCAAAATCCTTAAATTATATTTCATCAAACTTTACTCCTTAGTTACAACAATTCCTACTTTGGATGTCAACCCTTGATGTGAACATAGTTAAGTCAACCAAAAACTTTAATTTAAAATTCCTGATAATTGAAAGTACCCTAACTTTGTCTAGTCAAACACTTTGAACAATTGTTTGATTTTAACTTAAGTAGTGGAAGGAAATAATGAATTAATATATATAATTGAGGGATTTTATCTTTATGTGTTAATTATCCATTTTATATTTATTACATGACTGTTAATATTAAGTGGATTTACTTAAGTGATTAACCATGTATTAGATAAAATTTCTACATAATCCTATTTATTTTAGTTTTATCTTACATGCTCATTAATTCATTAATTCATGTGATCATGAAAAAAATCCATAATGACATAACCATGAAAATTAATAAAAATAAAATGATAAAGTGGTATGAAGATGAGATTTTACTAATGGTTTGTTTATTTAGAGGATGATAAACTAACCCTCGACCTAGGGAAAAAACACCTTGAACCATTTAATGGAAGTGTTGAAGCTGTCCACCTATCCACCTATGTACCTCTTGGATTGGTTTTTCCTTGGATCCAAAGTTGAACTGCCTCCATTATATTTGGATCTCTATCCATTACATAAGATTTTACTCACATACAGGTGATGGGAACCAAAGGATCGGTTAAGGGGTTTACAAAAAAAGAAACCATGGGCTAATAGACCATTACATAATGAGAGGAGGGATAACAGACATACCATAAATATAATTTAATAATAAATTAAAAGGAATCAAATAAATATAGAAGTCTAGTCTATTCTAATGATCATATACATACATGAAATGAATTACGCATTTAATAAAAACATCATTCAATTCTAATTGTTATAATTTAAGATAAATATCTATTGAATCAATTAATTATATTCTTTAATTAATCAATTATTTTTATCTTAATTATAATAAATTTTTTTCTTAATATTTTCATCAATTGTAATTTTTAAATAATTAAATAAATTTATTTAAAATTAACTGAGTAAAAAAATGTACCTTGGAGGTAACATGGTGAGTACCCATCCAAACTACCCAATGTGTATTATATTTGTATATTGTTTACTCAGTAAAAATATGACATACACATCTTAACATATAATTTCATGGAATGTACTATGAACTTAATGACCCCATAGAACACAAGGTATTTACATAACATGTTTTGTTTCAATGTGTATAGAGTAATGACTGTATTACAATTTATACATGATATGTAGTTTCAAACATTACAAAAAAATTAATTAGACATTTAATATATATATATATATATATATATATATATATTAAACCCATTACATGGAAGGTAATATAAACTTAATATATACACATAACACATGTTGAAAAGGTTTAAGTAGTATAATAATTTTTTTTAATTCTATGTAATTTGGTAATATACACGACATGTATAATCTAGCTATACAATGTTCATATTTATAATCGTTGATCTATGGAACATGACCAGGAACTCGACATGTAACAATTCCATAGAGAATAAGGGAGTATACGACATGTATATGAGTTACATAGAATGTGGTCTCTGAGTTACAAAGTTATCAGTCATGTAGACCATGTAGGGAAATATACAACCCATCTTTGACTAATGGACTACACATCCTGTATGGTTGTCACACAACATATAGTTTGGCTGACCATGTTCCAAGATATCCTAGTCAACACATGGTGTATTTAAATAAACACTATGTATAATAAATTCAATAAAAAAAAATTAATTTCAAATTAATTCATCGTGCATTGAAC
The DNA here is from genome assembly GCA_963277665.1 of Viscum album. Lineage (NCBI taxonomy): Eukaryota > Viridiplantae > Streptophyta > Magnoliopsida > Santalales > Viscaceae > Viscum > Viscum album. Next base: position 1,438,732,071 of record OY728164.1, read on the forward strand.
ACTGGTACATGACATGTACCAACGAGATACATGGTGTGTACTGTTATGTTATCTAGCCAAAAATACTCGGCACCTCCTGATGAGTTCTTAGAATTTATTTCATTCATAATATTAATCGATTTGATTATATTTGTGAGGATTAAAAATAAGAAGATCACATATCATGATTTTGATTAAAGTATGACTAAATAGGAATCATAACCTAATGATAAATGTGTAAACCATTCAATGATATTTAAATAATTATAAATAATTATGTGACCCCTATGATACCATTTATAGTTTCCAAGCATACAGAAAGCTCCATATGGGGCCTTCCTAACTCCGATCTTTTTTATAATCGATGATTAATTTGAGATTTTCATGACGATAAACATCATGATCAATAGAAATGAATTAAAGAATACTCGAACATTGAATTCTAGAACCAAGAAGTAGGATCATCACATATTATTTATAATTAATTTAAGCAATTAACTAATTAACTTGTGATTAATTATTTCTTTGTTGATGGATATGACATTTTATCTACATCATACCATCTCTTGGTTTTAGGAATAAAGGGTATATTCCCTCCATTGGTGATCCAAATATGTTCCAAGAACCTTTTAACTTCACAATTAAAATCTCTAGGTTCTATCATCATAGATCATGACACTTGCATCATTATCCTTTGATCGTATCGAGAATATCTTGAAGAAGGATTATATTTGATATCTATATACTCAATACAAGTGGAGGATGAGGATAAATCTCTATTCTTGAGAGCATTCTTGTAGAGTTATCTCTCTAGTTCTTTGAGATAAATCTCTCTGGATGTTATTGTGCACAAAAAAATAAATTTGGAAACACTAAGGAAATAATATAATCAGTTTTATATACCATTAGAGTTAGAAAATAATAATTTCACATGTGACCTTATTATTTTTCGTAATTCCTATGGAACCCCATGTCTATAATAATAATAATAATAATAATAATATTATTATTATTATTATTTATTTATATGAACAAAGGCAGCAAATTAAAATAAATATTATCTATACTAATAATTTTCAATATATATTACTTCTCATTGGACTATTAAACTCAGTCATCTATTCCTCCATAATATTTATCAGAACTTGAATAATGAATATTTATTTAATAAATAAATATCACTAAATTATTCTTCAATAAATAAAAAAATATTATATTCACTAAATTGAAAATAAATATTTATTAAATATTCCAATCATAAAATATTTTCTTAAAAAACTGGTGATATATTATATGTGATCAATATAACATGAAGAATTGTTAAACCACGTGCGAGAATAATATTTATTCAAATTTTTAAATAATAAATAATAATATCATTTAATTGAGGTTTTAGATACACTTAGTGTGTGATCCTCTAGGCCTCTTTCTCAATGGAATTAGGAGAAGTAGCCCAAAGTCTAAGGATGACATCTAGTAACATGCCAAGACACCCATAGAGAATTTAGTTAATGTTGAAATGAAATAAAACCACATATGGATTCTTACCGTGTAATATAATATATTTATAATGATATCTCTAATCAAGAAGGTTGCATGCTAGTGCCATCAACCTATGTGCTCGATGTCTCATTATTTGACTTTTTGTAAATTGAACTTGATTATAGAACACCATGGTTATAGATTTATTTATGATTTATCATTTACATCAATGGGAATGATATATCAACTTCAGTTAAAGACCAGAAGGGAAAAATATTTTCTCACATTATTCATTATTTAAATATTACTCACAATGCATCCAAAATATCCTACTTTGTCATAACCATATGTCATCACAATTTTCATTAATACATCAAAGTATGTGACTCAAATCATCCATTAATAATAATATTAAAGTATAAGAAAAAATAAACATATACTTATATAGGAACATCTAATGACACATATAAATGTGGATTTGTTACTGGTGATTACCATTCTCATAATTTCCTACACTGGAAATTACTAGAGGCATACACCCTGAGAAGGTGCTTCAAAGTCCTATGAGTCTCCACCCCTGACATCCTATATCATTTGTGTCCCTCAAATGATTTCATCCAACTATAGAACATATATTTAAAAATAATTTTATGAAACTTCTAGGTTCTCATTATATTGGGGAACTTCTCTGACCTTTCAGTGTGACAACTACTCTTAGGACATTATATTATACTATGTTAGAAGAAAAATCATGATGTGATAACGATTTTATTAATATTAAAAAAATGAATATAAGTTATCATAAAATACATATATAAGTTGGTTATAGGGAATAAAATTCAATATTAATCATATTAGATGAGTTAATTTTATCCATTCACATACAATTCTTGAATATATGGACACTCAGTTCCATATTTCTTTGATAATTAATTTTATATTAATTTAAGAAAAAATGAAAACAAAATTTCAAACTCTTGACTTTAATATCTTTAAAATTTTTACATAAGGATACAAAAAGGATAATTTTGGTTCTAAATGTTTATATTAAAGATAAATCAACGTTTTTTATCATATTAATTTATTTATAATTTTTAGTAATTGAATAATTATCTTAAATTCTTATGAAACACAGACACAATATTTGTTCAATTAATATAAAAATTAAACAAATGATTATAAAAATATTAAAAGTAATAACATTTATGTGAATTAGTGGATTCCATGAATTTTTAAAATAAATATTACATTTTAGGGATGTATGAAAATATTATATTCAAATTCCATATTTTTGTTGTTTTCTTTCAAGTCAAATTAAATGACGAGTTCCAAAATTGACCTTAATGATATTTTGTAATAAATAATATTTTATTAAATGATTTAAAATTCATAAATTTTTTATCTTTTTAAAATTTAATGGAATATGGTTAAATATATCAACCACATTCCATTTATGAGTCACTTTTCCATTTATGGTAGCATTCTTACCATTTAATATTGAAATAGATGTTACCACAGTTAAGGCAAAAAATGGTTAACAAAGGGGTTAATAAAAAATAAGATTTAAAATAAAATAAAAAACTATATAAATTTCATTAGATGATGTTATTTATACCCTATATTATTTTCCCTTGAATTCATGTAAATTTTGAATCATTTTTTTGAGAATTACTTTATTATATTTTAATATTTTAAGAAATTCCAAGTGTGTCCTATCTCTCCATTATAAAAGGAAACCCCTACCTTCCCTTTTTTACACCAAATTGAGCCTTTTAGATCAAGAAACCACAAGAAATTTATTTTTTAAAATTCCCTATACACATTCTATAGGTTTTTCTATTCCAAAAAGACAAACCCTAGGGTTCTCAAGAAGATAACCAAAGGATTTCTTTCAAAGAAGATGTAATCACCTTAACTGATCACTTTTGTTGTTTTTTACATCTTATTTTACAGCCTATAAATCATTGGTATTTAATATAAAATAATAAATTAAGTATATTAAATATAATTAAATTTTATTATGATTATGAAACCACATTTATCCACCCAATTTCACATTAAATGTGAAGTGAAAGTATCACTCGTGTGTATTCACGACTTTCTGTCTCCACATAGTAATACAATTCATTTTTTATCACCATCTTTTATGGATAGGTGTTATGATGGGTTTAATATTTATATATTATATTTAAAAAATAATTATTCTTATTTAATTATAATATCGTATATACTTTCCAACCTTCCAATCTATTGGAAAATGATAACATTACTCGTATGTACTTGTGGACTACCACCTCCACGAAGCGATATGATTCATTTTTCATTTATGATTTACATGGATGGTAATAAGGATGTATTTTATGAATATATATTATTTATATTATATAATAATTATTATATAAATGTGATTTATTATTTACCTTTCTTTCATTCCATCAATCAAAAAGTGAAAATGACGTTCATGCATATGTACAACCTATGATCTCCATAAACGCTGTAATTAATTTTTCAATCTATATTAGTTATGGATGATTATAAATGTGTATATAATGAATATATATAATATTTATATCAAATAAAATTTTGGATATTATATAACCATGATCAAAGTATAAGTACTAAAACTAATAAACCAAAACATACATGAAAAATGAAGTAGTTATCACATGAAATAATGAATTTAATAAATAGTTTTTAATAAATGGGTGATAAGATATTGTAAGTAAATCATATATGGTATGATATATATGATTATTTTTATATGATATATGTATAATAAATTTATATTTATCATGTGTTAGGGTCAAACACGTATGAAGGAAGTCATACACAAGGTGAGCGTTTTATATTACAATCTCATTGTTTATCAGAATTATTCATGATTAAGTTATAATGAAGAAATATTATGGTATAAATCTAAAGAAACTCATAACTTATATCCACCACTATTTATTTATGTGAATTATATTTTTTTTTCATTTTTCTCTCTTGATGTACTCAAGACACCGAAAGAATAATTTTAATGAAAAATGACATTATTACTATATTCGGTCAAAAATCCTTTTTCTTATATATCAATGTTTTATAAAAATGTTTTCAATAATGTTTTAATATTATCCTATTATTTTTTAAAGTCATTTTTCACCCATGATCTACTATTTACAAAATGGATTAAAATTATTCTTCTTATCATTTTCTGAATGATGTAATTTTTTATTTTTTTACAAAAGTATGAAAGGAATTTTTTATTTTAACTTATATAGCATGGAAGGAATTTATCACCATAATGACCACTCAATGTTTTGAATATTACTTTACAAATTTCCAAGGTTATTTTTAAATAAAATATTTTTCTTTAATATTTTTGTATTTTTTTATATTCTAAATAAGTGATTTTAAAGTGAAAAATGCATTTTACTAAAGAAATGTTCCAAGTTATTTTTAAAGGAATTTTCATCTATGATAACATATTCAATGTTAATTATTATTTACTAGGGATATGATTCAATTATACCATCCTTATTCTTTCTTTGGATGGTTTATTGTTATGATGATAATATATTCATTAAAAAAAAATTCTTTTCTATGGTTTATACTATGTTTAATTAATGAAATAATTATGGAAACTGTCACTTTTCCATGGTTTATACAATGATTAAATGTTTATGAAACCCATTTATTTTTCATGGGTTATGATATGATGAATGTTTTATGATTTTGTGGAACACATATTTATGATTTTTATTATGTGGTTAGTAGGTCCAAAATTATATATCCCTACAATGCATTGGGTAAATATGGATATCTCATGAGATATACAAGACTTGAATAAAGAGTGAATGATAGATGTGATTCTAGTTTTAGAAGGTTAAGGAAGTGTCCAAGAAGTGGATGTATTCTATTTGACTCAAGAAAACATCTTCTTATCTAGTTTTTTCTTTTTTATTTTGGTTTTATTTAAAATTGAGTAGTGAATGGATTTTTTCGATGATTATTTTATTAAGATGATGATTATTTCCTAGAATTATGGTTCTAGATGCTATTTTAATTCCTGATAGCGGTGGTAGTTCGTCTGCTATTAGCTTATTGGTGGTTCTGAAGGTAGGGTTTAGTGGTCATGATGATAGTCGTATCTCACTGTTGAGGCATCATTCCTCTCCATACTTTGATCTTACTCCATGATTCCACATCTCTTATCCTAGTCAGACTTGTGTGGTGGTTTTAAAGGTGTTTTTGGATGTGAGTTTGATTAGTAGATGATGTTCCATGAGGCATCTCTCGTGGTGGACTCATATTTGTCTTTGGGTCCCTGCTGGGCTTGATATTTGCAATGGTTGTGTTGATTCTTTGATTGGTTATATTTTTTATTCTGATGTTATGTGGTGTTCTATTATGGTGTATCTATAGTGGAGATGATGTATTTTAGCAGACAGTTCTAACAAAAAAACTGGTGTCGATGATGGGTACGATTTGTGTCAGGGTGTGTGATGCGAGCCGATAGGGTGCTCTAGAAAATGATGATGGTTTCAGTTTGAATTTTGAAATTTGAAATTTGATTTCTTTGGAGGTATTCATGACTCAATATGAAGTAGTGGCGTTTCTAAAATTTTCCAACTTAACCAAAAGTGGATTTTCGAAAAATTTAAAAAAATGGATTAGAGGAATGGGAAGTGAACCTAGTTAAATAAGGGACTCTTTCCACTATGATAGTCTTGCGAGTGAACCTTGACTACTATAAAGGTTTGGGGGTGAACCGAATCCACTATGATAGTATTGTAAATGAACCTTGACTTCTATGGAAATGATTTTATGTAGCAACGCCAACCCCAATAACCCACAGTTGGTGTGTAATTTATTACACTAACACTATACCCAAGGTATCACATCCCAAAGGGTTTAATTGTTCATTATTATTAGAAAAATAGATACACACTTGAAATTATTATTAAAATTGAAAACATAAAACACACAAAGTATTTTGTTTGAGACATCATTATTCCTCATAGCATATCCCTACATATCAATCACAAAAAACCTCATAGTATCATGAGGAAAGTAAAACATAATAAAGGGGTGATCTCAGATGCTCAGTAAGGATAAAATTGCAATGAAAGAAATAAATAAATAAGGAATAATCAATATGGGAGGGAAAATAACTGAAACACATGCCATTTAATCAATAACATGGTCATAATATGGTTGGAATAAATGATGATCATATAATTCTATATAAATAATCACATGATCTTGAAAACTTATCCATGGATATTCTAACTCATCAAATAATAACATGGAATATCAATAACTAAATTCATAATGATGGAATACACAATTCCGTACATCTAAAACAAATCATTGAGACCTTTTTCCAAGACATCTAAATAAATGGGTAAGGGCTCGGTCAAAACCCAATTTAGTTTGTCTCATGATATCTATCGATTCATCGAGAGGCTATCTATAATCGGGCCCTAATCACCACTTAATTAGTCTAGTGAATTACTCATATTAAAGGGGTAAAAAATAATCAATATAAAAATTCATATTTTAAAACTAACATATGAAATGTTCAAACTTACCCCAATCAAATAAACATAATCATAAACCATATAGAGTAATAAGGGGAATGATAATAAAATTGAATATCCTTAGTAAAAATTATCATAAACCATTCAATGAATAAATAAGGATGATATAAATACAATATATCCCCAGTGGATCATAAGTATAATAAAGTTTTGATGTCATTTATGAATATAAATAGAATATAAATACCATTATAAACATCCTTTGAGAAAAATAACCTCTAGATTTTGAAAATTACCTTTTAAAATAAAGTTAAAAAAAGATTTTGAAACTAATTTTCATTGAAAATATCCTTTTAAAATTTATAAAATAAGTATTAAAACACTTATTGGTCATGAATGTGGAAAATTATATTCCTGCTATACATGCTAAAACAAAGATTTATTTCACATTTTCAATAATATCCAAACATGAATTGTTTTGAAAATGACATGAATATTCCTTTAAAACCATTTTATAATAAGTAAAAATGGGTAAAAATGTATTTAATTAGTCATTTTTATAAGGTTAAAAATATTTTTTAATTTTTTTATAAAATATGGGTTTTGATGAAAAAGGATTTCCGAACAAAGAGAGAATTAATGTCAAATTTTATTAACTATATTTTCTCAATAATTTTAAGCGATAGAGAGTGAAAAATGGTACTATTAATTGAAAACATACATTAATAAACATAGATGAATAAAATATATTTATTTTAAGATATAAATATAAAATAATTCCCCCAAGAGAGACATAAAAATAAACAATCCTGAGTAATGATGAGATTGTGAAGTAAACCCTTACCACTTTGGTAACTTTTGAATCATAAGCCCCATAAAAGAAATGACATAAAATAAAACTTTAAATACAATTAAGATAAATATAGTCATGATATAACATATAAAATGGGCATTATATACACTACATAAAGTAAATAAGTGGTGAATATGGAATATGGATCACAGAAGTAAAAGTGAGACGAAAAACCCTTACTTTATGTCTGATTTCCTCTGTACATATCTGTAACTCATGTATAATAATTTTAATCCTATTATTAATTTATATTAGAACCATAATAATATTTATAATATCATATATGATCCTCTTATAACATTTTACCTTCCTTTTTAATAATATTTCATTATTTTCATTTGTTTGGGTGTTAATTACTTTGTTTTCTCATGCACATTTTTTCATGAATGTTCTGGTTCTTGTGAATATGATATATATATATATATATATAATATACAAAATGATAAAAATGTTATAAATATTATATTTAATTAGTAGATATAATTTTATAACCATTTATTAAAGTTTTACATTGAAAATGAATCACATCACTTTATAGAGACGGTAGGGCGTATATACGCACAATAGATGATATCATTCCCTTAATGAGTGAAAGTGTCACAACCCACCTTCACCAAGATGAGGGAAGGGACAATCAACTGCAAGAACCTTCCTTCATCAAGTTTAAGGAGAGATAATGACCCCTAAGTTCCACCTTCAAGAGGCCCCAAAATGGCGACTAGCACCAAGGGTATAGAATCACACATAATATGGAAGGAATTACCCTTTTTGTTTAGTAAGATTGAGAGATACAATGGTAAAATACCAAAAAACTCCAAAACTGAAGGTAAAAGTAAATCCAAAACCCATTCCCATATGCATGCTCAAAGATAAACCCATACAAGTAAAAGAAAAACTCCAAAAGGAAAGTACCAAAAGAAAGAAAACAACAATGACAAATGTCCTGACGTTTGAGATAGTACAATCATGCACGGTTCCTAAAGTCCCCTTGGAAACCTGAAAGCAGTTTTATATACATAGGGTGAGTATACAAGTATACTCAATAGGGAAAGCAAAAATCTCTTGTGCACAAGTGGGGATACATTCTAATTCCCCCTGAGAAAAAGGAGATAACCAAAGCACCTAGCGAGGAAACTATCCACCCAACCTTACCAAGGCACACTACCCAAATAACGCAAGTTAATTAAAATAATAGTAATATAACATTGGTTTTTGGGTACCCCACATCACATTACCACTGGTTATTGAAGGCATCCTATGCATTAGACCTCCCCCTCCATTCTCACCGTAGTCCCACTGCCATACCCTGCCCGCACACACCTAGGCTACAACAACCACATGCCCCCACCCGCAGACACCTAGGCCACCACACACATACCCACCCATAGACACCTAGTCCAAAACAATCGCTACCACACCTGAAGCCACCTGGTCTAGAATAATAGCTTCCATGCCTGAAGACACCTGGGCCTCATCCCAAAGATTCTTGAGAAACAAACCCTTCCCGCACACACCTGGGCCAACCATCACAACATACCCTGCCCGAATAATCTTGGCCTATAATAGACCTCATGATATCATATCCTACTAGAAGAGTCTTTGGATACCCGAGAGAGGGATCATAAAGAATATGATAACCATCCACCCAATAGAATGTTGGGGAAAACACCCTCCCCCATGAAATGGGGGTGTTCAGAACGAAGTGATCAACTTGGATGGGGTGAGAATAAGAAACATAAAAACTAAATTTATACACATAGGTAGAAAAATACTGATCCCAACCTAAGGGTTACAATACCATCCCATGCACAAACACCCTCTTTAGTATTCATTCATACAAAACACAAAAACCAAAACCAGATCACAAATCATCCCTGGAAAACAATTCCCCATTGCACCCATTCTTATTATCATGTTCAAGTGATTTTATTTAAATAATTCCTCACTACTGGGAAACTAAGAGGCATATCCACAATCTAAGTAAGGAAAAAATATCCAAGAAATAATTTAAGCATTCACACTCAGTTCTCTTGTAAAGTCACAATAACAAAAGGGATTCATGAGATCTCTCGAAGTACTGGAACCAAATCAACCCCCAACATACAGCCCCACATGGCCCCAAATCTAAAAACTATCAACTGCACCGTAGGGGATCCCATACCCATCCACATAACCTCACAAGAATCAGGAATAACAACCATACACATCGCCAAAACAGAGTTAGGGAGTTCTCAGATTAAATCACACCATTCATTAAGTTTCGTATTTCTGTTTGGTTAACTGGGGTGATAACACAAGGATTCGTGTTCATTGGGAATCCATTTAATCAACGAAGTTTATATGATTAATCAGTTTCCATGTTATAGCCATTCAATCACAGGATTATCCATAAAATAGTGGTTCATTAGTGCGCAAGGAAGGACCACCAACGACCACTATTTTTAGTGGACATAAGACCGTATAATTCACAACACATAATAAAGGATAAAAGAGTACAACAACATCATCAAACACACCCCTTCATTATTTAAAAACCATTTATTATCTTCTTTAAGGTTTGGTTTCATCTATCCCCTAAGGAACATTATCATACCCACCTCGCATGATACACATTAAGGAGAGATGAAGGAAAACCCTACCTGGATGATCAACAATCAAAGTTTTATTCCTTGTGACAAGAACTGGGGATGCGTGACTTGTAGGGGAGGTACTCCAAGGACTCCAATAGTGAGTAGGAATGGATCTAGCATGGTTGCACAACTAGCCTCAGGAATAGGGGCTCCAGACGCACTAAGGGAATAAAAAAAGACCATCCAAGAAGAAGAACGAAACTTTATGTGATAAAAGGAGAGATCCTGGAGTTATAAGATATGAAATATTGAATGGATTTAGAGGCGTGTCATGGTTTCACCATGCCATTTGACAGTTACACATGATGTAATAAATTTCTATTTAATAATTATCATTGTAGAGGTGTCCATAATATCTGTGAGTTAAAGGATTTCATTTAAACAGATGAAAACACATAACAGAAACACACAGTTTGGGTCTGTCAAGGGTTGCCCCACTCTTGGGGATTAGAACATCATTTATGGTCTTCAAAACTGAATCATACTAATTTAAAGAGGTATTAAAACTTAAAGAAGTTTTTACAGGAAAATTGGGGAAAGAAACCCCGACAACCCCCCGTGGCACCGATCGGTGACACACTTATGGGTGACACCACAGTGACACCCTGCCACCGACACTGCCACCCTCACAACTCACTAATGGGGTCCAGGGAACCCCAAACCCTAGAATTTGGAAAAGTAATGGACCAAGAGGGTCCAAGACATTACATAAGATACCCCTCAAACTATTCTCATCCTCAAGAATCAAAACTAAACTCGAAGAAAAGAGAGGGGTAGGAAAAACCACCTCGAAAGATACCACTCATGGACGAACCAACCAAGAGTTGTTCGAAAGCTAGAACAAACCTCGATCTCTAGGAAAACCTATTCCTCATCTATCTCATGAAAAACTATAGATACACTACCGATCCTCTCCCCAAGGTAACCACACAAACATAAAAAGGTTAGACCATCCATTCATATGGATCAGGAAGTCCCTTTCTCCATGTCAAGATACTATCTGCTTTGGGCGACACTGACTCACTCACACGAGTTTAATCGCATCCAAATTAATGCGTCTTGATTAGGTATCATGTAATCCCCTCCCCATAGTCAGGACTCTTCACACACATTCATATAACAAGGAAAACATCACATATCAAAGTTAATAAGGTGTATCACTACATCACAAACAAGTAGAAAAAAAGAGAAAAAAACTCAAAACAACTCTGGGTACTGGGCGCACATCTGTGCCTCCTGTTCTTAAGTACTATCTTCGAGTCCACCATGTAAACATAAAACAAAAACCAAGGGAATGGTTCATCTATGAAGCACCTTCTCCCTACGGTCCACAATCCTTACTGGTCTCTCTATGGATGTCGCATCTTCCTTGATATCCATATTTCCCCATTCAAGGATGTGAAAATCATCATGTAGATACCAATGGAGCTGAGACACATGGAAGATGTCGTGCACCCTATATAGTGGAGGTGGTAGTGCCAGCTGATAAGACACTTCACCGACCCACCATAAAAACTCGAAGGGTCCGACAAACCTAGGAGAAATATTACTTCCCCTATCGAACCTCTGTTTCCCATACCAATGGGATACCTCCAATAACATGTGGTCCTCAACCTAAAACTCCAAGGGTCTCCTCCTATGATCGACATATGACTTATGCCAGTATTGAGACACCTACATCCTCTCACATTTGAGCTCAATCTTCTTCTTCATGCTCTACACCACCTCCGGGCCAAGAACACCCACTTCCCCAACCTCTGTCTAGCACATGGGTGAGAAACATGGTCTATCATACAAGGCTTCGAACAAATCCATGACAATGGTAGAGTGATATCTATTGTTGTAGAAAAAATATACCAGAGGAAATCATCACACCCACGATCCCCCTAAGTCCAAAATACATTCTCATAACATATCCTCTAACTTCTGGATGGTCTGCTCTATCTTCCCATCAGTCTGGGGGTGGAAAGAAGTATTAAGGCATAACTGGGTGCCAAAAGCATGTTAAAATCCTTTCCAGACCTATGAGGTAAACTGTGTATCCCGATATGAGACTATGGACCTTTTAAATCCATGAAATCACACCAGCTCATCCATGTATCTCTATTCTAAGGCATCCACCACACTCGACTCCTTGATTGCCAGGAAGTGAGCTGATTTCATTAGCCGGTCCACCACTACCCAGACATCATCACAACCTCCTTGAACCCTGGGTAGTCTCATAGTGAAATCCATCAAGATGTTGTCCCACTTCCACTTAGGGATATCTAAAGACTGCAATAGACTACCCAAAACATGGTGCTTAGCCTGCACTTGATGACACACGAGGCACTTTGCCACAAACCCCACCATTACTCATTTCACCCCGGGCCACCAAAACTGACTCCTTAAGCCTCATAACATTTTGGAAACTCTTGGGTGTACCACCAGGGTTGATTTTTGGAACTCATCAAGAACTCTCTCATGCATTTCCACCAATATGAACAACTTTCCCTGAAACATCATCTGATTCTGTCCATCTTCCGACCATCCTTCCGAAGCATTGCCATGGCTAACACAATCACGCATCACTTCAGCCTCCAAGTTCCCCCATTGAGTCTCCTACACCAGTTGCAATAGATAAGACTACAATTTTATCTAGGATAGGCATCCTCTTCCATCCTCTACCCTTGAATCCAGGTGTAGGGTGGCCAACTCTTCCATCTTCTTCTAAGCATCTGATGATTCTTTAACCACATACTTCTGTGACTTCCTTCTCAAGGAATCATCCAACGAGTTCCCATTTCCTGAGGTGTAGGAAATATTGAAATTGTAGTCCTAAAGAAACTCCACCCACCTTCACTGTCACATGTTCAGGTCCCAATGGGTCAACATATACCTCAAGCTCTTGTGATCCGTAAAGACCACAAAGCACTACTCGATGAGGTAATGCAACCACAACTTTAGTGAGAACATGAACACTATAAGATCTAGATCATGGGTGGCATAGTTACGTTCATGGGGGCATAACTATCTATCCCCATAAGATATCACCCTCTATTGTTGTATTAGTACACACCCCAAAAATTGGCCTAAAGAATCACAGAACACCTCAAATATCACCCATTCTTCTGGAAACCTTAGTACTGGGGCACTAACAAACTTTCCTTTCAAGTAACTGAAGGCTTCCTAGCATTGATTTCTCTACACAAAAGCCTGGTCTTTCTTGGTCAATTCTGTCAAAGTTGATATGACTCGGGAGAAGTTGGGAATGAATATCCAGTAGTAACCTGATCGACCTAGGAAACTATGAACATTTGCCACATTATTGGGTGATTCCTAAGAAACAACCACCTCGACCTTCAATAGGTCCACTGATATTCCCTTCTCAGACACCACATGTCCAAGGAAGTGCACCTATCGTGTCCAGAACTTTCACTTGGACAACTTTCCATAGAGTTGGTTCTGTCAGAGGACCTCTAAAACAATACTTAGATGCTCGACGTGATCCTCATCTGGTCTTGAGTAGATCAGAATGTCATCAATGAACAAAATTACAAACCATTCTAGATATTCCTGGAAGACAGAGTTCATGAGTCCTATGAACACAACTAGTGATTTTGTGATACTGAACGGCATGACTATGAACTCAAAGTGCCCATATCTTCTCCTAAAGGTAGTCTTCAAGATGTCACCCTCCTTCAACCTTAGTTGGTGATATCTTGACCGCATATAGATCTTGGAGAACCATCCTACCCCCTTCAACTAATAAAAAAGGTCGTCTATCCTCGGGAGAGGGTAACCGTTATTGACTGTTACCTGATTCAGTCTCCGGTAGTCTATGCATAGCCTGAGACCACCATCTTCTTTCTTCGTGAACAAGACCGGAGCACCCCATGGCGACACATTGGGTCAGAAAAAACCCTTCTTCATCAGATCATCAATCTGAATCCACAGCTCCCGCAATTCAGAAGGTTCCATCCAATAAGGATCCATCATCGAAATTGGACGGACACTAGGTTGTAAGTCTATCCCAAACTCAACCTCACGTAGAGAGGGTAGAGTCACAACCTCCTTAGAAAAAACATCCAGGAACTCTTTGACAAATCTCAAAACATCCATCATATCAGAATCCACTGATTCTGCTGAATGCTTGACCAAATTAGAAATAAAATCTTCCACACGTCATCTCACCACTTGGAAACTCTGTTCTCCAACAAAAGACACATGCTATCCATCCTCATCGGAGAACAAAACTCTTCTACAGAATCATTCAATAACAGTGTGAACAGAAAACAGTCAGTCGATGCCTAGGATAGAATCGTATGGATGCATTTTCAGCAAAAGAAGGTCCCCACTAGACTGATGCGATCTCAAAATCAGTTTACATCCCCAGAAAACATGAGACAATATGGTCTGACCTCCGACTGGCGTACTCAGTACTAGGGGAATGGATAGTATCTATACATCTAGACCCAAATCATGGGCTAAAATGGGTGAAAAAAGGAGTGTGAAGCTCCTGAATCAAACAAGGCATAGGAAAGAGTGCTAAATAGGCTGATCGTACCTTGAATGACCTCTGGCCCTGCTAAAACGGCTGCCTCTGCAGAGTGAAACTTCCTATTCCTATATCCTCTTTCCCTCAGCTATAGGCCGCCTCCCCGACCACTCCTTGGTTGAGGTCCCTGAAGGGAACCCTGATGCTGACCTCTTCCTACAACGTCTACTCTCAGAGGAGTGAGAGCTTATTGTCCATACTATTGTTGCTGCTGAAAGGGCCTAACCTGAAACTACTGCTGCTGAGGTGGGCGCTAAACCTATCCACCCCAACTGTACTGCACTCAGTCTGGGCATTAATCCTGAAGGTTCACATGGATTCCACAGATGAAACACCTCGGTTATAAGCCCACAAAGAAAGGGAAAGGACATGGATATCAAAGATAGAACTGTTGGGGCCTTCTCCCCATTGGCCAAAACCTAGAAGGCCCTGACGCTGGAGGCCTGCTGCTGACGACATTTCCCTTTGAAGAGCCCAACTGGATCCCCTCTCATGGAACACCTCCCAACATGTGAATCCTCTTCACCACTTAAACCTTCTTCTGGACTTCCAAGTATGTTGGTATGGTGAAGGGAGTAATAACATACTAAAGAGAAGGTTGGAGTACCTCCACTAAACATCTTGCTCGAGACTCCTCATCTGGAAAAAGGTCTGGAGAAAAATGATGGAGATTCTTGAACTTGATCCCCAACTACCTCACTGACATACTCCCTTTCTGAATGGAGCATAGCTCCTACCTCTTCTCAGCCTTCATCATAGAAGAGAGGAATTATTCCTGGAACTCCCTCTCGAAGTCAGTCCATGAAATATCACTCTCCATCCTCTCTCCGTGGTAGAGTATCCACCACTAACATGATTCTCCCCTCATCTAAATGACTACCAATGAAACCCAGTACTCAACCGGAGCCCAAATAAAGATGAAATCTATCACCAAATACTCGATCCAGCTTTCGGTCTCTATGTCTGAGACACTGCCTCGTACTTCCTGAGGGTCAGCCGCTGAAAGACACAGAGTGTCTTCTGGAACTGGTCATCCTCCTTTTCTCAATCAGTCCTCCGCTGATCAGCCAGATCAGCCTCCAGGGCCTCAATCTCCCTTAGTACTCGTGGTCATCGTCTGGGTTCCATAGTTGTAAGTTAAAAAAGGAATGCCTAATCCTGAGTAGTGTAGAAGATTTCTTTTAAGATTTTTCTTAAACTTGTTATTTATTTAAATTCCCAAAATGCCCAGAACACACAAGTACACAAGTCATTATGATGCATGTACCTTTCTTAGGGTCTCTACCCTGCAATTAGTGTAGCCTCACTTGGTTTTTCGGTAGGTCTAGAGTCCTTACATCAGATCACGGGGGTCCCTAAAATCCCATGTCCTAGCCAGTCTTCCCTATACTATTTCATGCACCAAGATTGCCTAACATTATTTCCCTACCATACCATGAAATTATTACTATGCCTAACCCCGAGCTCCATCATATCTCTCAACCTTTCCTTTGATACCATTCTATCATGACTCACCTTCACCAAGATGAGGGAAGGGACAAAAAAATAATAGACCCTTCCTTTCTCAAGTTGAAGGAGAGATAATAAACCCCAAGTCCCACCTTCAATAGGCCTTAGAGTGGTGACTAGAACCAAGGGTATAGAATCACTTGTAATATGTAAGGCATTACCCTTTTTATTTAGTAGGATCAGAGATATAATGGTAAAAACCCAAAAAACTCCAAAACTAAAGGTAAAAGTAATGCCAAAACCCATTCCCATATGCATGTTCAAATATAAACCCATATAATTACAAGAAAAACTCCAAAGGGAAAGTACCAAAAGAAAGAAAATAGCAAGGAAAACTCTCCCGACGTCTGAGCTAGTATGGTCCCGCACGGTCCCCGAATTCCCCCTGGAAACTTGAAAGCAGTTTTATATACGTAGGGTGTGTATACAGATATATTGAGTAGGGAAAACCAAAAGCTCTCGTGCACAAGTGGGGAGGCATTCTAATGCCCTGTTAGAAAAAGGAGATAACCAAATCACATAGAAAGGAAACTATCCAACCAAACTCACCAAGGCATACTCCCCAAATAACGAAAGTCAGGTAAAATAATAATAATAGAACATCAATGTTTGGGTACCCCGCACCACTTTCCCACTGGTTATTGAAGACATCCTACGCATCAGACCTCCTCCACCATTCTCACCGTAGTCCCACTGCCATACACCACCCGCACACACCTGGGCTACAAAAACCACATGTCCCCACCCACAGATACCTGGGAAACCACACACATCCCCGCCCATAGACACCTGGTCCATAACAATCGCTACCATTCTCGAAGACACCTAGGCTAGAATAACCAATGCCACGCACGAAGACACCTGGGTTGTATCCAAAAGATTCTTGGGAAACAAACCCTACCTGCACACACCTAGGCCAACCACCAAAACATACCCGGCCCAAATAATATTGGACTATAATGGACCTCAGGACATCACAGCCTGCCCGAAGAGTCTTGGGATACTCGGGAGAGGGAGTAGAAAGGAACTAATAAAAAACCACCCAATAGAATGTTGGAAAAAACACCCTCCCCCATGAAATGAGGGCATTCATCATGAAGTTCTCAAATTGGGTGGGGTGTGAATAATAAACATAAAAACAAAATTTATACACATAGATAGGCAAGAAATCATCCCAACCTAAGGGTTCCGAAACTAGACCATCCACAAACACCCTAATTACTATTAATTTATAAAAAACACAATAACCACAACCAGATCACAACTCATCCATGGAAAACAATTCCCCATTGAAACCATTCTTGTTATCACGTTCAAGTGATTTTGTTTAAATAATTCCTCACTATCAGGCAACTAACAGGAATATCCACAAGCCAAGGAAGGAAAAAATAGACAACCAGTAATTTAAGCATTCACACCTGGTTCTCTTGTAAAGTCACAAAAAAAAAAGGATCTGTGAGATCCCTTGAATTACTGGAACCAAACCAAGCCCCAACATACATCCCCACACAACCCCAAATCCAAAAACTATAAACTTCACAATAGGGTATTTGTAATGCCCCGACCCCAGTTACCCAGAGTCGGTGCATTAATACATAACGTTGGCATGATACAAGGAAATCATGTCCTGAAAGACCGATCAGTTTAGTAGCCTTGGAAATACTAGATACATTAATAAGGACAACATTACAACTTGAAAATAAAAACAAAACTAAATTATTCCATTGGAAACATCCAAGCTTCCTAGATTATTCCTACAAGTCACTCATAACTAAATTCATCACATCTTGGGAAAAATAAAACATAGAAAGGGGTGAGCTAAGATGCTCAGTAAGGATAAAAATATATCAGAAACTTTCACAAATAATCATAAACATTTAAGGCAATGTATAACTAAAACAAAAGCCTTTTAAACTTGAACTTCCACATAATATGGAAAAAATGAAATGAAATAATGCCATTTACTTATTTACATGGATATTATACTAATCTAATAATCACGTGCAATATCAATAAAAACATTCATAATGATGGAATGCATAATGCCAGACTATCATAATCACATAGTTAAGGCCTTGTGCCAAGACTACAAATAAGATTTTGTCAAGGCCTTGTGCCAAGACACTAGTTTGTCTCATGAGACCTACCGATGCATCGAGGAGCTATAGTGGGCTCCACCCATAACTTACTAAGTCCAATTCATTCCTCATATGTAAATTTTGAAACATAACATAAACATTTGTATTAAAACTAGCATAAAAAATGTCAATACTTTCTCCAAAAACCATGAATAGTATAAAAATAGCACATCCACAGTCAAACATAACTCATTAAATACAATGTGGAAGATTGTATTGTAATAGATTAACCTCAATAGAGAATAATGAAGTATATTTACATAGATTAAAATAATCATCAAACTATTGAGAGAAAAATCCTCTTTTCTTGAAAACATTTAAAAGTCACACTATTTGTCATGAAGTTGTTTAAAAATAGTTTTTTGAATCAAAGTGTACCATACCACTTTGAAACTTTTAAAAGGAATTTTAATTTTAAAACTTTAATTTCCATATAAATAAAACCTTAAAACCATTTTTAAAACATGGACATTAATGAGAAATATTTTGAATAATAAATCTTTAAAACATTTAAAATGATATTTTAGTTAGAGTTCCTAACCAAAAGAGAGACACTTGCATTAAAATAATTGAGGTAATCAAAACATTTTAATATCATGAGAATAAATGGATTCATGATATACTATTTCAGAGTACATTATATACACTATATAAAAGTGATTTGGTGTATAATAACAAAGAAGTCTCAATGGAATGTTAATTGAGATGAAATCCATTTTATATACTATAAACTTAGGTTAAGGATAAATAAATGACATAATTATGTGTGAAACATATAAATACACTCAATATGATTTGATATTAATTTTAAATCAATCATGGGACATTCACACATATTCTTGTAAAGACAACACCAATGACTTTGATGTTTAAATCAATGAATAGAAATTTAGTTAAGATTACTCTTATCAAGTTCATATCAATGACTTGAGAAATTATAAATGGAGTTATTATGTGTATCAAAAGTATATCCACACAAAGGAGAGTGGGAATTATGACATAAGAAAATGAATAGTGATTCCACACATAATCTTGGCGTAAAATAATCAATGAAGTATGTGTAAAGCTGAATGAGTGGAAATTGAAATTTCAAATTCTCTTATCGATTTGATAACTTAAGAAACATACACCCATGAAATAAGGATAATACAATGATGATGTGAATATCCATAAATTAAATAATATTAAACAATGAATACAATCATGGATAGTACACACACCACATGCAATAAATAAGTGGTGAACAATGGAAATCTCACGGAATTAAAAGTGAGATAAGAAACCCCTTACTTTTTACTTTTTACTTGGTCGAGGGAAGGTTAACCTCATGTATAATGGTGAAATAATTTTTATTGAATTATAAATTAATCAAATACATTAATATGATATCATATATGATCTTTTAACATTGATTTGTTAATAATATCTTAGTATTCTCGTCATTTCGGGTGTTAACGAATTCGTTTTCCCTTATATTCTTTGTCATGTGAGCCATATTTGTTATGGATGGGATGCATCTTATTCATATACAGAATGATATCAAGTCATTAAACATTATTTTTAATCATCAAATGAAAATTATTCTTGAATGGATACGATGGGGAATGAATCTCATCGCGTTCGTGGAGACGGTAGTCCGTACGTACGCACGAGCGACAATATCATTCTTTTGATATTAAAATAATATATAATTGGATGGTGTGTCATATATACAGAATAATTATCATGTAATATTTATTATTTAATTGAATTACACATCATTATTATACCCATCCAAATAATAATGTATTGAATAACAATTACACCACGACGTGGAGACGGTAAGCCGTATATACACACGTATGATGAAATGTCATTCAAAGAACAGATAGAATAATGAATATGGTTGTACCATATTTAAAAAAAATCACAGTATATAGAAGATATTGGATTTATTATTTTATAATGGAAATAACAAAGAAATAAGAAGTTGAAGAAGAATGGAACTTGAAAGAGGGTGGTGAAATCATTACCTCTTCTTCAGGTTCTTCCATTCGATTTGATCAAAAGGGCTCCTTAGATTGGCTTTCTGATCAAACTAAGGACTCTAGGTTGATGTGAGGGAAGTTGAGAGGATATTTGGGCAGGGTTTGGCTGAAAAAAAAGGATTTTAAGGTATGAATTTTAGAGAAGGTGTAGAGCCCTTTTTTAAGAGGGGTGAGGGGCACCTTAGGAAAAACTTAAAATATTATTTTATAATAAATTTTTATTTGGTTTATAATGGATAAAAAGTTACTTATTTCGACACTAAGGTGGGTATGGGTCGAAATAATTTCAACCAATAGATTTTATACTGGTTTGCATAACTATATTAACCTTATCATTTATATTTAACTCTTAGTTGAATTGTTTGACATTTACCACGTCTCTTTGTATTTCTATATTATATGGTTAATAAACTTACTATAATATGACAAGAAAACCCCAAGTTGTTAATTATTAAGATATATAACCTTATCTATGTCATTTGGACTAACCTTATATTTTTAGGAATATAATATCAATTAATAATATAATACTTGTTTTAAAAACTCTTTTATGTCAATTTTGACACTATTTGGTATTTTGTTTTTTCTAAATTCATAACAGCATTATTACTTCTAAAAAATTTCATCTAAAAAACCCTAATATGTCATATTAACCTAGAAAATTAGTGTAATTCATAAAAAGTCTCAAATTACATTTATTTGGATATTTATAATAGCAATTATTTTAATATTTCATTAATTAGGTAATTATTACATCACTATTATGTCATAAATAAATTAAATTATTTAATGTCTAAAAATTATAAATAAAATACCATTATGTAGAAAATATTTTTATCTTTCTAATGAATATTTATAAACAAATTTATCATATGTGTAACCTTATATTAAAAATGTTTTAGTTATTAAACATTAATTTTAACTCTTTTAACTCTTCTTTGAATTAAATAATAATAAATGTCTTAATCTATTCCATGTGGACCAAAGAGGTTAATATTTTATTCATAAGGTTGTTTTTGGTCTAATTATACTTATCTAATAGAATTAGGACATGTGTTAGGGTAATAATAATATCATTTTTACCCTAAATTACCCTATTTACTTTTAACCATGGTAAATAAAAGTAAAAAGTTACTATTCACCAAAATTATTTTTATCTTATTGAACCATATTTTACTCCTTGATATTAACCGTGTCTCTAGAATTTTTGAAATTCCACTCACAAAAGCGGTGAAATTAAGTTTTATGTGAATTTGTAAATTCTCCTAGGAGGTGGGTAAAAGACGGTGAAAAGTTTAATAAAATTTATATATATATAAAATTATTCTAAAATAACTCCAATGAATTAAATTAAAATTATATAGGTATTATGTATCTATTTTGACTTTAATTAAATTTAAATAAATTAAATAATTATTAAAATAAAAATTCGGTTTTAAATTAAACTATAACTCAGTGTTTTTTCACTATTCATCCAAAATTGAATGCTTTCAGAAAAGTACCAAAATTCACCCTAAGTTAATTTCAATATTCTGAATCCAAAAAATAAGTCCATTTTGAAAGATAAAATTTATAAAATTTCAAAAAGTGGGTATTACTATTCATAACAGGTATTTTGATTTGTTGTGGTGTGTGTTAGAACTCAAAGTTGCATACAACACACGCTACTGTAACACTCAAAGAGAAGCGTACCGTGGAAGCTTGGGGTGTTACATTATCCCCTACTTCAATAAATTTCATCCTCTCAATTTTTAAAATTGGGTTTGGGAATATATTAGAAAGTCCCACATCGGAAAAAGAGTCAATAAAACTATCACTTTAAAAAAAAGAACGAGAAGTACAAAGGTCACCCAAGATAACCCATACTAGGATTCCTTGTAAGAAAACATGGATATAGAAGATAAAATAAGTGTCAATTTATGATGGAGAGGGATAGAAAACATGATCAGGAGAAAGTTAACAATAAGAAAACCACAAACTTGTGATGGGACAAATGGTCATTAGTTTCTCAGTAGGAAAAGTAAACAGATAACATTTTTTTGTTTTCAGTTACATTACATAAATATGAGGAATTATTTTATGAGATTGACTAAGAACATAAAGATATATACTTAATTTTTAAGTAGAGTTTCATTATTTAAAAAATTTCTACCACTAACTCATTTTTTTAAACGATGAGTATTCAAGAAGACATGGTCACACTAGAAGAGCTAGAATAAACTTCTATAGAATCACATGATCCACGAAGGATAAACTATATATTTACCTTATATTTATAGATTAATCAAAACCAAAACGGTTAGTATAAGATTTGATGATCCCCCAAAATGATATTCCATTAGAGAAAGAAACACTAATCTTAATTTCTGAAACTAAACCAACAATACCCCAAATTTAAATAAATACCATTCAATAAACAATTGTCCTTAAAATCCTTCAATATAATCTAAACTAATATTGAAACACAAAACATAGAAGAATTTGGTTATGTAGTCTTCCATGTTAAATTGTCTCTCCAAATGACATCAACTACTATTAAAGTCACATACATAAAAGTAATTAACCTAATCACATATTCTCTATTATTAGTTAATCATTTCCATAAATAACCCAAATCCCTATAAATCCATAATAAAAACATAGATAGAAATCCTCCATTACTCCTCAAATGAAATCCCATAGTATTCTATTTTTCTTGGGCATATAGTATTCCCAACAAAGCGAACATCTTACAAAATAACATTTATCACATAATCACTGAATCATTTTCCTATACTAAGGGTATTCATTTGATAAGACATAATATCCCAAATCAACTTATTATTGATCAATAAAATCATTTAACTAAAAATAATTAGTCACACTAACCAGGGACTTCACGTAGTCAAGTGGTAGGTGATAAATCCCAATCACACATTGGTTGTGGGTTCGATTCCCATGGATTTTTCCGACGTGACAGGTTGTCACACGGTCTGCGTGTTGTTATTTTTAAAAAACTATATTTTATAACATTACCAAAATGAGATAAATTCCTCAAAATAACTATAACATAATTTAACCACAAATTTTATCTCATACCTTTCATTTTCGTCGCAAAATATAATAACTTGTAATTGCCTCAAACCCAATGATCATATAAAACCAAATGGTTATTTCTAACTATATCCACAAGAGAAAAGATAAGTCTTCCTCAAATATCATTTTCACATGAAAAACTATAGGGTTACAAATACAAGAGAAAATTATTCCAAAGTAATCCCATCAACAAGGAGTACTAGTACTTTTAAAAATTTCTCTAACTATTTATTTCCACATAGATTCTTCTTTGACCAAGAAAATATCCTATAGAATAGGGAATTCACTCGGGTAATGGACAGGTCCCCTACATTTACGGCAAATGAATGTAAATGGATTCTTGGGACCATTTTTATTTTTTTTCATAGTACTCTTCATTTTTCCTCAGCAATTCTTCACTTTATGTCCTTCTTTCCCACACGTAAATCATTTCTTTGTTCCACTGAGACACTTTACTGGGTGTATCCTTCCATATTTCTTGCATGATGGAAATTGAGGATTTTTCTCTCCATAGTCTCCACTGCTGGAGTTCTTATCATTCATCACCTTTCTCTTCTTTGTTGATTCCATGAGTTGGTTAATATATATGTTATTGATCATATTTTTGGAAAACTGATTTGGAATGAACATTATATCTTTTATGCCTATCAAAATTCCATTTTGTTTCTCATTTCCACCACTATTACCACCTTTTAATTCATTCTCAAAGTTACTATGACTTCCTTGGAATCCAGCCATTGACTAAAACTAGAAATCTTTGTGTGAGTAAAAGTAGTCATAAAATCATTTAGAGAATATCATGACACCATATTCTCAATTTGAAACTCCTTAGGATTAAACAAGGTCATTTATTCTTATCTTATATTAAAATAATTCAAATCAGTTTGTAAAGAAAATGTAAATTATCCTAATAATATCCCCCGAGAGTTCCGTAACCAAGAGTGAAGCAAGACCCGTTGTCGTGCACCAGTTCCCGTTCGAGTCTAGCTCAAAGCGGTTTTTTCAGGTTTTACCCCTAGGTACATCTGTTCCAGAGCCACTTCTACCTTCTCGTATCCAGAAAGGGATGTATTTCTTAGAAAACTCACAAAATCTCTACAATACCAAAATTCTAGGAAGTTCTTCTATACTAATCCTCAAAGTACATCTTAGGTATATGTGCTCTAATTAGAGTTTATCTAAATCTAGTTTCCAAGGTTTGTACTGAACTTCCTCTGATAGCAACTGTAACGCCTCGGCCCCAGTTACCCAGAGTCAGTGCATTATTACATAACATTGGAATGATACAAGGAAATCATGTCCCAAAAAACTGATCGGTTTAGTAGCCTTGGAAATACTAGATACATTAATAAGGTTAACATTACAAATTGAAAAGAAAAAAAAAACTAAATTATTCCATTGGAAACATTCAATATTCCTAGATTATGCCTGAAAGTCACTCAAAACTAACTTCTTTACATCCTGGAAAAAATAAAACATAGAAAGGGGTGAGCTCAAATTCTCAGTAAGGATAATATAGAGGAAACTTTCACAAATAATCATAACCATTTAAGGTAATGTATAACTAAAACAAAATCCTTTTAAACTTAAACTTCCGCATAATATGATAAAAAATGAAATGAAATAATTCCATTTAATTATTCACATTGATATTCTACTGGTTGAATAATCACATGAAATATCAATAACAACTTTCATAATTATGGAATGCATAATTCTAGACTATCATAACCATATAGTCAAGGCCTTGCGCCAAGACTACAAATAAGATTTTGTCAAGGCCTTGTGCCAAGACACAAGTTTGTCTCATGAGACCTACCAATGTATCGAAGAGCTATAGCGGGCTCCACCCATTACTTAATAAGTCCAATGCATTCCTCATATGAATAGTTTGAAACATAACATAAAAATTCGTATTAAAACTAGCATAATAAATGTCAATAATTTCTCCAAAAACTATGAATGGTATAAAAATAGGACATCCACAGTCAAACATAACTCATTCAATACAATGTGGAATATTGTATTGTAATAGATTAACCTCAATTGAGAATAATTAAGGATATTGACATATATTAAAATAATCATCAAACTATTGAGAGAAATGTCCCCTTTTTCTTGAAAACATTTAAAAGTCACACTATTTGTCATGAAGTTGTTTAAAAATAGATTTTTGAATCAAAGTGTCCCATACCAATTTGGAACTTTTAAAAGGAATTTTAATTTTAAAACTTTAATGTCCATATAAATAAAACCTTAAAACCATTTTTAAAACATGGACATTAATGAGAACGATTTTGAATAATAAATCTTTAAAAAATTTAAAATGATATTTTAGTTAGAGTTTCTAACCAGAACAGAGACACTTGCGTACAAATAATTGAGGTAATAAAAATATTGTAATATCATGAGAATAAAGGGATTCATGATATACTATTTCAAAGTACATTATATACACCATATAAAAGTGATTTGGTGTATAACAACAAAGAAGTCTCAATGGAATGTTAATTGAGATGAAATCCATTATATAGACCATATCCTATGTTTAAGGATAAATAAATGACCTAATTATGTGTGAAAAATATAAATACACTCAATATGATTGGATATTCATTGTAAATCAATTAGAGGACATTCAAACATATTCTTGTAAAAACAACACCAATGACTTTGATGTTTAACTCAATGAATGGAAATTGAGTTAAGGTTACTCTTATCAAGTTCATATCAATGACTTGAGAAATTATCAATGGAGTGATTATGTGTTTCAAAAGTATATCCACACAAAGGGGAGTGGAAATTATGACATAAGAAAATGAATAGTGATTCCACACATAATCTTGGAGTAAAATAATCAATGAAGTATGCATAAAGCCAAATGAGTGGAAATTGAAATTTCAAATTCTCTTATCAATTTGGTAACTTATGAAATATACACCCATGAAAGAAGGATCATAAAATGATTATGTGAATATCCATAAATTACATCATATTACACAATGAATATAATCATGGATAGTACACACACCACTTGCAATAAATAAGTGGTGAACAATGGAAATCTCAGGGAAATAAAAGTGAGATAAGAAACCCCTTACTTTGTACTTTTTACATGGTCGAGGGAAGGTTAACCTTCTGTATAATGTTAAAATAATTGTTATTTAATTTTACAAGAATCATATACATTAATATGACATCATGTATGATCTTTTAACATTGATTTGTTAATAATATCTTAGTATTATCGTCGTTTTGGGTGTTAATGGATTCGTTTTACATTATATTATTTGTTATGTGAGCCATATTTGTTATGGATGGGATGTATCTTATTCATATAAAGAATTATATCAAGTCATTAAATATTATTTTTAATCATCAAATGAAAATTAGTCTTGAATGAATACGACGGGGAATGAATCTCATCGCATTCGTGGAGACGGTAGTCCGTACGTACGTACGAGAGAAAATATCATTTTTTTGATATTAAAATAATATATAATTGGATGGTGTGTCATATATAAAGAATAATTATCATGTTATAATTATTATTTACTTGAATTACACATCATTATTATACCCATCCAAATAATAATGTATTGAATAACAATTACACCACGACGTGGAGACGTTAAGCTGTACGTACGCACGTATGGTGACATGTCATTCAAAGGATGGATAGAATATTGAATATGGTTGTACCATATATATAATAACATCAAAATATATATAAGATATTGGAGTAATTATTTTATAATGGAAATAACAAAGAAATAAGAAGTGTAAGAAGAAATGAACTAGAAAGAGGGTGGTGAAATCAATACCTCTTCTTTGGGTTCTTCCTTTCGATTTGATCAAAAGGGCTCCTTAGGTTAGATTTCTGATCAAACTAAGGACTCTAGGTTGAAGTGAGGGAAGTTGAGAGGATATTTGGGCAGGGTTTGGCCGAACCAAAAGGGTTTTAAGGTATGAATTTTAGAGAAGGGGGAGTTCCCTTTTATAAGAGGGGTGAGGGGAGCCTTAGGAAAAACTTAAAATATTATTTAATAATAAATTCATATTCAGTTTATAATGGATAAAAAGTGTCTTATTTAGAGGATAAGGTGGGTATGGGTCTAAATACTTTCAACCAATAGATTTTAGACAGGTTTGGATCACTATATTAACCTTATCATTTATATTTAACTCTTAGTTGAATAGTTTGACATTTACCATGTCTCTTTGTATTTTTATATTATATGGTTAATAATCTTACTATAACAAGACAAGCGAACCCAAAGTGGTTAATTATTAATATATATAACCTTATCTAAGTCATTTTTCTGAACCTTATTTTCTTAGGAATAGAATATCAATTAATAATATAATACTTGTTTTAAAAACTCTTTTATGTCAATTTTGACACTATTTGGTATTTTTTTTCTAAATTCATAACAACATTATTACTTCGAAAAAAATTCATCTAACCAACCATAATATGTCATATTAACCTATAAAATTAGTGGAATTCATAAAAAGTCTCAAATTACATTTATTTTGATATTTATAATATCAATTATTTTAATATTTCATTAATTAGGTAATTACTGCATCACCATTGTGTCATAAATAAATTAAATTATTTAATTTCTAAAAAGTATAAATAAAATACCATTATGTAGGAAATTTTTTTAGATTTATAATGAATATTTATAAACAAATTTATCTTTTGTGTAACCTTATATTAAAAATGTTTTAGTTATTAAACTTTAATTTTAACTCCTTTAAGTCTTATTTGAATTAAATAATAATAAATTTCTTAATCTAATCCAAGTGGATCAAAGAGGTTCACATTTTATTCCTAAGGTTGTTTTTGGTCTAATTATACTTATCTAATAGAATTAAGACATGTGTTAGGGTAATAATAATATCATTTTTACCCTTGATTACCCTATTTACTTTTAACCATGGTAAATGAAAGTAAAAAAGTTACTATTCACCAAAAATTATTTTTATCTTATTGAACCACATTTTACTCCTTGATATTAACTGTGTCTCTCTAATTTTTGAAATTACACTCCCAAAAGTGGTAAAATTAAGTTTTATGTGAATTTGTAAATTCTCTTAGGAGGTGGGTAAAAGACGGTGAAAAGTTCAATAAATTTTTTATATATCTAAAATTATTCTAAAAGAAATCCAATGAATTACATTGAAATTATATAGGTATTATGTATCTATTTTGACCTTAATTAAATTTAAATAAAATAAATAATTGTTTAAATTAAAATTCGGTTTTAAACTATTACTCAATGTTTTTTCACTATTCATCCAAAATTGAATGTTTTCAGAAAAGTACCAAAAATTCACCCTAAGATAATTTTGATATTCTGAATCCAAAAATGAAGTACATTTTGAATGATAAAATTTATAAAATTTCAAAAAAAGTGTGTATTAATATTCATAATGGGTAGTTTGATTCGTTGTGGTGTGTGTTAGAACTCGAAGTTGCGTACAACACACGCTACTGTATTATTCAAAGATAAGTGTACCGTGGAAGCTTGGGGTGTTACAGTATTCCCTCCCCATCCAAATCACCTCACAAGAATCAGGAAGAACAACCATACACATCACCAAAACAGAGCAAGGGAGTTCTTAGATTAAATCACACCATTCATTAAGTTTCTTATTTCTGTTTGGTTAATCAGGGTGATCACACTAGGATTCTTGTTCATTGGGAATCCATTTAATCAACCAAGTTTATGTGATTAACTAGTTTCCATGTTACAGCTATTCAATCACAAGATTATCCAGAAAATAGAGGTTCATTAGTGTGTAATGAAGGACCACAAACGACCATGATTTTCCATGGACATAAGCCCGTATAATTCACAACACATAAGCAAGGATAAAAGAGTACAACATCATCATCAAACACACCCCTTCATTTTTTCAAAAAAATTTATTATATTAATTAAGGTTTGGTTTCATCTATCCTCGAAGGAACATTATCGCACCCACCCATCATGATACACAGTAAAGAGAGATGAAGGAAGAACCTACATGGATGATCAACGATCGAAGTTTCCTTCCTCGCACCAAGAACTGAGGATGCATGAATTGTAGGGGAGGTACTCCAAGGACTCCAAGAGTGAGTAGGAAAGGCTCCAGCAAAGGTGCAAAACTAGCCATGAGAAGAGGGACTCTAGATGCACCAAGGGAAGGAAAAGAGACCAAACAAGAAGAATAAAGAAACTCCATGTGATGAAAGTCAGGATACTGGAGTTACAGGATATGAAATCTTAAACAAATTTAATATCAGATCATGGTTTCACCATGCTGTTGGATGGTTACACATGATGAAATAAATTTTTATTTAATAATTCTCATTGGAGAGGTGGCCATAACAACTGTGAGTTAAAGTTTTTTATTTATAAAGAGGAAAACATGTAAGAAAAACACATAGTTTGGGTCTATCAAGTGTATCCTCACTCTTGGGGATTATAACATCATTTATGATCTTTAAAATGACATCATACTAATTTAAAGAGGTATTAAACCTTAAAGGAGTTGTTATGGGAAAACTTAGGAAAGCAACACCCGACAACCCCTCGTGGCACCAATTGATGACTCACCGATCAGTGACACACCGATGGGTGACACCACAGTGACACCCTTCCACTGACATTGCCACCCTCACGACTCATTGATGGGGTATAGGGCACCCCAAACACTAGAATTTGACAAAGTAATGGACCAGGAGGGTCTGAGACATTACAGAAAGGGTAAGGAAGTGGGTGATATATTAATTTTATATAATCAATATCATATTATTTATACCACATATGTTCATTATTTTATCCTTATTACATTCATGTAAATTATAAGTGAAAAACTAATCACATCACTTCACGAGCTGATAGTACGCCATACACATGAGTGACTTTATCATAGTTGAAATGTAATTGAATTTAAAAATATGTATGTGATATTAAAATTCCTTAATCATAATAATATCATAAATATCATATATATGTGGTAAATGTAGGTTCTAGGAACAACATAAGTGTGTGATGAGTCATGCCGAACTTTTATTTTTGTCATGATCGATGATTAATCCGAGATTTTACACAACGTTGAATGCTATGATCAATAAAATTAAATAAAATAATATATAAAAAGGGATAAAACTATGAAACTAGATATAGGACTATCACATATTGTTTATAACCAATTTAATTAATTAAATAATTACTTTGTTTGAATTATTTCTTGGTTAATGAATCTGACAATAGATATACATTGTAGGAATCAAGAGAAGATTACCTCTATCAGTGATCCACACGTGTTCCAAAAATATCCAAACTTTTCCATAGGAATATTCAGGTGCTAGCATGACAGATCCTATTTATTGTGTCATCCACCTTTGATCACCATGAGAACTGCTTCTAAAGTGTTCTCCTTGATCTCTCTAGACTTGAGAGTATGAGGTGGAGGAAGATCGCTCTCCATTATTGGGAGCATTCTTGGTGAAGGGAGCTCTATAAGGATTGAGAGGATTATCCAAATACATTGTGCACAACCAAAAAAATTAATTATCTCTCTTAGAAAATAATATAATAGTGTTTATATACCACTAAGGTTAAAATAAAATAATTTCACAAGGGCCCTTTATTATTTCATTTATTCCCTGTGGAACCCCATGTCAAATAATAATAAAAATAATAATAATATTATTTCTTAATATACTCTTAACTTGTGAATTAAATTAAATATTATATAATAAAATAATATTCAATATTTATTATTTCCTACCAGACCATTTAAATATAGTCCTCCATTCCTCCAAAATATTTTTTAGAACTTGAATAATTTATATTTATTTAATAAATATATATCACTACATTATTCGATAGTAAATAAATAAATATCATATCCACTAAATAGAAAATAAATATTTATTAATATTCTTATTACATAATATTCTCTCAAATAACTAGTGATAGAATATATGTGATCAAGAATACATGAATACTCATTAAACCATGTGTGGTAATAATATTTATTCAAATTTATAAATAATAAATAATAATATATTATTTAACAGATATTCTGGATACATATATTTTGTGACCCTTCAGGCCTATTTCTTAGTGGAATTAGGTGAAGAAGCCTAAAGTCCAATGTTAGTAACTAAAAACATGCCAAGGAACCCATAGAGAAAGAATTTAATGTCGTAATGACATAATAACTCATACAGACTTACCATGTAATATAATCCCTTTCTCACAATATCTATAATCAAGAAGGTTGTATGTTGGTTCCATCAACCTATGTGTTTGATGTATTTTTCTTTTAATTCCTATAAATTGAACTTTCCTATAGAAAACCATGGCCATGGATTTATTTAGGCCATATAGTTTCCATCAAAGGGCATGAGATTCAACTTCCATTAAAGAAAAAAATGAAAAATCATTTCTTTCATTATTCATTGGTGAAATATTACTCATGATGCAACCAATGTATATTACCTTTCCAAAAACATATTTCATCATGGTTTTCGTCAATAAATCAAATTATGTGACTCATAATACTCATTAACAATAATATTAAAGTATAAGGATTAATACACATGTCTAAAGACAGGAACATCCAATGACACATATAATTGTCGATTTCCTACTGCCAGGTGTCATTATCATAATATACTACATTGGATATTACCAAGGGTGTACACCATTTGAAGGTTCCTTAAAGTCCTATGAGTCTACACCCTTGATAGACTATATTATTTACATTCCTTAAATGATATTATCCGACTATAAAACACATTTTTAGGAATAATGTCGTAAGCTTTTCGAGTTCTCATCATAGTGGGGAACTACTTTGACCTTTTAGTGTGAAAACTAATTTTAGGACATTATCACATACTATTTCTCATAGAAGAAAAATCATGATGTGATAAAAATTTCATTAATATCAATGACTATGAATAAATATTATTAATATTCAATACTAGTGGGTAACTACCATGACCTTTCAGTATTTCATGCTATCATCCATGTCCAATGAGATTTTGAAGCAATATGAGGACATGGATATGTATAAAGTTATATATCACCTTTAGGATCTCTATCAAGAGAAGGTGAGACAATAGAAATAAGAGTTCTCAAATGATTATTTCATAACTAAGCTTAGAGTGTCTATGCCAGCTGGGCCTCATATAGCCACGATTATGGCAACATTGAACACTTAGACTTCTTAGAGATTAACTTCCTAGATGAGTTTGGTATAGATCTCAAAATTTCATCACTAACCAAGATCATCTCTAGATTTATGTTTAATTAAAATATGAGTAATAATTATAAGAGTAATACAGAACTTCTTACTTTGATTATCCAAGTGGATAAGGACATGAGGATTGATAAACCCATGGTCCTTATAGTGAATAATAAAATAAGAAAAAGAAAAGGGGACTAAGATACAAAGAAATTATAAATATCCCAAGAACTATCCTTAAAAGAAGAATAATATCTATAGTTAGGGTAAGGAAAAGGAGAAAGTATGTTTTGTGTGTGGAAAACTAGGCCCTTGGAAGAGGAAATGAACCCGGAAGTAAGGGAAACTAAAGGTGCATTTGTTATTGAGTGTAATATTTCAATATATAAAAATTGTGTATTAGATAAATATTTTGGTTATCAAATATATATACAACTGCACGAACCAATTATATTCTTAAGTATTTATACAGGAGAAGTGGATTTGAGATTTATTAATAGTGCAAGGCTGGCTGCTTTGGCCATTGGTGACTACCACATTTTATTGCCAAAAAGAACGATTTTGGTTTTAAAATATTGTTATTATGTACCAAAGGTTACCAAGAAAATAAAAAAAAATTAAAATCAAAATTAAATCCTTCATTATATCCATACTTTAAATGTGGTGATGGAAAAAGAACCACATCGGCTCACAAGGCGGTAGTCCACCGTACACACAATTGATGATATTGTTTTCCAATTGATGGAAGTGGAGATGGATAAATATTATGAAATAAACATAATAAAATATTATTATATGATATATACTAGTGTTATTATATTGGAAGCATTAATATATAATTTAATGTGAAAAAATAAGTAATAAAATGAAATAACTTTGTTAAGATAATTACCTTCTCTAAGAGAAACCACCTTTGGATCTCCTCTTAAGGACACAAGTGATGGTCTTTGAGAGGAAAAAAAGATCTAAAAAATATATAAGGATGTTGGGGAGAGTTTTTTTAGGTTTTGGTTTATAAAATTGATTTAGGGGTGTGAATAAGTGAGATTAAAGAGTGCCCTTTTATAAGCATGGAAACAGAACCCTCTTGGAAATTAATTGGAAATTTCTCAAAAGAATAAAAAATGATAGACATTCATATAAAAAAAGACAAAAAAACATTATTTTTTAATTTGGGATAGGATTAGGTGGAAATATTTCCATAAAATAATATTTTTATAAGTTTTTAGGTCATTTTAACCCTTATCTTCTTAGTTTAACCCCTCGGAAAGCCCATTTTCACCTAAACCACTGTAATTAATTTTTATTATTTTCACTATTAATTTTGGTCAGAAATTAAGTTGAAAATAATAGATAATATAAATAATACTTATTAAAAATATTAAATATATTTTTACAAATTCAATTCAGATAATTTTCATTATTAAATTTAAAATTATACCCACATACACGATGAAAAAGCAGGGTTTCAAAGAGAAAATTCTTATAAGTATATAAGGTTTTAATATCAAAATTCAATATGAAATATATTAAAATGACATAAATTGGTTAAATTGTAATATTATTGAAATAAATTTACTTTAAACTATTTTAATATATAATTTTCCCTTAAAAATAATTTAAATGTGGTAGTTTTCAATTAAAATTCAACATTTATCACTATTCATGAAAAAATGTATCTTTTCAGAAAAATCCCAAAAATTCACCACAAGATAATTTTGATATGATGATTTAAAAAATGAAGCTAATTTTATCAAATAAATATTCTAAAATTTACAAAAAATATTTTTATCATAGTGCGTAAGAAGCGTTGAAACTGTTTTCTTTGGAAAATACAGTTTTTAAAAAAAAAACTTATTTTACTTTAAAAAGATTATAATTTTATTTATAATAAATATATATAAATTTAATTTATTTTATACATTTTAAAACCATATAATTTCATAATTTATTTATTACTATTCATACCCGCCAACTTAATGACTAGATTACAATGACCTTCTTTAAATAATAATATTTTAATAGAGTATTATGTTTTGTTTAAACCCTGTGTTTTGTGCATCACAATATATAAAATATATTTAATTTATTTAAAAATAAATTTATTTTAATGTATTAGGATATTATATCCTCCTATAATCTTGGTGTTGTGTGTCATACATGCTATCAAACATGATGTTCCTATTTTAAAAATCTTGAGGTGTTACATTTTCTATGATTTTGTGTACACCACAAATCTATGTGTTATGCCAAGGTAATGATCTCATGGATTATGTTCTTTGATTCACTTATGATTAATTCCTTATGAATTTACATGATTTATTCCATGACACCAGAATATGATCTATGATATTAAGGGTATGGTTTTCAAATGTTTTGATCAAGTTATTATACCCTTATGCTCTTGTTATGCTCAAGTGATCATTGATATCTCCCTTTTTCAAAATTAATGAGAATATAAGATCACCCTTTATTATGTTTCCTTTCCCTAGGATATGGATAAAGTTATTATGTATGATATGTCTAAGTAGGGTTCTCATTATGAAGAACTTAGGGGGAGATGATATAGTTCACTTAAGAGCTAGTTGTTTATGTATCTAAGTTTCAAAATATACTATAACTATTTGATTTTGGAATGGATATTTTTGTTATGTAATGAATATTAATTTAATGATATATAATATATATTTATGAAAATTATGGATTTCTATAGTTGCTATCAGATCCAGGTTTAGTTACCATTTTAAACCATTATAATAAAACTTTAGTGATAATCCTTAGGATAATCCTATGTATAGAATAATATCCTAAATTATGATAAATAAAGGAGTGTGGTTGTAATGACCCAAAATTATATCAATGAGATTCCCCTTATTATGTTTATTTTATATAGTATAGATCACATAAAATCACATAGATAACACAATACAAATATTATAAATAAATAGTTAATGAAATAAAAGGTATTTCTAGAAGTTAAGAAACGTATACCGATGAAATAGTAACTTAACCTTAAGAATAGTAATATCAACCTTATGATTTGTAAATCGTCCAAATGAATAGTAACCACACAAATTAGTGTATAAATAAAATTTATATGTCTTATAAATAAGAGTATGATATAATCATATCATAGTATAAGTAAGTGAATATTTTAAAATTTAACATTTAAGTGTTGGTATTTTTATAAGTCATAAATATTTAATTACAATTTTATAACTAATAAAATTATTTAAAATAAAATTTATTTTCATAAAATGAATTCATAAATTAACATTTTGTTTTATTATGATTTTAGGATAATTTTATGAGACCTTAGTTAAATTTTTATGTGTTATAAAATCAATTATAGATTTAAAATATGTATTTCTCAAGTAAATGATTGTTTTAATTAAAAATTAAATTTCTCATATTTATAAAATTTTATTCAAAAAATATAGTCCATTTTTGAATTCAACATGTTAAAAAATGGGTAGGTTTAATTTTTGGGATTTTTCCAAAATACATGAAGTTTTGGTGAATAGTAAAATACGACAATTTACAATATAAATACATTATAAGTTAAATAAACTATTCCTTGAGTCATCAATAATTAAAGAGACATAATCTTAAACTCAAATTAATTATTTTAATATATCTGATAATAATTCTAAGACTATTAATAGTCTTGATCTAGAATAATAACCAAATAAATAAAATATCCAAAAAACACCCCTCTTCTACACTATAAATACAACCCCTCACCACCACTTCTCCTCACAACTCTAAGACTTTAAGATTTTTAAAATTCTACCAAAATACCCTTACCAAGTATCTCCCCCACTTCTAGGAGGTTTTGGTCACAAAAAAAGACCAAACCATGGTGCCTTAAGGAGGTTCTAAAGAAAATAATTCAAGAGGTAAATTCTCTTTATTTTTCTTTTAATTTCCATTAAATTTACTTTTTCATTTATTATCATATCCTAACGTCCTATGTAAAAATTGTCATGATAAATCCAATATCATCTATATTATATAATTATATCATATTAATGTAATATCCTTCATCAAACTCCCTTCTCCCTCGCTTTTACTTTAAAAATGAAATCATCACCCGTGAGGTGAAAATTTACAACCTTCATGGAAGACGGATTTTCATTCTTCAATTTCTCATTAAAGGATGGAAATGAAACCATTTTTATGGTTAAAATAGAAAATAATATATTTATTATAACCTATTTAATTTTCTATAACCAGTATATATACATAATATTAATTCATATGATTAAACTAGTTCGTGATGATCGAAAAACCACTAAAATAATCTAAATGATTATCACTAATGATTTATCTAATGAGTCATCCTAATACCATATAACCAAATGAATTATATAACCATTTAATATTATTTATGTTCATTAATATCATATAAATTCAATTCTGGATAATTATACCCATTCCACATGAACTTCGATACTCATATACAAGTATACCGATAGTTAAAATCAAGGAAATGAACACTCTCGAGCGATAAAATTATATATTACAACTCATAAAAAATATTATAAATGAACGTAATAAAATTATAATAAATAAAATAAATGTATAAAAGGTTCTTAATTAATTAATTAATGGATTTAATTTTATTATCTAAGACATTAAGGTTAAGTGCATAACACATTCGAACATAAGGTAAGGGATTCTACTCAAACCTTCATTTTTTCCTTCAGGTTATTCTTCCACTATATTTAACCCAATTAAATACTTCATTATTTTTGTTTAATTCTTCTATATTCTGTTTATATGTTTCAAAATCATATATTCAGATCATTTCATCTATCTTTTATGGGGAAGTATATGTTTTATAAGGTTCCCTTCTCAATTCTTCCCGATAAGCAAACCCGATTAAAGGGAACATCCTGATTTATTACCCATTTTAAAAAACTATCCATAATATCTTTTAATACTCCATTATTTTTATTAATTTAATAATTTTTTCATCAAAAACAATATTTTTTCATTTCTGGTTTTATACAAACAATTATGAAAAATACAACTGATTTTTCCAAAAGAACTCTTCTTTGCAAAGTAAAAAGGGTATTTCTCTCAAGAATTCCTCAATATTTTTATTCAAGTATTTTAATATATTTAAAAAATATATTTTATTTTATTAATTATTGAGGTTTATATATTATTTTCATCATCCACCATATTTTATTAAATGGTTTATAATCATTTTGACTGTGGATGTGCTATCTTGATACCATTCCCCTTACTATTTAGAATGGTTAGTGATTGTGTTTACATATTGGAGAAAGTTATTTATATTTCATCTATATATGTAATTTATGTTGATACCCATTAATATGAGGAATGAATTCGACTTAGTAAGTGATGGTTGTGGCCTGCTATAGCCTCTTGATGCATCGGTAGGTCTCATGAGACAAACTAGACTGGGTTTTTACCCATTATATATGGTGTCTTGGAAAAGGCCTTGATGATATGTTTATGATGTTTGGTATTATTCATTCCCTCATTATGAAACTATTAATTTATAGTCCATGTGATTATTAAACTAGTAGAATATCCCTAGTTATGTTTTATTAGGGAATTATTTGACTATCTTTTATTTCATTCATATTATTCTCAATATTATGATTTAATAGAATGTGTATTTTTAGTTATTAACCATGCCTTATTACTTATGATTCCATTTTATTAATTACCCTTACTGAGCATATGATCTCACCACTTTATTATAATTTATTTTTCCCTTGGATGCTAAGATGGATATTATGAATGACTTAAAGGGATAATCTAGGAGTTATGAATATTTATAATATAATATCTATATTTTATTTACTTTTAAAGTTATAATACAAAACTTATGTTTGTATTTGGTTTTCCAAAAATACTAAACTATTCGGTCCTTTGGGATATGTCTTACCTGTCTATTTTACCAATGTATTAATATAAGGAACTGGCTCTGGGAAACTAGGGTCAAGGTTATTACATATGGTATTAGAGAAAATTTATTATAAATCTTAGAAACTTGATTTAGAAAACATAAATTAGGGAATATAACCCTAAGATAGACTTTGAGGATAAGAATAGAATAAAATACTATAATTTTGGTAAGTTAGAGATTATATGGATATTCCTAGAAATATATCCCTATCTAGATACTACAAGTGAACATGCTTATGGAATAGATGTACCTTGGGGTAACAACTCTGACAAGGTGTCCCAAGTCTGACTTGGGATAACCTGGTACATGACAACGATCCTTACTCCACACTTGATTTGAAATTCTTCGGAGATATTATTAGGATAAGTCACATTTTCTTTAAAAACCATTATTAAGAATTTAAAAGTAAATATGCCCCCATGGAAACCATGTTTATGATTATGTGATTAGCTATGCATAAAATTTTAATTTATGTTATGTGTTTTTCTAGTTTGAAATTTTCTATTATGATTCATAACCTAATCTAGTGTGTGCCATTATTTAGAAATGGTGACTAGTAGAAGGAATGGAAACCATATCAATACACATATTTTATGTAGGTAATTACCTCCTTTGAAAGATAGTTATATTGGTATGGGAGCTACGACTGGTGATAAGAAACTTATAACTATACTGGGACAAATGACTCATGTTATGAAAAATTTACTTACCCATATGGATCATCCTAATCCAAAACATGGAAGATAAATTTTATAGCTCTTTATGCAACAAAAACCTCCATTATTCAATGGGACTATAAACCCATTTGTAGTAGAAAAATGGATACATTTCTTAGAGAAGATATTTCTTACTTTGGGAATTAATGAAATGGAGAACGTTTTCATGGTAGTTTATCGTCTATCGAGAGATGCATATCAATGGTGGTTATTAATAAAAAAAGGAGGAAGAAATTAAAAATATGAAATTGAGATATTTTAAGGAAATTTTCCTAGAAAAATATTTTACTCATGAACAATAAGAAGATATAGAGAGGAAATTATTGAGTCTAAGACATAAAGTGGATGAAAATGTTGCAAAGTATGAAGATAGATTTATAAGGTTATAAAGTCATGATGCATACTACATTTGTAATCCAAGGAGAAATATTGATTGACTCTTTGATGGTTTAAAACCATTACTCCAAAGGGCACTAGTCTCCTAAAATTTCTCAACATATGAAGATATAGTCTCATGTGCTTTCAAGATAGAAAAAGAATTTTATAAGTCATATGAATTAAAATTAAATAAATATAATAATAGGGATGATTAACACACTAAAAAATGAAATAAAGAAAAGTACAAGAAGGGAATATTTTATTTTCCATCCAATGATAATTGCGGGAAGAAACACCCTGGTACTTGTTTGAATGGTATGAGTGTTTGTTACAAGTGCGGAGAAAAGGGCCACCAAGCCCATGATTGTAAGGGAAAGAAAGAAGTTACCAATGTTCAATTATAAAATTGAAAAGATATGGGAAATTATGAAAATTATTGTTCTAATAATTAAGGAAAATTTCCCCAATGAAGGCCAAGGGAGAAAGGACAAGCTTATGCAGTCATAACTGTAGAGGTTGAAGTTCCTAATGATGTGGTGGTAGGTAATTTAATAATTTCCTAAAACTTATCCAATTATTTATTTGATTCTAGATCATAGTATTCTTTTATATCTTCCTAGTTTTCCAAGAAATTTATACATTTATCTTTTGATTTAATAAATAATTTATCAGTAAAAAATCCTAAGGGAAGTATTATTGAAATAAAGATGTGTTGGTCAATCCCCTTTACAACACATAAATGTGCTTTAGTTGATGAACTCTTTAACATACCTATGATTCAATTTGATATAATCCTATTTATGTATTGGATTTAAAATTATGATGCGAACATCTATTGAAATAATATGAAAGTTACAATTTTTGAGAATGATGTAGAATCCCTTATCGTTAGAGTAGAAACCTCATTAGATAACTCTTATCCAGAACCACCCCCAGCAGCTCTACTGAATGAAATCATTGGGGAGGAAGAGAAAATGTCATCTATGGATGAGGAAATAAATCTTCAAATGGAATATGTACCTATTGTAAAATAATATATAGATGTATTTCCATATAATTTACCTAGACATCCTCAACAGTTGGAATTTTAGTTTTAATATTGATTTAATTCCTGATGCAAGACCTATATCAAATACTCCTTATAAAATGGACACTATGAAATTAGTATAACTAAATAAAAAACTAGAGGAATTGAGTGATAAAGGATTTATTCCCCCTAGTGTTTCACCACAGGGAGCCCCTATTCTCTTTGTCAAGAAGAAAGATGGATCCATGAGGTATTGCATTGACTATAGAGAAATCAATGCTATTATAATAAAGAACAAGTATCCCCTACCTCACATTGAGGATTTATTTGATCAAATTCATGTATCTCAATACCTTTTGAAGATTGTCCTTAGATATGGATATCATCAATTGTGTATAAGGAATGAAGATATTCCAAAGACAGTATTTCGAACTAGGTATGGATATTACAAGTTTACAGTAATGCCATTTGGACTGAAAAATGCACCCTCTATTTTCATGGATCTAATGAATATAGTTTTCAAGGAATATCTTGACTACTTTTTTGTGGTATTTATTGATGATATCATGGTATAATACAAAAATTATTAAGACTATGAAAATAAATTATAGACTATTTTGAAGTCTATGAGAATAAATGAATTATATGAGAAGTTTAGAAAGTGTGAATTTTGGATTAAATCATTTTCTTTTCTTGTCCATATTATCTCCAAGGATGGAATCTTAGTTGATCATGTGCTGAAAAAAGTAGTTCAGAAATGTCCTACAACAACAAACATAACCTATGTACGTAGTTTTGTTGGTTTAGTAGGTTATTATCAACATTTCATTCTAAAATTTTCCCAATTAGCTAACCTGTCAACCAAGCTTACTCATAAATGGGTTAAGTTCATATGGAAAAAATAATGTGAATAATTTTTTGAATAATTGAAGAGGATATTATTGAACACTCTAATGTTGAATCTACCATTGAGAAATGGTGGATTTTTGATTTATAGTGATGTGTAAAGGAAAGGACTCAGGTGTGTCCTTACGAAGAATGATAGAGTTATTGCCTATGCATCAAGGTAATTAAAAATTTATAAATAGAACTATCCAACTCATGATATCTAGTTAGGAACTATATTATTTTCTCTAAATATATGGAGGCACTATATCTATGGTGAAATATGTGAGATATTTATAAATCAAAAGAGCTTGAAATATATATTATCATAGAAAGAAATCAACATGAGGAAAAGGTAGCGACTTTAACTACTTAAGGGTTATGATTTTATAATACACTACCACACCGAGAAGGTGAATAAGGTAGTAGATACATTGAGCAGGAAAGATCATAGAGTTCTGAACAAAATGGGGATTGATAAGGACCATGTGTACATGGATATAGAAAATATGGATATGGTAATTATCAAGGAAGGTGAAACATAATTAATTTTTAAATTGGTTTCCCAACCATTTTTATTAGAAAGGATTAAAATTTCTCAGTCTGATGATGAGAATTTTTAAAAGAAAATTAAAGTTATGAATGATGGGAAATTGGTAGAATTTAGGTTTGAAGATGGAATTCTGAAATTTGGGAAGATTATTTGTGTTCCCTCTATACCTGATCTAAAAAGGTAGTTATTGGATGATTACCATAACTCAAATTTCCCTGTACACACTGGTAGCACTAATATGTATAGAGAGTTGAAGGAACATTTGTAGTGGGATAATATGAAGCAAGAAATTTATAATTATGTATCAAGATATTTAGTATGTTAATAGGTGAAAACTAAAAGACAACATCCTAGAATAGTCATGAAATCTCTACCTATTCCTACATGGAAATGGGATGACATCACTATGGATTTGTTTCACTGGATTACCAAAAACTACAAGAAATAATGATGTAATATGGGTGATTGTTAATTGAATTACCAAATCTACACATTTCCTCACTATAAGGGAGGATTTTCTACTAGAGTGCTTTTCACAACTCTATATTAATGAAGTTTTAATATTTTATGGATCATCACTTTCTATTGTGTCTGATCATGATCCAAAATTTACATCAAAATTTTGGAAAATTATTTAGAAAGATTTGGATACTGAGCTTTGTTTGAGCACTTCTTATCACCCTCAAACTGATGTGTAGTCTTAAAGGATGATCCAAACCTTAGAAGACTTGTTGATATCATGATCAATTGACTTTCAAGGTATCTGGGATTATTGTTTAACTTTGGTAGAGTTTTTCTACAATAATATCTTCTATTCAAGTATTCAATTGAAACTATATGAAGCCTTATATGGAAAGAGATGTCATACACTATTTTGTTGGGATGAAGTTGGTGAAAGGAAGATTGTGGGGATATAGCTTGTGGAGGAGACAATGGAAAAGGTAAAGACTATTCAAAACTATATTAAAGCATCTCAAATTAGAAAAAAGAGCTATGTTGATAAT
This sequence comes from Viscum album, assembly GCA_963277665.1. Classification (NCBI taxonomy): domain Eukaryota; kingdom Viridiplantae; phylum Streptophyta; class Magnoliopsida; order Santalales; family Viscaceae; genus Viscum; species Viscum album. The sequence continues at coordinate 1,438,775,591 of OY728164.1, forward strand.
CGAAGGATTTTGAATTTTAAGTAGGAGATCATGTTTTCTTGAATGTATCTCCATGGAAGGGTGTTATAATAATTGGAATGAAAGGGAAAATAAGCCCCAGGTACATTGGTCCTTTTAAAATTTGGGAGATAATTGGAGTTGTGGCTTATGGTTTGGAAATTTTACCTGGCCTTTCCAAAGTTCACAATGTGTTCCACATCTCTTTGTTAAGAAAGTACATACCAGAACTAACACATGTTATCACTTATGAATAATTAGAATTAGAACATGATTTATCTTACTGTGAAGATCCTATCCCGATTATAGACACTAAATAACAACTGTTGAGGAATCATATGAATTAGCTAGTAATGGTACTTTGTAAAAATCATAAAATTGAAGAGTAAATGTGGGAACCTGAGGAACTTATGATAAATAATGACCCCAATATTTTTATGGGGTGACAATTTGGAAATTTCAAGGATGAAATTTTTATAGGAGGGAAGAATGCAACAACCAAGAATTCTATCAATGAGATTTACCTTCTTATTTTTATTAAATATAGCATAGATCACATAAAATAACTTAGTAAACACAATACAAACATTATAAATAAAGAATCAATGAAATAATAGGTATTTCTAGAAGTTAAGAAACCTATACTGATGAAATAATAACTTGACCTTAGGAATAGAAATATGACCCCTATGAATATTAAATTGGCCAAATAAATAGTAACCACACCCATGAAAGTATAAATAAAATTTAATAATCTTATAAATAAGAGTATGATATAATTACATCATAGTATAAGTAAGTGAATATTTTAAAATTTAATATTTAAGTGTTGTTTTTTTTGTAAATCACAAATATTAAATTAAAATTTTATAACTAATAAAATTATTAAAAATAAAATTTATTTTCATAAAATGTATTCATAAATTAACATTCTTCTGTCTTATGTTTTTAGGATAATTTTATGAGACCTTAAAATCAGTTATAGATTTAAAATCTATATCTTTTGAGTAAATGATGGTTTTAAATAAAAATTAAATTTCTCATATTTAGAAAATTATTTTCATAAAATGGAGTCCATTTTTTTTAATTTTCACATCAAAAAATGGTTAGGGTGATTTTTTTAGATTTTTTTAAAATACTTAAATTTTTGGTGAACAGTAAAGTACAATGATTTACTATATAAATACATTATAAGATAAATACAATATTCCTTGAATCATAGTTTAGGTAAGTACCATAATCTCAAACTGACCATCATTATTTAAATATATCTGATTATAATTCTCAAACTATTCATATTCTTGATCCAAAATAATAAACTAATGAATAAAATATTCAAAAAACACCCCTCTCCTCCACTATAAATACCACCCCTCATCACCACTTATCTTTAGATCTACAAACCTTGAATATTTTCCAAATTATACCAAAATCACCTTCCAAATTATCTCTCCCACTTCTAAGAGGTGTTGGTCATAATAAAAGACCAAACCAAGGTGCCTTAAGGAGGTTCTCAAAGCGGAGAATTCAAGAGGTAAATCCTCTTTCATTTTCTTTTAATTTCCTTTTTCATTTCTTATATTTTTCTAAAATCCTCTATATAAATGATCATGATAACTCCAATATAATATATATAATGAAATTATATCATTTTAATGTAACATCCTTCATAAAAATAAATTCTCTCTCACTTTTATTTTTAAAACGAAATTATCATTCGTGAGGTGTCGATTTACAACCTTCATGGATGACGGATTTTCATTCTTAAATTTCTCCTTCAAGAATGGTAATGATAAAATTTTATCATTAAAAAAGAATATAATATATTTATTAAAACCTATTTAATTTTCTAGAACCATTATATATACATAATATTAATTAATATGACAAAACTAGTTCGCGATGAATTAAAAACTGCCAAAATAATCTAAATGATTATCACTAATATTTTATCTATTGAATCATCCTTATACTATATAACCAAATTAATTATATAACCATATAGTATTTTTTTCATTAATATCATATAAATTCAATTATTTTGAATTATACCGATTCCACATGAACTTCCATACCCATATACAAGTATACCGATCGTGAAAACCAAGGAATTGAACGCCCCCCGAGTGATAAAATTATATCTTATAACTCATCAAAAAGGAAATAAATGAACATAACAAAATTATAATGAATAAAATAAATGTATAAACGGTTCTGAATTAATTAATTAATGTATTTAATTTTATTATCCTAGACATTAAGGTCAAGTGAAGAACACATTCATACATAAGGTAAGAGATTCTACCCAAACCTTCATTTTTTCCTTTGGGTTATTATTCCACTATCTTTACCCCAATGTAATGCTTCCTTATTTTTGTGTACTTATTATATATTCTGTTTATATGTTCCAAAACCATATATCTAGATAATTTTATCTATTTTTATGGGTAAATACATGTTTTACAAGGTTCCCTTATCAATTCCCCCTGATAAGAAAACCCGATCAAAGAGAACTTCTTGATTTATAACCCATTTCCCAGTACCATCAATAATCTATTTTAAGAATCAATTAATTTTCTCAATTCACTAATTTTGTCATGAAAACATTTATTTGTTCATTTCTGGTTTTATACAACAAATTAGAAAAAATACATACTATTTTTTCCAAAATAAATCTTCTTTGCAAAGAAAAAAAAGGTATTTCACTCAAGAATTCCTCGATGATTTTATTAGATTATTTTCATATATTTCAAAACCTATGTTTAATTTTAATCATTATTGAGGTTTATCTATTATTTTCATCATCCAAAATATTTTATTAAAGGGTTTATGATCAGTTTTACTATGGATGTTCCGTCTTGATACCATTCACCTTAATATTCAGAATGATTAGTGATTATGTTTATAGGTTGGGGAAAGTTATTTATATTTAATATGTATATGTAATTTATGTTTATCACTATTCATATGAGGAATGAATTTGACTTATTAAGTAATGGGTGGGTCCTGCTATATCCCCTCTATGCATCCGTAGGTCTCTGGAGACAAACTAGATTGGGGTTTTACCCATTATGTATGGTGTCTTGCCTGATGCCTTGATGGTATGTTTATGATGTACGATATTTTTTATTTCCTCATTATGAAACTATTAATTGATAGTACATGTGATTATTCTACTATTAGAATATCAATGTTTAATTTTAATTATGGAAATATTTAATAATATTTTATTCCTTCCATATTATGCTCAATATTATGTTTTAATGGAATACATATTTTTAGTTATTCACCATGGATTATTATTTATGATTCCATTATATTACATACCCTTAATAAGTTTCTGATATCACCCCTTTATTATGTTTTATTTTTCCCAAGGATGTTAAAATGAATATTATGAATGAATTGTTGGGATAATCTAGGAGTTATGAATGTTTCCAATGGAATTTATATATTGTATTTTCTTTCAAAGATGTAATGTAAAAATTATGTTTGTATCTGGTTTTACAAAACTACTAAACCATTCGGTCCTTCAGGATACAACTTTATTATATATTATACCAATGTATTAATATAAGGTACCAACTCTAGGAAACTAGGGTCAGGGTATTTATAGTGGTTTTCCTAGAAATACATATCTATATGGATACTCCAAGTGGATGTGGTTTTGGTATAGATGAATTTAGGGATAATAACCTCAAAAAGAGTTAGTTGAGTATAAATTATCCATAATTTTGGTGCTTAGTGAGTGTTCCCTTAAGGTGCACCTAGTTTGACACTCCTGGGAGATAAGATTGGGTTAATTCAGATTTTATTTACAAACAATTATAATATATTTGAATAGATGATGGATATTAATAACCTAGGTTAAACCTATAGTCTCATAGATTGAAAATAAGGTTTCATAATTTAGACATACTATGTATTATTTTTCATGATTATGTGGTTTTCCACTATAATTATTGTTTCACGCACTATTTTTTTAGTTTTAGTCAATGGATAGAACCTAATGGAATCATGTTAAGGCTGAATATGATGGAAAATATAATGATTTTAATTTTTAGAAACCAAATGTTATTGGAGATGGAATTTAAAATATAATTTTCTATGATTATGAAATTTTATCAAGATATGAATCATACCGAGCTTCCAAATGAGCAAATCAGAGAACATATTTTTTTGATTCTTTAATGATAAAACACCCACTTTATATTAATATGTATTCTCATGAACAAGTTTATGAGAAATGGATATGTACCATTGAAAATATATTTTCCATTATCTAGTGTTTGAAACATGTTAAAGTTATTTTGGATATTTATCATTTAGAGGGATAAGTAGATCAATTGTTGAATCTTATTAATAACACAAGGAAATATGAATAAATTGACTCTATAGAGAGGGATAAGTTCAAGAGATTATTTTTCAATAAGTACTATCCTCATATATTTTCATATGAAAATGGAGAAATAATTCCTTTGGTTAAATAGGAAGGATAATGAATCTATTAATATCTATGAGGAAAATTTTACAAGACTTATGAGGTATGTTTATGGTATTATCATCCAACTATAAAGTAAGGTTGATCAATTATTCAGTGGCATAAAACCAAGTCTATAAAGAGTGTTATCTATAAGTGAATTTAGTTTCAAAGAATATATATTTTTATTTGATATCAAGGTAAAAATATAGATTGGATTTACCTATCCATCTCATAGTTTTTAGAATAAATGAAATATGGAGTTAAAAAGAAATTATAAAAATTCTATAGAGAAGAAGATGAGGTTTAATTTATGCTTAAAGTTTGGAGGGAAACATGGTGGAAATTATCTTAATGAAATTAGTAAAATTTTTATGTGTGGAAAATAAGGTCACCAGGAAGTTGAATTACAAAGTTATGTAAAGAGACCAGTCAATGAATGGAATAATGAAAAATATCAACAAAATAGACCACCCACACTCCAATGATTAAAATTAAAGGAGTATGAGAATTATGCTAACCAGTGATCAAACATGATGATTAATGATGAAGATCGATGTCAAAAACCAAATAAGCTAAAAGACAAATGAAAATCTCATGCGATCAATTTTGTTGATGTGGATAATGAAGTGGTGAAAGGTACACCTACCATCCACTCTAGAACTGCTAATGTCTTATTTGATTCAAGATTTACCCACTCTTTTATATCTAAGTAATTTTTTAAGGGTATCACAATACCAAATATATGATTAGATGTTAAATTAGAAATGAAAACCCCTAATAGTATTATGATCGCATTTCAAGTATACAATTCTTCTCTTATTTATGTTTGTGGGAATATTTTTTCTAAAAATATCATTATTCTCTATCTAGTTGAATTTGATGTTATTTTGGGAATGGATTGACTTTATTTAGATAAATCAAACACCAATTTCTATGGAATTTAAGTCACATTCGATATTACAATCTAACTTATGACCATATACCGGTTTGATAATAAATATGAACATATAGTGGAAATTTCTTCCATTGTATGGGTCTTGATTCCTATTTAAAAAGGGTATTTATCACATATGGTTGGGGAGAAACTCAAAATCAATAATATTCATATTATGTTGGAGTTTTATGATGTTTTTATATAATATTATCCTAGTCTTCCACCAAATCATGAATTTAAGTTCTCAATAGAACTCATAAATGATGTTGTACCTATTTTAAAGAATCCATATTGAATGACACTAATTGAGTTATGGAAATTGAAGTAGTAACTCTAATATAATATTGACAAGGATTTATTTAGAAATTTATTTCACCTTGGGAAGAAATTATTCTTTTTTTTAAGAATAATTATGGATTAATATGACTTTAAATTTATTATCGAGAACATAAAAAAATCAAAATCAAGAATAAGTATTGTCTTACTCATATTGATGACTTCTTTGATCAACTATACAGAGCTCAATACAAGATTGATCTTCACTATGTATATGATCAATTAAAGTTCAAAAAAGATGATATACCCAATAAATGTTTTTGTAAAAGGTATAGACACTATGAATATATAATGATTCTATTTGGGCTTTGTAATTCCCCCACCATCTTCATGGATTTAGAATAGAGTTTTAGATATTACCTTTATCATTTCATGGTAGTATTTATAGATGATATCCTTACATATTCAAAGTGAAAGGAAGATAATTAATATCACTTGATGTTTATACTCAAGACCTTAAAGAAGGATAAAATATATGAAAAATTTACAAAGTGTGAATTTGGGCTATAAAAAGTTTCATTTTTGTGTCATATAATCTCAAGAGAGGGTATATCAGCATATCCATAAAATACAAAAGCTATTGAATGTTGGCCCAGACCAACAACTATAAGTAATATCCGTAGTTTTCTTGGTTTGGATATATATTATCAATAATTTGTGGAGAATTTATCAAAACTATCTAATCCACTCATGAAGTTAACTCAGAAGGGGGACTAGTTCCTTTCGTTAGATGAATGTGAGGAAAATTTCAAGGAACTGAAGAGAAGGTTAGTCAATTCACCTATGATTACAATAACCTATAGTGGAGAAGGGTTTTTTTATATAGTGATGCATAGAATAAGGTATCGATATGTGTTCTCATGGAAAATGATATGGTTATATCTTATGCCTCACGAAAACTATCAGTTCATGAGAAAAATTACCCAAATCATGAAATGGATTTAGTTGTAGTATTTTTTTCATTAAAGATATAAAGGTACTATATTTAGAGAGAAAGGTTTGATATATATTCTGATCATAAAATTTAGAGTATATATTCACTTAGAAAGAGTTTAATATTCACCAAAGAATATGGTTGGATATGGTTAAATATTATAACCTCTAAATACACTATCACCCTAGGAAAGAAAATAACATAGACAATGCTTTGAGTCAAAAGGATCATGTCATATTATCCATGATGGGGATCACAAAAGATACAATATTTATTTATTTTCAAAGGATGGATTTAAAAATATTTAAGGAAGGGGTGAAATGTTATCTTTATGAAATGAGTGTTAAACCATATATCCATATGATTATTAAATAGGTAAAAAAATAAGATGTGAAACTAATGAAGAAGGTTAGGAAAGTTACTAAGTTAACCTTTGATTGTTATGAAATTATAAAGTTTTGGAACTAAATATGCGTTTTTTCCATACTATATTTTAATAATAAGCTATTTGATGAGAATCATAACTCATCATTTTATATTCATCCTTTAAGTATGAATATGTATATAGATATTAAAGAATATTTCTTTTGGGACATCATGAAGAGAGATATTGAAGAGTATGTTTCTCGATGCTTAGTATGTTATCAAGTTAAGGCTGAGAGACATAATTCTAGGGGTATTTTATAACCATTACCCATACCTAATGGAATTAGGAAATCATAACCATGGATTTTATAGTTGAACTCCCCAAAACTTCTAAAGGAAAAAATGATATTTGGATTGTAGTTTATTTATTTATGAAGTTATCAGACTTCATTGCTATTAGAGAAAATTTATCTATTGACTATATTTCAAGAATATATACTAAAAAAGTGGTAACGTTTCATAGAGTACCACAATATATTGTTTCTAATTAGGATTAAAGGTTTACATTGAAGTTATGGTAAAATATTCAGTAGGGTATAGATATAGAGTTTAATTTCAGCATGAAACATCATCCTCAGATAGATGGTAAATACGAGAGAACCATTCAAACCCTAAAACCTAATTTGATATCTTAACTATGGATTTTAATGGTAGTTGGGATTAACAACTTCCTCTAGTCAAGTTATTTTTACAAAAATAGATTTCACTTGAGCATTCAGATGGATCCTTATGAAAAACATTATAGAAATAAGTGTATAACTACAACATGATCATATGAAGTTCGATAAATAAATCTATTGTGATTTAATCTATCTAAGGAAATTCTAGATAAAGTTAGATCCATTCAACAACACATAAAGGTATCCAGAGTTCATAGAAAAGTTGTGCTGATAATCATTGATGAGAATTGGAGTTCGAAGTTGGTGAGATAGAATTTCTGTGAATTTATCCATTGAATAATGTTATGTGATTTAGGAAGAAATGAAATATAAGCCCTAGGTATATTGTCCCTGTTGAGTTTCTTGATTGTGTAGGTATAGTAGCTTATCTCTTTGTGCATCTATTGTACCTCTCTCAAGCTCATGATGTGTTCTATGTATCTATCTAGTACATATATGATCCATCAAATGTACTGAAATTAGATTCCATACCATTGTAATATGATATTTCCGATTAATAAAAACTAGTAGAGATCTTGGATCATAGAGATAAAGTGCTAAAAAAATACTATTCACTTGGTTAAAGTTCTATGGAGGAATAAAAAATTCAAAGATGCTATATGGGAACTTGAGGATGTAATGAAATAGAGATATCATCATTTTTTATATCTAAGTAACAAAATTTTAGGGTCAAAATCAATTTTGGGGGGGGGGGGGGGGTTAAATGTAACACCCTGATATTTTATGATATATTTTTCTTTTCAAATAAATTTAATTTCTTCGATAGCTTGAGATACAATAAACCCCGAGTCTATGTGAACAATAATATAGTATAAAATTATAACCTAGTTGTTAAATTGGTGGGTATGAATAGTAATAAACAATCTATGAAAAATATATAGTTTACACTTTTATAAAATAAATTTATTAGTTATAAATTTATTAGAAATGACAATAAAAATAATTTTTAAGTAAAAGAGATTTTTTTTTGAATTTTTTTATGCATGCAATGTATTTTTATCTTAATAAACTAAATTGATCACTATTATTCAGTGGTTTTAATTAAATTTAGATAATATATATTCAATAAAATGTTTTAATATTCATCTAATATTTTTTATAGACATGATATAAGAATATATATCCAGTTTTATGCTAAAAAATGAATTTTTATAAAAAAATAGTTTTCATCACATTTTACAGACTTATTTTAAAATGAAAATATTTCAATTATAGAAATTGAAATTTGAAAAATGGATTCCATTTTTTGGATTATGAGTTCCATTTTTTTTTAAATAGGTATTTTTTAATTTAGGTCAATATGAATAGTAACCATAGTAATTTTTTTCACCACAGTAAGAGTAAAAGGTGTAAAATAGGGTTAAAACTTTGGGATAAGGCTTTAAAATTTATCTAATACATGAATTTATTCTATTTTAGGTGTTTATATCGTCCATTTCTATCCAATACTTGAATATATGGTTACTTTGTTCCATATTTATTTTATTATGGACTTTATATTAATTTAAGAAAAAAATAAATACAAAATGCCACTTTCTTGACATTAATATCTCGATTTTTTTACTCATGGATAATAAGAGGATAAATTTAGTTATAAATTTACATTTAAAAAATTAATCAATTTTTTGTCATATTAATTTAATTCTATCTTTAGTAATTATATTATTACCTTAAATATTTACACAACACTGGCATAGTATTCATTCATTTAATAGAAAAATAAAATAAATGATTTTAAAAATATTAAAAGTAATAAAATTAAAGTGAATTATCATGTTAAATGATTTTTTGGATATATTTGATATTTTAGGGTTTTATTAAAATATTATATTCTCATTACATCTTTTTTTGGTGTCTTTAAATTAAAATTATATGAAAAGTTTCAAAATTGGTCTTAATGATATTTTATAATAAATAATAATTTATTAAATGATTTATAATTTATAGAATTTTTTTTTACGAAAATTGAATGAAATATGGTTAAAAATATAAATAATGGTCCATTTATGAGTCAATTTTCTATTTATGGTAACATTATTAACCCTTTAATATTGAAATAGCTGTTACCGTAGTTAAGGTCAAAAAATGGTTAATGAAGGGATTAATAAAAAAGATAAGGTTTAAAATGACACCAATACCTATCTAAATTTAATTTAATTATGTTATATAGATCCTAGAATATTTTTATAATAATTAATGTCTATTTTTAATCATTTTTATTGAGAATAACTTTATTATATTTTAATCTTATAAGAAACTCCAAGTTTGTCTGCTCCCTCCCTTATAAAAGGAAACCCCTATCTTCTCTTATTTACACCAAATTGATTCTTATTTATTGACCAAACCATAAATAATTCTCTTATAAACCTCCTTGGACATATTATAGAGGTTATGATCTTCCAAAAATACCAACCATATGATATTTAATAGGAGATCAAAAGGAGTTCTTTCAAAAAAGAGATAACCACCTTAACATATCACTTTTTTTTATTCTTATTTTACCTCATATAAATTTGTAGTATTTATCATAAAATTATAAATTTTGTATCCTAAATACACTGAAAATTTATTATGATTATGAAACAACATTTATCCACCCTTTTCTTCTTCAAATGGCTAGTGAAAGTATCATTTGTGCGTACATACAACTTACCGTCTCCTCATAGTGATGCAATTCATTTTTCATAAACATATTTTATGGATGGTGTAAGAACCCCGTTTTTCACTCAGGTATATATCCTTTAATTTTTTGTCTAAATATTTACTTTGGACCTAAAATGAGTGCCTAATGAGTTAGAAAAGGTTCTGAGGGTGTCCATGGATTGTTCGGAGCCCAGAACCCATCTTTTTGGGGAAAACTGGCTTGGAACACGATTTAGAGTAAACCATGCATGAATTCAGCATGGTTTTCCTAACCATGTAGATATTTTTTTTAAAGTAGATCCATCTCACACGGTTGACACACATCTATGCATCTTAACCATGCAGATGCCTCTTTTTCCCCAAGTACTCGTGCATGGCTTGCGCACAGTTTGATCAAACCGTGCAGAGGAGTTTTTTTTTTCATTTAGAACCATCACGTACAGTTTGTGCACAGTTTGAAAAACCTTGTGCAGGATAAAATCCTATGTAAAATATCCAAAACTCCCTTAATGATCTATTAAACCAACCCTTCCTCCCTAATACAAAAACCACCAGGATTAACCCCTTTTCCTCTCATTTTGGATCTTTTTGAAGTCCAAAGATATGGATAAAGAGATCTCCTTTATCTGAAATATGATTGAGCTTCCTTTTGTCACGTTGGATACACAATGGTAAGTACTCGATTCCTCTTTAGACGTTCTTCTTCTCTCTATCTCTTGACCTAGATATCGTCATGTTAGTGTTTTTTACCTTTTCGTAGATCTACTCTGATCCGAGGAAAATCAAGGGTCGATACCTGAGGAGGAGAGTTGTACAATCCTAAGGTGGGAGGTTTATAACTCATCCCTAAAGTTCTTTGATTTTGGGAATATTCATGTGGGGCCCACCGATTTCATCGGATGTTGTTTCTCAAATTCACATTTCATGATTATACTTGATAGAATCATATGGTTATGCTCTTTTCAAATATGTGACTAGTTGTTAGCGGTCACACCCACAACTCAATCCACCCCATGTAGAAGGTTATTCCATATTTGGGTTTTTAGTCTTTTTTCACGTTTGAGCTAATGTTAGAGTGTACCCTTTCTTGGCCTTTCTAAAGGAAAGTCTTCCTATAATAAATGGCTTATTATTAATGAGAACTACATAATGGAATGAACCATATATTCTCACCACTTGAACCTCCTAAGCTAAGTGCTTCAAATTGATTATTCAATGCGAAATGTGAAATGGAAAGTATACTAATTATATAACTTAGTCTTAACAAAAGAGATTTAATAAAGGTTACATGTCCATATTAACCCTTTCCATATTGATGAAAGGTAGTGAAGTCAACCTCAATAATTGAATATGCCTTAATTGTTAATAATGACTTGATTAAATGATTGCAATGCTACATGGACTATCCAAACTAATATAAGACAAGGCTTGAACCTAATGAATGATTTCATGATTATAATATCAAATAGGAATGGACTGACTCGAGTTATGCATGGATTCTGAGAGGAGAAAACCAGGGGTCTCAAGAACCCCATTCCGATTCAACGATGTGGTTTTCTTAGGTTGATACCCACCTAGAATCTGGTTCTTATCTATTCCTTGGATTTCTGGTATACTAATGTAGGGTCCTTTACATTATTACAGGATACCTCAGATACACTCCTTGGATCTAGCATTGACTATTAGGTTCCATGGTGAAATCCCATAGGGCCCTGTCTTTTTTTAGCCATATTTTACCTTGGTCAATCACCTTTGACTTCGTAGTCACCTTATTGTGGAATTCCTTGGATTAAGCTCTTTAGATTACACTCTTAAACCTTATCTAGAATTAGATTCTAATGAGTTAGCATTATGTGGGATCTAAGTTACCTTGGTTATTGCTATGTAACTCCCTCATTGGATATCATTTCAGGTTTCCTTGTTACATCTTGGGGCCTTCACTAATAATACTATCATGAGGATATATCAGTGATGTCTATGCCTCACGTGACCTATTAATATTAAATGGTAATACTTAATCAATGAACAAGTAACATGTTTAGACACCATCCTAGGGCTGAAGTAGGTGCTTGGGTATTTAGTAATTTTGTACTATTTTATTTACTTTATATATACATGCTTGAACACTGCTATATTCCATCACATAAGCCGGATTTTATAGAAACCATTGGTGGTGGCCCACTGAGATTTATATCACACCATCTCTAGGGGCCGTTTGGTACCCAGAGTAGATTACCTGGTTGTAGGTGTTGACAAAGGGAAGTATATGACTTCAAACAATTGATTGCTTTCTGTTTAGGATGGAGCTTGATAACATATGATTGAGTTGAATCTCAGGATTTTTGGAGTAGTATTTGTTTTATTTTAATTTGTGGAACTACTATGCCTATTTTCTTGTACCCATGTTTTCTAGTTTTCTAGTTACATTAAATTACATCAACATTGTTCTAGTTGATACAATTATTATTATTCTTGTTTACCTATTGCATCGGTTTTCTTCCGCTATTTATTTATATTTCTTATGCTATTTACTATTTATTTATATTACTTCCACTATAATTCACTCTACTAATGAGGGAATAGTCTCCCCACAGACACACCCTAGACCCTCACTACTAGTCAGCAGCCTCTGGTGTTTGAGGAGATGCACTTGAGGCCATGTGGCCCACTGGGATTGGGGCACCCATTAAGTGGAATCCGGGTCCGGGATGTCACAAAGTGGTATCAGAGGTGGTTTCTTTTCATGATTTACTATTTGGAGATAATATATTGGAGAATAGGAATGCTTTGGACTTGGTTATAAGTAGTGCTTGGGCACCGCGAACCCATGTTTGGGGTAAAAACCAAGTTTCCTAAATTATAATTCTTTTTATGATTTTTCCTATTACAGTTGATATTATTTCACTGTTGGGTGACACACATGTTGTGTTATTATTACTCTTTTTGAGAATATATTTCATCCTTATCCCAATTATATGAGGGTAAGGACCATTGATACATGCATAATTATAAGCACCTAGAATTTACTTGTCATTTATATTTCCATGCCATATAGGTGAATTTCACTGCTTTGCATTTCTTGATATGCTTGTGATTGTTGAGTGATGTTGTGATAGTTTACTTGTACTTGTATTAATTTAGCTGTAATTGAGTGATTTCCTATCTCAATTAATGAGGTGTATGGACCCTCATGGGCTAGGATGAGTAATTTTTCAAGTCGATCCATTATAATATAAATAAATATGTGTCATTTCTAGTGATAGGTGTATGGGCACTAATTCATCTGAAATAGCTATCCATTATAAAGTGAATCCTGAAATCTAAAATTAATTGGTTGCACATACTTACCCCCCTTGTCAGGTTTATTAAAGGTAAATGAGTGAACCTAGAAATTAACTGCAAAATGACATGAAACATATAATTGAGAACTTACTGATACCTGGCTGTCTAAGTGAGTTGTTTGGGGTTGTATGCCTTAGTTAGTGAGTTTTCTTACATTATGTTTTCACTAGTGATTCTATATTATACTTCTAAGATTGTTCTGAGGTGTGTGCTTGGAATTTTTAGACCAATGAAACCACAAAGTCCTCATGTAATTCTCCATGAGTGTGGTGATGGCCATGCTCTAGACATGGTGAGCCCTGAACCGCTAGTCTTACCTCCAGGAGTGCCACTTGAGGCACCGCCTACTGTACTTGATCCAGACACTGATTCCCAAGTCTATGATAGTTTCTTACTTCTGATGAAATCTATTCTTGGGGCTCCACATGTTTCACCTATGATGGCTAATTTGAACCACGAGTTCCAGCAGCAGTATCCTCCTACTTTTTTAGGGGATGGAGGTCCTCAGGCTACTATATCTTAGATAGAGGCCATGTTGTCTATCTCTGAGCATCTGAAAACAGCCCTAGAGTATAAAGTCAATATTTCTACATACATGATTCATGATTCGTCCAAGAATTGGTGGGATGTGGTTACCCAGGACAGTCATCATTATGGAATGTTATGAGTTTTTTTCAGACTGCCTTCTATGATCAGTTCTTTCCCTAGGCACTGAGAGCTGATATATCCAGAGAGTTCATGCATCTCAAGAAAGGTTATATTTTAGTTATGGAATATTCATCACATTTTATTGATCTACATTACTTTGGACCACTTCTAGCTGGTGATGAGCTTTTATGTGCTAGTTGTTTTGAGGATGGGCTCTAGTACCCCATCCAAACTCAAGTGAATTTATTTATCCTTCCTACATTTTCAAAAGTAGTTGATCATGCCCTTATCACTGATAGTAACATGAGGTATGACTCAAGTACCAGGTTTAAAGGATCAGTGCCACATCAAGCCAATAATTCTTCCAGATGCAGGAAATGTTTCTTTAAGGCTTCTCATTAGGGAAGTGGTCACCATCATATCTAGTTTGATATCTCTATGGTGTTTCATAAATATGGAATACTAGGGAATAATAATCCCCAATGTGAAAAAGACTCTATTAAGTGTCGATCTTGCTAGAGTATGGGTCATCTTTAGTGTTTCTGTACGACCTTTACACTAGCTTCAAGTGGAAAAGGACAAACATCTGCTCCACTTATAGGAGCAAGTTATTTTGCACCACATCAGGAGGGGAATTGGAATAGCACTGGTAGGTCTGACTAAGGATGAGGTTGTGGATGTGGTAGTCTGACCCCTGATCACCAGTAGCACCAGCAGATCATTCATGATCGTGGTAGTCCGTCTATTACACAGGTTCATGGATTAGGTCAGTTTCATGATTTACAACCGATACATGAGAATCAGGCTACGAGACTATATACAATATGAGGTACTATTCTAGTAGCCTCTACTATTGTCTCTGCTTTTTTGATATAGGTTCTTTAAAATCTTTCATTTCTATATCTATTGTGGAAGGTCTTAGACTAGAGATACAGTATCACTATGGTGTAATGACCTTCGATACACTATTGGGAATATGAATGGAGGGTATATGCTAGTGTAGGGACTATACCCTTGAGGTTGTTAGTAACCCTTTCTTGTGGAATATCTTTTTTATCGAGATGACGAGCTTCTATGCCATTCTTGGGATGGAATGGTTAGTCAACTATCACAATTTTATAGACTACTATCGCCACAGGGTCTCTTTTACATCACCAAAAGGCAGCAGTTATCTTTTAAAATGTGAGTGGGATGTCCAGGTTTGGAGGGCTAGACCAAAGCATCCTGGGCTAGATGAAGTGACCACCCAGATTGAAAATATTTTTATGGAGGATCAGGGTTTGCTTCAAACTGATTTCCCTCCAGTAGTTGATCATTTCAATGAAGTCTTTCCTGATGACTTTTCTGGATTAAATCCTAAGAGATAGGTAGAGTTTATAATTGAAATTATTCTAGGAGTAGTTCTAGTGTCCATTTCTCCTTATAGGATGGAACCTACTGAGATTTAGGAGCTCAAGTGGAAGATAGAGGACCTTAAGTCCAAAGGCTTTATACGTCCTAGAACATCCTCTTGGAGTTCACCCATGCTTTTTTCTGAGAAGGAAGATGGAACTCTTCATCTATACATGGATTACAGAAGGTTGAACCAGCTTATGGTCAAGAATATATATCCAATTCTTTGAATATATGATCTCTTTGACCAAATATAAGGATCAAAAGTGTTCTCTAAGATCGACCTGAGACTAGGTTATCATCAGGTGTGAGTCAGACCATCATACATACCTCGTATAGATTTCTGTAGTAGGTATAGTCTGTATTAATATCTTGTTATGCCATTAGGTCTTATGAACACACTTCCGATTTTCATGGATTTTATGAATAAGGTTTTCCACCCCTATTTGGACTCTTTTTTCATTGTCTTTGTGGAAGAAATATTGGTGTATATCACACTCATAACGACCATGCCAAACATCTTGAGATTGTTATGACTACATTGAGAGATCATCAGCTTTATGCAAATCTTGATAAGTGAAACTTCTGGATTGAAAAGGTCCACTTCTTGGGTCATATTATTTCCGAATTAGGAGTATTGGTTGAACCTGAAAAGTTTAGTGATGTTGTTTCTTGGGAGCAGCCCAAGAAAATGTTTGACATCAAGAGATTCTTGGGGATAATTGGATATTACAGGCATTTTATACAGGACTTATCATGTCTTTCTTAACCTCTTAGTGGACTTACAAAGAAGGGAATTAAGTTCCTATGGTCAGAATCGTGCAACAAATTCTTTCAAGAACTAAAAGGGAAGCTTGTCTCAGAACTGATTTTGATTCTTTTAGAACTAGATAAAGGTTATATCGTCTTCTGTGATGCATCAGGAATTTTCTTAGGAGTAGTGTTGATACAGGAAGAAAAATTATCTTCGTATGAATCTCAGTAGTTGAGGACTCATGAGATAAATTAACCAACTCACGACCTCGATCTAGCAGCAGTTGGCCATGCCTTATGTTGATGGAGACACTATCTATTGGGTGAGAACTTTGTGGTGTACATGGATCAAAAGAGCCTCAATTATATATTTTCTTAGTGTGAATTGAAACTCATAAAACAAAGATAGGTCGAATATATACAATCCATTAATTTTGAGCTTGCCTATACGTCTGAAAAGGGAAATGTGGTCACTAATGTACTTAGTCAGAAAACTCAAATGCAGGTCATACATGAAGCCAATGATTAATGGAAGTTAATGGACCTATTTTCTAAAATTCATTTGGATTTTCATGAAAGTCATGAGAAATATTACCTCTTAACCTTAATAGTTACCTCTTCCCTCATTGAGAAGGTGAAGAGAAGGCAGTTTTCAAATACTGAAGGTTTGGTTCTCCGTGAGAGTATATCAAGAGACAAACCACCTTCAGATTGGTCTTTGGACAGAGAGAAATTCTTGCATCTACATAGATGTATCTGGGTTCCTGTAGATATGAGAGAGGAGTTTATGAAAGAGTCCCATGCTTCTTAGTGGGCAGTTCATATAGAAATCTATAATATGTATTAGGATACGCGACACCAGTATTAGTGTCCTAAAATGAAACAACAAATTTTTGGCTTAATCACTAGGTGTTCCACCTGTCAGTAAGTGAAGGTGGAGCACCAAAGACCTACATGCTTGTTACAGCCTCTTCCAGTCCCAGAATGGAAATGGGAAGATATTTCTATGGATTTCATAATTGTCTTACCTAGGTCACCGAGGGGTAGAGATTCTATCTGGGTAGTCATTGACTGAATAATGAAATCATCCCACTTTATTCCTATACGATAAATTTTCTCAGTTAATGAGTTGGGAAGACTATAAGTCCATAAGATCATACGACTACATGGGGTTCCATGTACTATAATTTCAGATAGGGATGATCATTTCACTACATGGTTCTGGAAAGGTTTTCATAAATATATGGGGAATTAGGGGCTTCTAATCATATATTTTCACCCTTATACTGATGTACAATAAGAACAAACAATACATGTTCTAGAGGATATTCTCTGAGCATGTGTCTTTGATTTCGATAGTTCTTAGGAGAAGCATATCCCTCTAATCATGTTCTATTATAATAACATTTTTCAGGTGAAGATTCAGATGGAACCATTTGAGGCCTTATATGGTAGGCCATGACATTCATCCTTGTACTAGCTAGAGGTAGATTAGGTAGCCCTACTAGGTCCTCATCTCATTTAGGAGACTTCAGAACAAGTTCAGCTGATCATAAAGTGTATAACTAATGAACAATCTAGATAGAAATATTATGCCGATTTCCTTCAATGAACTATTGAGTTAGAGGTTTGGGATCATGTTTTTCTTCAAGTATCACTCATGCTAGGGAATATAAGGTTAATGAAGTATAGAAAGATGTTTCCTTGTTACATTGGGCCATTTAAAATTCTAGAGAGAGTCGGGCTGGTAGCCTATGAGTTGCTACTACCTCATAGGTACTATTCCCTGAATGGTGCCTTTAATGTCTCACATCTTCTCCAATATCATGCCAACTCATCTCATACCTTTGATCCTGAGGAAGTTGAGTTAGATGCTAATGCTACCCTTGATGAATATCCAATATTCATTGTTGACCGAAGCACAAGGGCTCTCTAAGGAAAGTTTTTCCCTTTGATGTGGGTGTTATGGAAACACAACCGAGTATAGGACAAGACTTAGGAGAGGGAAGCCAACGTACATGCCCAATGGCTAGAGTTGTTCTCAGATAGTGTTTCTTTACCCTTGGAAGGAGAACTCGAGGGTGAGTTATTTTAAGGGGGGAAGACTGTAAGAACCTGGTTTTTACTCAGGTATAAATCCTTTAATTTTTGGTCTAAATATTTACTTTGGACCTAAAATGTGTTCCTAATGAGTTAGTAAAGGTTACGAGGGTGTTCGAGGCTTGTTCGGAGCTCAGAACCCATATTTTTTGGGAGAACTAGCTTGGTGCATGGTTTAAAGTAAACCATGTGGGAATTCCACACAGTTTTCCTAACAGTGCAGATGGTGTTTTCTCAGGAAGATCCATCTCGCACAGTTGGCAAACATTCATGTGTCCTAATCGCATGAACATCCCATTTTACCTAGGTACCCATGCATGGATTGTGCACGGTTTGATCAAACCGTGCATATGATGTTTTTTCAGGTAGAACCACCTCACACAATTTACGCACGGTTTGACAAACCGTGTTGACAAACCATGCACAGGATAAAATCCTGTGTAAAATTTCCAAAACACCCTTAGTGATCTATTAAGCCAACCCTTACTCCCTAAGCTGAGAACCAGTGGGATTAACCCCTTTTCCTCTCTTTTTAGAGCTTCTTGAAGATTAAAGCTACAGATCAAGATATCTCACTCATCCAAAATCTGATCGAGATTTCGTTCATCACGTTGGATGCGAAACGATATGTACTTGAGTTTACTTTAGAAGTTCTTCTTCTCTCTTGATCTTGACCAAGATATCTTCATATGAGCATTTTTCACATTTTCTTAGATCTAATCCGATCTGAGTAAAATCAAGGGCCGATACCGGAGGAGGAGAGTCGTACCACCCTATTGTGGGTGGTCTATAACTCATCCCTAAAGTTCATTGATTTTGGGAATATTCATGTAGTGATAACTAATTTCATCAGAGGCTTTTTCTCAAATTCACATGTCATGATTATACTTGATAGAATCGTATGGTTATGATCTTTTCAAATATGTGACCAGTTGTTAGAGTTTTCACCCACAATTCAATCCGACCCCTGTTGAAGGTTATTCCATATTTGGGTTTTTAGTGTATTTTGACGTTTGAGCTACCATTCAGGTGTGCCCTTGCTTAGCCTTTATAAAGGTGAGTATTCCTATAATAAATGGCTGTTATTAATGAAAATTTCATAATGTCATGTACCATATATGTTCACCACTTGACTTGCCTATGGCAAGTGCTTCAAATTGATTATTAATTGTGAAATGTAAAATGGAAAGTATAATAAGTATATAACTTGGTCTTAATAAAAGATTGAATAAAGGTTACATGTCCATAGAACGCCTTTCTATATTGATGGAAGGTAGCATAGTGAACCTCAATAATTGAATATGCCATAATGGTTAATAAAGACTAGATTAAATGGTTTCAAAGCTACTTGGATTATCCAAACTAATGGAAGACAAGGATTAAACCTAATGAATGATTACATGATTACAATATCAAATATGAATGGACTAACCTGAGATTGCCATAGACTCTAAGATGATAATACCTTGGGTCTCAGGAACTCCATTCTGATTCATGGATGAGGTTTTCTTAGGTTAATACCCACATAGACTCTGGTTATTTTATATTCTTCAGATGCCTGGTATACTACTATAGGGTCCTTTATATTATTATAGGATATCTTAGATACACTCCTTGGATCCATCATTGACTAGTAGGTTCCATGATGAAATCCCATAGGTCACTGTCTTTTCTTATCCCAGTTTTACCTTGGTTGATCACCTTAGAATCAGTAAGCGCCTTATTGTGGAATGCCTTGGATTTCTCTCCTTAGATTACACTCTTACCCCTTATCCAGACTTAGATTCTACTGAGTTATCATTACATGAGATCTAAGTGACCTTGGTTATTACCCTGTAAATCCCTCACTAGATATCATTTCGGTTTTCCTTTTTACGTCTTAGGACCTTCACTACTTATACTATCACATGGTGATTTCAGAGTTGGATATGCCTCACGCGACCTATTAACATTAAATGGTAATACTTAATCAATTAACTAGTTACATGTTTAGACAAAATCCAAGGACTGAAGTAGGTACTTGGGTATTCAATTATTTTGTACTGTTTTCTTTACTTTATATATGCATGCCTATACACAGCTATATTCCATTACACGGGTTGGATGTTATAGACACCGTTGGTGGAGGCCCACTGATATTTATCTCACAATATCTATGGGTGTCGTTTGGTACCCGGAGTAGATTACATGGTTATAGGTGTTGAAAAAGGGAAGCATACAACTTCAAACACTTGATTGCTTGCTATTTAAGATGGAGCTTGATAGCAAATGATTGAGTTGGATCTCAGGATTCTTGGAGAAGTATTTATTTTATTTTAATTTGTGGAGCTTCTATGCCTATTATCTTGTACCCATGTTTTCTAGTTTTATAATGACTTGACATTAAATCATCATTGTTCTAGTTGATACAATTATTATTATTCTCATTTATCTATTGCATCAGTTTTTTTCCGTTATTTATTTATATTGATTCTAATATTTACTATTTATTTATATTCCTTCCACTGTGCTACACTTTACTAATGATGGAATAGTCTCCCCACATACACACCCTAGTCCCTCGCTACTAGTTAACATCATCTGGAATTTGGGGAGATGTGCTTGAGGCCATGTGGCCCATCAGGCTCAGGGCACCCGTTAAGTGGCATCCGGGTCCGAGATTTCACATATGGGTTTAATTTTTATATAAAATATTTATGAATTAGTTATACTTCTATAATGATAATATAATATCAACATTATTACCTTCAATTTTTTTAGAAAACTATTATGTCACTCACACGTACATGTAGACTACCACCTCCATGAAATGATACAAATTCGTTTTTCATTTATGCCTTACATAGTTGGTAATAAAGAACATTTTGATGAATATATATATATCTGTATATTAATTATATGATATAATAATTATTATTTAAAAGAGAATTATTATTTACCTTTCTTTTATTTCATTCATTGAAAATTGAAAGCAACATTCATGCATACGTACGACTTACTATCTCTATGAATAGTGTAATTCATTTTTCTATCTATATATTTTATGGATGATTATAAATATGTATATAATTAATATATATTATATTTATAACATAAATAAAATTATGTATATTATGTAACCATGATAAAATTACAAGTACCAAAACTACCGAACCAACACATACATGAAAAAAATAAGCAATTATCACACACAACAATGATTTTAATAAAGAATTGTTAATAAATGGGTGATAAAAAGTTTTAAGTAAATTATATATGGAATGATATTTATGATAATTATTATACAGTATATTTATAATAAATCTATATTTATTATACATGTATTTAAAACATGTACGAAGGAATTCAGACAAGAGATAAAAGTTTTATGTTACAATCTCATTATTTATTAGGATTATTTATGATTAATTTACCATAATGAAATATTATGGTATAACTCTATATAAATTCATTATTTTTTATAATTTTTTTATTTATGTAAATTACATGCTTTAATTTCTTTTTCCTCTATTTAAGTACTCAAGATACCGAAATACTATTTTTAAGGAAAACTAAATTTATTCCTCTCTTCAGTCGAAAATACTTTTTATTATATATCCATGTTTTGTAAAACAAATTTCAATAATGTTTTAATATTAGCCTATAACTGTTTAAATACATTTTTCACCCATTATTTTAAAAAAAAATGGTTTATTGAGAGTCTTCTTATCATTTTCTGAATGAGGTACTTTTTGATCTTTTTACAAAAGTATGAAAGGAATGTTTTCTTTTAACTTATAAAACATGAATGGTACTTACCAATTCTATTAAAAATCAATGATTTGAATCTAATTTTAAAAATTTCCCAAGTTATTTTAAAATAAAATATTATCTTCAATATTTTGGAAATTTTTAGATTTTAAATAAGTGATTTCAAAGTGAAAAGCATATTTTCCACAAGAAATGTTCCAAGTGATCTTTTAAAGGAATTTTCTTCTATGGTAACATTCTAAATATTTGTTATGATTTATTGGGGATATGATTCAGTGATACTATCCTTATTATTTCTCTAAATGGTTTATGATTATGATGACAATATGTTTATGAAACTCATTCCTTTTTTATAGGTTACACTATAATGAATTGATTGTAAAAGTTGGTGTCCTAGAACCAAATGGGTTTACTTTGATTACATGGATATTTAATGTATTATTACATATTGTTAGCACTTAGTAATCTCCAAGATGGGAGATTATGAGAACAGACCTGCTAGTAGGAATTCTGCATGTTTTGGGGTCATCAGATATTTATATCTGTGAGCATGTGTAATGATCCTTAGACTTTAATATTATCATTAATACATGTCACAACTTACACAATTTTATTTATTGATGAAAAACATCATGCAGACAGTTGGAAGGAAGTAGGTTACGCTGGTTTCGTCACGAGTGGCATGTTATTAATGGATAAGTCAAGGAAGGATTTATCCCTTCTATTTATGAAAGTTGATATCTCAACCCTTTGATTGAAATATAACCATTGCATGAAATTCCATGTCCATGGTGTAATGATGAGTTTATTTTAGGTAGTCAAAGAACGATGTATCAAGCATAAAGGTTTATGACACAATCATGAAACTTGCTTGATGAGATATTGTGACAAAGGGATTATATTACACAGGTAGTGTTCGTATGTGGAGATCATTTTTGTGACTTTACATTATTTCTCTTGGGTGCCTTGACCCATTGCTAGACAGTACTCTTGGACTTTAGGCAAGCCTACCTAATACCAATGAGAAAGAATCCTAGAGGGCCACACACTAAGTGTTTTTTGTGGTCTCGGTTAAATTCAATTTGAATTTAATTAAAGAAATAAATATTATTCTCAAGACTATGGAATAATTCTATTCAAGTTAAAATGATCGTTTAAATTAAATTAAATATATTTATTTATTTTATTGAACATTTAATAAATATTTATTTATTAGTTTGTAAATAAAATATTTATTTAAGAGAATAAATTATTTATTTATTTATTCGGGTGTTCAATAAATGAAAGTGGAGTTTGAGCAGACCAAGGTCGGTCTAGTATTAAAATAATTATTTGCAAGATGGTAAATAATTATTTAACTAGTTGGCACAAATTAAAATAACACTGCTATTATTTTATGACACAAAATTTTATTTATAATTTCATTTTACGCAAGTTGGTGCACTATAAATAATGACGTGGTATTATTATTAAATGAATGGGTTTTATCTAAGTTCATGAATGTATATAATTATTTCTATGCAATTAAATATTGTAACTGAAATTCCTTGTGTATAAATAGGCAAGTAACCCTATTGTTCCATACACCACACAACATGCCTGGTGAATTGAGAATTGTTGAGCCAAAAAATTTCTCTCTCGAATCCTCTTCTCTCCCCTCTCAACAACAAGAGATGTTCTTCAAGTCCGAAGAACAACCGATCAAGAACAACCGATACAAGACACTCGCTTCGTCACACTAGCACCCGGAGAACGAGCGGTGTCGATCAAAGGCCATCAGAGCACGTGTGGATCACCGCTAGAGGGATTCTAGTTTGGATCCTTACAATCACAATGAGATAATCCGAAAGGGTCATTCCGAAGGATCAACATTATCAATGAAGAAAAATAACAAAGATACATGTATTGTTTTTCTTTGTGAAATTAATTAAATTAATTATAAACATGATGTGAAAGATCCTCACTAAGGTTTCATGCCTCTTTCTTCTTTATCTAAATCTTTGATTATATTCTATAGAGACTAGCATTCATCATCTTATTGATCCTCGAATAATCATTGATCATGGTAAAAATCAAAGTTGGGTGCCGTCCCAACCACGATTCCGCTGTGCCTGAAACCTTCAAGTGGTATTAGAGGGGTTACATCATAGTTTATAATTATTTAAATGTTTCCTTGATGAATTATACATTTAATAATTTAGTTGTTTCAATTCAAGTTAATCATTCTGAAAATATGAATCTCGAGATCTATTCCTCCTCTTTTGTTTCTTGTTCACCTTATAGAAACGATCTTTTATTTTAATTTTGATTAAAATAAAATAGAGGATATCATCTAGAGGTGCCAAAGTTTCATGGTTGTACAACACCAGAACACACATCATGTATTCAGTAGTACATGTTGTGTAGTCAAGATTCAATGCATCAGATCGGTCCGTCAAACCTAGACGTGTGTTGGATTTTTTCTAAGTCTTAAATGACTCCATGTGTTGACCAGGAATAGGTGGCACACAGTTTATAGATTACACACCGTGTGGACCAATGGACATGGCATGTAGTCCCTTTGGGTTAGGGTTGGACCCTGTATCCTGTACATGGCTTGCCCGGCTGGAGACCATGAAGAACTATATAGAGTGTGGCCCATTGGACACGCCGTGTTCTCCAAAGATTTCCTAAGTACACTAACATGCCGTTTCCTCGGGCGTGTACTTCAGATAGACGGTGAAAAATAGTACACGCCGTGTAGTTAGAACTAAACATCATGTACTCATCCAAATTACGTAGATTTATTAAAATTTATTATTATATTATACAAACCCTTGATATGTGTACCATCGTGCGGGCATAAAGATGAGGCACAACACGTGATAGGTGTTTTATATATATGGGTTTAATTTAACATCTGCGTAATGTTCATTTCTACTCATTGGGTAGTTAGTAATAGAAATTCATTGGGTTTCCTCCAAGGTACAAGTTACGTATAAAGATAAATTTAAATGAATTTATTTGTTTAAAATTATGATGGATGAGAATCTCAAGAAAATTTAGAAAAGTATTTAAGAGAAAAGGATTGATTAATTAAAGATGACAATTAATTGATTTGATTGTGATTTATCTTAAACGAGAAAAATTAAATAATTGAATGGTAGTTTTATTTAGGCATAAACATCGTTGCATGTATGGATGATCTTGAACTAGACCATGACCTTTGTATGTGGATGGTTTCTTTTAATTTATTTATTTAAATTAAATTTGTTGGCCTGTGAGCCTTCTCCTAATTAATATGTAGGGCCTACATGCCCAAGGTTTATTTTATGTAAAACCCCTTTTACCCCTCCCCTACATGTGAGTTAAAAAAAGAATATGAAATGGATAGAACTCCCAAGCTAGTGGATGTGGTTCAAGATATAACTAAGACGAAGCCAATCCTAGGAGATACAGAGGTGGGCAGGTCAAAGCTGTAAACACAAAACCAAAAGGTTCAAGGTGTTTCTCCCCTAGGTCAGGGTTATTTTATCATCCTCTAGATAAACTAACCATTAGAAAAGCTCATGATCATGCCATTTACTTAATTTTATTTCTGTCAGTTGCATGGTTTATCATTATGGATGTGTTTTCATGATCACATAATTAATGACTTAAACAAGCATGCAAGATGGAACTAAAATAAACCAGACTTATGCGTTAATATTATCAAGACATGGTTAATCACTTAAGTAAGTTTTGCTTAATATTAACAAGCACATGATAATGATAATAATCAATTCATGCATAAGAGATAAAAATACATCAAATAAAATATTAAGTCAGAACAAGCCTTCTGTTACTTTATTAAGGTCAAAACTCAATAAAACTATGTGTTTGACCAACCCTTGTTGAGACACTTACTTTTATACAAGAAGCCCTTATGAAAGGTTTCAGGTTGAATTAACTATATTACATCAAGAAGAGTATCCCTTTCTATACTTGGTGTAATATTGAAGGCAAGAGTTAATGAAATCCAAAGTCATGATTTCAGGATTGGGGAGTCCACTCAACAGATCAAGGAGCTGCAAGCCCACAGTTGGAAAAGACCTACCTACCTAAATACATTCTAATAGATTGACCAACCCTTGTTGGGGTTATGCTAAGGGGAATATGGATCCTTGCCACTAGAATGTCATGGAAACTGGACATTCCAAGTTCAATGGTGAGGGCCATTGGGAATTGATAAAATAGCAGGAGACTTAATAAAATTTATTATTTTTATAACATGTAATCAAGAAAGTACTAATGATATTCTCTTTTAATTGTAGAATAAAAATAAAAAAATCATCAACCACACTATCCCTACGATCAATTATGGATAAAGACAATATCCTCACCAGCAGTAACTTCCAGGAATGGTTTAGACTCCTTCGTGTTATCCTATACCATGAACGAAAGTCTTATGTGCTTGAGTCAGCATTACCTGATCCTCCTACCAAAGAGGCGAGTGATGAGTATTTCCTTGTCTATGAGAAACATATGAACAATGTGGTTGACGTTCAATGTTTGATTCTATCATCAATGTCAAGTGAGATCATGAAGTCTCATGAAAACATGGATGCTTATAGAATACTCGAGCACCTCCATGGTCTTTACCAGGAGAGAGAAAGACAAGAAAGGGTTGAGATCTCTAAGTCTCTATTTCAGAGTAATCTTGGAGAAGGTTCCCCAGCTGGGCCTCATGTAGTCAAGATAATTGGCTACATTGAGTGCCTGGAAGTTATAGGCTTTAAAATCCCAAAAGAACTGGGCACCGATCTCATTCTCACATCACTCTCTTATATATTCTCTAACTTTTTTGACAATTTCAATATGAACAACATTGAGAAGTCTCTATCTGATATTCTTATCCTCATTCACCAAGTGGATAAAGATATGAAGCGCAAAAATTCTTCTGTATTTATGGTGAATAAGAGGAAAGGGAAGGCAAAGAGATTTAAGACCAAAGATTCTTCATGGCCTTCTAATAAATGGAAGATTAAAGGGGAGGCATGGAAACAGAAGGCTGTTTGTTTTGCATGTGGCAAGAAGGGCCACTAGAAGAAAAACTGCACCCAGCCTAAGAAGAAAGGGGAAGCTTAAAGTGCGTTTGTTATTGAATGAAATCTATTTATTTCTACAAATTTGGTATTAGATATGGATATATCTACTTAATGAGGTATAAGTCATATTATTTTGATAAGTTCAAAGAATACAAGAATGAAGTTGAGAACCAGCTTTGGTAAGAATATTAAGAAACTCCGCTCATACCGAGGTGGAGAATATCTTAATCAAGACTTCATTGATTACTTACGGGAGTTTAGGATATTATCCAAACTCACTCCTCTAAACATGCCCCAGGGGAATGGTGTGAGCGAAAGGAGTAACCGCACCCTGTTGGACATGGTGAGATCAATGATGAGTCATGCGAGTCTTCCATTATCCTTTTGGGGATATGCATTACAAATAGCAGCACACATACTAAAACAAGTACCAACTAAATCGATAAATGGTATTCCATACGAGTTTTGGAGTGGAAGAAAATCCATGTTATTGAATTTACATGTGTGGGGGTAGTGAAGCATTTGTTAAGGACTCTTCAGGTAACAAAATCGCACCCTAAGCACAAAGTGTACCTTTATAGTATACCCCAGGGAAACAAGGGGATATTAACTATACAACCCCTTAGAGAAAAAGTTTATAATGGAAAGACATTCCATATTCCATGAGAGGGAGAAAATCTCCAAAAGAGATAGTGGGAGCGAGATAGACTTCGATGAAGTCAAGGATCAAGGTACACAAGAGTTGGTACATGAATAGATTCCACAAAGCCCTATGGAAGAAGAATCTATTCTAGAGACATGAGTACTGATTAAGATTAAAAGAGAGGTTAGAGAACCGGAATGGTATAGTTTTCTAGTTACCGAGAATGTTGACTTCTTATTAGTTGATAATAAGGATCCTCTAACCTATAAAGAAGTAGTAAGTGGCACAGACATTGTCAAGTGGCAAGAATCCATGAATTCTGAAATGGATTCCATATACCAAAACCAAGTTTGGATTTTGGTAGATCCTTTAGTTTATGTAAAGCATGTTGGTTGAAAATGGGTATTGAAGAAGAAACCAGACATGGAAGGAAAAGTCAGTACCTATAAGGCATGACTGGTTTCAAAAGGTTATAAACAACATCAAGGAATTGACTACGATGAAACCTTCTCACCAATTGAAATTCTGAAATCCATCATAATTCTACATGCTATTATGGATTACCATGACTATGAGATTTGGAAAATGGATGTCAAAACAACATTCCTTAATGGGAACCTTTGGGAAGATGTATACATGACACAACCTGAAGGGTTTGTGACTCCAAAGGATGCCAATAAGGTATGCAAGTTGCAGAAATCCATTTATGGATTAATGCAAGAATCTAGGTCATGGAACATTCATTTTGATGAATCCATAAAAGAATTTGGTTTTATAAAAAATGAATGTGAGTCTTATGTCTACAAATGGTTTAGTGGGAGTGCAATAATTTTCCTAATATTATATGTTAATAACATATTACTCATTGGAAACAAGATACCAGTCTTTTAGTTTGTTAAGGCATGGTTGAATCAATGCTTCTCTATGAAAGACTTGGGTGAGGCATCATATATTATTGGGAACGAGATACATCATGATAGATCCAAGAGATTGTTGGGCCTAAGTCAAAGTAAATACATTGATAAGATACTAAAGAGATTCTGTATGGAACAATCCAAGAGGGGATTTTTGCCAGTGTTACATGTTATTAATCTTTCCAAAGAAATGTGTCCTCAAACACATGAGGAAAGAATGATAATGGAAAGGACTCCATACAAATCAGTGATTGGGTCAGTCATGTATTCCATGCTATGTACTAGGCTGGATGTCGCCTACACATTGAGTGTGGTAGGCAGATATCAAGCAGACCCAGGTGACTTCCATTGGATGGAAGTTAAGACTATCCTAAATTATATGAGGTGTACTAAGGATATATTCCTAGTTTATGGAGAGATGAGAAACTAGTGATCAGAGGATATGCAAATTATAGTTTCCAGACTGATCAAGATTACATGAAGTCGCAAATGGGATACATCTTCACTTTGAATGGAGGTGTAGTGAGCTGGAAGAGCTCAAAGCAGAGTGTGTTTGCAGATTTTATAGTAGAGTCCGAGTATATCGAAGCTTCTGAGGCAGCTAAAGAAGAAGTTTTGATGCGAAGCTTTGTCCAGGATCTATATGTGATACCTATCAGTAAAGATCCCATCACATTGTACTGTGATAATACTGAAGTGGTGGATCTCTCAAAAGAGTCAAGGTCACTTCAGCGGACTAAGAACATACATCAGAAGTATTATATATTGAGGGATTTTTCTCAAAGAGGTAAAGTTTCAGTGAGCAGTATTTCCACAGAAGAAAACATGGTGGACCCCTTGACTAAATCCTTGACTCAGCAGAAACATGATCATCATGTGAGGTCTAGCGGACTGAATGTTGTAGGCAGTTATCTATAGTTCAAGTGAGAGTTTGTAAGAGTTGGTGTCCTAGAACCAACTAGTTTTACTTTGATTACATGGATATTTAATTTATTATTACATATTGTTCATTTTTCAGCATGATTATGATGTAATAATGTCATAGAGTATTTTTTGCATTGATAAGGTCTTGGAAGTTCTTCGCTATGATGAGAACCTTGAAATTCTATAACAATATTCTTAAATATAGTTCTGTGGTTGGATGACATGCTATGATGGGACGGAAAGCATACAGACCGTCAGGTGTGAGTACTCATATGTAGATGAGACTTCCTCTCATTAAGTTTGTACTTGGTAATCTCCAAGATAGAATAATATGAGAACAGACCCGCTAGTAGGAATTCCATATGTTTTGGTGTCATCAGATATTTCTATCTGCAAGCATTTGTAATGATCCATAGAATTTAATATTATCATCAATACGTGTCACAACTTACACACTTTGATTTACTGACAAAAACCATCATGCAGACAGTTGGCGAGAAGTACGGTACGTTGGGTGCATCACGAGTGGAATGTTATTAATGCATAAGTCGATGAAGGATTTGTCCCTTCCATTTATGGAAGTTGATATCTAATCCTTTTGATTGAAATAGAACCATCACATGAAATTCCATGTCCATGGTGTAATGACGAGTTTATTTCAGGTAGTCAAAGAACGATGTATCAAACATAAAAATTGATGACACAATCATGAAACCTGCTTGATGAGATATTGAGACAAAGGGATTATATTACAGAGGGAGCATTCATATGTGGATGTCATTGTTGAAACTTTACGTTCTTTATCTTGGGTTCCTTGACCCATTGCTAGATAGTACTCTTAGACTTTAGGCAAGCCCGCCTAATGCCAATGAGAAATAATCCTAGAGGGTCACACACTAAGTGTTTTTGGTGGTCTCGATTAAATTATATTTGAATTTAATTAATGAAATAAATATTATTCTCAAGACCGTGGAATAATTTTATTCAAGTTAAAATGATCGCATAAATTAAATATAATATATTTATTTATTTTATCAAACATTAAAAAAATATATTTATTTACTAGTTTGTAAATAAAATATTTATTTAAGAGAATAAATTATTTATTTATTTATTCAGGTGTTCAATAAATGGAAGTGGAGTTCGAGCAGACCAAGGTTAGTCTAGTAGTAAAATAATTATTTTCAAGACGGGAAATAATTATTTAACTAGCTGGCACAAATTAAAATAACTCTACTATTATTTTGTGACAAAGAATTTTATTTATAATTCTGTTTTGCGCAAGTTGGAGAACTTTAAATAATGGCATGGTATTATTATTAAATTAATGGGTTTTCTCTAAGTTCATGAAAGTATTTAATTGTTTCTATGCAATTAAATATTGTAACTGAAATTACATGTATATAAATAGGCAAGTAACCCTATTATGCCATACACCACACAACATGCCTCGTGAATTGAGAATTATTGAGCCAAAAAAAATTCTCTCTCGAATCCTCTTCTCTCCCCTCTCAAGAATGAGAGATGTTCTTCAAGGCCGAAGAACAAGTGATCAAGAACGAACAACACAAGACACTTGCTCCGTCGTACTAGCACCCAGAGAACGAGCGGTGTCGATCGAAGGCCATTAGAGCACATGTGGATCACCACTAGAGGGATTATAGTTTGAATCCTTACAAGAATAATGAGATAATCCAAAAGGTTCATTCTGAACAATCAACATCATCAACAATGAAAAATACCAAAGATACAGGTATTATTTTTATTTATGAAATTAATTAAATTAATTGTAAACATGATGTGCAAGATCCTCTCTAAGGTTTCAGGCCTCTTTCTTCTTTATCTAAATATTTGATTATATTCCAGGGAGACTAGTGTTCATCGTCGTATTGATCTCAAAATAATCATTGATCATGGTAAAAATCAATGTTGGGTGCCATCCCAACCATGCTTCCGCTGTGCCCGGAACCTTCATTGACGAAATGATTATGAAATTATTTCCTATGCTTATGAGTATAATATAAATATATGTATTATTACAATTCTATACTCCCATAGATTATGTTTCACTTATGATTTCATGTACTAGGAGTTTTCAATATTTATCCCATGACTCAATATTAAGATCTATAATATATAGGGTATGGTTTTAAAATGTTATTATCATGTTCTCATATCCTTACACCCATGTTATCTTTAAGTAATTATTAATATCAACCTTGTTTACCATTATTGAGAATCTAATATCACCCTTTATTATGTTTCCTTTTCCCAAGTTATGAAGAAAGGTGTTAAGTATGATATTTTTAAACAAGTTTCTACTTATGAAGAAATTAGTAGAAGATGATGTAGTTCATTTATGAACTAGTTGTTTATATATCAAAGTTTCCAAAGATAATAGACCTATATGATTCTAGAATGGATATTTATGTAATGTATTTAACATTCATATATTAATATGTAATATCTATGTATTAAAAGTATGGGTCACTATAGTTAGAATCAGATCCAGTTTTAGTTACCTTTAGAAACTTGGAAAAGAAAACCTTAGTGAGAACCATTAGGATAATCCTCGCTATAAGAGAACCCCTAATTTATGGTTTTCTGGATACTAAAAGTGGACATGGTTTTGACATAGATTATTCTTGGGGTAATAACCCCAAAAAGAGTTAGTTGAGTATATCTTGACCATTTTTCTCATTTACAATGAGTGTTTCCTTACTACACACCTAATTTGACACCCCATAAGGATATGATTGGGTTAATTCACATTTTATTTATGAACCATTATGAAGGATTTGAATATATTATGACCATGAATGACCTAAGTTAAACTTAAAGTGTCCTAGTTTAGAAAGAAGGTGTCATGATTTAGATATACTATTAATAAATTTTCATAGTTATGTGGTTTCCCAGTATGATTATTATTTCACAAAATATGATTTTTGGTGTTGGTAAATGGATATAACATGAAGTAATCATTTTAATAATGAATGCAATGAACAATGCAATGATTTTCCTTCTGAAAAACCAAATGTTACAGGAGCTGGAATGTGAAATATCATTTCTATGATTATGAAAATTTTCCAATATATGAATCATGTTGAGCTTCCAAATTATCAAATGAGGGAACAACATTCTGTTGAGTCCTTAATGAGGAAACACCCACCTTCTTTTAGTGGGTCTTCTAATACAATAGTTTTTGATCAATGGATCAGTACCACTAAAAAGATTTTTTCATTATCTAGTGTTCATAAAATGAAAAATTTATTTTGAATGTTGATCATTTGGAAAGTAAAGCATATCAATGGTGCAATATTATTAAGAACATGAGGAAATAGGAAGAAATTTACTCCATGATGTGGGATGAGTTCAAGGGATTATTTTTCAGTAATTACATTCCTTACATTATTTTTATGAAAATAAAGAAATAATTACTTCAACTAAAAAAAAGGATGATAAGTCCATTATTACCTATGAGGAAAATTTTACAAGTCTTTCGAGCTATGATTTGGGTATTATCATGTAACTTCAAAGTTAGTTTGATTGATTATTAAATGGATTAAAACCAAGTATCTCAAGGGAGTTATCCATAAAATACATCAAAATCTATGAACAAATCATTCAATGTGATTTCATGGTGGAAATAGAGATCAGAGTTACTTATTTATCTTGATGTTTTAATAAGAAAAGAAAGATAGAATTCAAAGTAAATTCTAAAAATCATGGAGAGAATAAGATAATTTTTATTTTACAGTATAAGTGTGTAAAGAAACATGGTGGAAATTTTTATAATGGGACTAGTAAATATTTTAATTATTGAATGGAAGGTCATCGATAAAATTAATTCCAAAGTGACGTGAATAGACCCATAAATGAAAGTAATAGTGGAAAATCTCAACAGAATACACCACATACACTCCAATGTTACAAATGAAAGGAGTAAGGGAATTATGATAACCAGTGATAAAACTTGAAGGTTAATGATCATGATCAATGTTAGAAACTACATAATCCCAAATAAAAAGGAAAATATCATGTGATCACTATTACTAATGTGGAAAATGAAGTGCTGAAAGGAAAACATACCATTTACTCTAGAACTTCTAATTTATTATTTGATCAAGTTCTACCCAATTTTTTATATTTGAGGAATTTTATAAGGGTATCACAATACCACCATAAATATTATAAGATTAATTAGTAGTGAAAACAATAAATGGTATTGTGATCACCTCTCAAGTGAATGATTATTATCCAATTGAAGTTTTTGGGAATGTGATTCCAAAAAATCTCTTTATTCCCCCTTTAGTTGAATTTGATGTTATTTTGTGCATGGATTGACTTTCATTACATAAATACCCCATCAATTGGTGAGGAATGGAATTAATGTTCTCTATTTAAAAATAACCTTTTATCATATACTTTCATGATAATAAATATGAACATATAATGGAAATTTAATTCATTTTATGGGTCTTGATTCCTATTTCAAAAAGGGTGTTTATCTTAAATGGTTTGGAAGAAAATAAACATTGATGATATGATTATTGTGTGGGAGTTTTTTGATGAATTTTTGGAAGAGTTTCCCAGTATTACATCGAATTATAAAGTTGAGTTCTCAATAGAACTCATACATGGTGGTACACCTATTTCAATTACTTTATATAAAATGTACCCATTTGATTTTCAGAAATTAAAGAAGAAACACCAGGAGAATCTTGACATGGGATTTATTCAAATGAGTGAATCAACTTGGAGTGGGCCTATTATTTTTTTTAAGAAGAAAGAAGGATCAATTTGACTCTACATTGATTATCACTATATTAACAAAATCACAATTAAGAATAAGTATCCTCTTCTTCATTTTTTATGACTTGTTTGATCAACTATGTGGATCTCAATACTTTTACAAGATTAATCTTCATTCTGAATGTCATTAATTGAGAAAATAAGGGTGATATATTCAATAAAACATTCCATACAAGGTATAAACACTATGAATATATAGTGATTCTATTTGGGTTTACTAATTCCTCCAGTAAATTCATGGATTTAAATAATAGAGTATATAGAGATTACCTTTATTATTTTGTGGTATTCATTATAGATGATATTTTTATATACTTAAAGTGAAAGTGAGATCATAAAGATAACTTAAGGATTTTACTGAAGACCCTAATAAGGGATAATCTATATGAAAAATTTACTAAGTGTTAATTTTGGCTATAAAAAGTTTTATTTTTGGGTCATATAATCTCAATAGAGGGTATATCATTGGATTAATCAAATATGGAAGTTATTTAATGTGGCATAGACTAACCAATATGAATAAGATCTATTGTTTTCTTGCTTTCATCGGATATTATCAATGATTTGTGAAGAATTTATTACAACTATCTAACCCACTCACTAAGTTATCTAAAAAGAGAACCAAGTTCCTTTGGATTAATGAGTGTGAGTAAAATATCAAGGAATTGAAGAGAAGGTTAGTGAGAAAACCTATTATTACATTACCCTATAGTAGAGTAGGGTTTATAATATATAGTTATACATTAATGAAGGGAAAAAGATGTATTCTCATGCAAAATTATGTTATTATAGATTATGGATCACAACAATTTAATGTTCATGAGAAAAATTACCCAAATTATTATATATATTTATATGTAGTATTTTTTTCATTAAAGATATGGAGGCATTATCTTTATGGAGAATGGTGTGATATATATACTAATAAAAAATGTTTTAAGTACATATTCACTCATAAAGAGTTAAATATACACCAGATAAGATTGTTAGTGATGATTATATATTATGACTGCTCAATAAATTACCACCATGGGAAAGAAAATAATGCGGTCTATGCTTTGAGTTGAAAGGATCATGCTAGATTATCCATGATGAGAATCACAATAAATCCAATATTTATGGATTTTCAAAGGATGGATCTAAAAATATTAAAGTAAGGGATGAAATACTATCTTACCCAAGTTAGTATTCAACAATATATCCATGTGAGGATTGAAGAGGCATATAAGGAAGATGTGGAATTTCAGTAGAAGGTCAAAAATGATTCTAAGATTATCCTTGATTTCAATGGAATGATAAGGATCAAGAACTATGTACGTGTTCTATCCATACTATATTTGAAGAAGGATATTTTGGATGAGGCTCATAATTCATCATTTTCTATTCATCATAGAAGTAAAAAGATTTATAGAGATTTAATATAGTATTTCCAATGGGATAACCTAAAGAAAGATATTGTAGAGTATATATATCAGTACTTGGTATGTCAGCAAGTTAATGTTGAGAGAAATATGTATAAGGGGATTTTATAATTATCACCCTCACCTAAATGGAAATGAGAAAAAATTACCATGGATTTATTCATTGGAATACCAATTTTTTTAAAAGGGAATAATATTTTTTGGGTTATAGTCAATCGATTTATGAAGTCATACACTTCATTTCCATTAATAAAAATTATTATCTTGATCATTTTTCTAGAATATACATTAATAAAATGGTAAGGGTGCATGGAGTACCATATTCTATTATAACTAATCATGATCTGAGGTTTGCCTCAATGTTTTGGTGAAGTCTTCAACAATATCTGGATACGGAGTGAATTTTATGTATGGTGTATAATCATAAAATAGATGTTTAGTCTAAGAGAACTGTAAGAACCCATATCTTCATTTCATGTATGGATCTTGTTTCGGGTTGTTTTTTAGGAAAAAGGAAGATTTGAAATTTTTTTGAGTACACACCACGGTTAATTGGCCATAAATTCCCCATTCTGATACCACAAGGGGAGTTTATGCTGAGTGCTTTTTCATAGAGTCTACAGTTTATCATTAAAAGATCATAGGGGTAACTGACAGTGAATGCTTCCTTAGAGAGTCTTTGTTTTTTGTGAGACCAAAGGGGTTAGACTGTGTGAGATTTCCCAAAGGGTCATTATATATTATTGAATTGATGATATGTTGAACTAGAGGGGTTATACTATGAGAACTTTCCTAGAGGGTTGTGTGTGAATTATTGATTAGTTTTGATGAGCCTACCAAGCCAAAGCACAATCTTGGAATTAGTCTTACTTGATTGACAGATGGTATTTTGATATATCTATTTTTCTTTGACATAGAGGATATAGAGCTTAGGGTATATCCCAAGATTTCATTATTCAATAGTTTGGATAATTAATAAATGTAAATGAATGTAGTTGTAAACTATATGATTGTTTACTTTTGAGTACTTCCTTGTTTATTGATTTATTTTGCATATTTCCTACTATATGTATTCACTGACAGTTAGGCACATATCTTTTGGTGGTTGTCTACTGGGATTCGTCCCACACCTCTTTTGGGTCATGATTTTGGGTCCAAATAGATTATATGGTTGCAGTTATAGATAAGGATAAGTTCCCTTCTACAATAGGTACTTGATTACTGATGGAGATGGAGAGCATGGGACCAAGATAAGGCTTGTGATGTTGCAGGAGTTTACTTGTTTATTTTTCACTTTGGTTTAGTACTGTATTTATAGAATTGTGACTTTTTTGTCTTCTTTCCTAGACATATGTGACATGCATCATTTATATATGTGCTCCAGTTTTTTATTTACTATCAGTCTTCCAATGTTTACTTCTATTGTATTATATTACTATTTACACTATTGTTTATTATTATTATTCTATTGTGTTTCTCTGTCAATGATGGCATAGTATTCCCACTATAACACCCAAGGTCCTCACTACTATTCGACATCCTCTAGTATTCAGGGAAATATGCTTGAGGCCATGTGACCAACAGGGTACGGGGAACCTTTGGGTGGCACCCGAATCTAGGACGTTACAAAGTGGTATCAGAGGTGGTTTTATTTTCTATTTTGTCTTACTGTTTGGAGCCTATAGATAGGAATAGGAAGAAATAGGTAGTTGGTAATTATCTATGACCAGGAGTAGCTAACCCGTGTATAGGTAAAATCCAAGTTTCCTTAAATATTTCAATTTTTATGGTTTTGAAATTGTTATATTTGATTTGATTTCACCGTTGGGTGATGCACATGTTTTGTGCTATTATGATTTATATCATTGAGGTTCTATTTCAGTTGCAACCCGATGAGATGAGGGCATGCCATCTCATGCATCATATATGCACTTTCAAGAGATCACATGTCAGGCATTCTTGTCATGACATTTAGGGTGAATTTATGATTTCATGTTGTTATGATAGATATTGTGCTAGAAATGCATGCTATTTTGATAGATGAATTGATAGAATACTTTCTATTTTATAGGGTATTGTAATGTGTAAAGTTTCATTGGGATGAATGCCAAAATTTGGTCCCTGAGGTGTTATGGGCCCTCTTGGATTGGAATTTGGTGGATCATATTTGGAGTTTAGTTTAATGTTTTCAAGTTATGATATGAATAAGGATGGAAAACATTGAATCATGGGAGTATGGGCTCTCACAGGTTGAAATTTGTCATGAATTGGACAAAATTTTATGTTTTTAAGGGTTCTAAAGAAGTTTCAGAGACCTACTTTATGGAAACCCATACAACACGACGTGTGGTGTTATGAACACATGCCGTGTGTTCTTCTATTCTGGAAGAAAATATTTTTCTTAAGTACACGCCATGTACTGTATGTACACGTTGTGTAGCCTTTAACCGTGTGACTGACTATGTGAGCAGATACATAGGGTTGGGAAACTTGGGTAGAACACACCGTGTACTGGGAGTACACGTCATGTCGAAGAGGCCATGTATCTGGTCATGTGACTAACGACACAAGTGGATAAAAATTAGGTTGTACACACCATGTCCCATTATTTCATGTTGTGTAGAGTCGATCGTGTCTCTGACCGTGTGACTAATAACACATGCAGTTGGAACTTAAGTAGTACATGCCATGTCTAGGATGAACACACCATGTAGTGTTACCAAGGAAAGAACCATGTGGTTTGGCCGTGTAGAAGAACTCAGGAAGGAGGAAAAAATTCAAGTACACACTATGTGGCAGGAGGAACATGCCATGTGTATGGGTGTTACATGACCAGGTTTGGTAAAGGTACACACCCACGTTGAAACCTAAGGGAACATGCCGTGTGGAGGGTATACATGCTGTGTAACCCTATTTTGAAAAACTTGAATGTTTTCTTCTCCTGTTCCTTTCTTTCACATATAAGTTTTAGTCCTTGATAATCTTAAACTGAGGTGAGTGAT
This sequence comes from Viscum album, assembly GCA_963277665.1. Taxonomy (NCBI): domain Eukaryota; kingdom Viridiplantae; phylum Streptophyta; class Magnoliopsida; order Santalales; family Viscaceae; genus Viscum; species Viscum album. The sequence continues at coordinate 1,438,814,791 of OY728164.1, forward strand.
TGACCTTCAAGAGTCATGCCACTGAGACGTCCTCTGTTTGTACGCTAGATACATGGAAACGATCAGAAACTGAAAATGGTAGATCAAGGACTACCAGAAGATCCTCCCATATTTACCATCTTGGAACCATCTATTATACTAGACACAGGTGCTGATGCATAGTTCTGATAAGGCTTCATTAAGGTTTATGAAGACCTACTAGGGAGTATTGTATCCTTCCACATCAATGGTAGAGTTGACTATATTTTTTTACCAGCATCATTCTCACACTTTTTGAGGGGATGGAGAACCTCAGGTTGTAGAGTCATGGTTAGAATCCATGCTTTCTATCTTCAAGAATCTCGAGACACCTATTGAAAGGAGGGAGAAGCTCGGAACTTAAATTATTTGATATTTAGACAAGAGATGGTGGGATGTGATATCGCAGGTGGGAAGCCAACAAGTTATAGCTTGGAATGAGTTCTAGTGGACCTTCTATGACTATTTCTACCCGAAGACCTTGAGGGCCTATCGAGCCTGAGATTTCATGGGTCTGGAACATGGTACTCTTTCAGTCATGGAATATTATTATCACTTCATAGAGCTACATCAATTCACACCCATTATGGAAGGTGATGAGTTATTTTAGGCCAGGAAGTTCAAGGATGGTACCAGACATGACATTTGATCCTAGGTGAACATCTTCAGGTTGACTTATATATCTTATATAGTCAACCAGGCGCAGATCACCGAGCAAAATCTGAGGGAGTCTGGAGCTGTGATCCAGGGTGGTTCGACATTCAGAGTTGGTACTCCTATTACTGAAAGTATGAAGCATTGTAGGGTGTTTAAATTCAAATATCTGAGTAGACATGATATTCCTTCAGGAATACAAGTGGTATGCTCCCAGTGCTGGAAGAGTGGGCATATGAGGCCACATTGCCTGAGAGACCTAGTTGAGTGCTGATATTGCAAGAAGATGTACCATCTTCAACATTTTTGTCAGTTTTTTATCACCAGTAGCTAGTGATATGAGTTCTTCTATGAATCCATGTTTAGGAGAAGGACCACTGGTTTCTAATCAATATGATAACTAGAGTTCTTTCGATCATTCAGGTCGAGAAGGAGGTTATGGACATGGTATCCAGTCAACATGTTTCTAGTGAAAGCAGGGTAGATTAGCTCAGGGTAGTTAGACAAGGTCACAGGGCTACGGTACATGTTAGAATTTTGTAGTGGAGCAGACCCATCAGAAGTAGGATCCCAGACCCTCTATGGTTATAGGTATGATTCAAGTTGACTAAGTTTTATCTTCTGCCCATAGGGGCTTCCCATAGTTTCATATCTATTGCTGTTGTGGAGATCCTTAAGCTCTGTATCTTTACTTATGAGGATATTATGACTCTAAAAACTTCTTTGAGTATTAGAGTGACTAGTGTACATTAGTGAAAGGAGTTCCCTCTTGAGGTTGGTGAGTGTCACTTCCTGTGGGACCTCTATGTCTTAAATATGACATGCTTTGATGTCATTCTTGGAATGAACTGGTTGGTATCCTTCCAGGACTTTATTGACTGCTATCGCTATAGGGTGAGTTTCACATCACCATAGGTTTGGTCTTTTTTATACAAGGGTGAATGGGATTTCTAGGATCACAGAGAGGGACCCAAGAATCATGGGTTGGGAGGAATTATAGCCTAGATTGCTAATTTATATCTAGATGACTAGGGGACTTCATAGATGGACTTTCCTCTGGTGGTGGATCATTTCAGGGATGTCTTTACAAACAAATTTTCAGGTTTACCTCTAGAGAGAGAGAGAGAGGCAAATATCTCTATTGAGCTTGTTCCTGGAGTGGCACTGGTGTCCATTCGTCCATATATGATGGCTACACCAGAGTTACAGGAGCTCAAGAAGCAGTTAGAGGAGTTGTAGAAAATGGTTTCATCCCACCCAACACTTCTCCCTAGGGTTCACCTGTCCTATTTGAGAAGAAGGTGGACAGTACCCTCAGACTATGTGTGGATTATCAAAAGCTAAAATAGTTTAAAGTTAAGAACCGATATCCCTTTCCAAGGATTTATGATCTCTTTGATCAGCTTTGAGGATACCAGGTTTTCTTAAAGATTTACTTGAGATCCAGTTATCATTAGTTGCGTGTTAGACCATCAGATATACCTCTTAAGACCTTTTGGAGAAGGTATGGTGTATAAAATTATGTGGTTATGCTGTTCGGTCTCACGAACATGCTAGAAATTTTCCTGGAATTGATTAACCAAGTGTTCCATCCTTACTTGGACTCCTTTGTGGTTGTTTTTGTGGACGATATCTTAGTGTACTCTCACACTCGACACGACCATGCCACCCATCTTGAGATCATTTTGATTATACAGAGAGAGCATCAGTTATATGCTAAGATCTTAAAATTCCACTTTTGGATGGACTATATCCACTTCTTGGGTCATTTCATCTTAGAGATAGGAGTATCAGTAGACCTAGAGAAAGTGAGAGCAACAGTTTCCTGGGAGCGGCTGAAGAACGTCTTTGAGGTACGATATTTTCTAGGGAGAGATGGATACAAAAGAAACTATATACAGTACATTTCACACTTAGTATCACCAATGAAGAGTTTGACTAAAAAGGGTGAAAAGTACTTGTGGACTAATTCATGCGATTCATCCTTTCAGGATCTGAAAGGAATATTGACATAAGCACTGATACTGATTTTTCCAGAGCTCAAAAAGAGTTACACCTTTTACAGCAATGCATATGGTATTAGACTTGGAGCAGTGATTATGTAAGTGTAAGGAGTCTTTGCATAGGAATCTCGATAGTTGAGGCCACATGAGAGAAATTACCCGATGCACGATCTTGAGTTGGCTATAGTTGTGCATGCTTCGTGCTGTGGAAGACATTATATTTTGAGAGAACATTTTGTGGGGTTCACTAACCACAAAAGTATCAAGTATATCTTTACGCAAAATGAACTAAATTTGAGATAGTGAAGGAGGGTTGAGTACCTTCAGTATTTTGACTTTGAGCTTGTCTATACGCTTGGGAAAGGCAATTTAGTGGCTGATGCATTGAATTGGAGGACTTAGATACAAGAAGTCCAGGAGGCCAGTAGTGAGTGGAAGCTTATGTATATGTTCTCTGAGATGCATTTGGAGGTGCACAACATACAATGGCATACTTATCTTTCTTATGTAGCTGTTACTTCTACTCTTCTGTAGAGAGTGCATATGAGGTAGCTATCAGATTCCGAAGGCCTAGTTATATGGGAGAGTGTGTCAGGTGAGAACTGTACTCCTGGGTGGACCATTGATGATGACAAGGTCGTGCATTTTTATGGGTGTGTATGGGTGTAAGTAAAAATACATGAGGAGATTTTGTGAGATTTTCATTCCTCAGCATGGGCAGTTCATCCTAGTGTCACTAAGATGTATCGAGATTTACACTGTCAGTATTGGTGGCCAAGTATGAAGAGGGATGTTGATGGTTTTGTTATGAGATATTCCACCTATTAGTAGGTGAAGGTGGAGAATCAGTGACTAGCAGGGAATTTATAGTAGTTAATCATTCCCAAGTGGAAGTGGAATTATGTCGTGATGGATTTTGTGACAGGTTTTCCGAGGTCACCTCAAGGGAATGATGCAATATGGGTTGTTCTTGACAGACTCATGATGGTTACACATTTATTTACCATTAAGTAAAACTTAAGTTTTGATGAGATTAAAAGGTTTTAGATTTGATAAATTGTATATTTTCATGGGATTATTCACTTTATCATTTCAGATAGGGATTCCCGATTTACTTCTCATGTATGGTGGGGACTACGGAGGGCTTTGGGTACACAAGTACTTCTAAGTATAGATTACTATCCCAAGAAAAATGGCCAGTCCGAGTGCACGATTCATGTGTTGGAGAAAATTCTTCGATCATGTGTCCTAGATTTTGGGGGTTCCTAGGAGAAACACATACTCCAATTGGATTTTTCCTTCAATAAAAGTTTTTAGGTGATGATTCAGATGACACCTTAAGAGGATTTGTATAGTAGGCCATACCAATCACCCCTATGTTGGCTGTAGGTAGGAGAGGTAGCTATGATGGGACCTTGTCATTTCTAGGAGACCACTGAGTAGGTGGAGTTGATTCAAAAGAGGATAACTACAGCACAATCTCGCCAGAAATCTTATGATGATTGATAGAGATGACCTCTAGAGTTTGAGATCAGAGATCATGTTTTCTTTCATGTCACACCAAGGTTGGGACATAAGTGGATTATGATATAGGGAAAGTGTTCACTGAGGTAAATCAGGCTGTTTGAGGTTTTAGAGAGAGTCAGGCCAGTTTCCAATTGGTTGCAGTTACCTCATAGGTACTGGGCTATGCATGATGTCTTCCACATTTATTAGCTAGGATGTTAATTTTTGGACCCGTCTCACATTTTTCAACCTGAGGAGGTTGAGTTGGAGGTGGATGAATCCTTCAAAGATCACCCTATTCAGATTGTGGATCATAGTACAAAGGTTCTCTGTGGCTGGTCTATTCCTCTGGTACGAGTTCTATGACAGTACAGGAAAGTACAATATGAGACTTTAGAGGGGGAGGCCAATGTTTGATCATAGTGGCCGGAGTTGTTTGAAGTTTCTTGTTCTCCACCCTTGGAAGGGAAATTCAGGGACAAATTTCTTTAAGGGGGAAGTTTGTAAGAACCCAAATCTTCATTTCAGGTATGAATCTTTTTTTGGTTGTTTTTTAGGAAAAGGAAGATTTGTAAATTTTTTGAGTACACACTATGTAACCCTGAGTACATGCCGTGTACCTGGTTTTCGTAGGTAGTTGTGTACTGGCCGTGTAACAGCCGAGTACATGGCCATGTGGACTGCCTAAAGCGGGGACTGGTTGAAGCTAGTACACGACGTATACATTAAATAAAAATTCCATGTACTTTTATTTTTATTTGATTAATCAGATGAAGGTCATGTCTCATATCTAGAACCCATTTCTTCTTCTGTTTTCTTGTACATGAGAGTGACATATGATAGATTATCCTCGAGCTCCGCCTGAGCTCCGATTGAGATGTTGATGGGTGCATTGGATTCCCATAGGTGATTTCTATCTTTCCCTAGAGTCTCTCTTCCCGATTTATCCTCTTTGTTAAGTTATCCAAGGTTGAACATATTTTACCTTTTTGTAGATCTGTGAAGTTCTAGTATGATTAAATTTCTGTAATTCAAGATTTTTCATCGTACAATGTCAAGGTAGATAGTTTTTTTCCTTTCAGAGTTTTTCTTTGAGTTATATATTCCTAAGTGATGATTACCCATGATTTGGGTATTTTGTGTTAAGGAATTGAATCCTGCTATCATCTGCCTTATATTTATTGATAGATTAAGGATTTTCATTGATAAATTATGCTAAATTAAATGTTTAAGGGATACAATGTGGGTGAGTTTCCTTGTTTGAATGTTTATAGCCATTTGGTTTAGGTTTCTTATGATGTAGACCTTGTTTCCTTGCCTTCATTGTTAGGTTGGAATTAATTGCTTATTGTTTCTTGTTAAATTTCAATGTTATGCATTATATCTTCTTATCCTTGTAGTAGTTTAGATTACTTTGGGCTGCTGGATATCATTTGTGTACGATTGTATTACACTGGGTTGTGAGAACCTAGTGTAGTTAGATTATATGAGGAATTAACATTGAGGGATTCCCTAGAGTGTCTGTTATATTTACATTGAGATACCAAAGGGGGGAATGATGGTGAGTGATTCCTAAGAGTGTCTATAGTATACTGTTATGAGACTACAAGGGGAATTTACGTTGTGAGATTCCTTAGATAGTTAGTAGTTTATCGTTAAAAGACCACAAAGGGAATTGATGGTGAGTGCTTCCTTAGAGAGTCTTTCTTTTTTGTGAGACCAAATGGGTTAGACTGTGTGATCATTCATAGAGGTTCATTATATCTTTATTTAATTGATGATATGTTGAAATTTATGGTTTAGACTGTAAGAACGTTCCCAGAGGGTTTGATGTGAATGATTGATTGATTGTGATAAGCCTGCCAAGCCAAAGAACAAGCTTAGACTCGGTCTTACATGATTAATAGATGGTATTCTGAGACATCTATTTTTCTTTTACACTAGTTATACAAAGAATAGTCTAGATATAGTATTTTATTATTAAATGGTTTGGATAATTAATAAATTAAAATGAATGAAATTGGAAACTGTAGGATTGTTTACTTTTGAGTACTTCCTTTTTTATTGCTTCATCTTACATATTTCCTTCATTATATATTCACTGATAGTTAGGCAAAAATATTTTGGTGGTTTCCTAATAGGATTCATCTCACAACCTATTTGGGTCATGATTTTGGACCCAAAAAGATTATATGATCGCAGGTATATATAAGGGAAAGCACCCTTCTACAATAGGTACTTGATTGCTGATGGAGTTGGAGAGCATGGGACCAATCTAAGGCTTGCGATTCCACAAGAGTTTTACTTTTTTATTTGGTACTTTGGTTTAGTACTTCATTTCAAGAATTTTGAATTGTTTGGATGCTTTCCTAGACATATATGACATGCATCATTTATATATGTTCTACGGTTTTTTATTTACTATCTATCTTCCGCTATTTTCTTCTGTTGTATGGTATTACTATTTCTACTATTGTTTATTATTGTTATTCCATTGTGTTTCTCTGCCAATGAGAACATATTTTTCCAAATATCACACCCAAGGTCCTCACTGCTAGTCGTAATCCTCTAGTATTTGTGGAAATTCCCTTGAGGCCATGTGACCAACCGGGTATGGGGAACCTTTGGGCGGCACTCAGATTCAAGATGTTAAAAGAACCATTAAAACCCTAGAAGATATGATTATATCTTATTCTATGGATTTTAAAGGTAGTTGGGATCAACACCTTCCTCTAGTATATTTTTCTTACAAAAATATATTTCAATCGAGCATTTCAGATGGATCCTTATAAATCCTCTTATACAAATAAGTGTATAACACCAATATATTGGGATAAAATTAGAGAAAAAAATCTATTATAAACTGATCTAACTGAAGAAATGGAAGATAAATTTAGATCCATTCAACAATACATAAAGACAGATCAGAGTCGACAGGAAAATTATGTCTATAAAAATTGATGAAATCCGGAGTTTTAATTTGGTGATAATTTGTTTCTACAAATTTATCCATAGAAAATTTTATGATATTTATGAAAAAAGGAAAGATAAACCCTTGGTATATTAGCCCTTTATAGATTCTTGATTGACTATGGACAATAGGTTATCACTTGGCGCTTCCACCGAACCTCTATTAAGTTCATGATGTGTTCCCTATATCTTTCTTGTGAAAGCTAATACTAGATTCATCACATGTGATAAACTCAGATTCTGTACCATTGGGGCATGATATTTCTTATAAATAGTGAATGTTAGAAATATTGGATCATAGATCTAAAGTGCTATAAAACAAGACTAATCATCTGGTTAAAGTTATCTGGAGTAATCATAAGTTCTAAGAAGTTACTTGCGAACCCGAGGATGTAATGAAAGAGAGATATCCTCATTTTTTATATATAAGTAACAAAATTTCAAGGGTGAAATTAATTTTAATGGGGGTAGAATGTAACACCATGATAATTTATTATATATTTTTCTTTTAAAATAAATTTAATTTCTTAGATAGCTTGCGATACAAGAATCCCATGTCTAAATAAACTACAATATATAATACCATTATAACCTAGATGGTAAATTAGTAGGTATGGATATGAATAACTAAATTATAAAAAATATATGTTATAAAATTTTATAAATTAAATTCATTATTTATAAATTGATTATAAATGAACATAAAAATAATTCTTAAGTAAAAGATGCATTTTTTGAAAAACTTTTTTTATGCGCGTAATGTGTTTTTATCTTAATAAATTAAATTGATCACTATTGGTGAATTATTTTAAAGAAATTAATGTACTATTTATTCAAATAAATTTTTTAACATTCATATAATATTTTTTTCTAGTTATGATATTAAAATATATTTTCATTATGAAAAAATGTATTTCTCTAAAAAATAGGTTTTATCGAGTTTTGTGCTCTCATTTTATAATGATTTTCCACTTATAGTAATTGAATATTGAAAAATGGATTCCATGTTTGGATTAAGTAGGTTTAAATTTTATAAATAGTTTTATTTTAATTTTGGATAATATGAATAGTGACCATAGTAAACTTTTTTAATGTCAATAAGGGTAAAATAGATAAAATAAGGTTTAAACTTTGGGATAAGGATTTAAAATTTATCTAAAACATGCCTTTGTCATATTGTATAAGTGAAGTTTTATCACTTACATCAAATTCTATAATATATGGCCACTTGGTGCCATATTTTTTTATTATGACCTTTATATTAATTTAAAAAATGAATATATATAAAATTCCACTCTCTTGAAATGAATATATCTAATTTTTTTACATAAGTATTAAAAAAATGTTTAGTTATAAATTTTTATTTGAAATAAAAATATTGTTTTCATCATATTAATTTATTTTTTATTTTTAGTAATTTAATAATTACCTTAAATTCATATGAAACACCGACACAATATTTATTCAATTAATATAAAAATAATTTAAGTTATTTTAAAAATATGAAAAGTAATACAATTTAAGTGAATTATCATCTTACTTGAATGCTTTAGATACATATGAAATTTTAGGGTTGTATTAAAATATTAAATTCAAATTCCATATTTTTCTTGGTGTCTTTTAAGTCAAATTAATTGAATATTTCCAAAATTCACCTTAATGATATTTTATAATAAATAATATTTCATTAAAAGAGTTAAAATTCATAAAAATTTTAATCTCAGGAAAAGTGAATGGAATATTATTTTAAACATCAACAATATTACATCTATGAGTCACTTTTCCATTTTTTTAACATTTATAACCCTTTAATATTGAAATAGTTGTTAATGTGGTTAAGGTTAAAAATGGTTAATGAAGGGGTTAATAAAACTATAAGGTTTAAAATGACACCAAAATAAGTTTAAATTTAATTTTATGATGTTATTTTAACCCTATCTTCTTTTTATTTGAATTAATATCCCTTTGGATTCATTTTAATTGAGAATGAATTTATTATATTTTAATATTTTAAGAAATTCTATGTGTTACCTCTCCCTCCCTTATAAAAGGACACCCATTGATTCTCTTATTTACACCAAATTCAGCCTTATATATCAACCAAAAACTATAAAATTATATTATAAACTTACATATCCACATTATATATGTTATTTTATTTATAAGAGGCTAACCCTAGGGTCCTTAAGAAGAGATTAAAATGAGTACTTTTAAAGAAGGGATAATCACCTTAATAGATTAGTTTTCTTTTTTTACTTATTTTTTAACTCTAAATACATGTTGGATATCATAAAATAATAAATTTAGTATGATAAATATAATAAAATTTTATTATTATTATTAAACCACATTTATCCATCCTCTTTCCCATTGAATGGGAAGTGAAATTATCACTCATGCGTATGTATGACTTACCGTCTCCTCGTAGTGATACAATTCATTTTTCATCACCATATTTTATGGATGGGTATTATGATGGGTTTGATATTTATATATGATATTTATTAAATAATTATTCTTATATAATGATAATAGCATATCTACCATATTCTCTTCCAATTCGTTGGACAATGATAATGTCGCTCGTGCATACATTTGGACCACGACCTCCCCAGAGCGAAGTGATCCATTTTTTATTTATGATTTACATGAATGTTAATAATGATGAATATGATGAATATATATTATCAATATGATATAATAATTATTTTTAAAGGTAAATTATTATTTACCTTTCTTTCATTCCATCCATCAAAAATTGAAAATAATGTTCTTGCATATGTACGGCCTACCGTCTCCATGAACGGTGTAATTTATTTATTTTTATATATAAATTTTATGGATTATTATAAATATGTATATAGTCTTTATATCATAAATAAAATTATGTTGATTATGGAACCAAAATCGAAGCATAAGAACCAAAAATACCAAACCAAAACATATATGAAAAATTAAGAAGTTATCACTTGCAGCAAATATTTTAATAAATAATTATTAATAAATAGGTTATAAAAGGATGTAATTTAATAATATATGGTATGATATATATGATTATGGTTTTTTAGTAGATTTATAATAAATCTATATTTATTATATAGGAGTTTTGAACATGTATGAAATAAGTTATATCTAAGGTAAGGGTTTTATGCACAATCTCATTGTTTATCAGGATTGTTTATGATTAAGTTTTGATGATTAAATATTTTGGTATACCTGTTAATAAACTTATAAATTTTTTTATCCTATAGTGATTTATTGAAATTAAATTTTTTAGTTTGATTTTTCTCTCTTTATGTACTAAAGAGATTGAAAGAATACTTTTAAGGAAAACTAACTTTATTCCTATCTTCGGTCAAAAATAATTTTTCTTCCATATCTATGTTTTCTAAAAATGTTTTCAAGAATGTTTTAATATTATCCTATAATTTTTAAAGTAATTTTCAATAAATATTTAATATTTATTAAATTTATTAATAGAAATATTCTTTTAATTTTCCAAATGAGGTACTTTTTGATTTTTTTAGTTAAGTATGAAAGGAATGTTTTCATTTAACTTATACGACATAAATATAATTTCTCACCATCATTACAACTCAATGTTTTAAAGCTTCCTTTATAAGTTTCCACAGTTATTTTTAAATAAAATTGTTTCTTTTTATATTTATAAAATATTTAGATTTTAAATAAGTGATTTCAAAGTGAAAAGTGTATTTTCCTCATGAAATGTTCCAAGTCATATTTTAAAGGAATTTTTATCTATGTTAACACCCTCTATGTTAATTATGATTTACTGTAGATATGATTTAGTGATAATATATTTATTTTTTTGTTGGATGGTTTATGATCATGATGAAAATATTTTTTTGAAACCTATTTATTTTCCACGGGTTATACTATGATGAATTGAATAAATGATTACAAAACCTATTTATTTTCCACAGGTTATGTTATAATAAAATGTTTATGAAACCCATTTATTTATCACAATTTATAATATGATGAATGTTTTATGATATTTTGGAACACATACGTATGATTTTCATTATGTGATATGTGGTCCTATAATTATAAATCCTTACAATGAATTAGGTAAATATGGATATCTAATGAGATAAATAAGATTGTAATGGGGAGTGAACATAGTTTAGTAAGGGACTTTTTTTCACTATGAGAGTATTAGGAGTGAACCTTGACTACTATGATGGTTTGGATAGTGAATAAAATACACTGTGTTGTTCTTGAAAATGATCCTTGAATACTAAGGAAATGATTTTCTATGATTATTTGTATGCTACAAATCTACATCTTATGAAAATTTTATTCTCTCATGAGTTATTTTCTTTGATTCACTTATGATTCATGTATGATGAACTAGCAAGTTTTATGACCTCTCTCAGGATTATGATATATGATATAAAGGGTATTGTTTTCAAATGTTATTATCATGTTCTCATAGCCTTATGATTATGTTATATTCAAGTGATCATTGATATCTCCCTTTTTTATCCTTATTGAACATATGAGCTCACCCTTTATTATGTTTCATTTACTCATGTTATGAAGAAATGTATTATATATGATATGTCTAAGTAGGGTGATAGTTATGAAGAACTTAGTGGGATATGATATAGTTTAGTGATGAACTAGTTTTTTATGTATCATAGTTTCTAAAGATACTAGACCTATAAAATTCTGGTATGGGTCATTATATTATGTAATTAATATTCATCTAATAAGATGTAATATTTATGTATGAAAAGTATGATTCAATATATTTTAAAATTGTTAGGGTGAATTAGTGCCACCAAAATTAAATAATATCATGATATAGAAAGTTTATTTACCTTGATTTATGTGTTTGGGGACTATTTTGTGATGGTTGTAGTAATCATTGGCTTGATATGTGTGTATATTGGGATGGTAGTGAGAATGGTAGTGTGGGAGAATGGTTTCTTGAGGTTGGTGTGAGATAGTGGTAGTATTTTAGTTGTAATGAGATCCCTAAGAGGTATATCTTGAGATGGTTGTTGAGACACTTCCTTTCCACTATATGATATAGGTTTGCTTTGATTTTTGAGGGTGATAATAGTTTAAGTGGTATATGATGTATGGACCTAGATTTTCATAAGCCCTTACTTTGTCATTCTGGGGTGTTCGGTGGTTTAAGGGAAATTCCATAAATTTTAAAAGTTTATATAAAATATTTTTATAAATTATACAATATTTTTTAAATGATTTTAGAAATTAGGGAAGTAATTTTATACGATATAAGTTTATTTAAAAATTACTTTGGAAGTTTTAAAGTGATTGTAATGTTTTAGAAGTGTTTTTGGGGTTTTAAAAGTGATAAAAATTATTTTTTTAGTTATTTATAGGTTTTTGTAAATCTAAATTAATAATTTTTAATGTTATTCTTACCCTTATGCATGATTGTTCCTCTACATAAGGGTAAATCATGTTTTCAAAAGAGTGTGTAATAGTAATGGTGGGTTTTAATGGATTACATAGGGGTACTGATGAGTTTTTAGTACCTATGTAAGGGTAGTCCACACAATGCTTATAGGTATGGGAGTATTCCCATGAACTATGTAAATGTCCCTCTAGGCTTGTATAAGGTTAAGTGAGAATTTATATATGCTATGTAAGGGTTATTCTTAGATTACATAAGGGTAACCCGCAAATCCTAAATCTCATGTAAGGTACAAAAAATTTTCCATAGATCATGTAAGGGTTATGCTATTTTTCCAATGGTTGCATCTTGGTAAGATCAATCTACCCTTATCCGAGCCTTAGAATAGTGCTGTGTAAGGTTAAATCAAGTTACCAAATTGTAGGACACCTACTATTCATAAGGTTAAGGAGGAATTTTCAAATATTATGTATGTGTAAGCTAGAGTTACCCTTATATGAGAATTTCCAAAGCACTGTGTAAGGGTAAAAAAGGAACCATTACATAGAATACCTAACCTAGATCTGGGTAGAATTTTTTCTCTATTTTATGTAGTTTTCTTTATCTTCTTAGACCTATAACCATCCATGCACCAACTCAACATTCTTAAATCCCTAAAACCAAGTAATTAATTAGTTCCGACTCGTTTAATGATTTAAAACTACTTTTTGGAAGGTTTGATCAATCCAAAATTAAGTTCAAAACTATAAAGTATTGGGAAAATTTAATGGGGGTTTCAACGTTGCATTTCTAGTTTAAACATTGCTACTATTTTAAAATACATGAACCATTATCCTTTTTCCTTTATTTTTCTCTCAGACGAATGATCCTAGAACCCTCTCTTCAAGTTAACAAGATTCATCTATCTATGGGAACTCTTCCTTTACAATTTCTAGGTGAGTTAGAACCTTCTTTACCCTCCATTACTTAGCTTCAAGGGAAAGATACTAGGTAAGGGATCCTTAATCTTTATTCTAGTGGTACATTCAAGATGGATTCTACTTCTATTTATCCTTTGAGGAGATTTTATACACTATATTAATGAAGATAATTAATTAGTAAAATAAAATTTAAGGGGATGGAAATAAATCACACGAGGTTACTTTTTCATGCATTCTTCCAATATGTTAATCATTATTATTATTCTTACAGCCAAGGATTATGTTAATTTTTGTTATATTGGTGAGAATATTGAATTATAAAATCTTATTATGTTTTGTTCTTATCACACCACACATGAAAATGGATAATAATGCATATTCAAATAATGAAATTGGTTGGACATTGAAACCCAAATTACATGATAATGCTCTTGAGAATATTAAATTAAATTAAAAGTCCCTTATTTAACATTAAATAAGATATGTGAAAAGTGTGGTGAAGTGAATATAATGTGTGGTGGTTGTGACGAGGAAGCGATTGTGATGTGAAAAGGTAGAAATGTTTGGCTGGTTAGAATGAGGGTATGGGTTGTTTCTATGTTTTGTGGTGTTGTTCTAGTTTCCCAATAGTAATGAAATTAAATATTAATGATGAAATAAGAATGGATAATGGGATAAACTGGATAATGGGTTGGAATAATTAATGAATTTATAAATTGAAATTGGATTTTTGACATAATTGGTTATTGTTAAATATGAAATGAATGGTCTTGATAAATGATTAACTTTAAAAGATAGGTGGAATGCAAAAAGTGGTATGGATTTCTTATGTGGTGTTATACATTTAGAGGTGGAAATTAAAGTATCTGAGGTAGTGAGGCCTTCAGAGATTTTTTTTGATTTGGGACTGTATCCTTATTAGGGAACCATATTTTGGGAATTTTTGTGTGGCTATTATATATATTATATGTCATCATGATTTATACACACGCTCCACCCATGTTGAGCACCATGTTCTAATACCCAAATGTTTTTGGGGTGTTTTTCCTAATATCTAGATAGTGAGGAAAAATGGTTGGCTAATTTCTCTTCCCCACTATGTATTCTAGGTGAGGTTCTTATAAACATGCTATGATGTCTTGATGATTGTAGTGTACTTGTGGTTATGTTTGAAAAAAGGATTATGTGATTAATAGTGGGGGTCATTCATAGTAGTAGGAGGGAATGGGGTTGATATACTTCATGTCCACTATACCCTATTATTCTAGTTATGGATGTGGTAGAGATTTCATGCGATTTCCCATGTGTCTTTGGGCGAGATGTGATGTGATATACTAGGTGTTTTTAGGTAGGATTATATAGAAGATATGGGAGCTCCAAGATATGCAACATTGGGGTGTGAGAGTAGAAAATCAATGGGAAATTGGTGCATGGTACCCTCTTTATCGATACGATCCTTATTATGTTATTTTACTAGTATGTGTTATTTTGAGAGTGTTCCATGGTGATGATGAGATTTTTTAGTTTACTTTTATAGGTGTTGTTGGTTCTGTTGTTTTCTCATGAGTCCATTTGTATTCTATTTTTACATGTGCATGACATACTTTGGGTATGATCCTACTAACTATACATGTTATGCTCACCCCATGTATATAAAAACTATTTTTCAGGTTTCTAGGAGAACTTTGTGGATTGTTATTAACATTACTCACTTAAACATTAGAGGTGTTTCGATGTCACTACCTTAGGAGTTTTTTGGGTATTTATTTAGATTCTCTTTATATATATTTTTAATTTACACATGCATTATGGGGTGGTTTTTGTTTCCTTTACTTTAATATTATGTCGCGGAGCTTCTTGATGATTTTTTATCATATATCATAATCCTATATTATTAAATAGGATAATTAATTCCTTATGTGAGATTTTTTTACCCTTGATGACTTTTTTAACTTGGGGCCTGTTAAAGGTAGGACTTAGGGGTCATTATCCATCTTCCTTCATTTCTAGATAAGTAGGGGTACCTTTATAGGGATTGGGTTATGAAACTTTATCCAAAATAACATTATTCCTTTCCATATCAACTTGTTTGGTGAATTTGATAATCATGTGAATGTTCTCACAAAATATCGATAATATCTTACAAATACAAGAAAACTACGGATCTCATTTATAATGTTCGTTTTGGGCCATTGTTCAATAACTTAAATATTCAATGGATTTATTAATATTCCTTTTTTTGTGATTAGATTACCCAATAATGACACCTTTTATAGCAAGAATTTTCATTTTTTAAATTTGGCATAAAAATTATCCTTTTTCAAGGTCTTTAACACAATTTTCAAATGATCTTTATGCTCTTCCTTGATCTTTAAATATATAAGAATATCATCTATAAAGGCAACCAAAAATTGATCAAAGTCTTATCTAAAGGCTTTGCTCATTAGATCCATGAAGAAAATAGTGGAATTGGTAAGTCCATACTACATCATTATACACTCATAGTGTTCATACCTTTCATGAAAAGCTATTTTATATATATTGAATCTTTTGAACCTTAACTAATGGTATCCAAATCAATGGTCAATCTTTGAGAAGTATTAAGCTCCTCATTTTTAATCTAATTGATCATTGATACGAGGTAGTGAAAAATTGTTTTTTATCATGATTTTATTAATCTCATGATAATTATTGAAAATAAACATCAATCCATCCTAATTTTTGAAAAATAGGACTAGAACACACCATGGTGAAACACTTGGGAACATAAAATCCTTGTCTAAATTTTATCGCCTTTAATTTTTTATTTATTTTTGGATAATAATTTTTTTAATTGGGTAGAGGATTAAACTTAAATGGATCAAAATATCAGAGTCACTAGACCCATTAAATGACCCCTAGGCCCAAAGACCAGACACACACACCAACTCCTTCCCCAGCTGATGCTTGATGATGCTCTAAAGCCCCCAACCTGTAAGGATGACCAAAAACCAATACCCCATACATAACTACATGGTACCTAGTATCAATGTAAAAATATGCACCCTCTCATTAGTACAATCATATTAACTTTGTAGATGGATACTTACTTCTATTGAACCTCTTTTGGAACCACCTACTATGTGTTTGATTATTATTTTTTCACTAAGATATTACTTCCACCTGCTACCTTCTATCGCCTACCATCCAAGAATCAACACTTTCTATGAGCTGATGAATGTTACATCAATCGAGAAAGTTAACAACTGATTCTACCAAATTTTCATTCTACCAAACTATTGTCGACAGTGCGATGGGACCCTATGAGCCCTCCCAACAACATTCCTGATATCCAATTGAGCCATACCGTCGAACTCTATTAACACTACTGAGGACCTCCACTGAGACATCCCACCATCGTCTCTTAACATCCGCTACTCCACCACTGTGTTACAGTATTATTTTTGATTACCATCACAACAACCCATCACCCCATTTTCCTACTATAAACCCACTACTATCCCCATGACAACCACTAAGGGACACCCCCTCCTAAAATTTTTTACTACTGAGACTTGAACCTAGGCTTAGATTCAAGATTATTAGATTGTTTTTACCACTAAGGAACAACCCTAACAACCCAAATTTTATTTTCGTTTCTTATTTTACTCCTCTAATTTAATGGGAAAAATTATATATTGACTCTTTGATATAAGAATGGATCTAGGTATAATTTCAATCAATAATTAAACCTCACGCTCTGGGGAAAGACCAAGAAGTTCATCCAGAAATACATCAGTATATTCACATACAATAGGCATTTCATCAAGGTTGAATTCCACCATGATAATTTGAGCCAAGAGTTCCTTATTGTTGGGTACCATAACCCATATTATATAATTTGATTCCATAGGGAGTTAATAATCATTATTGTGTCAATATATGATAATGTGATGATTTGGGATATAAAAGGAGACTTTCTTATCCTAGTAACTGATACGTGATTTATATAGGGAAATCCAATCCATACCCAAAATTATTTAAAAATCAACCAAAGAAATAAAAATTGGTTCCGCAAGAATTATCCTCCCATAAATATCATTTCAAGAAGATTTTTAAATATTATATATGATTTTGGTGCCACTAGGAGTTTTCACTAATAGTTCAATATCCATCGATTGGGGTGCTAATTTCACTTTTTTATAAAACTTGTGTGATATAACATAATGTGATGAACCAGAATAAAATAAGGTATTCATAGATCTAGAAGAGATATTTATTGTACCTCGCATCACTTCATTATCATGATCTACCTTAGTGGAAGTTATCATAAATTAACTTCCATGTACCCTTGGTTTGGGAGGTTATTTGAGTCTATTTTATACCTTTTCTCGAGGGTTGGGGAATTGATTCACATAGTTTTTTAACTCCTTACACTTTAAGCATTATAGTAGTGGTGGATCATTATTAGGGACCTTCTTATCTTATGTTTCATTAATCAACCTCCTAGACTTGGTTTGACAGTTTTGGGCTTGGTTTCCTTCTTTACCATAATTAAAACACTTCTTGGATCCCTTGAGACAATTACTCAAGTGATTCATACCATTTTTATTATTTGTTTAAAATTGGGTTTTCTTCCAACCATGTACCTTATTATCGGTTATTGCATAATAATTCACTTTCATTTTGTTTTCCCTGAAATATTGTGAGGTTCCAGATTCCATATCAAACTTAATACCACATCGAACAATATATTCATAGCTTCTAAAGTATCTTATGGATAACTCTTTTCAAAGACTCATATTTAAGCTAGTAAAGAAGAGATCAATTTTACTCTTGGTATTAGAGGTTCAATTTGTGGCATACCTCGCAATTCTTGTGAAATTTTCTTTATATGGCTCAATAGACTCATCACGTTTTTACTTCAATTCCAATAATTCATAATCCATTATTGTGAAAAGAGTTTATATAAAGTAATGATTGAAAAATATATTCTTGAACTCTTCCCATTCCATATACTATATGTCCTTCCTTTCCATGTTTTTCTTAATGAGACTATACCATCGGTTAACACCACCTTATAAATAATAGTCAAACAAAAAAACATTCTCATGTTCTGATCATTAAGGAATGAAAAATATATTTTCCATTACATTGAACCAATACTTAGAAACTAGTAGATTAGAATACCCACTAAAACTAATGTATATTTCCTCGTAAACAACACGATAGTGATTTTCACCCTCCTTAGTGAATTTGGGATCTCAATATGATTTGGGTTTTTTCTGATAGCTTGAGATAGTTGGGTGATCATTTTCATGAGACTTTTCATTCTATAACCAATATAATTAGGTTCCCCATTAATACAATAGATAAGTTTTCCATTTCACCCATTGTTAACTCGGTTATTTCAGTTTCTCACCATTACCTTGAATAAAGGAAAACTATGATTGATTATACTTAAATTAATGATTATACATAAAAAGAAACTATAAATATAGAAGAAGGATTTCATAAATTATGTGAATACATTAGCCTATAAAACTCGGAGTTTCAATATAGGTTGGATTTATATCTAAACTATTTATATATATTCTAAATTTTCATAATTTTTTTTAAATATAATGTGATTAATCAAAGAATATACCCCTAGAGTGTCAAACTAGGTGCATAATAAGGTACCATTCACCGTGCACTAGAATAATGGCCACTATATACTCGAAAAACTCTTTTCAAGGTTGTTACCCCTATATGAATCTATTCTAAAACCACATACACTTGTTGTATCCTGATAGGGATATTTTTCTAGGAAAACCACATAATCCATACATTTCCAAAACATTAGGATGTTGTTCTATACCAATAATCATCCCTTATAATTTTCCTTGTTTTTTTCACTAATATTCTCTAAATTAATTTTAAAAAATAACTAAACCCGCATCTAATACCAACTATAAAGACCCAATCTAATCATAACTTAAATAATAACTTAATCTCATGATTTAAATAATATATCACACTCTAGTCACATAATCCAAGGATGACAAGTTTTATTGTCTTGGAAATTAGTTACATAAACATATTATTTTATAAAACTTGAAAAAACAATTCCATAATTATGATCATCTAAACCCTTTCATAGACATATCACATGATTTATTAATCTTCATAACCAGAATAATGGAAACATAGAAAGGAGATATATCAAATATTCAGTAAGTTAAAGGAATATCATAAAGTATCATATTATAAGCAAGAGGAGAATATGAGGAAAAAATAAATATATAAATAACAGATCATAAGACTATTTATTATATTAAAAAAACATTGTGGATCCACATAATATCATAAAAATAATATTAAAGAAACATTAAATATAAAAAATATAATATGTGAACATGAAATAAGGTGCAGGATACATTAAAGGAAAAAATCATGAAAACATGACATTTCTTGGAAATAAAATGCATCATGAAAATTAGAATAAATTGATAAAAAATGGGAATGTTTCATAACTTGATAAAATTTAAAATTTAGAGTGTCTATAAGAATAGGAAAACATGTTTGAGAAAACACATTATTCCCATGTCTATGTGAAACAAACTCATTATGGCTAGACCTGAAAACATGAGCAAACCCATCATGACCATGGCCATGTGAGAAAATCCAATATGTAAAGTCATAAATATATCATGAGATATATTTTTATACCAATTAATTTTAGGAAAATATATGACCCCACTCATCATCATCCATATGTTGGAACTAAAGATGCTATTTTTAGTAAATAGAGTATGTTTTGTGTTTGTTTTCAATTCAATTTTAGTAGATCAAGGGGTTTATAAGTCAAGTGATCTTATAGTAAAGGATAAAGTAGGTGATTAAGGTGGTGCAATTTCCCAGAGTTTTCTAATTTTTTGGGCCTCAAAATTGAGAGTTTGTGGAAAAGGATAGTTTTCTAAAAAGTTAGTACACAAAATGTGATTCTCAGGAATATTTTTCAGATCAAGAAATACGGTACGCAGAATGACGAACTGTGAACCACATAGCGAGAATAATTTATGGAACAAAAAATGGTACTTGTACCACATAAGAGGAATAGTCCATGGAGGGAAGGTGGTTCATGGGAAGGCCTGAAGTTCATAGAAGAAAAATGGTTTATGGGATGGCATGAAATTTAAAAAAATGAGGTAGAGTTTTGAGAAGCCGTGAAGTGTGTCATTTACAGAAACGTGGTGGTGATTTGTACTGCTGTGTAGGTAGAATGGACATATGTGGACCGCGTAGGGAATATGGTTCACGATAGATGATAAGTATGTGGTAAAGGTGGATCCATATCAAATATCAAGTAAATCTAGGTTTATTAGATTATGCAGATCTATTTTCCTATATAAGTAGCATTTATCCCTTTATTAGGAATCAAAACTGAGATTTAAAAAACCTATTGGATTTCAATGAATTCTAGGGTGGTTCCTAGGAAGAAAACCCCACAGATGTACTTCTGATTAGAAATTCAGAGGGATTTGGTGAAGTGTCATGTGGTCTATGATAAGAAAATTCCACATAGGAGAGGAATTTTATAGAGGAAAAACTCATTCCATGTGCTCTTGTAGCACACAGAGAAAACAATCCTTATAAGGAAGGTGGTCCACGAGGGAGAAACAATATACATAAGTAGATAAAGTTCGCAGAGCAAGGACAATTTGTAGTGGAGAAGTGGTATGTGGAGCACAAGTGGTATGTGGTGGAGCCCATTACATGTAGGAAAGAGCCCAATGCATGAAGGAACATGCCAGTTTGTGGGGGAATAGTTTGCAAACTAACAATGCGAGGAAGAGTGAATTACAAATTTGGGTGATAATGAGACTTCAAAATAGAATCTATCTATAGTTTAAGATTAATGATTTAATATTAATCCATTGAAGTGAATTTCAAGTAGTTAAATTGAGTTCAGATTCTTCCCAATTCAATGAGTAAGGGGGAGTCAAGGAAAGTGATATGAGGGACACAGTGTGTTATCCCTAAAAATTTGTAAAGGAAGTGTGCCTAGCACAAAGTGACTATGATAAACTTTTTTCCTCCACAACTTATAAATATTAATGGAATTTGGTTTGATTGAATAACTATCTGCATATACTCGTTGGACGTATACCATAGTGGTGAACCAAGTGAAATTGTTGTGTCTTCACATTGCATGTGATTGTTTGTTTTTCTGCACTTTTTCATCAGACAAGTTTAATAGGTTCCTACCAATGTGGGGACAAGATCCTTCACTTTAAAATAAAAAGTTTACAACCTAATTCACCCTACCCTCTCAGGGTGTTCCACTGTCCTTCACCATACATATGTGTTTCACTTAAAAATAATAATCATCATAACTTAAATAACCCATGGAAAAATATTGGCTTTATTAAAAATATCACATACCATGAACTTAATAAAACATAGGATATAAAATTATAATTATCCCAGAAGGTTCATAATTTAATAAAATATAAAACATAACTTCATGAGATATAGATAATTTTAATATAATTAGAACTAAATCTTGAAACAAATTTTTGGAAAACATTTGGTATTCATCATTATAAAATTCATAGTTATGAGTTCCTTTTGAAAAAGAAAACTTTGTTTTTAAGATAAATTAAAATAATACATTAAAATTAGTTCATTATGATTAAAAAAATATTTTTACCTAGAAATAAGGGAACAAAATAAATCATAATGGAAATTCATGGAAATAAAATGTTCAATAATAAATTGTGTAACTCAACGAAAGGATTTTGCGTTACCAGATCCCTTACCTTTACCTTTAATTTCTATAGAATGTTTTAACCTCCTATATCATAAAGATAAAAATATTAATTATTTATTTCATGAACTTATTCTTAAATATTTATATTTATACTCTCCATAGATAACAATTCTCTTCATTTATTATATTATTGTAATCTTTTTTCAACATCGCGTGTTAATAATCTTAACCATTTTGAACTAGATTCAAGAAAGTAGTGTTGAAATTCCTTTTTTCTCCAAAATATCACCATTTATATACCATTAAAGGTACATTAATTTATTTTTTATAAATAATTATAATATTATAATACCATTAAAATGGTATTTTTATTTGTGTTTTATGAAAATGAAAACAGTAATGAACTAGTTTTTGGTTATTTACCAATATTAACAGATTACCTTATAATGATCATCACTTTATGTGTTATCCAAATATAAAAATATTAATGATATATTTTACTTATATATATATATTATATAATAATACACTTTAAAATAAAACCATCCATGTTTTGTGGTTAATGAAAATGAAACACATATATTCAAGGAGGTGGTAGTCCTCACAACAAACAATTAATGTTTCCATTTCCCAACAAATGAGAGGGGTGAAGATGAATAGTAATTGATAATTTCAGAATAAAAAATAAATTATATAAATTATATTTATTACTTAATACCATCATTAAGACTATTTATGATGGGTGGTGATGAAAAACCAAAATCATTGCTTCGTGGAGTTGCAAATCCGCTCACACACACTAATGGAAATTATTATTTTTGTCAATAAATGGAAGAGTGTAAATAAATATCGTAACATTATTATAATAAAATATCAAAAAAATAATGATTCTTATTACAATATTATTATTATAGTAGGGTTATGGTTGGTTTAGAAAGGAAATAATAATAAATAAACATTAAGAAATATGTGATACTTATGTTGAGAATTCAAACATCCTCATGTTGAAGGCCTTGGATTTTAGAGAATTAGGATAATATTTGGTTACTATGGGAACTTGGGAGTTAAAAATAAATAAATTGGAGGAAATTTTGGTAGTGATTCAATCAAATTTCTAAGTAGGAGTGGATTATTTAAAGGGTGGAATTGATCCCCCTTTTATAGGGGAAGAAGAGGGACTTTTTTATGAAAAAATATGTTAAGTAAGGGATAAGAATGAAAAGTAATGAAATTTAGTTGAGTTAGGTGAGAAAAGGTTTATGATACATGTATGAAATACTTTAATACCAATAAAAATATTTTTATAAGGTATAATTTTTAGGTTAATTTATGAAAATTCAAGCCACCTTAGATTAGTCATTTAAACACTTATTACTCTTAATTAAATATTAATCATGCCAATTATTTGATTAATAAATTTATAATTAGACCATTATTACGAAATTAATACATTAAGAATCAAAATTTGGTATCCATTTATTGTAATTCAATTTCTAAATAATTCAAAATTAATTTTTAAATTGAAACTTATAATGTTTTAAAAAACAATTTTTCTAGAAAAAAGTCATTTTAATCATTAAGTATTATTAGAGTTATTTAACATTGATTACCCATTAAATGAGTGTTAATTAATTTATATATATGTTTAAAAATAATATTATATTCATTAGTTAAATTATTTAAATTTAATTTATTTGATTTAAATTCCATGATATTAATAAAACAATAATCTTAAAATAATAGTTTCACCCTTATTGTGGTAATTAACATTAATCCAAAAAATATAATTTCTTTAATAATTTTTTTTCATATTAAATAATATAAAAATTATTATCTCAAATTTAGGAAGTAAAAATAACTTTATATGTGATGGTAAATCAATCCTAACATTATCCCATGTATCATGTAATAACCTGTTTTTAAGAAAAGTATATTTTTAAGAATAAAGTTTATGTATAGGAAAAAATCATCATTATTATTGATTATAATGATATTAAGAATATTATAATTGTTTAAATATGTTTTATGAGACATTAAAATAAATTAAAAACTCAATTTACCCAGGTATAAATTTAATTACTGGAATAGAGGGAAAATAATTTTTATAAAATATTACCTGATTTTCTAAAATGATATTCATGGGTTTTATAAATTAGAATAGTATTTTTAAATTATTTATTTTAATTTAGTAATAAATATATTATATATTCAAAATATTTTAAAAACTTATAAGTCATATAAAAGCGACAGTATTTGAAAAATTAGTATTTTTTATTATTCACCTAAAAATCAATTATTTTAGAAAAAACACAAAATTTCATCATAAGTTAATATAACCATGATAAACCCAAAAATGATGTTATTTTTTTTTTCAAAATAAACTTCTAAAAGTAATAAAATTAATTTTTATATAATAATACGTAAAATAATTTTAAGAAACATATATTTCTAAGAATAAAATGAAATTTTTTTATTATATCCCTTTTATATATTTTTTATACAGTGGTTAATTTTAGTGATATATTATATTTTAGTATCTATAATAATAATACCATTATTCATTTATTTTTTTCTAGTGCTGCATTCCATAAAAAAAACTAACAAGGTACTTAGTTAAAGAAAATTAGTTATAGAAATCCTAGGTCGTTAGAGAGCCCATGCGACATGTGTGGGAAAACATTTGGGTTATAGAAAGACCTATTTGGGTACATGATGAACCACGTAGAGTGTATGTGTTAGGGAATCCATCCTCCAACAAACTTTACCTGGAAGGGATTTATGCTGTAGTTAGCAAAAGGATTGGTGCAACAAGCAGGAGAAGAGATGTGTGGTTATATGTTGAGGCTGGTGACATAAGAGAGGGATAATCTAGAGAGGGTAAAAGAAGGGTGTTGTAGAGGAAGCTATACCAAAAAGGATCTAGTGGGATATTAACATGGATATCAATGAGCCTTATGATGAGGATGATCATTCTTCACCAAATTCTTCATTCAACCTCAACTTTCCACTAATACCGCCAAGTTGAAGAATCATGGGGGATGAGAGATAGGTGTGTGTGGTGTAACTAGTGTGAAAACTGGGATTCAAATATCATACCACAAACCAATTTATAATAATTTATCAAAGCGAGTCTGACTATGAACTTAAGGAAAAATAAAATAGTTATTGACACCAAACCATAAGGGGTATTTAACTCAAATTGTTAGGAAGAAACATAATATTTGGATTTTTTATTATTATAAGTGAATAAATATGATTGATTCTTAATTATAAAAAAAATAAATCTTGAGTCATATTATAGGCACCCTTATCTAACTTTATTAGTAAGTAATAATTAAAATTGCATAGACACAATTTATTTGCGGGGGAGAATGTAATGACATGAGATTTCATAGTATATTCTTCTTAAATAAATAATATATTAAATAGTGTATTTTACACGCTATACCAAACTAAAATAAAAAATCTTGATGTATTTTTAATATTAAATATGACAATTTAAACTTATCCATTATTTTAACCTGAATTAATTGAAGTAACCATATTGCAAAATCAACAAAGAATGTAGAAAGAAATGACATCCAGAAGTGGGAGCCTTCCTTATAAATCCAATTTGTCTGAGATCATAAGGGAGGTAGATTTTATAAGTTTTACCTAGAATAATCCCAAGAAAAGTTTTAGCAATTATGGTTTGAGTGAAACCATATACGAGAGAAATTCAAACTCATGGAGATTACAACCGAATCAATACTAGATGAACCGCCACCCAAAACCATAACCAAATATTATCTGATGCTTAGGTATTATATATATATTATAAATGTTTTTTATGTATGAATTATGATGATATAAACATGTAATAAAATATTTATATATATAGATAGATCAATATTTTTTAAACTTTTCAAAATGTCATTTTTCCTCAACTCACTTTTTGCTTAAAAAATGCACTTCCAAAAATTGGAATTTCATTTCAAGGAATAATCATTATTATGATTTAATAATATAAATATATATATATTTATTATGAATAATAATTTAATACTATAATAACTATTACTTTATGGGAAAAATAGTTAATATCCCAAAATTCATTTTCCTATAACAATTATTTTTCATTATGTTTTATAGTTTTATTTAAAAATGAAAAATTTAAATTTTATAATGATAAAATTAAAAAATGAAATTCATTTTTATATTTATCATTTAAATATTATCCTAATATTTTTTTTGAGTTTTTTCTAAAAAATAGATTTTTGGTGAATAGTGAAATATAAAACTTTTACAAATACTGTGACTTTTATGAAATTGTTAGTATATAAGAATGAATTAGAAATTTATAATATATTTTTGTTGAAAAAATATTTATTTTATAATTTAAATTATTGATTTTAAAATATTTACTATATTTTACAAACCTATATTTGATATGTTATAAATCATGTAATATTTTTCTCAAAATTGATTTAATATATTATACACTTATTATTATATTAAAATAATGTTTTGATACTTTTAGAAATTAAATAAAAAAATGGATTTTAAATTTGGAATAATTAGGTCCAAATTATCTAATAATTACCACAATATTTTTCGGCATGAAGATTAAGTTACCATAGTTAAAAAAAGTTATCATAGTAAAAGCCAAAATGGTAAAAGTAATAATTCAATGGGAAAAGGGATTGAAAAATGATTAAAACATGTGTGAAAAAACATGGTTCAAATTAATTGAACTTATCAATTACCAAGACTATTATTTCTAAAATTTTGGAGCCACTTTCCTTGACAATGACTTCCTATTATTAAAAATTTATGGGTATTTAATAAAATTCCACCCCTTTTCACATTTAAAAGGGGATATCCACTCCTCACTTCCCCTGACACCATAACCCACTAAGTTTATAAAAAATAATCCCAAAACTATCTTAAACATTATTATACATCTTAAATAGGTTCTATTATTCTCAAAATGTCACCCCTCAAAAGCTTCTGTCCCTTTACAAAGGAGATAATCCGAGATGTGAGGTATAGATTTCTAACCTATATTTCTCATTTATATTTATTTTTATGTACTCCTTATTCTTAAAAATTTACTATACCATCTTAAAATTAAAACATCAGTATTCCTAGTATAATTCCATATTATTATAATGGTGGTATTAATATTAAACACCACTTACCATTTATATTAAGAAAAATAAAAACGTGAAACATGTGTATGTACGGATTACTACCTCCATGAATAAAAAAGTTTGTTTTCATTTACCAATTAAAATGGATGGTCCAAAAAGAAATTTTAAAAAATTATTTTTATCTATATAAATTATTTATGTATTATGAATACTAATCTATATTACATATTTATCCTGTTCCTAAAAAAATTGAAATCATCATCCATGCATATGTGCAGACTATCATCTCCATGGTATGATGTGTTCCGTTTTTCAAAACCAAATTTCATGGATAGATATAATAATGTACTTAAAGGATAATTATGATTTTTATTATATGAATAATTTTATTTTAAAACAAATTTAATAACATCTTAATGTCATGAACGGTAAACAATCATTATAAAATTAACCATCTTATACTTGAAAACTAAGAGGAAAACCAATTTATTAATATAATTTAATTGTTTATGATACATAAATTATTCTATTAATTATTTAAAATTATAATATATCAAACTAATAAACACTTATCTATATCATTATTCTACTATTATGATTATATTTCTACTAAATCACCTCATAATTATCCATTAATCATGTTATGTTCATGTTTGAGTCTGTATGACCACCCACTTGAATGATGCTATGAAATTATATCATGGATGATTATGAAAACATAATTAAGGGTTTAATGTTATATAAATTAAAATATATATATTTGGTTCTATAATGATTATGTCAATATTTAATTCATTAAATAAGAAAACACCCTTTGTGGGTTGAAAATCACTAAAATATACTTGTTTTCGACTTTATATTCTATAATAAAGACTACATCACTCATGAAAGTAAATTTAAAATTTATAATTAAATATAAATAATACCTTATAGTAAAATTAATGATTTTTTAAATAATAACTTTGTAATAAGAACAAATATTAAAACCGATCCTATGAAACTATTATAAACCATTATAATTATAAACACTTGATGCTGGAAAATAAAGAAAAACCAACTAATATATATATATATATATATTAATAGAATGAATATAAATGGGGAGTATACATGGTTATAGTTATTAATATGGTTCTTGGGTATGTAATTAATAAAATTAATTTAACTATTCATGACGTTTGGTGCAAGTGAAGAATGAATCAGTACCATGGTATGGTTTTTCATCTCAAATTTATCTCTTTGAGATGTGTTTTTTATTATAAACCTAATTTATTTTATGTGGTGTATATAATGACTAATTGATATATTATATAATAAAATAAATTTTATTCATGGTAATTTAAATTCTATTTAAATCTCACTATTTGACATGGTTTTGATTTAAAAACTCTTCATGTTGTAAGAGTTTTTTAACTAAATTCAAATTCATTGAGTTATAATTGTTCTTCCTGAATATATTTAATTTAATTTGGGTAAATTGTGTCCTATTATTTTATTATGTGGTATTTTCTATTTAATTATAAGTATTTACATTTTTATCAAATAAAACCCTTTTAAAAAATTTCTTACTTCACGAAACGATGTCGTTTGCTGGGGACTTTGGTAACACAAATGTCTTTCTTTGAGTGGTATGGTTTATGTTGAACCACAAACTTTAATATTCCATTTATTAACTGATTTACCATTTTATATGATTTTATCTCTTACATGTTTTTATGAAAATGTCTCTTTTGATTTAAATATTCCTACTTGATTGTTCTATCACCTAAAAGTATAACATTATCAATAGCATACCTTTATCTTTTAATTGGATCTTAGTTTCAAGTCCATGTTTATAATTAACTCTAATTTTCTCCTTTAATATATTAAAATCAAAGTACGTATCAATTTATTTTATCCTCATATTTTACCTTTCCACTTGTAAAAGGTAAGTTTTATTATCACTTTTTTCAATGTGGGGTTTTCAATAAGGGTATTTCAAAATAATGAAAATAATTTTCCTCTAAAAATAAAATACTTTAAATTTAGATTCCATTTTACTCCTTACCTAAAGTAAATTATTTTCCAAGAAGTTATTATTTATGAACCAACCTTTAAATTATTTTATTAATTTATTCTTTTGGTCTATTGAATTTGGTATAGATTGATCTAGTTTATGTAGTTATTTATGTTATACCTTTTAAAATGTAACAAGAAACTCATTATTATTCCCAATTTTTAATAATGTGACAAATATATGTTTTCCTATGGAACACATGTATGGTTAATATTTAAGTGATAGGTGTTCCTTATATATACCTCCAAATTCATTGGTTAAATCATTACATCTCATGAGATAACGGAAAAACAAGTAGTGATCCTCAATACAAAATGGGAAACATGTTGTAATGCCTAATTTGCTATGGGAAATAGGTTATGAAGCCAAATCTAATATAGAAAATATTTTATGATACCTAATCCACTATGGGAAACAATTAGGGATTCCTGATCCATAATGTTGAGTTTATATACTTATATTGGTTCCCTACAATTTTGATATGTGACTATGCTATGACCATGGATCTGGATTTATGTCCCATTTTTCATAGAATTTTAGCCATGTTATATGTTTGATCATGTGGGATTACTTGATATCCTACTTTTCAATATAATTTTTTAGGATTCCATATTCTTTTAATCATATATTTATATCCTTCTTATGTTTTTTCATATTCTTATAATCTCACCCTAGATAACATACTGATATGTTAATTATTCCCTTATCAAGTGTTTGAGCTCACCCCTTTATCAATTTTTCTTTTCCTAGGTGATGAGGATGTGTTTAATTGATGATATCTTTAGGAGAATATCAAGTATGAAAGAAATTATGAGGAAAAAGTTTCAATAATTGTCAATTAAGTCTCGTATATAACTAGTATCCAAAGACCCTAAACCTCTAAATTATCAGGATGTTGAGATTATTATGTAATTTAATGTTTTAATTATGGAAATGATATAAAATAAAGGCATATATATCTTAGGACAACCCAGTAAACAATAAGTAGCCCTGTTAAATCAACCTATGTGCAAGGGAACCACTAGAACTCCTAAAAAGGAAATAAAAACCATGCATGTATCTTGGTACATTACATTCACAGCCCGCTTTAACTCATGTTTCACTCGTAATAGAATAAATTACAATCATTTAATTATTATCATCATTTTTCTAGAGAACAAATCATTACCTAATTAATTGGATAGTTATACCATGGGATCACCAACCATATCCTATAATTTCCAAGGACTATAACATTATAAAAACTTATAGGGATTACATTTTAACATAAAAATTATAAATACAACCTTTATTCCTTTATAGTTTCATTAACCCAAGGAAAATAAATGAGCTTAATGAAAATTTAATTAAAATATAAACATAATATCTCCAAATAAAGTGGGTGGATGATATAATTAGAACATATCTCTATTAGAGAATAATAAAAAATAAAGGATGTAAACATAGATGAAAAATAAATTTATAAAATCATTATAAATATGCATTTAAAAACAAGAAGAAACATCCTTTTATTTTGATAACTTTTAAAAATATCAAATTCCAAAAAAATGGGAATATTATTTTCTTTGAAAAACCATATAAAATTGGAAAATAATATTAATAAAAAATTATGTATATGATGGTTTGAAAATGTGTTCATGCGAAAAGCACTTTAAAAGGATTGTTTTCACATTTTTGTAAAGAAGGTAAAAAATAACCCATAAAGAAAAAAATTAAAATATTCATTTAAAAATATTTATAAAGAAATTAAAGTATATTTTAAAATTAAATTAATAAATCATTTAATTATATATAATAAAATTATTAAATAAATATAAATAATATGGATATGGAGGAAAAATATTTTAAATACTTCAAAAACTTTCAAGAAACGTTTTTATATAAAACTCTCTGCAAATTTTTTAAAATCAAAATCCCTTGAAATAAAAAACCATAGATGAATTTTAAATCCCCATTTATTTTAATAAATATTATTATAAATTAAATTAATTTTAATTATGTAAACCACATAAATTAATGTAAGTGGTGAATATAGAACATATCTTAATGAGGGGAAAACAAAGATGAGAAAACCTTATGACTTTAGTAACTTTTGAATCAAAATACATTGAAATATAGAACACGATATGGATCTATAAATAATATGAATGAAATGAAACAATATTTCAAAATACATTCATGGGGTGATAATTTACCCATATAAAATAAATCATAGTGGATGACATGAAACATGTCTTAAGAAATTGAAATCAAGACAAAGAAAAACCTTGCGACTTTTATAACATTTGGATCAAAACCACAAGAAACATATAACTTGAAATGAAACTTTAAATAAATTGAATAAATATTAAATCATGATATTATATTTCAAATAGGTATGATATAAACCATATAAATTTAATTTGGTTCATAATATGAAACATTTCTCAAAAAAGGAAGTTTGAGATGATAAACCCTTACAAAGATCGTAACATTTGAAGTGAGAATAAATCAATGAAGTGATTATAGGAAAAAAAATTAAAATCCACATAAAAAAGTGTAAATAAAACATAAAAATTCACATTTCATTATCCACATTATCTTGGTATGACATAGTCAATGTATAAGTGATATAATCCAATGAAAGAAAACTCAATTAAGAAACCCCATACCTCAAAATTCTATTTGACTAAACACATTCTAACCTCCTGTATAATAAATTTAGTCTTGTTATAAATATATTCTAGAAACATATTCATAATTATATTTCTATTTATCATTACCTTATAATTTCCAATTACCTATTTATTAACAAATATTTGTTAAAAAACAATGTTTATGTGTTAATTATCTTGCTTCCCATGCATGTTTCAATACAAATATTTTTGATAATTGCACCATGTCCATGGTTTAATCATATCCAGAATTTTAATGAAAATTTATATCATCTTTTTTACATTTTATGGGGTTCCATAGTCTCTTTATTGAACTTATGTTAACGGTTCACATGGAACACTTAAAAATTTCTTTTTTGGTGACTATTAAATCAAAAAAGAATTGAATTTATAGGAAAATATAATTTTTAATATTATAAATATTTAAATATAAAAACATCATAAAAAAATAATTATTATATAATATTAATTTTACATTACATTCCTTAATCATTCATGACAAAAAATTTATAACAATGTTCATGTAGGTGGTAAAACTGACTAAAATAAGAACACATTTTAATGATTGAAAGATTAAGAACATGTTATTATATAATGATAATATATCTTTTAATAAAGCTTAATCATATTATAGATATCATATTTATTCATTAAATAAATATTTATTACCATACATGTGAAATGGTAATGAAAAACTAAATGTATCATTAATAGAGGTGGTATTCTGTACGTACACACAAGCGACATTTTCATTTTACAATGAATGAGAAGGAAAAAAGGCAGATAATATATTATATTTAAAAAGAATAATTATAAAATAAATATCATATATATATATATATATATCTATTAAATCAATCTTTATAACCATCCTTTTGTGGCGGTGATGATAAAAAATACATCACTTTGTGGAGACAAAATCCTACACGTAAACATGAACATCATTTTCATTTTCCATTTGATGAAAGGAAGGTCGAAAATAGTTTTTAAATAAATATAATAAAATTTAATTATATTAAATATACTTATTTAATTATATTATTATGATTAAAATATATTTTAAGGAGGCATAATAAGAAATAAACTTGAAATAATTCGGTTAAGACTTATACCTCTTACTTGAATATATTTGTTTGACTTACACCTTAAGACTTCTAGTACTGGTCTTTTAGTGATAACATGACCAATAAAAAATTTATAGGAGAGTTATAGAGGTGTTTTTTATATATTTAATTCACTCTATGGTTCTCAAAGTGCATGGATAAGTGAATATAGTAGGTTCCCTTTTATAAGTGATAAGAGTGGAACCCTTGTAAATATTAAGTAATTTAAAATATAATAAATGAATTTCTCATGTAAAGTGGATCCAATTAAGTAAAATTTAAAATATAGGATAAAATTAGGTCATAATACAATAAAATAATCAATTTTATACAAGTTTTAAATATATTTTAATCCTTATCTATGAGTTTAACCCCCATATTAACCCTTTTAACCTTTACTATGGTGAACAAATCTCACCATGATAACTATACATTATGAATAAACATGAAATTGAACTCATATAAAAATATGAATATTCTTATCCAAAATATGTAATTCATTTTACATGTTTCAATTTTCATAAGTGATAAACATTAATTTTAAAATAATTATGCGTAACACAATGAAAAATAGTTTTTTAGAAAAATTATCTTTTTAAGAAAAAAAATTTTATACAAAAAATGTATATTTTTGATTTAAATGAAATTAATTGTATTATTTTTAATCTAATGAGGCTTATTAGTCTTTAAAACTATACTAAACCGAAAGTAACCTAGAGAATACTTTATTAGAAGAGAAGAACCAAAAATAGTTTTTATTTGAATAGAAACATTACACAGGTTTCCAAAAATGACAAACATAGATTTATAAGTTCAAAATTATAATTTTAAATGAATTAAATCACTTATTAAATATATATATATTTGGTAAAAAATGATTCTGAAATTTTAAAATCATTCATATATCATGATAATATCATAAAATATATAGTATTTGTAAAATTGGTATTTTTTATCATTCACCCAAAAATAAACTATTTTAGAAAAATATAAAAAAATATATTAATATTATTTTGACATGAATATGTCAAAAATTAAGTCCATTTTATAAATTTAAATTTATCAAATTAAAAATATTTAAGTTTTAAATAAATAATTTATTTCAAACTTTAAATATTTTTAACCTTATTTCACATCATTTACCAATGAGTGTTAATTTATTTATCTTCACATTTTATATTCATAATGTATAGATTTGTACCTTAAATTTTAATAATATTGTTATTTAATTTAGTTTGGTGTTGTGTATATCACATGATATTTAACAATAGAATCATTTAAAGTAATACATACTGAAATCTCAAAGTGTTACAGTGAGGTATGAGAGTCCCTAATCAACTTCTCACTTATTGATATAGGACCAACACCCTTACATAGATGAAAGAATCATTGTACCCATTCCATGACCACCCTAAAATTGGTTCATCACCCAAGATCCATTCCCACATCATGAAACAACTAGATTCTGACTCATGGTTGGAATTCACCCAGTGTAATATTGAGGAATTAATAGATATGCAAGAATCGTTTATAGCCTCATTCCGTTATATTTTTTTCTAGTTTTTAGCTTCATGAAAAGAAAAATTAACTTCCACTCCTCACTATATTCCCAAACTACTTTCTCCTAGGTCTTCTAGTTATGATCATTTTCCACTATGTTCCATTTCCCCAGGGTATACACCATCTCAAAATCTAAGTAATCCACTCAATGTCTCTATTATAGGATCAATTAAAATAGGGAAAATATATATCATAGGTTCTTATGGACTATGTAGATGATAAATCTATCCTAAAATAGATAATTCCTTTAACACATTAAGGTATAAATGAAAATCGCTAACTTCTAATCACGGGTAGGGTTGTTTTCATTATGGTGGCATAGCTAATTAGACCCATAAGCAACCAAACTATCCTCACAAATCAAGGTAGCTCCCAAAGTAACCCCAAAGGAATCATAATTCATGATGTAACATTTAACTGTATCTGCTAGAATTATAATTAGATAACATGTCAATCATTATTTTTAAATCTTGAAAGCCTGCATCACACCGATCAATCTACTTAAACTTTATCTCCTTATTATAGAGGCCCATCACCGTAACATAAAAATAATATAAATCCAAAATGAATTACCTATAATACCCAACTAAGTAAAGGAAATTTTTTATCTTGAACATATTCTTGGGCCTAACCCAAGACATCACTACCCACACCTTCTCTAGGTGAATATAAATTCTCACGTCTAAAATCAAATTCCCAAGAAATAATATCTATCGAATCCACAAATGATATATCATGTAATTTTCATAAAGATAATGTACTAAAATAATACTCAATATGATATTTAATTTATTGACATACAACTCTCAAGCATACAGATTTACCAATATATCATTGAAAAATTACATGATTAATGAGCCTAAGTAGGGATGGAAAATCCAATTCTTGTGATCTACGAACACTGTTGGTGAATTTTTAAGACCAAATGAAATCTGAAGATAATCATATAGAACATAACTAAACCTAAGGGTAATATTTTTTATATCTTCTACCCTAACTCAAATGTGATGATATCCTGATTAAAGAGTAATCTTATAAAACTATTGGGAACCCCTTAGAATATCAAAGAGATTTCCTATCAATGGAAATGGATACCTATAATTTACAATAACCTATTTTATCTTTAAATAATCCAAGTAAACATCAAAATAAAATTTCCATTATTTTTTAACAAAATAGGAGCACCCCAAGTAGAGGTACATGGATGGATAAAACCCTTTTCTTCTAGATCCCATAGGTTCACCATTAACTATATCAACTCATTACGTTCCTTATGATAAAAAGGTATCAATATAGTCTCTAAAAATATAATGAGATCAATCATTAACTCAATACTCATCTCAGGAAGTAACTTTAAGAAATCATTAATAAACCTAAAAGTGATCCACTATTGGGGGAAAGGTAGATGGGACCATAAAAAACTCATTACAATGACTATCCCAACCATTTATGCTATAACTTCTACCATATGACTAAGATCAGGTCCAACTATACCTTCATAAATATCCCATTAACCCATGAAGTTATACTCTTTTTCTATTATAGTATGAAAAATTTACCCACCTTTGGTAGCAGTTAATGTGAGCCCAAAAGCGTGTCTACTATTTCACCCTGAAGATAACATCAAAGTTCACCATATCCAAGATGAATAAATCACCCAAGTTCCCATAGTATCCAAACACTATAGAATATGTTGGGAATCTAAAAATATGATCTAACCTTTTCCCAATAGGAATATTAAGAGATAATATATTGGATTATAACTCCAGATCCAACCACAAGCTATACAATGCATGAGTAAATATAAAAGAACGAGATGCTTCAATATCAAACAAAGAAACTAAAAGTGTAGATTAATCTAGAACCATAACTCTTATAATAGATTCAACCTCTACCCCATCATTTGGAACCCGGTCCAAATTAAAAAATATTCCTAACATAGATCCATGGTCTTAAACCCATGATCCTTGATTGGTCTGATAAAATAACAACAAAGAATTTATGGTTGCTTGTTACTTTAATACCCTCGACCATATCCTCACCTTGACCTCCCAAAAAAATCCCTACTATACGTCCAAGGCCCCTCAAGACCAATATTGAGAAGTCTTTTTATACCCTGAGCCTTTTCTTGAACCCTGTTGAGGCATTTGTGAATAAAACTCCTATAGGTGACCCATCCTAATACCCGTATTGTAACACCCAAGATTTTTATGAGAAATATTTTGTTTTTATGTTATATAAATCATCAAAG
Source organism: Viscum album (assembly GCA_963277665.1). NCBI lineage: Eukaryota > Viridiplantae > Streptophyta > Magnoliopsida > Santalales > Viscaceae > Viscum > Viscum album. The sequence goes on from OY728164.1 coordinate 1,438,851,765, forward strand.
GAATCTTTCACTACATAAAACACTAGCTTAAATTACTTTACATGCAATCACGACCTTCCTCGATAGCTTGTGTTGTACACAATACTGAGTTTCACTAAACAACGATATGCAATTAAAATATTATTAAAACTCGTCGTTATGAATAGTAATACCCACTTTTTAAAATTTTATAAATTTTATCTTTCAAAATGGACTTCATTTTTGGATTTGGAATATCAAAATTATCCTAGGGTGAATTTATGGTATTTTTCTGAAAACATTCAATTTTTGATGAATAGTGAAAACACTGGGTAACTATTTAAAAACCGACTTTTTATTTAAATAATTATTTATTTTATTTAAATTTATTTTAGGTCAAAATTGAAACATAATACCAATATAAGTTCAATGTGATTCATTGGAGTAATTTTGTAATAATTTTAGATATATAAAAATTTTATTGAACTTTTCACCGTCTTTTACCCACCTCCTAGAAGAGTTTGAAAATTTACATAAAACTTAATTTTACCGCTTCTTTGAGTGGAATTTCGAAAATATGAGTGACAAGGTTAACATAAAGGAGTAAAATGTGGTTCGATAAGATAAAAATAATTTGTGGTGAATAGTAACTTTTAACTTTAATTTGCCACGGTTAAAAGTAAATAGGGTAGTTAAGGGTAAAAAATGGTATTATTATTACCCTAACACATGTCCTAATTCTATTGGATAAGTTTAATTCGACCAAAAACAACCTTAGGAATAAAATATGACCATTTAGTTCCACTTGGATTATATTTGAACATTTATTATTATTTTATTTAAAGAATAGTTAAAATAGTTAAAATCAAAGATTAATAACTAAAAAATTTTTAATATAGGGTTATACATAAGATAAATTCAACTATAAATATTAATTAGAAATATAAAATGATTTCATACATAATGGTATTTTATTTATAATTTTTAGACTTTACATAATTTAATTTATTTATGACACAATGATGATGCGGTAATTACCTTATTAAGGAAATATTAACATAATTGATATTATAAATACCTAAATAAATGTAATTTTAGACTTTTTATGAATTAAAATAATTTTATAGGTTAATATGACATATTATTATTGATTTAATTAACTCTGTTCGAACTAATCATGCTGTTATGATTTTCACAAAAATCAATTACCAAATAGTGTCGAACTAATCATGCAGTTATGATTTTCACAAAACCGAATATGGATTTATAATAAAATAATATTTTAAGTTTTTCCTAAAGTGCCCCTCTACTCCCTTATAAAAGGGAACCTCCTCCCTATCCTACTCAAACCACTTTGAGCCTTCAAGCTCGGCCAACCCATGAAAATTTCTCTTCTCCACTTCCCTAGAAACAACCTAGAGGTCCTGATCTTCTTCAAAGACCATCTTTAGTTCCCTAAGAGGAGGTTAAGAAGAGGCACTTCAAAGAAGTGGTAATGTCCGTTACCGATTCTTTCAACTTTATTTCTTCATCTACTTCCTCTTCTTTAGTTGTTTCATTATGAAGTAATAACATCAGTATCACTAATATACTGATATGTTATTATAAATATGAAACAAACCTATTTCACCTTCTATCTATCATACAGAAAATTAAATCACCGCGCGTGCGTACGTATGGAATACCATCTCCACGTCGTGGTGTAATCTGTTTTCCACCACCACCTTACTTGTATGGTTATAATGGTGTAAATAATAACTATATATGATTATTGTAAAGTGATATTGGTTATGAAATATTATACATACACTTCAATACAATTCCACGATCATGGGAACAATATCATCGCTCGTGCGTACATACGGCCTACCATCTCCATGATGTGATGTGACTCGTTCTACATGATCTTCATTGCATAATGATTATATAAATGGATTGAATAAATAAATCTGATATATATTACACTAATACCATTATGTAAATGAGGTATCTATAACCTAAAAAGAAGAATAAGAATTTATTCGACAAAACACGCATAAGAACAAAAAGCAATAAACACCTGAATAATAAGTAACAATGAAATATTACTAATACAAAGCTAAGAATATGACCATATATGATATCATAAAAATGAGTAAGATTCTGTAATAAGTAAATAACATTATTTAAATCATTATACAGGAGGTTTGGACATGTACGAAGCAAATCAAACCTAAGGTAAGGGAAAATCTCGCAATCTAATTTTTATCCGAGATTCTTTATACTTCAGAATTTACTGGGGGATATTTATCATCCACATCCATGTTTCCTCAATATGTAATATTATTTATATCCTCCTACAATTTTTTAAATCCAATTTTACCCTTTGGTGAGTTTTTAGTAAAAGATATGAAAATAATCTTTTGTCGTTTTTTAGTATGAGGTACTTTTTTGAATTTTCTGGCCAAAGTACGAGAAGAATGTTTTTCATTAACCTATACGGCATGAATGGATTTTTAAAACATTATTTACATGAAGATAACTTTACAAATTTTCAAGTTTATTTTTAATCAACTTCTTTTAGTTTAAAATTGTATGACATGTTAAGAATGGAATAATGTTTTTGAAGTAGAAAGGATATTTTCCTCAAGAATGGAGTTCAAGCATTTTATCAAAATTATATTCCATCTAAGATAATATAGGGTTCTGTTTCTATCCCTATTTTTACATTGATTTTATTATGTTATGATGGAATTATTTTTATGATGTCCTTTTATCTTATATGGATTATGTTATGATGGAATGATGTTTAAGAATCCAATTTTTATTATATGGGTTATGCTATGATTTATGATGTTGTGGAACACATAAGAATGGTATAATTATGAGATGGGTGGGACCTATATATCCCTCCAATGCATTGGGTAAAGATTTATATCCCATGAGATAGACATGGCTAGAATGACAGGTTAATCCAATTCAGTGATACAGGACTGAAACGAGGAGTGAAATCGGTCCAGAAATGGACTTTGTTTGCTTAGATAGTCTTGGAAATGAGTCTTGACTACTAAGAAATGATTCTCTATGATTATTTGTGTATGCCACAAAGTTTCATGTTATGATTATTGGGAATAAATTTCACTACTATGATTTATCCCATGTTATGAAATTATGATCACTTTTGCAGGTTAAGATTTCCAAAATGATATGTTCTTATGAATATGATGTGATTGATATTTCTTTTGTTTACCCTTACAGAGCATTTGAGCTCACCCTTTTATATGTTTTCTTTTCCCCAGGTCAGGAAGAAGTATAAGGCCCCAGCCTTAAACCTTACTTAATATTGAATTAAATGAGTAATTCACATTGAGGATCTTTTCAGGTTTAGAGTTTTAGAGAATTAGGACATAACTATTACATCTCAAAAGATTAAAAAGTAGTCACTTCTACTAAATTTCCATAAACTAAAAACTCTTAAAAAGAAAAATGTATAGTTCCATGTTTTAGGTAGCATGACTTTCCCTTGATCCCATCCTTGACCCTATTCCACGCTAAGTCCTGTGAAAAACATTTCAAAAACTTGGGATGAGCATAAAAAGCTCAGTAAGGGATACACAAAGAATGAAAACTGTTAGTTTTTCAAAATAACAAGTAAACCATGTATACTTTATCAAAGTAATACTTTTCACCTTCATGAAGTAGTAAAAACTCTTCACTGAAAAAAAGTATCATTGCTTACCTTTTTGTAACCAAAGGATTACCATAAAACCCATATAAAGAACACATAACATATAAAGGTAACTTGGTACATAAACATACTTAAGTGGAATAACCATACGGTCGACTTCCACACATATCACTTAATGGAATAGCCATACGGAAAATTTCCATACATACTTAATGGAATAGCCATACGGCCGACTTCCATACCCAATGCATTGGAGGTTATAACGTAACCACCCGTCTTGGTATTCACGGCACCACCCGTCATATGGTTTATCTCGTAACCACCCGTCAAATGTCCAAGTACCAATATAAAATCATAAAACATAAAACCAATATAAAGGAATGATAACATTTCCACATTTCAATCACAATATATCATAATAGAATCCTTTATCAAAACCATTTTCAATACCAAAATACATAAAAGAGTATATGGTATTTATTTCATTTTAAAAACATTACGGCTTGTTGAGGAAGCCAAAGACCAAATAACACTCGCGGCGGCGGAAAAGGTCGTTGTCACCGCGTACGTTAAAAACATTCCTTTTTGTAGTTTAGTAAAACTCTTCGTAGAAAAATATTCCTTTTGTATAAAAGTAAATGTCAAAGGGCTTTATACACCGTATAAAATAAAGTTGTGTATAAAACGAAATATGCCTCAATGAAAGGAGATTGAGACGAAGTCCCTTACAAAGACGGTATCCTTGGTTTAAGGATAAACCAATTACATAATAATTTGTGACAAACGAATACACCAAATATAAGTGGATATTAAGTGTAAAATAATCAAAGGTCATTCACACATATTCAAAGGATGACATATTCAATAACTACACGTTGAACCCAAAGAAATCGAAATTGGGTTAAGAAGTTCCCTTGACAGCCTAACTGCGTCACATCAAAATGAGTTGATGAGAGATAAAAATAGGATATCTCATCACTTGGACATAAAATTTAAATCAATAAGGATATAGAAGAACATATCCCAACAAAGGAAGTCTTTTACAAAAAGAGGAGGGTGAAAGGTTCCCTTACTGACATGGGTATCTTTCGAAACATACGCCCCGTGAAAGAAGGACAATACAACATTGATGTAATTAATCATAAATGAAATAATATTACACAATGAGTAAAATAATGGTCAGTACATACACCACTCAAACGAAATTGTGGCAAATGTAGCATAAATCTCACAGGAATAAAAGTGAGATGAAAAATCCCTTATGAAAACTCGGCAGCCCAACGACGCCACTTGAAACATCCAAAAATGGATTGATGAGATCAAATAGGGTATCTCATCACATTACAATAAAATTTACAGAAAGAGGAATATAAAAAAAACATCCCCCATCATAAAAAAAAGAGCTTAAAAGAAGTGACATAAAGGAGAGTACTTAGAAAGAGAGAGGTTAGATCTCTTACGAAAATTCGGCAGCCTAACGGCGCCACTCAAAACTTCCAAAATGGATTGATGAGAGAGAATAGGGTCTCTCATCATATGAACATAAAAATTACAGTAAGAGTAATATAAAAGAATATCCCAATAACAATAAATATGAGCTTTAAAAGGAATGACATAAAAGAGCGTACCTAAAAAGAAAGAGAGGAGTAGGATCCCTTACCTCAAGTCCAAATTGACTCGATCGTTCTTTAACGCCCTGAATAATAAACTTGAGTTAATATATACTTGCTTAAGAACCTTTTTCAAGTTCATTATTCCTTTTATACCATGTTATAAACATCATGTAATCATTTAAGTTAATAATGTTCATTTTGTCGGTATTTGGTTCTTAAGTCAAAAATAGACTTCTTACAATTACATGTTGTTAATTTGGTCAAAGGTTAGTTATATCCAGAATGATATTAATGATTTGTATAACATATATATCATATATATTCATCATATACATGTATTTATAATATTACATCACATTTAGAGGTAAGAAATGAAATGCACCGTTCATGGAGACGGTAAGCCGTACGTACGCATGAACGCTACTTCCATTTCTATTTCGTATTTTCTGGAATGGAATCATAATTATATAAGAGTATATTATAATTCCAGTATAATAACATATATAATATCATTAACTTTATCCTTTACACATCCCAAATATGGTATTAACGAATCAAATCACTTTCAGGGGGCGGTAGTCCGCACTTCCTAAAATGAAGATATCGTGTTTACCCATAATGGAAACAGTAATGGTATGCCATAAATGAAAAATACATAATCTTAAGGAAATAATAAACATATTATATATCATATATAAAAATAGTGACATCATAATGGCCACCTTTGAAGGTGTTAAATGAGTATTGAACAATCATCATTTCGGGAGGCAGAATTTCGTCATCCACGGAAACCGTATGTTCTTTAACCATTTGATGTAGTTGTGTGAGAGTGTAGTTAGAATAAATCTTATAAAAACATCCTATTATATTTAATATACTTGTGTTGTTACAAAAGAAGTAAATAAAAAGATTTCAGGGGGTTGGATAATCAAAATAAAACTAATGAACATGATAGAATGAATTACCTTTAAAAGTGTAACTCCTTTTGATTTGATCCTAAGGCTTCTTTTGAAAGGATTATGAACAAAGGGAATCCTCTAGGACGAGGAGATGGATGTGGAGAGACAAAATGGGCAGGGTTTGGCCGAGCCAAAGGCTTGAGGAGTGTGTGAAATGAGTTAGAGGTGGGGGCCTTTTATAAGAGGAGAGGAGGGGTACTCTTGGAAAGTAAAGTAAAGTTACTTTATTTTAAAAAGCGTTTCAGATTCAAAAGGTCCCAAATTGCTATAATTAGAGGATAAGGTGATAAGGTTTCTAAATCCACTCATCCAATTGGTTTTGGCCATGTGTAGGTTTTATATTTTACATTATCTTTCCATTTTATTTAAATCGTTAAATAATGAGGTCATCGCTGCATAATCATGATGTCATAAATAATTTAATTTATATAAAGTATAAAAAATATAAAAAAATAATATGATGTAGGAAATCTTTTTAGCTTTCCAATTACTATTTATAATCAAAACTCTGATCTTTATAACCCCATGTAAAAATTGTTTTCATAAAACATATTATGTTTGTGTCATTTTTACTTTTACATAAAATAAAAAGTTATTTATGTCATTTCCCAACCAAAGTGGATCCATGGGGTCCCAAAGTTGACCCATGGATTGTCTTGGTCGGCCATGACACATCCAATATGGTTAGGACATGTGTCTAGGTCATTTTATATTATTAAAGCATTATTTTTATCTTAAACTACACTAATTACCACTAATCGCGATTAAAAACTTAATAAGTTACTATTCACCAAAAAAATTATTTTAATCTCATTGAACCACATTTTACTTCTTAATGACAACCATGTATGTCGGATTTTTTAAATTCAAAACACAATGATGGGAAAATTTCATTTAAACGGAAAATCAGTTTTTATAAGTACCACTTAGTGGTTTCACTATTCATCAAAAATTGATGTTTTTCAGAAAATTACCAAAAATTCACCCTAAGATATATTTGATATTCCGAATTCAAAAATGAAGTCTATTTTACAAAATTCAAAACATATAAGTCACATTAATTAATTTAATAATTAATTCCCGCTGTCAGAGCAAATAGCATGTTTTTATGAAACAACAATTATCAAAAGATTGACACTAGTTTAAGTCTGATTTCAAAGTGAAATTAATTCCAACGACCACTATTGGATTTAATGGTAAAAATATATTCTAATTTCACTTTAAAACCAATTCAAAAGATAATCTAATAATATAAATAAATTAGATTAATAAGTTGTTTTGAATTAAAATACAACATTTTACACTATTCATTAAAAAATGAACTTTATCGGAAAGATACCAAAAATTTACACAAAGTAAATTTTGATGTCCCAATTCATAAGAAGAGTTTTATTTGGTCCAATATAATGTATAAAAGTGAGCAAAACTATATTTAATGACGGTTCGCCATCAAAAGGCGATAAGTGAACCTTTAGTGAAAACTAGGGCATATACGCCTAAAATTGAATTATTTTCGTGTTTTGAGCCTTTATCTTTTATTGGATAAATGTAAAAACATTTAAAAACATATATAATCATATTTTAGTTATTTATATCCATTCCCGCCAATACAACGGCTACATGTTAACTACCATTTAAAATAATATTATTTTATTATTAGAGTGCAACGTAAGAATCCCAAGAAACTCGTTGTTGCGTGTTGGGTGTGCCATTGAGCATAGCGTCCCCTTTAAAGAAATATTAATATTTTATTCACAAATATGGATAAATATTAAAATGTCATATTCTTTATTTACCTGGGGTGTTACAAGAAGGGTTTTAAGTAAGATATGCCAGAAGGGACTCTAGATATGATGAAATAAACGGGAGACAATGTAGATGATTTATGAACCAGTTGTTAATGTTTCCTAGTTTATAAAGACACCATACCAATACGATCCTTTCATGGTTTTGTTATATGTTGTAATAAGTATGATTAAATTCTGAAGTAATAAGCATGTATGTAAAGTATGGGTCGTTATAGTTGGTATCAGAGGAAAGGTATAGTCAACCTTTGGAAACTAGGATGTGAAAGCCTTAGTAAGAACCCTAAGGATATGTCTAAGCATAGGATAAAATCTTAGTGTTTTAGAAATGGCCATGAATAACCTATGATAAGAACTTAAGTGTGAAATTTATTCTTGATTATGTGGATTTATTATTATAATTAGTGTTTCTCACACTATTATTCTTGGTTTTTGTCAATGGCTGGAATCCGAAGGAACCATATTAATGCGGAATGTGACGGGAAATGCAATGATTTTACCCCTAAGCAACCAAACATTATGGGAGCTGGAATGAAAAATCTTGTAGACATGATCACACAACTTTATAAAGCTATGAATCATGTAGGACTTCCAAACGAGCAAAGGAAGGAGCAACATTCTATTGAATCCTTCATGAGGCAGCGTCCACCCTCATTTAATGGGTCTACTAAACCATTAGTGGTGAAACAATAGATCAGTACCACTAAAAAGATATTTTTATTTCTTCAATGTTCTGAACATGATAAAGTCGTCTTTGCAGTATATCGTTTGGAAGGTGAAGCTGATTAATGGTGGAATCTTATCAAGAATATGAGGCAAAGGGATGAAATTGAATCCATGGAATGGGAAGAGTTCAAGAACTTATTTTTCAATAAGTACTTCCCTCATATTCTTTGAACAAAGATGGATAAAGAGTTTCTTGAACTAATGTAAAAGGATGATGAATCTATTGGTACCTATGAAGAAAATTTTATAAGACTTTCAAGGTATGCTTCTGGGATTTTTATCTAACATGATAGTAAGATAGATTGATTCTTTAGTGGCTTAAAACCAAGTCTTTTAAAGGAGTTATCCATAAGGGACTTCGATAGCTATGAGGAAGTTTTTCAATGTGCTCTCAAGGTTGAGATGGAGATTAGAGTAACCCATCAGTCATATGGGTTTGATAAAAAGAGGAAAATGGAATTCAATGGGAAATCTAAATAGCACACTGAAAAAGAATATGAGTTTTCCCTTATGCTCAAAGTGTGGAAAGAAACATGGAGGGAGTTGTCTTAAAGGGACAAGTAAATGTTTCAAATGTGGAAAGAAAGGTCATCGAGCATTTGAATTCCGCAATGATGGGAAGAAGATGTCTAGTGATGTGATCAAAGAAAAGGCTACACAAAGTGAACCTCCTGCCCTTAAATGTTAAAAGTGCATGGAAATGGGTAATTATGCCAATCAATGCCCTAATCCAAGGGTTTTTGATGATGATTGATTTCAACAAACTCTTAAGGCCAAAGGCAAAGGAAAGTCACATGAAATTTCTATCAGCGATGTGGGGTATGATAACGAAGTGGTGAAAGGTACACTTACCATCCACACTAAAGTAGAAAATGTTTTATTTGATTCTGGTTCCACCCACTCTTTAATTTAGGAAGAATTTTCTAAGGGTATCGTTGTATTACCTTAGCAGTTTGATATTGAGTTAGCTGTGACAACCCCTAATGGCACAACAATCGTATCAAAAGTTTACAATTCTTCTCTGATTGAAGTTTGTGGGAAAGTGCTTCCTGAAAATCTTGTGATCCTTCCTATAGTGGAATTTCATGTGATTCTTGGCATGGATTGGATTTCTTGATATGGAGCTCATATCAATTTCCAAAGAAGGAAAGTCACATTTCATATTCCAGATCAATCTATGATCGTCTATCAATGCAAGGATGAACATAACCTTCCAGTGGAAATTTCATCCATCTTATGGGTCTTGATTCCACTAAATGAAGGTTATTTATCTCAAATGGCTGGAGAGAAACTCATGATTAAGAATATTCCCATTGTAAGGGAGTTTTATGATGTCTTTTCAGAGGAATTACCGGGTCTCCCACCAAATCGTGAAGTTGAGTTTTCAATTGAACTCATACCGGGTGCTATGCCCATTTCAAAGACACCTTATATAATGGCCCCAATTGAGTTGCAGGAATTGAAGAAGAAACTCCAAGAGAATCTTGATAAGGGATTCATATTCCCTAGTGCATCACCTTGGGGAGCACCTGTTCTGTTTGTTAAGAAGAAAGATGGATCAATGCGACTCTGCATTGATTATCGAGAACTTAACAAGATCACTATCAAGAACAAATATCCTCTCCCACACATTGATGACATATTTGACCAAATACGCGGATCTCAATACTTTTCCAAGATTGATCTTCGTTCAGGGTATCACCAATTAAGGGTCAAAAGGGAGGATATACCAAAGATGGCTTTACGTAAAAGGTATGGACACTATGTATTTATAGTGATTCCATTTGGTCTTACTAATGCCCCTGCTATCTTCATGGATCTAATGAATATAGTATTTAGAGACTATCTTGATCATTTTGTGGTAGTCTTTATAGATGATATTCTTGTCTATTCAAAGAGAAAGGAAGAACATGAAGATCACTTGATAATTGTATTGAAGACCCTGAGAAAGGAGAAGCTTTATGCCAAATTTACCAAGTGTGAATTTTGGCTTCAAAAAGTTGCATTTTTGGGTCACATAATATAAAAATAGGGGATATCTATGGATCCAGAAAGAACAGAGGTTATCGAAATATGGTCGAGACCAACAACAGTAACTGAGATCCAAAGTTTTCTTAGTTTGGATGGATATTATCGACGTTTTGTGAAATATTTTTCACGATTATCTAATCCACTCACCAGGTTGACTCAAAAAGGAGTTAAGTTCATTTGGACAAAGGAGTGTGAATATAATTTCAAGGAGTTAAAAAGAAGGTTATCCAGTGCACTTGTGCTCACACTACCGTGTAGTGGAGAAAAGTTTGTGATTTACAGTGATGCATCTAAGAAGGTACTGGGGTGTGTTCTCATGAAAAATGATATGGTGATAAATTATGCCTCAGGAAAGTTGAAAATCCATGAGAAAAATTACCCAAATCACGATTTAGAGTTTTCTGAGGTAATATTTGCATTAAAAATATGGAGGCATTATCTTTATGGAGAAAGGTGTGATATTTATACTGATCATAAAAGTTTAAAGTATACTTTCACACAAAAGGATCTGAATATGAACCAAAGAAGATGGTTAGATCTGATTAAGGATTATGACTGCTCAATTAATTATCACCTTGGGAAAGCAAAAAAGGTGGAGGATGCATTAAGTCGACAAGACCATGCTAGCTTATCCATGATGAGGATAAAAAAATATCCAATATTGATGGATTTAAAAAGGATGGATGCTGGAATTATAATGGAAGGGGAAAAATCTTATCTTTCTCAAGTGAATGTTCAACCTTATATACATGTGAAGATTAAAGAGACACAAAAAGAAGATGTATAGTTAAAAAACAAGGTGAGAAATGTTCCTGAATTCAACCCTGGTTGTGATGAAATAATAAGGTTCAGGAATCGGGTTTGTGTTCCTCCCATCCTAGAATTATAGAAGGAGTTTCTGGATGAGGCTCATACTTCTTCATTCTCTATTCATACTAGAAGCACGAAGATGTATAGGGACCTGAAAGAGTACTTCTGGTGGGATGGCATGAAAAGAGATATTGCTGAATATGTCTCTCTATGCTTGGTTTGTCAGCAAGTTAAAGCTGAGAGACAGAAGTCTAAGGGGGTTGTTACAACCATTACTCAAACCCGAATAGAAATGGGAAAACATCACTATGGACTTTGTCACCGGACTTCCTAAAACATCCAAAGGCAATAATGCTATCTGGGTCATAGTTGATCGTCTTACAAAGTCGGCACACTTCATTTCAATTAGATAGGATTTATCTCTTGATCAGCTTGCCAGGATATATGTAAAGGAAGTGGTAAGACTACATGGAGTACTACTTTCAATTATATCTGATCAGGATCTGAGGTTTACCTTAATGTTTTGGCGAAGTGTTCAGTATACTCTGGATATAGAGATGAGTTTCATCACTGCTAATCATCCTGACATAGATGGTCAGTCTGAGAGAACAATTCAAACTCTAGAAGATATGTTAAGAGCTTGCTCTATGGATTTCAAAGGTGGTTGGGATCAAGACCTACCTTTGGTGGAATTTTATTATAATAATATCTTTCACTCCAGTATTCATATGGAACCTTATGAAGATCTCTATGGAAAGAAATGTAGGACTCCAACTTGCTGGGATGAAGTTGGGGAAAGAAAGCTATTAGGACCTGATCTTGTTGATGAGATGGCAGAAAAAGTCCGATCTATTCAACAACACACAAGAGCAGCTCATAATCGACAAATAAGTTATGCCGACAATCAAAGAAAAGAACTAGAGTTTGAAGTGGGTGATAAAGTGTTCTTACAAATATCTCCTTGTAAGAGAGTAATGATATTTGGAAAGAAGGTAAAGCTGAGCCCTAGGTATATTGTTTCTTTCGAAATACTAGATCGTGTTGGGAAGGTAGCTTACTGATTGATGCTTCCACCGAATCTCTCTCAAGTTCACGATGTGTTCCATGTATCTCTCCTGAGAAAGTACATACCCAATCCTTCACATGTACTCAGCTCAGAAGTTGTACCACTGGAGCAAGATCTTTCTTATAAAGAATAGCTAATAGAGATTCTGGATCGTAGAGAAAAAGTCCTACGGAACAAGACCACTCACTTGGTGAAAGTTTTATGTAGGAACCACCAATTAGAATAAGCTACATGGGATCTTGATAGTATGATTAGGGAGAGGTATCATCATCTGTTTGTTACAAAGTGATGAATTTCGAGGGCGAAATTCATTTTAATGGGGGTAGAATGTAACACCCGAGATTTTTATGAGAAATATTTTGTTTTTATGTTATATACATCATCAAAGAAATCTTTCACTATACACAACACTAGCTTGGCTTACTTTACACGGAATCACGACCTTCCTTGATAGCTTGTGTTGTACGCAATACCAAGTTTCACTAAACAATGATATGCTATTAAAATATTATTAAAACTAGCCGTTATGAATAGTAATACCCACTTTTTGAAATTTTATAAATTTTATCTTTCAAAATGGACTTCATTTTTGGATTCTTAATATCTAAATTATCCTAGGATGAATTTTTGGTATTTTTCTGAAAACTTTCAGTTTTTTGATGAATAATGAAAACAATGGGTTACTATTTAAAAACCGAATTTTTATTTAAATAATTATTTATTTTATTTAAATTTATTTTAGGTCAAAATTGATACATAATATCAATATAAGTTCAATGTAATTCATTAGAGTCATTTTATAATAATTTTAGATATATAAAAATTTTATTGAACTTTTCACCGTCTTTTACCCACCTCCTAGAAGAGTTTGAAAATTTACATAAAACTTAATTTTACCACTTCTGTGAGTGGAATTTTGAAAATCCAAGAGACAAGATTAACATCAATGAGTAAAATGTGGTTCAGTAAGATAAAAATATTTTTTGGTGAATAGTAACATTTTACTTTTATTTGCCACGGTTAAAATTAAATAGAGAAATTAAGTGTAAAAATGGTATTATTATTACCCTAACACATGTCCTAATTCTATTGGATAAGTTTAATTCGATAAAAAAATACCTTAGGAATAAAATATGACCATTTAGGTCCACTAGTATTAGATTAGAACATTTATTATTATTTTATTTAAAGAATAGTTAAAATAGTTAAAATCAAATTTTAATAACTAAAACATTTTTAATATAGGGTTATACATAAGATAAATTAGACTATAAATATTCATTAGAAAGATAAAAATATTTCCTACATAATGGTATTTTATTTTTAATTTTCAGACATTATATAATTTAATTTATTTATGACACAATGAAGATGCAGTAATTACCTTATTAAAGAAATATTAACATAATTGATATTATAAATACCCAAATAAATGTAATTGTGACTTTTTATGAATTAAAATAATTTTATAGGTTAATATGAAATATTTTTATTGATTTAATTATCTATGTTTGAACTAATCATGCTATTATGATTTTCACAAAAAATCAATTACCAAATAGTGTCAAAATTGACATAAAATAGTTTTTAAAACAAATATTATATTATTAATTGTTATTTTATTCATAAAAATATAAAGTTAGGCCAAATGACTTAGATAAGGTTATATATATTTATAATTAACCACTTTGGGTTCATTTTTCTTGTTATAGTAAGTTTATTAACCATATAGTGCAAGAAAACAAGAAGACACGGTAAAAGTAAAATTATTTAACTTAAAGTTAAATCTAAATGATAAGGTTAAAATAGTAACCTAAACTTGTCTAAAATCTATTGGTTGAGAGGATTTAGACCCACCCCCATCTTATAGTCTAAATAAATCAATTTGGATCTATTAAAAACCAAATATGACTTTATAATAAAATAATATTTTACGGTTTTTCTAAAGTGTCCCTCTCCTCCCTTATAAAAGGGCACCTCCTACCTCTCCTCATCACACCACTTTGAGCCTTAAAGATCGTCCAAACCCTACCAATTTCTCTTCTCCACTTTCCTAGAAACATCCTAGAGGTCCTGGTCTTCTACAAATACCATCTTTAGTTCCCTAATAGGAGGTTTAGAAGAGGCGCTTCAAAGAAGAGGTAATGTCTGTTACCAATTATTTCAACTTTATTTCTTCTTATACTTACTATTCTTTAGTTGTTTCATTATTAAGTAATAACATCAGTATCACTCATATAATGATATGTTATTATAAATATGAAACAACCCTATTTCACCTTCTATCCATCCTACGGAAAACGAAATCACAGCGCGTGAGTACGTAAGGAATACTGTCTCCACGTCGTGGTGTAATCTGTTTTCCACCACCACCTTACTTAGATGGTTATAATGGTGTAAAGAAATACTATATATGATTATTTTAAAGTGATATTTATTCTGAAATAGTATACATACACTTCAATACAATTCCACGATCACGGGAACAATATTATCGCTGTGCGTACGTACGGCCTACCGTCTCCACAATGTGATGCGACTCATTCTACATGATATTCATTGCATAATGATTATATAAATGAATTGAATGAATAAATATGATATATATTACACTAATACCATTCTGGAAATTAGGTATCTATAAACTAAAAATAGGAATAAGAATTTATTCGACAAAACATGCATAAGAACAAAAAGCAATAAACACCCGAATAACAAGTAGCAATGAAATATTACTAATACAAAGCTAATAATATGACCATATATGATATCATAAAAATGAGTAAGATTCTGGAATAAGTAAATAACATTATTTAAATCATTATACAGAAGGTTCAGACACATATCAAGCAAATCAGACCTAAGGTAAGGGAAAATCTCGCAATCTCATTTTTATTCGAGATTGTTTATACTTCAGAATTTACTAGGGGATATTTATCATCCACATCCATGTTTCCTCAATATATAATATTATTTCTATCCTAATAAAATTGTTTAAATCCAATTTTACCTTTAGGTGAGTTTTTAGTAAAAGATATGAAAGGAATATTTTTTCATTTTTTAGTACGAGGTACTTTTTTGACTTCTTTAGCCAAAGTATGAGAAGAATGTTTTTCTTTAACTTATACGACATGAATGGATTTTTAAAAAATTATTTCCATGAAGCTTACTTTACAAGTTTTCATGTTTATTTTTAATGAACTTCTTTTAGTTTAAAATTTAATGACATGTTAAGAAAGGAAAAATGATTTTGAAGTAGAAATGATATTTTCCTCAAGAATGGAGTTCAAGCATTTTATCAAAATTATTTTACATCTAAGATAATATAGGGTTATTTTTATATCCCTATTTTTACATTGATTTTATTATGTTATAATGGAATTATTTTTATGATGTCATTTTATCTTATATGGATTATGTTATGATGGTATGATGTTTAAGAATCCCATTTTTATTACATGGGTTATGATATGATTTATGATCTTATGGAACACATAAGAATGGTATCATTATGAGATGGGTGGGACCTATATCTCCCTCCAATGAATTGGGTAAAGATTTATATCTCATGAGATAGACATGACTGGAACGACAGGTTAATCCGGTTCAGTGATACATGACTGAAACGAGGAGTGAACTCGGTTCAGAAATAGACTTTGTCCGCTAAGATAGTCTTGGAAATGAGTCTTGACAACTAAGAAATGATTCTCTATGATTATGTGTGTATTCCACAAAGTTTCATGTTATGATTATTGGGATTACATTTTATTACTATGATTTATCCCATGTTATGAAATTATGATCTCTTTTTCAGGTTAATATTTCCAAAATGATATGTTCTTATGAATATGATGTGATTGATATTTATTTTATTTACCCTTACTAAGCATTTGAGCTCACCCTTTTGTATGTTTTATTTTCCCTAGGTCAGGAAGAAGGATATTAAGTAAGATATTCCAAAAGGGACTCTAGAAATGATGAAATAAATGAGAGACAATGTAGATGATTTGTGAACTAGTTGTTTATGTTTCCCAGTTTCTAAATACACTATACTGATACGGTCCTTTCATGGTTTTGTTATATTTTGTAATAAGTATTATTCAATTCAAATGTAATAAGAATGTATGTAAAGTATGGGTCGTTATATGTATGACACTCCCTCAGTTATCTTGTACATGATTAGTGATAATGGCCTATACTCCCATATAAAAAAACACTACATGACCCCCTATAAGAGGAAGTAAAAAACATATACTATATCTTAACTTAATTTCTTTTCCTTGGTGTATTTCATCATACCTCCTCTTCCCACCATTGGAAGAGGAACCACTAACTCCACCTGAAGTAACACTATTAATACCACTAAGGAAAGGGAGGGAATCCACTGCACAATCCTCCACTATGATCTTCTTATTAGTAAGATCCTTATAAACAACATTAGTATATGATATTTGGTTGAACAATCTCACCTGAAACCTAAAAATAGATCAAAGAACTATATCAAACTTAATGGACTTTTGAGTGTCATTCACAACCAAGAAAATAGAAAAACAACATCTTCAAGAATCATGTGTCTTAACACTATCACTAAGGATTACCCCTGATGAAACCACATGAACTCTTAATCATGATCTAGTATGAGCAATTTAGAAAATTAGTCCTTGAAAAAAGAGGTCTTTGAAGTCCTTTTATGACAAGAACAAATGTCTCCTATCCTGTATTATGAAACCATACCATACCCTAGCTAGAAAAAAAATCATAAATTATTCTAACATAACTCATCACTCATAGGGAATCTCAACAAGTGATAATATACCCACTAAACTTTCAATAAAATCATCAATATCCTAAAGACCATTCATTCCATGGAAAACTAGATAATTCTACATTTGTAAATAATGGGTGAATTCTACCATAATATATCAACCCTGATATCCACCTCCACCCATAATAGGTATGATAATGAACACCCATGGATAAAGGGGATCACCTTATTGAACCTCTAGAGAAGCCTCAGGTGTATGCTCAAATCCCCCCTCTAGAACATCTAAAGGTATTAAAAGATATTTCTAAACCGTGAGTACATACTCAGCACTATCCCTAGGTGGAACCATTAGACATCATCAAAGTGGTATTTTATTTCCTAAAATTACAATACATAGGCATAAAAATTCTTCTCAACATCTTAAATCTTAGTAGAATTTAAGAAATAATAGACACACTCATACATCCTCCTATAAGGCATTCCATAAGTCCCCACCTCAGAGAAACTGTAATACCACCACCCACCACTTACCCAAGTCATAATCCTATATCACTATCTACTATATGTTGTTCACAATCATATATAAAAAATTATAAAAATACTTAGGTTAAATTAATTATATGTAAACAATAATTTATTTGATAAAATACCAAATAAATTATTATTGAAATTTAATTAATTAAACCCTTTACAACCATAGAAAAGAAAGCGTGTGACATGTGAACCCACATGATGAATCATGATGCATGAATTCACCCACTATATCTAGAGTAATCATCAATAAACTATAAATTCCACAATATTACTTAGAAATAATCATGAAACCATAAGAACACAACCAATAAAATCAATCATAATACTCTGGTAACATGAGTGTCCACCAAAAAAGTGATGGCTTCAAACACTCATTGCTTCCCACTTAAGTTTCAATTATCCTATCTCTATTAAACCATGACCCAAATAATAACAAATAAAAATATGGATGTAATACATTTTTTTGATGCCTTGGTCTAGTTCATTGTGTCTGAGATAGAGTGGTATATGGCCTCATGTGATCCTCCCTACACACAAGAGGCTACAAATTAGCGGCGAGGTCTTAAAACATACATTGGGGAGACCATTCATTCAATATTAGGTAACCATAAATAATATAAATAATTAAATAGGTAATAATAATTAAAATTTAGTTTGAAATCATAGTATTAAGATAAACATATAAATTAAATCACATGTAATACTAAAATAAAACCATGCCGATTATACATCCAATCAAAAGAGTGATTCCGATCAAAGGTGGTTTAATAAATTAAATATATAAAATAATAATAATAATAATATGGAGTTTATGTTAAAATAATGAACCTAAAGTATTTCTAGGTATTTCATCTTTCCATAAGTATCTCCACAGAATCAAAAACCTGACATAATGTCTTTCCCCTTATTTGAATCTCATAAAATAAGGGTTTCAAATTCAATTAGGTTATCATGTAGGGTGTGAGTAATGAAACATAATAGGATACCACCAACATGTCTTTAACATAAGTGAAATAATATATATGTGGGTTCATGCATTGAAAAAAAAAACAAGAATGAAACCATGTTGTATCATCATGTACTAACCAAGACACTAAAAATATAGACCATACCTAAAGTGGAAAACTCTAGGGGAATAAAGCCGTCCATCACTAGTATACCATCATTGTGTCAAGAAAGTGATCAAAGGAGGACATTACAATATCTAACCACCCGCACAAGGTGAACCATCCCATCATACTAGATGAGGTCCCATAGATATATCTCATATCCCCTACACATATAGGAATTAGTCGAAGGAAGGAATCATAATAGATAACTCCTCATGAAATCTTAACCACACCCTTATTAATGTGGGTTTAATGGCGAAGTCATATATAAGTTGAGGGTAATAGGAAATAGTCTGAGGATGGAATCATAATGTCCAACCTCTCATGTGAGTTGAACCAATACCCTCCTCAGAGGTAAGGTCCTATGGTTAAATTCCATTATTTCTCATTGAAAAATAGCTAATAGAATCAATAAAACTAATGTAAAAGCCAACCATGGGTGTACTAATCATGATTCACATCATCTTAATGAAAATATACAAGGGTTTATCCCATTGGACACCCCTTTATCATAATCCTTGAAAATTAAAACTATCCATTCCCCAACCTCACCCCTTTCTTAGTAGAGGGAGGTTGTGACTCATACCCACAAGTAAAGCTGTAATCCATTTTAATGTCACCAACAAGCTAGGGAAACTCACTTTGATCCTATAAAAACAATGTGGATAATCCCATTACAACAAGATATAATACACACAGTGAGGTCAAAATCACCCTAGAACACCCAAGTACACCTCCCATAGGAATAATTCCTTCAATTCAGACCCACCCGATCACTTTGGTACCTTAGTAAGAATCATAACATTAAAAAACATGCACCTAAAAGCATTATATTCTAGTCAATCAAATAAAATCACCATAACATGGAAATGAATTCCTAGTGAAGGCCTTGAAGATCCCATTTTCTAAGCTACACCACTCGAAATAAGATCAAAACACTAAAATCATAGATCAATTCATAAAACCATAAAATTATGTATTTAACATGATTGAGGTAGAAACAATAAGAGAAACCAACATCTTGGTATTATATTATGTTAGTCTTACTAAATGGGAGTGATAAAAACTGTAGAGGCTTCAATTAGTGGAGAAATTATAAGGGGAGAGTATTTGAAGGTTGAGGAGACCTCAAAACAATAGTTTGGTTAAGTGAGGGATGGGAAGGGAGGGCATATGTGATTAAAATGGGGTTTAGGTTGAAATTATAAGATTTACCAAAAAAAAGTTAGATGTTTATTGGGAACTAGTAAACATATACTGGGTATTTGGAACTCCATCACTCACCTAACACAACCCCATAGGCCATTTGGTAAGGCTTTAGGCCCTACAAGGCTTCTTCCCACCAAACTGGGTACCTCGTGCCTTTTAAATAGTTACCCTATATCCTCCTACTGTATTTTTCAGTAATTTAAACCCCAATAAATCTTATAGAAATGTTACAAACACTCAAAACCATCCAAAAACCTCCCAAACTAACTATAACTAAAAAAATTTAAAGTTAAAAAAAGCCTCAAATCCATACCAAAAAATATATGGGTTGTAATACAATGCATGGATAGATTTATAAAAAATTAACAAGTTTGAAAAAAAGATTAATATTCTTCTTATTATTCTTCTCATTTATTACCTAAAAAAAGTTGTTCCCTAAAATTACCTTCATAAACCCAATTTATTTAATGAGTATTACCTTCTAAAAACCTCTCCCTTTCTCAACTATACATTCAATTATTTTATCATTTCCCCCTTTTTCAAGTCCACAATATATGTCCACCCATCCCACAAAATGATCAATGTGTTCTATATTTCTTTCATTTTGTCTTATCATTATTTGAAGGATACCTAAATTATTAGTTCCTTTATCAACCAAATAACCCATCATCATTTTAAACTTAAATAATTTAAAACAAAACCAAATGACTTTTTATAACTCTTTAGAATAAAAAATCCCCTTAATTTCATTCTTCTCACCTTTATGAAGGTTTCAAAAATAAATAGTCAAAGTAAAGTTTCTCATATAATTAACTTCTATAGAAAATCTATAATTTTATTTTATAATATAACCATAGTACATTGAAAAAATTCTATTTGTATCATTTATACTTCTACACAATCCTAGATCATAATTCACAGTTAGATTTTTTTTTTAAATTTAAGAATAACTTGATCCCCAAGATTTTGAATAATAAGGATAATATTTTAATTATCCCTCTCCTTAAAGTTTACATAAGTTACACATTCAACATTATTCTCAATATTTTATTCATTTATTATATTAACTTTTTGAATCATTGGTTCCTCTGTAGATTTTCCACTCACTCTAAAAAATATTGTTAGGAAATTATTTCTCATTAAATTGACTTGATGAACTCTATGGTTTTCCATTATTGTATTGAATAACTTATAAGTTTAATTGGTTATTGTTTTTTTACATTTCATCAATTATTTACATTAATTTTCTATTTTGAAATCCATAATTTTGAATTATCTTCATCATGGTACCTATAAGTTACAAAATAAAAATAAAATTATAATTCATTATTAATCGAGACATATTTAAAGTAAATAGTAATATTTTAATAATAAATACCACATGTTCCAACTAATTAATTTTAATTAAACTATGTTTTCAATTATTATTATACAATATTCTCTAACAAAATAAAGTAAGAAATATAAATAAAAAATTTATTTCATTAAAAATCAATCAATCAATCACTAGATTAGACATCATTCCATATAATTTTTTTTGAAATTAAATAAAAGAGATATGAGAGGATAAGTATGCATAAAATAATGAAAAAGTATAATGAGGGATAATATATGTAATTGGTAGTGAAAAAAATGTAAAAATGATTGCACACAAATGGTTAATTCTTGAAGGTATTGTTACAGAGGGTATTGAATAATAAGTAATTAAATTATAAAAAAGATAACCAATTCCCCCCTTTTGTACAATTTTTTGGGAATAAAGAGGGATATTTATTAACACATCCCATGGGGGAATCCAGTGTAATGGGAAATTAAAGGGGTTAAAGAGTAGACACAAGGGATATTGGTTGGATGAAAAATAGAGGGGTAAAATATGGGAGGCCAAGAGAGTCAGGTGAAAGAGTTTTTAGGTATAAAATATTCCTTATTTATAGTGAAAGAATTAAAAAAATACAAACATCAAGATTGATCATGATTGTAATATATAAAGATAAATGGAAGTTATCAAATAGTAAATTAATACTTAAAATATTCATTGTTTAAGTGACTCTTCTACTTTTTGAATTATTTTATATAATTATTTCTTAGTATAATCTAAAGGATTCACATCCTGATGAGTGATTTACTAACTATATGAATTAAAAATCAAATATATAGGTTTCTCCTTCCTCCTAAGGGCCGTTTAAACTCTATAATAAAGGGACAATAAAAAATGGACAAAGTTTTAGGTGTATGGATTTCAGAGTTATTGTACCACCTTTAACACACTCCTTTAAAAGCAATGACTAATTCCTTTTATAGAAATAATCCAATTAATGAGATTGGTTTAGATCATAAGTTTAATTGTTTCATGAATTATCATGTGATTCATGATTCAAATTTTATTGGAATGTTTCTCTATTAGTCCAACTTGATTTTAATTTATTTTTTTACATTTCAATTGGACATAACTTGATGAAAAATTATCCCATGATGTATCTATATGATGGAAAAGATAGATTGAGAAGTATTAGAATTATTAGAAATGTATCATATTCCATGAAAAATTCCAGAAAATGGGATGTAAAACCACTAGATAATGTTAATCATGTAATAGTAAAATTTAATTTGTTATGGTTTATGATTTAGAACATAATTCATTTGATAGCCCACTTGTACTAAATCCTTACAAATTATATGAATAAATCACATTATGTTACATATTTTGTAATAATTTGTGTTATTACGTCCAAAACTCCATTGGATTAAACTCAAAACTCTTGTGGATAAGTTATCACACATATATATATATATATATATATATATATCAATTTTTAGAAAAAAAATTATACCAAAATAAATTTTCATTTGCAGAGGCTTAAGTGTAACCCTATAATACTTTGTAGTGTTGAAAATGATTATGAATTCATAATCCATAACCATAAGCAATGTGCATCCTCTATCAAATGATCAATGTTACTCAAACTATAAATGGATTTAACATTAAATCAATGAAACACATGTATATTTATATAAGTATTCACAAGATTTATCTTTATATACCATGCATAGTCATAAAACTTCATTGTATATGAAATCAAATATAACCATATGGTATATAACATGTCAATATCAAATAGGATGACTTATTCATTCTTGATCCCTTGAGTTACTCTAACAAATATAGTTCAAAACATCACCTTTCATTCATCTAAGTAGATAATCACATCATATGCACTCAATTAGGCATGGTTATACACTTCCTTGATCTTATTCAATCAAGGGACTATATTTCATATGCATCATATAGGATAAAAATCCATATTGGTTAATAAAAACCACTTTATGATAAAAAATACCTAACAACACCCTTATTAGTTCAATATTTAAGGCTGAAATAAGAAAAGTACCATAATATGGATCTTTATATTTAGGGTACCTTGTTAACCATGTATAGTGGGGAATACTGTGAAAAATTCACCTCAATTATACCAATGAAATTATGATTGAAATTATATTTATTATACTCAAGATAGTCAATAAAGGCTATAATTCACAATTGAATGTCATGAGTAAACTATGTATCAACATACGAGACCCTACTCAATCTAATCTTAACATATTTCTATTAGTACCCATGAATTGTTGAACACAATAATATAAATTCTAATGAGAAAATATGAAGAGTTTTAGGAAAGAGGAAATCCAAACATTCTATTCAAAGTTAAATTGTAACCCTAGATAAGGTAGGGAATATAACTTACTTTGAATCAGTGTGCACACTCGAATCTAGGTAACATGCACCCATGACCTTATCCTTATAATATGGCACCACCCACACCCCCTTATAATAGGCATATGCCCACACCTTCCTCAAAATTGCACACCCATGATCCATTCGGGGTTGGTAAATCAAAGTGATTTTACCTAAAAATAGACCCCTATACTTCACAATTTGATACACATAGGGATAAGGGGGAAGAAATTATACTAGTGAAAATAGAATCCCATCACGAGTGATCAAATACTCCATGAAACCCCACAAGTGATTTAAAAATAAAAATTAAAGAAAATGGATGAAAAAAGGTTACTTGATCCATTTGAGGCTTTTATATATAAAAACCTCATGAAATACCACTTCACATATGTCTTAATTATAATGACTCATGTATTCCTAGGTCAATCTTCTTAGGAAAAGTAAAGATCCTTTCATGTTCAGATTCTCTAAATTCAGAAGTAAGAACTCCATAAATTTGGGTTTGGACCTAGAGGTAGACTTGAAATAGTAGAAATATAGTGTAGTTAGGATGGTATATAAGTGATATTATAGAACCAAGAGTGTAGGTGGTCATGTATAAATAAGAGAGTGTGGAATTTATGGCTCATGTAAAGATCTATCTGGTGAAGTTATGAAAGGTGCTCCCAATGGTTTGGAAATGGGATTTACATGAATAATTATATGAATATATGATAGGTACTTATAAATTAACTGAAATATAGTGGGTATGATATAGAAACCTATGAAAAATTAGAGGTTTCCAAGACAAATGGTAGGTCCCCCAAAAATCTCATAATGAAGTGGAATTGGGTGACCCACTAGATCCCACTATAAAGGTGGAATGGGACCACTTTTATAGTGATCATGTAATTAACTTTTGATGATTAGTGATATAATATTAGTTGATTTTTTGTATTGTAATTGTAATATGTTCTTCTTTCAGGAAATGAAAGGAAATAATAGTGTTCTCACATGGATCTAAGACTAAAGTTTGAACCATGTAAAATGTATTGTTGTCATTCCTTGTTTTCATTTGGTTCCTCTTGTTTGTTTGTTTCTAGGAGTTTTGTTTTTCTTGATCATGTAAGGGTTTCAATATTATTTAGTTAATTGGGTTTGGTTTCTCTTATAATTTATGATACATTGATTTTTCATGATTCTTATGATTATAAAATTTCTAGATATTTATTCCATAATTAAATATTTTGGTAGTTTTCTTCAAATGATTAGTGGTTCTGAATCCTATCAATTCATATAAAAGATTTTGGTTTAAAAAGGATATTCACACTTAGTATAAGACTATTTGGTTAACATTATTGTATCTATACTTTTTTGATTTTGTGGGAGTTAAATATTTTTGAAATAATGGCATCATAAGAAGGGAAGGTTTGAATTGAATTATTTTTGGGATGAACTTAGTCTTCTGAAGGATAAAAATGGAGGATTATCTATTTCATAAGGACCTTGAGATTCTATTTAAATTATTGAAACAAAAATATATAGAAAATAAAAAATTGTAAAGGATTAATAGAAACACACTTGGATGGATATATATTTCCCTATCATGGCCTATGAAATCTGATAGGTGAAGACTATAGTGGATATGATGAAGGACTTAAAAGAAATGTATTAGAATATAACATCACTAAGAAAAGTGTTCATGATTAAGAGGATATTTGACATGTTAATTTTAGAATATGAGAGATGATTGATCATTTCAATGAATTTAATACGATTTGGGGTCATCTTGAATCAGTTAATTTAAAATTCATAGAAGAAGTGTGGGCTTCGATGATTCTTTCATGTCTTCCAGATTCATGGTACAAGATGGTGAATCCTTTAAGAAATTATTCTGTAAATACCTCCATAGTGTTCAATGATTTTTGAGATCTCGTTTTGAATGAATATCTCAGAAAAAAGGAAGTTTATGCAACTACTATAACCACACTCAATATAGAATGTAGAGGATGTTCCGATCAATAGAAATGTCATAATAAATCAGAATATAGATCAAGGGAAAGAAGTATAGGTAATTTGGATATTCTTGAACCCATATATTAACATTTTCAGAAGAAGGGGAACCTGACTAAAGATTTTAGGGATCGTCAGGTTAAATTCCAGAAGGAGTGATTCCATAAGTTCTAGTTCCATAAAAACTGTATCTGAAGTTGAGGGAAGTTTACTTTTGAGTGTTAATATTCTATTGGAATCATGGATCATTGATTTTGGGGATTTATTCTATTCTATGATTGAGAGGGGACACATGAAGAGTTATATATACAAAAGGTTTGGCAGTATCTATCTAACCAATTATAAATCTCTTAATATCATGTATATGGATGATATTAAATTTCAAATTTCAAACTGAATCTTCTTGTAATTATAGGATGTTCGAAACATATAGGGTTTATGGAAGAATATAACTTACATTAGTCATCTAGATAAAGCGGGTTTCAAAACATGCTTCAAAAATTGAGTATAGAAGATTCATTGGGGTTATATAGTTACGAAAAAAGGTGTTAAAGATGGTACATGTTATCTGCCCAAAAGATCAGATGGATAAAAAATTGTTAGAATTACAACTTACAAAATTTCATAGTTGTGGATTTACTATCTTTGGAACCGAAGTTAGAAGAACATGTGAGTCCTAGTTTCTAAGGTTATGCTGAGGCATGATCACATATATTTCATATCTTTTGAGAGTTTTATACTTATAAAGAATATAAATGCGTCAATTATCACAAATATAAGTACACATAAGTCTAAAAAGATAAAGCTTATGCACATGTATATTTTGGGGCTTTCACTAGTCTATTCTCTTGGTGGGTATTTATACTTTGTTATATTCATTGATGATTCAATAAGAAAAGTATGAGTTTACATCCTTAAAAACAAATCTATGTTGTTTAGGGTGTTTTTTGTTGGAGGGCCGTGGTGGAGAAAGAGATGATAAAAAATATTAAGTGCTTAAGGTTGGATAATTGTAGAGAATATGATAACATGGAATTATAGAGATTATTTTTGGAGAAAAGTAATGAGGTTCAAGAATACTATTCCCAAAATATAGAAGAAAAATGGTGTATTGGAGTGGATAAAATGGACATTGATTGATAAGGCATTAAGTATGAGTATATTTTATTGAATGTCTAAGGATATTTGGGAAAAATCAATCAATTGTGGAGCTTCGATTTTGAATATATGTCCTTTTCACCATTTAAATCAGAGATTATGGAAAAAATGTTATCTAGAAAATCAGTACAAGTTTCCAAACTAAAAATTTTCAGAAGTCTTACCCATGTACATATTGATGCCAGAGATTAAGGAAAACTTACAAAAAATTCCAAAATATGTATCTTTATTGGGTATGATGATGAAAATTTTGGATTTATTCTTTGTGATAATGATAATAATAAGATAATTATAAGAAAAAATGTTATCTTCAATGATAAGATCTTGTGAAAAGTTTGGAACTTGGTGAAAGATGTAGTTGAGAACAAAGAATAAACTGACCACACCCAATTAGATCTGAGTGAAATTTTTATAAGAACATAAGTTAATAAAAGTTCAAATAGAACTAAAAGTTAAATATACATGGTATTTCTAGAATATGTACAAAAAATATCAAGAATTATAGAAAATTAGGGAAGAGATCTAGAAGGTAAAATCTCGAAAGCAGTGGTTCTAAAAAGATCAGAACTACAATTTGAGTGATGAAGGTTTACTAGGATTAGATGACCATTTCAGATGTTCGAACTATTCAATATTATTTTCTTCTTATGGATTGAGGATATTTTTATATCTTAGAATATTTTATGAGTATTAGTGATTTTGGAAAATGGGAGTTAATGGTGAAAGCTGAAATGAATTCATTTAATACAAAATAAACTTTGGTGGTAAAAAATTACCACAAGGGGACAAATAACTACATAATAAATGGATTTTTTAGATGAAATAATAAATATATTGTAGAAATTCGTACAATTTTAGGTTTTTTATCAAAGTATTTCAATATATTGAAGAAATAATTTTTTTAGAAATTTTATCACCCATTTCAAATACACAACTATCCAGATGGGGTTGAGTATGGTTACTTTTGAAAGTCTTTATATGAAATAGATGAATCTAAAGATGGAGTTCCTTTATGTTTATTTATATACGGAAATATATAAGAAGTTTTCAATTGATTTCATTGAAAAATATATTGATGACTTGGTTTGTAAGCTAAAATAAGCCTTTATGTTTTGAAGTGATAATTCAATGGAACTAGAAATTTTATTCTTTTATGGATGATAAGGGGATTGATCTAAGAAAATAGGACCAATTTTTCTACCAAAATTTGTTAAAGGATGGAGGTTAATCATAAATCTCTTATACATGGATTTCATGCTCCTAGAAGGACCAAACATGAAACATTTCAAGGAGGAGAAACTGATTTTTACAAAAGGTTCAAGATGAAATATCATGGGGAAGCCAAGAATATTTTGGGGATGTGGATTAAGAGATATAAAAATCCTTGGATATTGATTTTATTTGAGAATAATTACATCTAGAAGTTTTTTAAAATATTTAGAATGACTATATGTAATCTTGTGTTAACCATATTGGATAAAAACTTCAAGTTATCTAAATATAAAGAATCTAAAAAAGAATATGATGCTAAGGCCATGATGAAAGTTCAATTTTCATCAATTGGTGATAGTTTTATATACTACATGTTTTTTAAAAGTTTAGACATTACACATGTTGTGAGATATATCAGTTAGTTTATGGTGAATCTTAGGAAGGACCTATAGGAAGTTGTGAAGTGGATTCATTGATATATAAAAGGTTTAGAAGATATATCCTTTTGTTTTAGATTGGATGATGCATTATAGGTCTATTTTGATATAGATTTTGGAGGGGATATGGATGCATTAAAGAGTAGAATAGTATTTTTGTTTACCTTTATAGGGACAACCATAAGTTGGATGTTGAAGTTGTGGTTGGTTGTATCACTATCCACAATGGAAGCAAAGTATAAAAATATTATAGAATTGGGTAAGTAATTGATCTATATTAAGTATTTATTTTAGAAACATGGTAGGATTTAAGAAAATGGGAATCTATTTTTGTGATAGTCAGATCTAAATTTATTTGAAATTTTTTTTGGTGTTTCACTTATGGAAAAGGTATATTGAGCTTAATTATCATTTCATTTGGAAGATATATAATTACGGTGTCTTGGACTAACCTATATTACACATCTATCAAGGAATTTTCAAGAAAATAAGGTAAATCAAACAAGAGAGTGAATATACCTAAAAGAAACCACAGTGTGTGAGAATTATATTCACTATATTGCTTCCCCCAAGAAGGTTATGTCGATGGGGGATGATCCAAAAAGATATGAGGCTATTGATCTCTCATTATAGACTCCCTCTCACAGATCTATGGAGTATCCAAACCCTGAAATCATATAAATTATACCAATGATATATACTTACCACATAGAACCTTTACTTAAGGATCAAAAATATGAAATGGTTTCTCAGACAATGAAATATCATGTTATGTATTATTAATTTAGAACATGAGAGAGGTTAGGTTGACACTTCTTGAGTTGAGACACATGGAAACCATTATGGATCAAATACAATTAAGGTGGTAATTCCTAGATATATTTCAACTTTCTAATCTATTACAGGATCTCAAATGGACCCACATACCATAGAGCTATATTCCTTTATTTTTAAGCCATTGGTGACCCATCCAACATGATACTTTCAAGAAAACCTGATCACTAACTAAAAATTATAAAGGATAAAAATAATGACCCATTTAAGATTTAAATTGGAATTGAGTCATCACCAAATGTTAATGAATCATCTGGATCTTCACCATTGATTCTCAAACCAAACTTTGTGAAACCAAAGAATCTTCTCCCACCTCTGACCAACACAACAACGAGTTATAGGGTCGACCATATAATGCTTCAAAATGGGACATATTTATGGAATAATGGTAGTTTTTATTATTGGTGAAATAAATTATCCCAAAATAGCCATCCCAAGAACCTATAAATTCTAATACATAGACACATAAAATATATTTCTGAATTTGAATTGATTATTCCATCTAACCATCCATCTAGGGATGATTTGTTGTGATCAACTTAACCTAATATCTTATCACATTTTTGAGTCCCTTATAAAATTAAGGGGTAAAAAGGATCTCTATCTAAGACAATGGATTTTTGAATCCCATAAAATATTATAATCTATTACATATACAACTTTCCCAAGTACTAATCCTTGGTGGTGTCATGAATCAGTGTGAAGTGAGTAGACTTGTTTAACCGATCAATCACCACCCAAACAACATTATTACCCAAGGGATTACAAGGTAAAGTAGTAGTGAAATCCATTGATATCTCATTACATTTAAATGATGGCATGGGGAGGGGTTGAATAAAACTAGAAGGCTTTTGTTGCTCATCCTTAATATGTTGGAAAGTGTAGCATTGAGATACCAAGTTAGCTATGTCTCATTTTATACCATTCCACCAAAATCAATGATTAATGTCATAAATAATATTTATAGTTCCATGGTGAATAAACCATAGATAATTATGAAAATATTCCAATATTACCTTTCTCATGGTAGAAGGGATGAGATACCAGTTCTAGAAGTAAATAATACATTATAAGAAGATATATAATTCACTGAGAGTATTCATGCTATCTAAAGAATCTATAATATTCCAAAACTCATTATCTTACTGCCATTTTTGGTTAATCATCTATAGAAGAGAGAAAATCAAATGAATTCTATCCAGAACATTAAAATACTCTTACTCCTTGAATCCTATATCCATTTGTACAAATATTACCATCATGTTTCATTCATCATTAAATTAATTTATAGACTAAGAAGTTAATTTACTAATAAGATAATCAAAAACCACATTACCCTTTCCCTGAGTATAGGAAATTTCAAATTTGAATGACTACAAGTATTCCAACCATCATCTCTACCATAGACTCAAATATTCATGAGAGAATAAGTACCCAAAACTATTATGTTCATATTAAATGATGAAATTTTTCTTGAAATGATATTTTCCCCAACTATTAAGGGAATTAACAATAACTTCTAGTTCAAAATCATGGGTGGAATAATTATTTTCATGAGATCGAAACAGATGAGATCCAGAATCCACCACATGATATCCTTTCATAAGGAAGCATCCCAAACCTATACAAAAAACCATGTAGTACTATTTGGTCTCTAGTGGAGTAAAAATAGGTGATGTGGTCAAACACTAATTTAGTTCATCAAAGGATACCTAATTCTTTAAGTCCCACAAGAACTTCACCCCTTTATGGATGAGATTAATAAATAGTGATAATAATTTTGATAAATCCTTCATGATTCACCAATAGTATCCTCACAAACCTAGGGAGCTTAAAAAACTAAATACATTCCATGGTTCTTCCGATGAAATGAAAATAATCAAATTTTAAGGGTCAAATGAATACCATGTTATGAGATGATTTTCCCAAAGAACTTAGGTTCCCATATCTAGAATTAAAATTTTGATATTTTTTCATACTAGTGATGACCCATTAGGATTCCCAAAACATATATTAGGTGGTACACATGATCTTATTTGGTCTTTTATTTCACCATAATTCCATCCATGAATATCACAAAAAAGATTCAAGATAATGGTGGAATGTATGGTTTATCTTGTCCATGGATACTATAGGAATGTTAGTAAGGCCAAAAGACATTATGAGGTACTTAAAATGGACACACATTCTCTCGAAGGTAGTCTTCAAAATATACAACTCTTTGATTCTAATTTAATGTTAACAAGAAGATATATCAATATTTTATAACCACTTTTACCTTTTCAATTGATTAAAAAATCACTAATGAGGGACAAAAGGTATTTATTATTGAATGTTACCTAGTTAATCTTTGAATAAGAAAATTTATAAGTGGAGAGTTCTATCATCCTTATTAGTAAAGAGAAAAAAATTCCACCCATGGTGAAACACTTGAGCATATGAAGCCCTTGATCTCAAATTTTTGAACTAAATTTTCATCTCATTTAACTCTGTTAGAGTCATGTGCTAATATTACATTGATATCAATTGAGTTCATGACTCTTAGTCAACAAGGAACTCCACTTCCCTCTCTAGATAAAAACTAGAAAAATCTGTTGGATTATAAAATTCATTGGCTATAAAAATAATATCACTATTGAATTATTATTTACCTAGTTCAACTATAAATTATGATATCAACTTACTAAGATCTGGAAGAGGAGGCCCGCTCGACTAGACCTTGGGTCCCATTATTTTTGAAACACATGGGAGCTCCCATCCGGGGTAGTAAGGGAAACCCATCAATGATAAAAATTGATCTGAGAATTGTGAGTCTTCGACAAATATAAATCTATAATAACATCTAAGAGGCTCAAATCAAGGAAAAAAAATACCAAACTAGCTCAATGTAACACATAAAGAAATAACATTAGGGGCATTGGAAACCATGATCCTTCTTTCTGAAAGGTATCACCAACTCTATAATGGATGGAATGAGTTCTATTGTATGTTTTAAAAGATATAAAATATGTGTTGGCATGAATTAGTGAGATGAAAGACTATCAAATAAAGAATTTTCTAAATATGAAGCAATATAAATAGAGCCTCTAACAGTCACTGATCCCATATCATTTCCATTGGACACTGTTATACTACATGTAGTAGCTTCGTCCCGATGGCATGTAACTGGTACCCTATTGTATGTGAAGCATTTGACTACACCATAGATCCTTTAGGTGTTGATGATCCTTTTAAAAATAAAATAATGTAAAGGTCCCAAAATAACTTCTATAAGTGACCATGACATCCATATGAGTTTCCTATCTTTGAAGGTGTGGAGAAATAACAATTCACATGCCCTACCTTGTTATATTGGTAACCAGTTAGATGAAAAAATGATGATTATGTATAATAAGATTTATATAAAGAAACACTACTGTCATATCTATGAAACTTACTTCCCTTCCTATCCCCCTTAAGAACCACTGATACTAACACTAGAGGTTAGAGGAATTCTAGTCAGCCTTGACTTGCTAGCCAGGTCAAACATCACCATCAATGCCCTATCCACCATCTCAGTATAGGTATAAAATTTCATCATGAAAACTTGTGACTATATATAAGGTTTAATTACCATATAAAACCTCTAAGTCTACATCTTTTCATTAGAATCAACCTTAGGTGAAATAAATGTAAACTTAGCAAAGTGATTACTTTACTCCATGAAAGTCTGGTTCCATTTCTCAAGGGCAATGAAATCCATATATTTTTACAAGGTGATATACTCAAGGTTGAATTTATCAGTGAATTTTATGTTTATGTTTTTTAATCCAATCACTCAAGATTATTTTCCAAAACTTTTGAATCCCACAGCCTTCTACTTGACCCTTCAATATTGAATACAACATACCTCACCTTGAAAGAATTTGGTGTTTCCAATAATTAAAAGAGTCCATCAATACCTTATAAAAAATATTATACAAATTTAGGATCATTATTAACCTATAAAGATAATAGTTTTTTATGAAGAAACTTCTGATATTGATTCTCATCCTTGTACATTTAAGGTTCTGGCTCTCTATTCTAAGAAGGGGTTAGTTTCATACTGTGGTCCATATCTCAGATTGTGTAAATAAGATTTTGATTCATTCCATCCATTGAATTTTTTGTAAGTCTTATGGGGGTATTATACTACACAACATCAGATAAGGATACAAAATAACATGATACCTAATAACTAATTCTAACTTGAGATAATAAATGTCACCTAAAAACATATAGATACATGGAAAAAGAAAACTATGAATAAATCACACTTTATTCCAAAAGACTCATTTATAGACCACCCATCGTAACTTAAGAATAATCATAATGAGTTATGGCAAGAAATTGTATTTCCATATACCCCTTAATTCCTAACAATATTATCTTATGTCTACCAGGACATCCCACGATGTATACTAATAATTCAAAATAGAAAAACCTCCACATGATACAAATTTTCACTAACCAACCTGGATTACCCAACTATTGAATAATTGTAATGAAAATAAGGAAAATGAAATAAGAGAGTGATCATACCTGGAAGAAACCCCAGGGTGAAACATATGAGGTGTTGGGGATAATGAAGATTGGTGGAAGTCAGAATCTATTTGACATGTTTACCAAGGTCTTAGTCTAGGATATTATGAGGAAAAATTGTTCCTCAGTGGGACTTGGGTGACTAGAAGGATGAATAAAGACACTGAATATTTCTATGGAAGTTTGAAAGATTATAATTTTCCTAAGTGTTTTTGGATTCTTTGGATTCTTTAAATTATTATTAAAGTGGGAGATTAATATAAATTTGAATATTCATTCATGTTAGAATTATCTACCTGGAATGAGGAACTCTAAAAGTTGAGTTTCAACTTGGAGGGAATATTATGGAAGTGTAAATATAGTGTATGAAGGATGATCCAAAAGATATTATTATAGAACTCAGAGTGAAATTTGTCATTTATAAATGATGAATTTTGGAAGTTATGGACCACATAAGGATCAATCTAGTGAAGTTACATATGGTGCTCATAGTAGTTTGCAAAGGAGTTTTGTGAAAAATCATTATATAGACCTGTGTGAATAGTTTACACATTCACCATAAGTTAGTGGTTAAGGTAGGGAAACATATGAGAAATTAGAGGTGTCCAAGAAAAATGATGGGTTCCCTACAAATCTTGAAAGGCAGTGGATCTAGTTGATTGACTGGACACCACTCTAAAGGTGGGGTGGGACCACATGTAAAATGACTATGTGAGTAACTTGTGATGAATGACGATCTAATATTAGCTAAATTTTTATATTTTGATTATAAAATTTTATTCCTATATGAAATTAAAGTATTATATAGTGTTCTCTCATGGATATAGGGTTAAAGTACAAACTATGAAAAATATATTGTTGTTGATCCTTGTTTGATTTTATTTCCACTTATGTGTTTGTTTTAGGGTTTCTTGTTTTTATTGAGTGTGTAAAGGTGTTGATATAATGTGGTGACTTGGTAAGGATTTTTATTCTATGTTCTAGTACATTAATATTGAAGGATTCTCATGATTACAAAATTTCCAAATAATTATTCCATAATTGAAGATCTCAGTGGTTTGATTCCAGAGATTAGTGGTTCTAAATCTAAATAAGCCCCTACATTTAGTTTTTTCTTTGAAGTATGATTCTTAGAAAAATTATAAGTTATAAATGGATCGGAGGAATTTGGGTGATAATGGGAGGAGTAAAGAAGCATCCAAGGTGCTGTAAAAGTAATGGGTACCTGATCGTCGGGTACTGAGTACCCGATGGAACCAAGTGGGGTGCATGGCTTCTATTAGTCCCAATAGGTATCCGAAAAACCCATATAGGGTACTTGATAGGCTGATTTTTTTTAACTTAGGGTAAAAATATGTATTTTCACCCCTAAATTAACCTCCTTTCATCCTTAACTCTGGATTTCCACCTCATTATTAGTCTATTGAAGCCCTTGAGAGCTCTTCCCTTCTTCTTCTTTAATCCTCATCAACCTAGGCTTGGATATTTAATTGAATTCATCACCAAGGGGCCATGAGATTTTATCATAATCAAGGATATGGTATAGGTTCCCATATTATCTAATTTTATACCATGTTTATAGTGGTTCCATGAATCCCTAAACCACCATATTATTTTAGGGTTTGAATTTAAATTCCCCTTTGAATAAATCCTCCTTTGGGTTCTAATAGGAGGTTATAATCTCTATTCTTATGGTAAGGATACTTTTAATGTTATGGGACTTGTGTTTTTCAATTGGTAAAGTGAATTAAACCTTATTTTGACCTAACCTAGTCTTCTTGAATCCATCAGTGGTGGAAAATATTCAATTTCAAGTTTAGGTATTCACATATACACAAGTGTTTGAGCCTAATACTCCTTTATTCCTCTCATATTGTCAAAGTTTGGATATTTTATGGGTAGATGGTAGAGTGAGGGATAACCAAAATAATATTTTTCATTAAAAAAACTTTAATATAAATTTATTTTACTTTAAAAACATTATTAAAATTGGTTACCCCCTATGTTTTAAATCATACTCATGCCATGGTTTTGCATCTTTGGTTACACCCATGTATATTAGAGTGGGAAAATAGAAGTTAGGATTTTTCTTGTATGAATTATATTAGATTATACTATGTATATGGAATGATACATTATAACTCATTACTTATGGTATAATTGGGAGTAATTTTGGATAAACTAATCCCAAACATGTTTTTATGGATTTTGGGCCACCTTTCTTGGAATTCAAACACAAAGCAGTTAATATTTATCATGAATAAACCATGAATAGGGGGTTCCATATAGACCTTGCAAAATTTAGACCTAATTATAGTATTTTAAGAGGAAATTTATGCATAATATGATGTCTAGGGTTTCCATTATTTAATTTCAATTATAGATTTCCTTTATGACACTAAATTTTATATATAGCATGGTTATTCTTGAATCGATCCCTTAGAGCATATTAGTCAGAATGTTTAATTTATATTGACATTATCATGAATTTTTTATGATTTTAGTATAACTATAATTCTTAGATACTTTTTGATTTCTAATGGGGACTTTATATACATATATATATGATATTATTTTTGTTAAGAGAGATTCCACATATAGAGGAGGAATATGTATATGTATATGGTTACACACACACACACACACACACACACACTTCTTCCAATGAGAATATGAGTGATCTATTAGTTAAGGGTGTTATATATGTACATGAGGGTCCTCCATATAAGAAGATAGAGTAAATTGGGGTGGGTGATTACTGACACACACACACACACACACACACACACTTCCTCCCATAGAGGATGGGTTTTAATGGACATCCTCAATGGTCAGATCACTTATGGTGGATAGGTATCTTACTCAAATTTTAAGATTAAATCAAAGTATGTTCAGATGATGTGGATGAAAATTATTAATGAACTAATAAATCATGCTCATTGTTGTTAGATTAGATATCATGTCCACCTATTATGATGAATACTTGTTAGTTAGTTATTGTTTGATTAGCTATTATATCTCTATATTACCTACATAATTTGTATTATCGCATTCCACACTTGAATTTATGATAAAAAAGATGAGGTGATGTGGTGACTTCTATGGGGTATGATGTACATGTTTCTTTGAAACACATGAAGACATTTTTATGTGATCTAGGTGAATTTAATGCACCTGCACATGAGGGTTGATGGCACTAGAGCATGGTTGGATATTGGAAATAATGTATAAAGTCAGGATAAACATGTTTGGTGTTTATATTATATGTCCAAGGTGAGTACATTGGGTTTATCCATAGGTTTTCCCTTACAGGGTTTCATATGTGAGGCTTCCCTTTTTGACTACCTGAGATTTGTTTGGACCTTGCACTTTATGTGTATTTTTATATGTCTTGTTACATTGGTATAATATCTTATAGGGTTTTTTTAGTCTATTTATGCATGAAGTTACATTTAATATAGATTATGTGATATGGATTTCCCAGTTACCCTCATTAGAAAGATATTCCAATGCTGTTATAGTGTAGATGTTTAATTTACATAACACCTAAAGTTCGTGCCAAATTTTCAATGTGATTATTTGGGTTTTCCTGCATAACTCTAATAAGGGTAACTCATCTCTCACTTATGAATCATCTATGATTCAGAATTTATGCCAACGTCTAGAAATCAATAGATGAGATTGAGTTGTTATATTGATTCTCCTCAGGTCTATTAAGATATTGAAGTTAGGTTATTACAAAATGGTATCAGAGATACTTAAGGGATCTTGGGCATGAACATGAGAGTAGTTATGTGATAATAATGATAGGTCTAAAAAAATAGTGGTGGTTATTTAGAGGGGGTTGTGCATAAACCTCTCTAAATTCATTTTTCTTATAAATTATAGGGGTTTTTGAACCCCTTCTAAAATTTTTATCATTATTTTTTTAATATTCAGTTGGATTTTAGAAGAGGTTTTTCCAAAAATGCCACTAATATAATAATTAGTGGTGATATATATAAATATGGTTGGATTTTAGTGTTATTATATATATATATATATATAATACAGAATTTTGTATTTTTTAAGAAAATAGAGGGGGTTCAACCCCCCCCCCCCAAATCTCTTAAATTAAAGGGGGTTTTTGAACCCCCTCTAATTTAAGAGATTAGAGGGGGTTTATAACCACTGCTAATCAATGACATTAGTGGCGGTTCACAACCCCCTATATTTTAAGATATTTGAGGGGTGTTGTGAACTCCCACTATTTTCTTAAAAAATGAAATCCTTTATATATATATATAATTAAAAAATATATATAAATGTATTTAAATACATTATCAGAACATATTATATAAATATATTTATATGATAAATTTATATGATTGTATTTTATATTATTTATATGTATACATAAATATAATTGTATAATATCTACATTAATATTTAATTATTTTCATAAATTATATTTCATATAATATTAATTATAATATAAAATCCTAAATATATTATATAAATATATACATAAATATTATTTATTTAAAAAATGTTTCATATAAAAACCTTGTGGTTTTTATAATTTATATAATAATAATAATAATAGTTTATATAGATACTTACACACACATCCATATAAATAAACCTCTATGTATTATATAAATAATGTATTTAATTGTATTTATATTATCTTCATTTGTATACACAATATATAATATAAATTCATTTAATTATATACACAAATATTTAACATATTGCATACATGCATATATATACAAATAAATATATAAATATGTTATATATATATAAATACATTATATATACACAAATACATATACAAATAAATATGTAAATAAATATTTACAAATAAATAAAATGATTTATATTAATATACATATAAGTATTTAAATTAATATAATAAATATAGATTTGTATACATAATAACACTATATATATAAATTTAAATTTATGTATAGAAATATTAACATATGTAAAATATATTTATATATAAATATATATAAAATTTCATTTATATATAAATATTATATTACATTATATGTATATATATATTAATTAAATTCAACATATAATATATTAATTTAATGTTTATTAAATATAAAATATAAATATATTAAATTATATACATATAAAAATATATAATCTATATATTTGTATACATATAAATGTATTTAGAGAATATATAATATATATTCATATTCATATAAATATGAAATATATATAAATATAATATATTTATATATAAATTTTTATAATATATTTAGGAAATATATAAATATATAATATATAATATATATAATTTCATATACATATAAATATAGTAAATAAGTTATATAAAAATTATATATATATATATGATATATATATAAACATATATTTGTGATTTATATACATGTAAATATGTAATATATAAACATATATATTTTTATCGATCAGTATAATATAATATATATTTGTATATGTGTATATATATATTAATTTTAATATATAATATGATATATATATATATATACTGACCTATGGGATTTAAATATATTATAATATAAATATATAATATAAACAAGAATATATTAATTTATATAAATGTATATATATGTTATATATTTAAATGTATTTAAATATATTATGAAAATAATATTTATTTGAATAAAAAATAAAAAATATATAAATATATTGATGTGTTTATTAAAATATGAAAATTAGATTGACATAGTGGTTATGGGGAAACAAACACGGGTGCTAGGGGTATCTGCAGTTCGGGGTTGGGGGTTAGGGGGCAGCGGGCACATGCACTGAGGGTATCTTCGGTTCAGGGTTCAAATCTTGGTTGGGATTCTATATGGTCGGGGGAGGTTTTTATGGGCATGTACATGTGGAGGGTGGGGGGATAAGGGGG
The DNA here is from genome assembly GCA_963277665.1 of Viscum album. Taxonomy (NCBI): domain Eukaryota; kingdom Viridiplantae; phylum Streptophyta; class Magnoliopsida; order Santalales; family Viscaceae; genus Viscum; species Viscum album. The sequence continues at coordinate 1,438,891,839 of OY728164.1, forward strand.
ACCCATAATGAGAAGGGTGAGGGGGGGGGGTGAGACTGGGGGAATAAATGGTAACATGAGAGGGTGGTGGGGCGGGAGACTTGATAACATTGGGGGGACCCGCCGATGGTGGGGACATGATGGGGAACTAGAGGTAACATGAGAGGAGATGGTGGCGGGGGCGTGAAATTTGAAAAAAACAATTCAAATAAAAAAAATTCAAATTTAGGGGCGGTTGAATTTTATAACTGCCCCAAAAGTTGTGTCTCAAAAGCAATTAAGGGCGATTAAAAACCACCACTAAATTAATAATTTAATTAGAGAGGATTTAAACCCCCTCTAAAGTTTATATTTCTGAAAAAATAGGACAAAATTAGAGGGGTTTTAAACCCCATCTAAAATAACCATCCCCAATTCTCACCATATTTTACCAGTAGTTTCCAAAAACCACTGCTAACAATATAGGGCAACCACTTTAGTGACAATTCACCATAACTACCGCTAAAACATTTAGAGGGGGTTATAACCTGCTCTAATTGAAAAAACAAACCCCTTTAACAACTAATTTTTTTTAGTGTCTTAGGAAGAGACACATATATATGCTTGGATAACATAATAATAGTGGAATCTTGAGCTACCAGGCATAGTCCATATTCGATTTTGACATTTTTCTTGAGTTGACCCTTTCCATATAGGTCTCATGGATCATGAGTAAGTATGTCAAGGTATTCATATATCTGATGATATGACATATCATGTGCTTAGGTATTCTTTATTACCTTATTATCAGAATCCCTTGAATGTTTATGTTAACTGAAACCTCCCTAATAAATAAATGGCGTTATCCTATTTATTTATCTGTGAATAGTAGGTCCGTATAACTCATTTAAGTGGTTTGGTTAAATTTTTCATATCTTTTAATGGAATTTACATGGTTTACTTAAAATATTAATTTTAAACCCTTTTTAAAAACAAATAGTGTTTTAAAATATGAAATCATTGGTCAATAGATTGATGTATGACAAAAGGGATAAGGACATGAAATTACTAGTATGATGTAGATCTCAATGCCAAATTGTATATTTTTAAGAATGAAATCTGATGTGGTTATCTTCATTAATTTAGAATATGTCATCACATTTACCTTCAACTGATAAAAAAGAAAGAGTTGATTAATATTATTTGCTCGTTAATCTTACAATTGATCCTCAAGTCCCTAAAAGTCTAGCTCAACTGATTCAAGAATCTGGATAGGCATCACCATGACATGAACCCTCGACTGTTGATATTATGTGAGATATTCGGCTTTATATCCCTCTTAACATTTATGGAAAAGTCACCCCTTTGGGAGTATAGGAGTGAGTTGATTTTATCCACCACATATTTAAGTGTATTTAGATCAGCATGCTATATCAGGTTCATCTTGACACTTTTATGTTAGAAATCACTATACATCAATGGTGGGACATAATTTTAAAGGTAAAGAAAGATCAGGGGATTGACTTGAAGGTTTTTCAAGACTTTTTTTGAATGATTCTATGCTAAAATATTCATTATGTATGATTTTAGGAATTTATAGATCTTAGGTAGGGATTTACATCTATGATTGAATACACTACTAAATTTACTAATCTACACCAGTTTCACCTTATATGAGTAGATATGAGGAGTCAATGGCCATTTGGTTTGAGATGGTATTGATGGAACCATTTCAGACTAAAGTGGTGGTATTTAATCACTTAACATTATCTAAAGTTATAAAGAAGGCAATGTTAGTTATAACTAGTTCCAGTGGGGTCATGGGAGATAATGATCATTCTTATGGTCATAAATGATGTTAGGAAGAGGAAATTCAAGGTGGATATTAGTAGGATAGTTAGGTTGGGATCACTCTTTTTCTAACTTTTATAATATCTTAGATTTGGTTCTTTTAGTTTGGTCAAGTAGATCACACCAAACTTAATTGTCTTTATGAGTTGAAACCATTCCAAAAGTTTGATAGGAATGATCATATCCAGAGGTTCTATAATTATACCACATATGAGAGTGTGGGTTAGTGAACCTAGTAACATTTGGACTCATAGGATTAGGCTAGTTGTAAATCTATTCTAGAAACTCAAAATCCTACTAGTAGGCCTTGGTAGGGTAATAGGAAAGCAGGGAAGAGCTAACAGTTAATGGTATCATCACTAGGGAATAGATCAAAATCATGGGGTTATCATTTTTGATTCCTACCAAATGAGTATCTAAAAATCCAAAAGGAACAAATACATGAATATGGTTATTATTTTCCCTACAAATAAAAGGAAGAATAAGGTTTCCATGGTCACACGAATTGCATGAACCTCTAAAAGAAACATGATTGCAAGACCTTTAAAAGGTCATCCAAATGATCATGCATAGTGCATGAACTATGAGAGATCACATGAAGCCACTTTTATGAGTCCTTATTCTTTAACAAAGGAACATAATACACTCTCAGATCATGCATTGGTAGCTAGATAAGCTCCCCCAAGTCACACAACTTTTCCATCGACATGCGCCTAACAAGCCATCCAAAAATACTTGTAAAATAAGGAGGAAAATATCCATAATACATGAGAATTTCATAGTTTTAAAACTTATTGAGACATGAACATGAAGTCGAAAAGACATCGAAAAAGTGCTGACGACATGCTTGTCTTGTTGTGCAGGAACCCATTGACATATCACCCTCATCACGTGAAGAGCTTCAGACATGTCCAGATGGTCCTGCGATCCCCATTAATCTCCAAATCCAAACAAAAGGGTTTCCCATGATAAATGATCTTTAATCACTATAAGACCCTTTTTGGGTCCTGCAATACATAACCGATGGGGAGAGCGATTGTCTTCGATAATACTCATGCAAACTCATGAGATCCCCATGCATTTGAAAAATAATGGAAGAAATAAAAGTGAAATAATGGGATCTTTTGACGAGGGAATGATGTGGTAATATTATGAAAGAGGGTTTATTCACCATATGAAATCACCATTGATCCCATGGGTCCCCCTTGACATTTCATCTCTGTCTCATGAAGCCCCCTGACACCTTTGTCTTATAGAATGTCCGAGAAAAGTCATCTCAGGTCACATGAAGGCCTTTAAACAAGAGTTGTGATCTCATGAAGGACCCTAGAAACGTTGTAATGACCTTGTAAAATCACCTATTCATGTCCATGTGATTAGTAAAGACCCATTTAATTATAAAAAATACATTAAATTGGGGGCTGATAGGATCCTATTATGGTCACTGAAATAAATGTGATTCCCCTAGGATGACCTGCAATAGGATCTCACGAAACACGTGAAACCAAGGCCCTCCATTGAATCTATTTAGGATTTGTGTGATATGTTCCATAGAAAGTGACATATAATCAGGGTGGAGAGGCCTATAAAACCCACACCCTAGCGTGAAGAAATGCATCCTTGGATTCATGCACTGATTCATCTAGAAATCAGAGTAGAGTTATCAGAGATACCAATCTCACAATCGTAAGGTCTTATACCAGGTAAAGATCTAGGGAGTTCCCTAAGGGATCATGAGGCATTCATAAGAATTTTTCATGATCACTTGAGATCAAATGAAGGAATTATGGTGTATCATATATATTATGTGAAGGAAATCCTATATATTTTCTAAATCTTGCAAGACCTAAAAAAGATAACACTGAACAAGTCTACGAAAAATATGAAATAAAAAGGTTGGAACAAAGAATAAAATATGGGAGACTTATGTGAAGAATATATATGATGATACTTATATGATTTTAAATAACTATCCAGGTCATGAGACAACACCGATATATATCACCCATGTCATGTAACACTCCCTTGGAATACTATCTAGATCAAGTTAGGTCCCTTAGAAATGTTAGAGAAAGTCACTTAGCACCCCCTGAGCATGCCACCCAAGTCTTGTGAAATCTTTCGAGATCACCATACAGACCTTGTGGTGTACTCAAGGAATGTTTTTCAAATCATATAGAGACACCAATTCATGTAATCTAGGTCTCTTGATGGAACCAAGGCATGTCATCTAGCTCTCATGATGTCCACCAAACAATTCAACCAGATCTCATGAAGTCCCTCAGACATGTCCTCCAAGATCATGTGAATCCCTTTGGGATTACCATCCAGATCCCATGGAATCCTCCAAACATGTCATCCAAATTTCACGATGGCACCATGACATGTCAGTGGGGTCTAGAGATGGCACCATGACTTGTCTTCTGGCTCTTGTGATGTCTTCTAGACAAGTAATTCAAATATCATGATGTCCTTTGGACATGACATCCGAGATCATGAGATGTCCTTTGGATAAGTAATCCTTAATCATGTGTTATTACCCATACATTCCATCCAAATTATGAAACATCCCTTGGAAAGGTCATTTTTATCATGTTATTATCTTTTTAAATGTCCACAATACAATTAGGAATGTCCAAACATCCTTCAACATGTTAGAAAATTAAGACATGTAAAAAACAATTAAATATGTCAGGAAGACAGCCAGGATAGGTCAAGTGGGTATCCCAGGACATGATAACCATGTCCAGTGAACATGCTAGGTCAACCTTAGTGTATAATCCCCAATACATATGAACTAAAATAAATCTAATTCCTTCCATGAATAAGAAACATATGACTCCTTCCTAAGGCCCAATCATAAAATGGAAACCTTAGTGTGTAATCCCCGATCATCAAAATAATGTAATATGTCCCATATACTAGGGAAACCTCAGTGTGTAAGACCTAATCCAACTAAACTATGAGAAATTTGATTCCTTCCATGAATAGGGTATGTAGGAATCCTTTCTAAGTTCCGAGTTCAAAAGGTAAACCTTAGTGTGTAAGCCCTGATCAGTGGAATAATGTAATATGTACCATATATTAGGGAAACCTCAGTTTTTAATCCTTAATATAACTGAAATTCAAGATCTCTGATTCCTTCCATGAACATGATATGTAGGATGCCTTCCTAAGGTCTAAGATAAAAAGGAAAACCTCAGTGGGTTATCCCTGATCAACTTCATAATGTAATATGTCCCTTATACTAGGGAAACCTCAATGTGTAATACCCAATCCAACTGAACTATGAGAAATTTTATTCCTACCATAAACAAGATATGTAGGATGCATTCATAAGGCCCATGCTCAAATGGGAATCCACTATAGTTTAAGTCCCCTAATGTCTACAACATTTCAACCATCAATACTCAATAATTTCTATGGGATAATCATTCCCCCTCATATATTAGAGAACTAGGAGGTAAAATTTAACTATGAGAATTCTATTTCCTGCAATACTCAAGATACACAGGAGACATTCCTAAAGCCCAATCTCTATATGAAACATCAAAAGGGACTATCCTAGTGCAAAAATTATTTATCAATATGTAGTGAAACTGATTACTTGCTATACCTTTTCTCTCACACTAAGAATGGATAACATGGGCTTAGGGAGTTTTAATGGTCATATCATTTTCATCATGAATCTCCAAAAATTAGGGAGACCTTGGTATGTAAGCCCTGATTTTTGGAATGATATGATTATCCTCATATAATGGTATGCACCTTGGGGAAAGTCCCAAGAACATGACTGAACTATGATGAATATAATTCTTACTATAATTAGGATACATTGGACACCTCTTAGAGGATCATGCTAAAATACTTGACCCCTAAGTGCCTTTACATATATCCTTTATGCATGACACTAAACTGAATGGGTTTAATGAATTATGTGGGGTTTTATTCATGTAATGAAAAATATATATAGGAAGACTCATAATGGCTCAATCCCATCCTCAAAATATTAATAGCCTCCCTTCATGGAATAAAATTTCAAAGTGTCTGGTTATATGAATTTAAAATATAAGTAGATACCCATTAAGGGGAACTAATGAAGAACCTTAGATACATACATATGAGATCACTAAAATATTTCCCTTCACATATGAAAGATTCAACCTATGGTCATTTTGATAAGGTAATATGTATTGGGATTATGGAGAAATTCATGAACATATTTATAATCTATAAGAGAGTCCCAGAGTCGGAAAAAACTATCCCAAAAAAAGGGTGTGATGAGACTGACCTCCCATACTCTCAACCAATGTATGTTCTTAAGCACCATTGGGTATGAAACACTAATTGACTACCTTCATTTGGAAAGCATGTCGGTAACCAGTTTTGTATCTAGGAATCATTGGGAGTTTCCATTAAGAAAAAAAAAGGTGAGACTGGAATGATTTATTTTTCAAGACATTGAACCCCATGAAATCAACCACCGAGACAAACCGAATTCACTTGGGTTGTGTCTATTGGTGAAAAAAAGATGGTAAACTAGAGATGAACTCTTTTAACCACAAAATATCATTTACAAGATAAAAAGAATATACTTACCAGTTCTCATTAGACCATTTTTTTCCTATCATGAGGGTTCCCCCAGGTTTATTTATTTTCCTTCAAACAAAAATGGTGAACCCAACATGAATATATAAATTAAAAAAATTTCAATTGACCATACATCCGTCCATTTTCTTTTCAAATCATACTCAAAAAAAATATTGAGCCCGACATGAATCTCTCAAATAGATGAATGATTAGTTTACCATGTGTCAATCCATTTTGATTGCATATCCTAGGAAAAAATGGAAAGATTGACATGAATATTAAAAATGATCTTCTATAGAGAAGGTTCTTATAAAATATGTCCATCCTCACTTTGAAAATTCCACGTGAGTATAATGGCCAGATTGGGGATAAAAGGACAATTTTGTTACCCATTAATATCTAATTGAGAATATATCATTCCTAATATGATGAAATGATTGACAAAATTATTATTTATTATATCAATAAATGAAGATACTGGTCTCACAAACAACCCCTGATCTGAGTTAATGTATTCATCCAATGACTGTTCTTGTAAATAATCTGCAACTACAACCCCTACTAGCCTCAGAATGACCCCACCTACCCAAAATATTTAGTGTAGGGTGGTGAATTTAATTTTTTAGGATTACCATTGACATGGTATGAGCCTGAACCTTTAGTCTTCCCATGAGGGTCTCTAAGTGATGAAACTAATGAGTCAACATCATCCAAAAAAAGATATGGTAAATCTAGTGCCTCTCATTTCCAAAACCAATCACTTCAAGTGATTATCCTCAGAACTTGAAAATAACCATCTTTGGTATCTAATTAAGGTGAAACAAGGAGTCAACAATGTATCCATTCTAGTTTAGGGTCCACCGAGGAGGGATCTTATTAACTTCCATCACTAATGCCATCCCATCAGTACCCTTTAGTCACCTACTAGGGGTACTAGCTAACACACTGCCTCACTTGATACCCATGCATGGGAAATAAGGAAGAAACATCAGGTGCATAAGGCTATAGATAATCAAGAGTGTGATTATATCCATACTCCCATTGATGATGTTTGTAGGCATATTCTAGTGGTAACCAGTGAGCAGGCTCATATCCCTTCTCACTCAAAAGATGTTTGTGGGAATATTCCTACCATATTCATGGTGGAGGTGCATATCCCTATCCCCAGGAATGAAACCCATCAGTCTATTCTGATGGAACAAGGAGGAAATATGTGGGATCATATCCCCAATTCAATCGAAGATTAATGCTATTATATAGTGGGGATAAAAAATATACAGTCTTATATTCCTATGCACACTTTTCTAAAGTGCCATTCCATCTTAGAAACAACTAAAGAACTCCACTGGCATATTCTGGCACCGGTACAAATATAGTGACAGGTTAATATTCCTATCCCTATATCCAAGAAAACAAAACACTATGATCATTGTGAAAAAGTGGTTACTCTAGAGAAAGATCACATTATTTTTGATGTTAAGGAGGATTATCAACATATTCCAGTAAAGGATGCGACACCAAACTGGGCTCATCTTCTCATTCCAAGTGAGGCTCACCAAGTGATAAAGGCACATGCCTCGAGATATGGGTCCATTACTTTTGAAAAAGACTAGATACATATTCCAAAGTCCCATGATTAGGATCATACCCCCATTATGGATGGGACTCATCAAGTGATAGCGACTCATACCTCAAGACATGTTCATATTACTATATAAGAATACTAGCAGAATTCTACAAAGGCCCAGGATCAATACCATATCCTTATTTTCTACAAGGATCACCAATTGAGAATGAAATATGCCTCGAGATAGGATTATATTCTTGTTAGTGAATCTACATGGTATATTCCAGTAGATCACTGAATCTAGTCTTATATTATAACCTTTCTAATGAAAAACTGCATCAGAATCCTTCAAAGGATATACAGGAGGAGGCTCATAAACCTTCTCCCATTCTAGATTTCTATTAGTATATTATGATGGGAAATTTATTTTTGTACTGGGCTCATATTCCTGCTCCAACTAGGGATCACTAGGTGAGAGCAATAAATTCCTCAGGACATGCTCATATCCCTATAAAAAATATTAACGACATACTCCAAAGGATCAGGATCAGTCTCTTATCCCCATTATAATCAAGTATCACTAGTGAGAGAAGCACATGCCTTAGGGTAGGATCATATTTCTACCAATAATGGAGAATCTCATCATCATATTCGAACAGCTTCTTATCCATGAGATCATATCCCCATAGCACCAGATTGTTATCAATGTAGTCTGGAAGTCATCATACAACATGATCATATCCTTACAAAATTGTAAAAGGAAGGTAAGTATATTCCATCCACCATGAAAAATGAGACGCATATTTCTAATCTTCTCAATTCTAGTGTCCTTGAAGTTGTTCGAGACACATTGACAACACCCCAAGGGTCTGTCAACTCTTCAACTGAAGCAGAATTTGATCATTACACTAATAGTCCTCCTCATGGTAGTATAGAGGTGGATCAAATAGACTATAATAAAAAAATAATCCATGATCAACCTCCCCATGATGATATCTACCACAAACAAGAAGATACACTTTTCTCAGACACCGTCGTATAGAGAGGTGCTCAAAACTTAGATTCATTTTTATAGAGAATTTCTTTAAACATTGAGGTCAACCATATATAGTTCCCCATTAACTCCCAGAAACACTCCACTCTAGTAAGCAGGAGACCACAAGAAGAATTTTATATCATCTAATCATATGGAGGAATGTAAGTATGATGAAGAGTCATCTAAAATTGACATATTGAGAGAGTTACCCAAAAAATACCTCCCCACCTTGTTCTATACCTTTTCCACTTCTGACTATGAGATCACATATGATCTAGAGAATGATTTCATGCCTTATCTATTCAAAAATATATGTTCTACTCATCAGTGGATGAAGTATAGACAACTATTATATCTTGGATATGAGTATCACCTTTATAACATCAGTACACTATATTTTCATATGGATATGGCCACATTTTCCATATCCCAGAACCTAGGAATGGAGGAGTATGAAAAATTCCTACCTAGTTATTGTCTTCATATTGAGACAATTGTCCAATAATTAATTTCTAGAACATATTTAGACATGTATATCTAAGTATGGGTGAAATATGGAGAAATTCACTTCAATATGTCCCCAGAATCACAGAATCCCTTAGATAAAATGTCTTGTAATGTCATAGCCTCTAGAAAAAACAATGTACTGGGTAATGCATGAGACAATTGGTCACTAAAATGAAATTATATTGATTTAAGAATACCAATGAATCATGAACGAATAAAGAGGAAATACAACATGTCTTCATACTAGGCTCCTAGAAGTAACGAGAATTCATTTTAGTCACAGAAGATGAAGTTTCAATCAACCCAATAACTTTCCATAGGAACTGACTCCCTTCATGGGCTTCCATTGCACCCAGCTATTATATGAGTTCAGCTGCACCCTATCAAAGAGGTCACAATAGTAGCATCCATAAAATTCGTCTAGGAGATAACCCATATTTCCGGGACAATGTAATATCTACCACCACCTCTACCCCTCAGATCATTAATCCTTGAAAGGATCTAAGGACTTTTGGATGCAGCTATAAAAAAATCCCAACCCCCTAGTCTGAGAAAAATTATATCTCGATCACCATCACCATGTCCATCATCCCCTGAGACAATCCTGAGGAAATCTATGGTGGTTCCAAATCAACCCTAGTCCACTGGGATGGGGGCATTTATATCTCATTGTTTGTCCAAGGAATCATCAAATCCTCAACTTGAATAATTGGATCCTAACAAATATGATCAACCAATTCAGATTTTGAACCTGAGTAGACCCCATTACATATGGATGGTGGAATTATCATCATCATCATGATCACCATAAAAGGAATAAGTCCTTTCCATATTGGGAGGTAAATATTGACATTCAGCATTACTTATGTTCCTTTCTTCACAAGACAAACCTCTGCTATTCATGGCCCGTTTAGAAAACCTGACGAAAACTCCATCAAGGTAACTACTCACAGGGAAATACATGAGGAGAATATGGAGAAGGAAATCAAACCATGCCAGGGTCACAATCTAAAATGTCCCAATACAGTGTAGGGTTTAAGAAACAAACCTAATGTAGGCAGTTCATAATAATACTATTACATTGAGAGTAATGAGACAACTACCATTGGATGATATAACTATGTGAATGTTTTCACTTTAAATACAACAGATAATTTGTATCAATAAGTTGAAGAAGAGGGACACATTATGATGAATGTAATCAGAGCAGAGGATTGTGATGAACCCACTAAGGCCTCTTGCACACATAATCAAAGGAGGCTGCAAAACTTGGAACCTATGAATATTGAGTTTACACCATTATGAAAAAACCCTACCAAAGATAAAGGGAAAGGTGTGGACACATCTCAATCACTTTCCAAGAGAACTAAAGATCCTTCCATGGAGAAACAGTTGTCACATTATGAGAGTGAGATAAAAACTCTTAAAAAATTAATGAGGATATACTTAGGTTAAATATTCATTTCTAGGTAATGTCTTTAGGCTTAGGTGAATATTACCCCCATATGGTCAAAAAGATTCAATTTTCCTATAAGAGTGGATTATGATCATTTGACCACCTCTAGATCTAGGCCAGCAGTCAACATAAATGAGGAATTCAGAAATGATTGGGACTTCCCTCCATTACGCTGACAACCTATCCCTCACCGGGGTAATCATCCAGTCTTAGGATGGATTGAGAATCAATGAGAGATGAAAATGGGGCCACATCATCAAACCCCTCCCACTACCTATAGATGTGATGTGGATCAGACAATAGTACCTTCATAATTTCTCAATTTTATCAATTACCTAGATACTCATTTGGTAGCCATGGAAGGGCGATGTGTACCTGTGAATCTTGAGAGAAATTCATATCCCAAATGGGTGGACGACACTTTTCCTCCAACCAATTTTAGAAATCCTACCATATATACCATTGATGGAGAGGGATACCCAGAATAACATCTCACACACTTCATATACCAATGTGGTCCAATGATGGGCCCTCATAATCAGTAAAAGGCAACCAAGATAAGGTTCTTTGTAAAAACTATAGTATGGGATAGCCTTTGTTTGTTACAATAGTATTTCAGTAGGTTCAATTGTAGGATGGGAATAAATTTATCATCAATTCCTATACCAATTCAGCTCCATTATAAGGAAAAATTCAATTGTCAACCTTAAAAACTACAATTTATTTGAAAATGAGAGGGTGTCTAACTTCATATCCATATGGAAGGGTTTAACCTATTCACTTATCATCCCTCTCTCACAAGAAGTAATTTATAGAACTCTATACTGAGAATATATAGGATGAGTTTTATACAACTCTGATCCCCATGAAGTTTCTAGGTGGGTTACATGAGTTCACCAAAATGATACAACATTTGGAAGATTCCATTCAGAAAACCCAATCTAAGTATCGACTCATAACCTCAACATTGGGGAAAAGGATCGACAAGGTAGAGGCTACCATTGTTAGCCTTAAACCAGAAACAATTCCCATTTAAGGAACTAGGTAGGCCCTGAACCACCCATGAATTCCTATTGAGTGGCATCAATAACAAAATTTCCCTCATCTAGAATAAAAAAGAGATCAAGGTCACCCAAGATTTGAGGAATGGATGAATAAAGCATACTCATTCTGAAATAATCAAGTCCTTTGTTATTTCCTAGAAGCCATGGACAAAAAAATACTCAAGATCCCATAATCCAGAAATCCTAATGAGGTCAACCTCACTGATCATCCGGACTACTACACTTTCTATAGAAGGCTAGGTCATAACATCCAGGATTACATTATCTTTAAAGAAATCCTCCAAAGCATAGGTGATTTTGGATAAGTGATGTTGGATAACTCTTCAGAGTAGGTGACCTACACAACCATCACCCAATAAGAAGAATAAGGTGATTGGAAAAAAGTTCCGACTAGGCGTGGGTGGAAGTTCGATAACTAGATGACTTAAAAGACAGTTGATAGAGATCATGCCACCCAAAAATAATAATTGTGAAAAACCATAATGGTTTCACCACCTTGGAATGTATTGTCAAATATGTATCCCTAATTTGGATCCAACTATTGAACATATGAATAAATAGGGAAGGAATAACCATTTTCATATCCGAATAAAGATCTAACTCTTGCGGATTTCTTCCCTACAACATCTGAAGAATGGGAACCACCCCACAAAATAGAACCCTCATCAGACAGAGAGATCATATTTGGTTTTTATAACATTAAAAACTTGGAATACCCCTTATTTGATAATGATTATTCCTCTGAGTATGTGTTCTCTGTACCTAACTAGGTAACAAGAGGCCATATGTATAGGAACTGAGGGTATAGAGCAAATAACATTCATGGTAAAAACCGATATTTTGATCACGTACCCACATGGAACATATATGCAACTCAGATCCATTGTAAAATACTCCAGAAGGCATGAAAAATACACAAAGGTGTCCCTGAACCCTCTAATGTTCACTTATTCCTAGTTGTCCTATATGTCCCTAAGTGGGAGAATGATTATATAATCAACCTAGATAATGGGTAAGCTCTCCAAAACACGCACCAATGGTAGAACATAGTACCTAGAACTCTACATAAGAACTAGACCCATCCACCTCAAGTGCCTTAGCTCCTGAACCACATAATAAGGAGCGAACCACCTTAGAAAGCATTGACATATGGCACAAAAGTATGGAATTATAAAGAAATTGGCAGTTTTTCCAACCAAGATCACAATATTGGATGCACTCCATATTTCAAAATTACTCATAGAGGTACTATTTGAATCCCTCCAGTTACCATAGGAGTTCAAGATGGATTTCTTTGTAGACAAGGTCTATCGAGTGGAGACTATGCCATCAGAATGAAATGTCACCATCTCATTCATAGAGCAGGATCAAGAAGAGGCCATCAAGGGACACATCATACCCTTATATGTCTCAGGTAGAGTTGATAGTGTTGATATTCAAAGGGATATGATTGAAAATGGTTCCAGTATCAACCTCATCTTGATTTTAACCCTTCAATGTTTGGGGTATACCAAAGGGGATTTGTCTCCCATAAAGATGACCATTCAAGGATATGATAAGTGTGAGTAAATACCTCTCAAGAAGATCAAGCTCAAAGATCGATTTGAAGATCTCATATATAACACCTATTTTATGGTTATACTACATTGAACCACATAAAATGTTCTAATTTCAAGTCTCAATCTCAACAACTAGATGGTGTCACCTTTAATGTTTCATCAATGTTTGAAATACCCCATAGATAGAGAGGTCATCATATTATATGGCGATAGTTTCCCCTTTGTGACTTGTGAAGCCACATATGTAGAGGCAAGTTTCTATAAGAGGTGATAAAAACAAACAATAGTGGATGATGATATATAGATTATAACGCCCAATGGATTGGGGAACACCACTATAAATACCTGGAGTATTCTTGATAGCGACTACATTATCCCCGTAAATCTAATTGATGCAATAGACCTAATACCAAATGTATAATCCACTCTTTTCCCTAATGACAGGGTAAAATATTATTAGCTACAAAATCTCTCTAAAATGACTCTCACAATAGGGGATAAAAATGACTCTTCTCATGGCCTCTATCACCCCAACAATGACATAGATTTCATCAAATTGCCAACTTCATTTGAAAATACCCTTGTAGATTCAGAGGATGAAGAAGAAGAGGATGACCTTAAGAATTCCCCTCCTGTGTTCGATGAAGGCATATCCGCCACCATTGATGATATCAGGAAGGTAAATCTAAGAACATAAGAAGACCCATGACTCATATTGATTAGTGTCTCTATGACTCATGAAAAGAAAGATATGTAAATTTCATTTCTAAAGTAACACCTATATGTGTTCTCTTAGAACTATACAGAAATTTATGGACTGAGTCAAGATGTGTCCACACACCGTATCATCTTACCCAATGATCATTAAGGCTTCAAGAAGGTAGATAAGAGGATGCACCCCTCTCATGATACCACTATAGAAGAAGAAGTTAAAAAATTGATCAAAGAAAACTTTGTTCAAGAAGTGAAATTCCTGATATGGCTTGACAACATTGTACCTTTCAAGAAAAATAATTGGTAGATTAGGGTATGCATCTATTTATAAGACCTCAATATATATTTCAAAAAATAAAAATTCCCATTTCTGATCCCAAAACACTTGATCGATGAAGTTTTTTCTTTCCAATCCATTTCCTTCATGGATGGGTATTTAGGGGACAATCAGATAAAGATAGACCCTGAAGAAGAAGAATCCACTACATTCAAAGTTCTATAGGGGATATTTTTCTATCAAGTCATGAAATTTGGATTAAAAGGTGTCAGTAATACATATCAATTGCCTTGTATCATATCTTTAACCCCTTATTGAGATGAATAACTGAATGTTATGTTGATGACTTAGTGGTCAAATCCTGACAGTGATGTTATTACTTCATGGATCTTCAAATTGTCTTCAAAAATTGGTGATACCACTATCTGAAGAAGAATCCTATAAAATGATATTTTTGGGTAACATTAGGTAAGTTTCTTAGCTTTTTTGTATGCCACCGTGGCATTGAGGTTGAGCTAGAATAGACTTGTTCTATTCTAGTAATGTCACCCCCAATAATCTCAAAGAACTGAGGGTTCTCCAAGGGAACCTCTCCTGCATTTGGTATTTAATAGCTAACCTATCCAGAAAATATCTCACCTTCACCAAAATAATGAAAAATGTAATCACCTACCAATGGGATGATTAATGATAGTAAGACTTCGAGAGTATCAAGAAATATCTTTTATGCCCATCATTCCTAATGTTTTAGGTGGAAGGAAAGACAATCATCTTATATATGGACACTATGGAATGATTTCTCGATTATCTCCTTGAATAGAATAATGATGTGGGAAATGAGAACAGTCTTTACTACCTCATCTAAATGATGCTTGGAACTCAAACTCGATACTTAGATATTGATAAGAACAACCTCACACTCATCTTTGCAGTGCAGAAGCTGAGGCATTACTTGTAGCACCACAAACTCCATCTGGTCTCTCATATTGATCCTGTCAAGTACATCCTTGGCTGTACCATACTGATTTGTCACTTTTCCTGATGGGTGGTCATTATTTAGTAATAAAACATCCATTTTCTATCATAGAAATCAGTGAAATTCCAGGCCCTGGATGATTTCCACATGGAACATCCTTCCCCAAAACGTACCACAATAGATATCGATATTCTGGATGAGGTGGTATTATATACCCATGAAACTCCTAAAACATGGGAAATTCATTTTGATAGTACATCCCAAATTCTAATAAGCTAATGCCTAGAATACCTGAGGCTCAATCATGTTGGCCTAAGGATTGTTTTTGTTTCTCTATATAAAGTAATTTTCTATACTCTTTATCACTATCTGAAGGTTGTATGAATAATGAGTCCAAATACCAAGACCTTATCATTAAATTATAACTAGCCCTAATGATGAAAATATATTAACTGAACATCAAATGGGATTTAAAGATGGTGAAAAATAAGATCAATGGAGAATATTCCATCAAAAACGAAGAACTAGACCCTCTCATTGGCTACGTCATGGGAATCATGGAAGAGTTCCCTTTTGATCCCACATTGAATCATGTTCATTGATCACAGAATGACCATACCAATGAATTGTATAATGAAACCATGGTCTTAGACCACCCTAATCTGGATGAGGTGATCATCCATATCAACCACCAAATATTTGTCTCATAAATCATTTTCTATGATATGGAAGAAATAAATTAGCTGAACACTTCCCCAGAGAATGATGAACTGATATGAACCCCTAGATGGATGGATTCCATAAATTTTTATCTCTAAAATGGGATCCTCTCAGTGGACTGACCTGGAAGGAAATAAATATGGCACCATGAAACTAAATTTACCCCTACAAGATAGTCCAAATAATAAAAAAGGCCTCTATAAGTATAACTTCAATGGAATCCCCCTCATATGCATAGAAGAATGAGAAATCATTGTTTTCATGGAAGAATTATAGAAAATATCATGCTAAACTCATCAGTTAGGGACTAGAATCTCCCACCAAATCTGGAGGCTGAGTTACTATTGGGAAACCATGATACATGAAAATGTGGAATTCACCAAAAAATGTCATGTCTTCTAGATTCATGAAAATTTCATCCATCATCCCCTATAATTTATATATATAGCTAAATATTATTTTCCATTTTATATATGGGGAAAAGATGTTATGGGGATATATCCCCCAGTGGCATCTAAGTCATTCATGTACATCCTTAATGCTACTGAATTCTTTGAAAAATTTGATAAGAACATAACCCTAAAGGAAGTCCGGATAAATAACATCACCATATTCATAAACTTCCATATCAAAAACAGGTTCAGATTAAATCACATGATACTAATGGATAATGACACCAACTTCTATTCATATAAATTTAATAAATTGTATTAGGAGTATGACATCTAATATAATCATTCAACCCACTATTTTAAAATAATAAATGGATAGATAGAGGCCTTCAATAAGACTCTGTAAAATATACTCCAAAATATGGTGAATAAAGAAAATAAGTCCGAGCCAGACAAGATATTCCATTATGTATGGGCCTACCGTATCACTGCATGAAATACTACATACGAAACACCATACTAATTGGTATACAAGACTAATGTAGTATTACCCATAGAAGTCCACTTTATTTCACTCTGAATAGCCATTTACATAAAACTATCAAATGATGAGTAATCGAGAAAGTGGTTGGATGAATTGGAGTTGATCTATGAGAAAATGTTAACTACACTACACAACCTTGAAGTCCATCAGAATCAAATTATCTGATTCTATAATAAAAATGTCCTCCTCTATTCATTCCTCTAAGGAGAACTAGTGTTAGATCTTAAAACCCCAATGACATCAGGCAAGAATCCTTAGATGTTGTAACCCAAGTGAAAAGGGACTTACGTCATACATAAGTTCTATCATAATGAAGCTTACTCATTGGACATGATTTACAGAGAGTGTGTCACATCCCCACCAATGTGAGGGTTCTTATGAAATACTTTGCATTGTCACCATCAAGCATCTCTCATCTAGACCACATGATGTTAAACTGCACATAAATTATCCTAACTAAATGAATTTAAACTAAAATTCATCTCACGTAATTACTACATAATTCTAAACTACATGGTATATATCTTTACCGCATGATTTAAAACTACACAAATTCACAACATCCTTATTCTTTCACGTTAAGACACCCACATCATTACCACATGAAGTTAAACTACACGACTAATGTCCTCACCCTATGAAGCTAAACCACATGGGTTTATAGAACTACTAATGGCTTGATTCTCATTACAATAAGATATATAGGGATTCATGGATACTATATCTTGGCATAACCACCTCATGATACAAAATGACTCTTTCCATTCTTTATCTTCCCCCATGTTGTGAGAAGAACCTTTCCCATTCCTTGTTTCTCACACCAAGAATAGCTCATGTGATCTTATGAATTTTGGTATGGGATCCTCCCACATGGTCTAATAATATTAGTTCATGATAGGGTTATCATGAGTCCTCACTACATGATGTTAAACTACATGATTGATATCCCCTTGCATTACAAAAAACTATGCATTACTATAGATCTTGCCTGAGAGGAACACCATCCTTGGTGTTGATCTCCCACCACACCTCCAATCAAGAACTACATGCAGCTTGATTCCTATTATCACGTGATGTGTATAGATGTCCAAATTTCCATTCATGGGTCTAGTTGTGATAATTATGAACAAAAACGCACCTCCCTAGAAACAGGCCAGACCTGCATAGGGATATTTTGTTTAAGGACTACATGTGGATTGATTCATATCATCATAAGATACATAGTGATTCCCATATCTCAGATCTTGAGTCTAGGTTAAATATCCCCTTTTCACATTAGGGATCCTATGTTCTTACCATATGACATTAAACTACATGGTTTCTCAAGAACTATGTGTGACTTGATTCCTTTCATCACATGATACACAGTGATGCCAAGATCTCTAATCCCATGTCTAGTTACAAAACTCAATAGTAACAATGCCCCCTCTATGTATGGAGAAGACCCATGTACAACATTTCCGATTTATGAACTATGTGTGGGTTGATTCTGGTTATCACATGATACATAGTGACGCCCAAATTTCCAATTCTGGTTCAAGTTGAAACAATTATGAACAAAAATTACCCCATTTGTGCATATGAGTCAGAACTATGTAGAGTAATTTTTTTTCTAGAACTACATGTTTATTGATTTATGTCATTACAAGATATATAGTGACACCCAAATCTCTTATCTCGGGTCTATCTTCAATATTTACTTCTCACATCGAAGATACTATGTCCTTACTGTGTGACATTAAAATGTACGGGTTCTCAAGAAATATGTGTGGCTTGATTCCAATTATCACAGGATATGTTGTAATACCCAAATTTCTAATCCTAGGTCCATCTGCAAAAATTATGAACAAAATGACTCCCTCTATGTGTACAGGTCAGACCTGCATAGGGAAATTTTGTTACAAAACTATGTGTGTCTTGATTACTATCATCACATGATACATAGTGATTACTAGATCTCAGATCTCGTATCCAACCACAATATTACCTTTTCACATTGGGGAGCCTATGTCATTATCATATGACATTAAACTGCATGGTTTCTCAAGAATTATCTGTGACTTGATTCCTATCATCACAGGATAAATAGTGATTCCTGGATCTCCAATCTTGGCCCTAGTTACAATAATTAATGAGAACAATGCCCTTCTATGTATATGGGACAAACCTACTTGAGAATTTACCTTCACAGAATACATGTGGATTGATTCAAGTTATCATAAGATATTAAGCCTCTCCCTGATCTAAAATTCTTGGGTCCATCCATTATAAAAAAATTACCTCCCATTTTTTCAGACAAATTATACCTCCACAGGTAACTTCTATATATCCTATCCACAAGATGATAAATTTCTTGAAAAAACAAGAATATAACTCTTTTCAATGAGGTAAGAGTCATACAATCTCACATCACCTATGGACCAATCAAATCTATGTATGTCTTACTCTTTCACATGATAGGATTGCGTAAGAAAGGATCTGATAGATGGATACACCCCAATATGCCTTCCTGGATAAGAGATTCTATACACATCTAAATTCCCCCGATTAGTGTAATGAATCCTTAGCGATATTTTGTGAAGTTTTTCACATCGGTTATTTCGTCCTTACTGCATGCCATTAAAATACAAGGAAAAAAATACATCCTCACTACATGACATTAAATTGTAAGGAAAACATATTGGCCACATAAAATTTAAACTACATGGAAAATATGTCCACATTACATAATGTTAAAATGAAAATACCATCATCCATTATCATTTTCTATCAAAGGACCACAAGAACTTGAAACCGGTCAACCAGAGAATGGGTGTGCTTCCGTCATCTTTTAAGCACCTCATACTATAAATCAAACTTCATGTCTTGAGTGCCTTAGGTTACCAAAAACCTTTCACGGCCCTTGGAAACAAAAATAGATCTCTCTGTTTGACCATTTTATCAATGAATAAGGGATTATAATTACCAACTAGAGATATATTGGCCTAATATAAAGAGATTTATGACCCTTATAATCCTGACATCACCATGGAGGAACTCAGCATCTTAAGATGTTCTGGGTCATCCCCAACATGTTTGTACCATATCATTACTCAATACCTAATAAATTTGACCCATGACTTACAACATTTTTATCACCTGATCAAAAATATTTCAGAGTACTCTTGACCTTGTGTATCCTAATTAGGATCTTGTGTAACATTACCCTCATATTAAGTCCATGTGCATCGTGCCCTTAAACTGACTTCACTTTGGTCAAATATATATGACCATAAAAGTTTTCCTTTGATGGTCCAAATTGCAAGACCTTAAACTGGTAGTGAAATAGATGCAAATCTTTTCATGTTAAAAACCCGTAAAGGGAGGCCTAAGAAAATTCAAGCATCGGCTCTCTAAACACTTCATCTATGGAGTTTAGGAAAAAATTAGGGCATCAATAAATGAGGCATAAATCTCGTAAGTCTTACTTTTTAGCCCTAGTAAAAGAAGACCCATGCTCACTAGACACCTTAATCTAGAAAAAAAGTTAGAGTAATGATTTGTTACATATCCTCACCGTGATAATGTGTTCACTTGGCTATGATGTAAATTTAAGGTTTCCAAAATCCTTCTTGAATATTATGAATTCCACAAATCACAAATCATTCATTTAGTTCCTCAGATCACTACAGCTTTCCATGGACCTTGGAAGAGGATACCCGACTTTAAGAGACCTTTTTTTACTATGAATGTATGCCTATGGTTTGTGCATATACACCTATGGTCATCAATCAAATGTGTCACTCTCTAAAATGGATTTCCAATCCTTGTGATCCCTAATGTCACCACGATAGAAATCATAACCCCAATGTGTTTTGGCCCATTACTGAAAATATTTTCCTATATAATCCTCATGAACCAAGCACTTTAGACCATGATTTAAAATCCCCATGACCAGAATATTCAAGAAGAATCAATATCCTCAATGCTACTTCACTGTATTTGGTACCCTTTCAAAAAGTAGGAATGAAACACTCTATTCTAAAACCTTTTGATGGCCCACACCTTGGGATATAAAACCACATGGAATAGGGGTTGAGATTCACCGAAGATATAAATTAAACTAGGGTTCCAAAACCCTTCCCGGATCACCATTCCTCCATACCTGACCTCATCGTATGGATGTTTGAGTCTTCATAAATCATTCATGGACCCTTGAAAAATGTAAGGACACCTCCATTGGACTCTGATATCAATGCAAAAGGGCTCATACCTACCAAAAATAGGAGTTTCCTCCTTAAAGAAAATTAAATATAATCCTCATGATCCATTGTAACACTATGGTCAAACCCGAAACCTTAGGGTGTTATGGGCCATCCCTAGCATGTATTCCCCATCACATATTCCTTGACTTAAACTTTTGTGTTATGAATTATATCACCCATATTCAACTATCCATGTAAACCTGGAATCTCTATTATTTCCCCCTCAAACAATATTACTCCCATAAACCTTCTACGATGCTTGTAAAAGAGAGAAGAAGCCTCATTTTGACCATTCTACTAATGCTTAATGGTTTTTACCAACCAATCAGAGTAACCTCCTCCTTTTATGAAAGGATATATAATCCTCATGAGCCATGACAACACCATGAAAAAAATCAGCACCCCAGTGTGCTTTGGTTCATCACTGGCATGTCTTGACCATATTATATATTCACTATTCAAAGTCCTTACAACAAGAATTTAAACTACATAGTAATTTATGTATTCGAAGAAAGACATTAAACTGCACAAAATATTTGTGTTCTTATAGTATGATGATAAACTACATGGAAAGTGTCTTCACTGCATGACATCAAACTACACAAAGAATGAATATTTGTAAACAATATGTTACCAGTGATAGATGTTCTCATCTAAAAGACCATAAACTACAAAAATAAAAGGTATTATATAGAATGAATTAAACTAAAACACAACAATGATTTAGTTTTCAAGAAAAAAGTCAAAGAAAACACCTATTGGTTACACCCCTAAAGACTCAGGCAGACATTTACTCTTCTCATAATTGATCCCTTGCCATGGAGAATGTCACTCTTGAGGGGGGTAATTTTTTGAAGACAATCAAATTAGAATAAAAAAATCCACAAGTAAATAAATAGGAAAATATGGGTATTATTTTCCCCACAAATAAAAGGAAGAAGAAGGCAGCCAAGGTCACATGAATCACATGAACGTCTAGAAGAAACACAATTGAATGACCATTAGAGGGTCATGAAAATGGTCATGTGAAACATCTGACTTGGGAGAGATCACATGGATCCATTTGACGAGTCCATATTCTTTTGAAAAGGAACCTATGACACTTTCTAATAATGTGGGGATGTCTAGATAATCTCCCCCCATGTCACATGACTTTTTAGTCAATGATCTCCTAACAAGACATCCAAAAATCCATGTAAAATAATGAGGAAAATATCCAAAATACAGGAGCCTTTTGCGGTTATAAAACCTATTTCAACACACCCATGCAGTTTACAAGATACTAAAAAAGTATTAAAGAAATTCCTTCCTTGTTTCACAAGAGAGAACTAACATTCCCCCCATATCATGTGGAGCGATTTGAACATGTCCACGCGGTCCTATACTCCCCCTCCAAATTCAAATCCAAATATAGGGGTTTCCTAGGATAAATAATGGTGCATCACCATAGAACCATTTCATTGTCATGTAACACATCACTGATGGGGAGTGTGATTTTATTTGATAACAATCATGAAAAATTGTGAGATCCCCAGGCCTTTGACAAATAAAAAAGGAAATAAATGGGGAATGACATAAGCTTCCTACAAAAGAAAGATATTCTAATATAATGAGATCAGGGTTATGCACCCCAGGAAATTACCATTAATCTTGTGGGGCCCCTTTGATATTTTAGCTATGTCTCAAGAAGTCCCCTGGTAATCCAACTTTGTGTCATGGTATGTATCGGACAAGACATCTCTATTCACACAAAAGAGTTTCAACTAGTTATATTGAAAAATTTCTTACACATGTCATCCCAACCTTATAAAATACCCTTGGAATGTCCTTGTGATTAGTTATGACCTATTTAATTGGCCAAAATACTATCAATGGGGAACTGAATGGATGGTCATGTAGTTTCTGAAATTCATGTGATGCCCCTAGGATAACCTATGCCTGTATCTCAAAAAACATGTGATATGAAGGCCCTCTACTAACTTCATCCTAGATTTGTGCAATACATAATTAAAAAAGAAATGTATAATTAGGGTGGTGAGGCATATAAATCCCCCACCCAACATGAAAAAATGAATCCTTGGATCCACACACTGATGCACCCAAGCATCATATCAGATTTATTGAAGCATACAATCATGTAATCACGATGTCTTCTACCAGGTAATGATATGGGGAATGACTAAATGGATCACAAGGCATGAATAGAAATTTCATGTGATCACTGGAGATCATGCGAAAGAAATCTAGTGTATTGGACAGATTATGTGAAAGACATCCCACATATATTCTAAATAATGCGAGACCTGAACAAGATAACACTGAACACATCTAATGTACATATTCAATAAAAAGGATGGAACAAATACTAAAAGATGAGATACTTATGCAAAGAACATATAAACTGATCCTATTACACTTCGCATGAACCATCCAGATCATGAGATAGCACCGGGACATGTCACCTAGGTCACTCGATTCTCCCTTAGCATACTATTTAGATCTCACGAGGTCCTAAGGACATATCCAACCTAGAACCCCCAAACATGACACCCAAGTCTCTCAAAACCCTCTAGGACCACCATGCAGACCTTTCAGTTTCCAATAGTCATATCTTCCAAATCATGAGGCGACACCAATACATGTCACCTAGCTCTCACGATGGAACTAAGACATATCAAATGGATTTCTCAATTTCCTCCAGACAAGTTAGTTAGATCTTAATATGTCCTCCAAAAATATCCACTGAGATCATGCAAAGCCCTCTAGTCTTACTAGACAGATACTGCAATATCCTCCAATCATGTCAGCTGAATTTCCTGATGGCACCAGTAAATGTAATATAGGTCTCATGATGGCACCAAGTGATGTCAGATGTCTCTTTAGATGTCCTCCGAACAAGTTAGTCAAATATTGCAATGTATTCCAGTCATGATTGTAAATATCATGTAATTACCTCTTGAAAAGTTAGCCTTGATTATGAGATGGTTCCCATATATTCCATCCAGATCATGGGATGTCCCTCAGACATGTCATATGGTTCATGAGATTATCTTTTTAAATTTACAAAATACAACTAGGGATGTATAGAAATCCTTCAACAAGTCATTCAGACAATGAAGACATGTGAATCAGACAATCAAGTAGGTTAGGAAGACAGCCAGGCTAGATTAACCAGGCATCCCAAGTCATGATAACCATGTACAGTTCACATTCTAGGAAAACCTTAATGTGTAATATCCCATCCAACTAAACCATAAGAACTTTTATTCCTACCATGAATATGATACATAGTAAACCTTTCTAAGACCGTTTCTCAAAAGTAAAACATCACTATGTAAGCCCTGATCATCATCATAATGTAATATATCCCATATAATAAGGAAACCTCATTGTGTAAGCCCTGATCCAACTGAACTATGAGAACTTTGATTCCTTCCATGAACATGATACATAGGATGCCTTCTTAAGGCTTGAGATCAAAAGAGAAACTTTAGTATGTAAGCCCCAATTAATGAAATAATGTAATATGTCCTGAAAATTAGGGAAAATTAAATTTGTAAGTGCCGATTCTACTAAACTAAGATAACATTGATTCTTTCCATGAACATGATACATATGACACATTTATATGGACCATGTTCAAAAGGGAAACCTTAGCGTGTAGGACCGGATGAGAAGGATAATGTAATATATCCCATATACTGGGGAAATCATAGTGTCTAAGACCCAATCCAAATGAAATATGAGAACTATGATTCCTTCCATGAATAGGATACATAGGATGACTTAATAAGGCCAGATTTCAAATGGGAATTAACTTTAATGTAAGTCCCCTCATGTATATGACATTTTAACCATTAGGACCAAATCATTTCCACAGGCTGATCATTTCCTCTCATCCATCAGAGAACTGGGAGGTAAAATTGAACTATGAGAAATCTGTTTCTTATAATACTTAGGATATGTCAGATTCCTTGCTAAGGCCTAAGATCCATATGAAACATTCAAAGTGGGTTTCCCATCACACAAATCCCAAAACCATATGCAGTGAAACATATTACTTGCTATCAATTATTTATCACATAGAACATGGTTCATGTGATCTTAAAGAGATAAAATGGTCATCTCATTTGCAAAAATGAATCTCCTCCATCTAGGGAAACCTCAATATTTAATCCCCAATTAGTGTCATATTATGATTATCCTTATATAATGGTATCCACCTTGGGGTATGTTCCAAGAACATGAATGAACTATGATGAATTTGATTCCTGTTATAACCAGGATACGTAGGATGTGTTCTTAAGGATCAAGCACAAATACTTAGTGCCTAAGTTCCCACACATCTATCCTTTACTCATGATTCTAACTACATGGATTTAATGAACTACATATGTTTTAATTCCTATTATGAACATGATACTTAGGATACCTCATAATGGCTCAATCCCATCCTCGATATATTAATCACTTCACTGTAAGGTAGAAAATTATGAAGTGTCTAGTTATATAGATTTAACATATAAGTATCTACCTATTAAGGGGAATAGATGAAGAACCATAGATACACACAGATGGACTCACTAAAATATTCCCCTTCACATAAAAAAGATTCAACCTATGTCAATTTTATTAGGGTAACCAGTTTCATTTCAGGATTAGGGAGATTCTCATGAATATATCTTAAATATATAAGAGAGTTCTAGAGTAGGAACCAATTCAATCCCAAAAAGGGTGTGATGAGCCTCACCTCCCATCCTCTCAAACAATGTGTTCTCCTAAGAGGAATTGAGTCTAAAACCCAATTGAACACGTTCCTTTGTAAAAAAGGTCTATACCTAGTTTTGGATGTGGGAAATGTTGGGATTTTCCACTAATAATAATAATGGTGATCCCAACATAACTAATTGTGAAAGAAATTGAACCCTCGACAATCAAATGTCAAGAAAAGCCAAATGCACCTCTGTTGTGTCTGTTGAAAAACAAATATAGTAAACCAAACATAAACTCATTTAACCATGATATATCCTTCATAAGATAAAAAGGATAAGCTACCCAGTTCTCATCAAACCATTTCTTTCTTATTAGGAGGGTGAACCTAGGTAGCATTTTTTTCTATCAAAATAACATCAATAACTCTAGAAGGGTTTTTTCAACCAAGGATTTGATTAATGATGTTGAGAAAAGTCCTTCAATGACGAGAGGTATTGTTCTAGTTTTCTTTACCCATTTCAATGCCTTATTTAATATTCTATCTTCCCAGATTAGAAGTGGAATCATCTATTTATATCATGAGAATTGATACTCCATTGGGTAAATGGATATAAAGGAGTATGAAGTGTCTCTCCAATCCTCTTATGGTGGGAATGATTAGATATATTTGGAACTTTTATACCCTTAATATGAATATACTTGATCTTATATTGGGTATAGACATGTTGAGTCCATTCAAAGGTCTTATAAATTACTATCAGAGGGAAGTATGATTCTATTATCCCAATGTAACCTATTACACTCTTGATATAGAGTGGTATTACAATTAAATTATAGAAGGATGGGATCAACATAAATTTAACTCACTTACCTCCTAAATTTCATGTGTATTTTATAGGGATGTTGAAATAAAAAGACTTAAAGTGTCACCTCTTGTGGTAGGATTCATTACTAACACCTTTCTTGAGGATTTATATTGGTTTAACCCTAAAAAATTAGATTTTTTAATCAATCCAATGACTATAAATGAGAAATTTTTATATTATACATTATTAAATAGAGTTAAGGGAATTGAAATATTAGGATGAGTATCTAGAGTCTAAATGTTTTATTTGACATAATACCTCTTCTTGGGGTGCTCTAGTTTAAAAAACCAAGAATGCCAATGGGATTTTACGCCTTTACATAGATTATGAAAAGTAGATTTAGTTAACTATTAATAAATGATACCCACTAACTCAAATTGATGATTTTGAACCAATTAAGATATCCTTAATACTTTTAGAAGATTTATTTTATATTTGGGTATCATCATTTTTGATGGGATCCAAGGACATTCCAGAAATGGATTTCCAACGTTGGTATGGTAATTTTTAATTTTTGGTCATACCTTTTTTCTTGCTGAATCTACATTTGGTTTGATGGGTCTTATTAATATAATTTTTCATCCATATTAAGGAAAATTCACTGTAGTCTTTTTGGATGATATCCTAGTGTATTTGAAAACCTAAGAAGAGAATGGAAGACATATTCATGTGGTTTTGGGGATGTTAAGGGAGAATAATATTTATATGAATCTTGTAAAATATTTATTATGAATTCATGAAGTCATATTTTTAGTATTTATAGTTTCATAATCTATATCATTGGTTGATCTTGAGAAAGTCGAGATGGTAATGTCTTGGGAAGTACTTAAGAATGTCTTTGAGGTTCAAAGTTTCTTAAGACTTACTAGGTATTACCATCATTTCATTCAGTGATTTTATCATATAGGCGCACTCATATGTCATCTATAATAAATAAATGGATCAAATTTATCTATTAAGAATAGAGTGATATGAATTTTTTATGAATTTAGGAAAAGTATTACATTAGTTCCCATCCCAATTTATCCATATTTAGGTAAAATATGTGATGTATATTGTGATACTTCTTCAATGATTTTTTTTCAAATTCAAGACTATAATGTAGTGGCCTATGGTTCTAGGAAATTATGACAACACTAAATTAATTACCTATTCCATAATTTAGGGTTATACATTTTTTTAAAATCCTTAAAATATTAGATTAATTACTTATTTGATGAATAGTGTATAGTGTATACCAACCAAAATACCCTTAAGTAAATATTTTTTCAGAGAGATCTTAATATGATGTAGTTAAAATGGTTTTATTATCTCCAATAATATTATTTTTAGATTCTTTACACTCTAGGTAAGGGAAATGTTACAGCTGGTGCCCTAAGTAGAAATAACCATCCTTAGAAAGTGAACAATGCTAAAGATGAATAGAATCATATGTCTATTCTAACCAACCTTCATCTAGATATATTTGATGATTTGGGTAAATATATTTATACCCTATCAATTATAATTCATCAATGGTGAAATTTTTAAAGGATTATAAGATCACTAACTAGGATTTTATCATAATTTGAGAGACTCGATAGTGGAGAGATATTGTTAGGTCATTGGTGGTTATAAGAAAGGAAACAACATACACATCCATGAGTTATAAAGGATAGTATATAAAGCCCTACAAGGTTTGAACCACTCTAATTATATCCCATTACATTTATATGGATTTAAGGCCCACCATTTTTGATACCTAAAATCCCACCATATGATGACTAAAAATCCCCATTATCCTGGCCCAATGTGACCATATTATGTAATGTGTCACTGCTTAAATTAGTGTAAACTTGGGTCAACACCCCTACCTGTGTCACTACCTTCAAAATTTCTCACATAATCAACAATAAATGGCACTAGAAATCCCCCCCCCAATTGAGGCTATTTGTATTTTAACCTAGGTCATATGAAAAATTACTGCGTGAATTTAACCTAAAATCAAGATTCTGGTTCTTTCTTTTATGTTCATGGATGATTGGTGTTTCCTACTAGTACGTGGTATGAAGTTATAAGGGAGTATCACTCCTCTTATTTTCCTATACACAAAATAATTTCTAAGATGCACAGGTATTTTCATAAAAATTTCTAGTATCCTAGAATAAAATAAAAGACATCTAGATTCATGTCTCAATGTATCACTTGTCAGTTGGTCAAATAAAACATCAACAACCTACTAGAAAGTTGTCTCTACTTATAATAACTAAATTGAAATAAGATGAAATTACCTTGGATTTTATAATAGTCTTACCCAATTCATTTAAATGAAAGGATGTGACATGGTTAATTTTTGATCATTTACAAAAGATTTCTCATTTCTTGACTATTTGGGAGACATCCTGAGTAGATGACTTGGGAAAGATCTAAATTTCATAGATTGTGAAACTCCATGGGATTCCTGCTAACATTGTATTTGACTAAGATTAAAGGTTCAAATCAATTTTTTATCATTTAATGAAAAAATATCTCCAACCATAAGTGAAACTAAGTACAAAATATCACCATCCGACATATGATCAATCATAGAGGAGCATTCATAGTTTGTAAGATATGTTGTGAACTTTCATCCTTAATTTTAGAGGATCTTGGGATAGTTATTTACTAATCATAGAGTTTGATTACACTAATAATAATCTAGAAACCATTTATATGGACCCATTTTTAGAACACTATGGTAGGCCATGTAACTCCACACAATATTATATAGAGACTAAACATTAATAATTGATTGGTACAATAAAAATTTATAAGATTATGGAGCAAGGGGATTCAATATAGAAGTGAATGATGACCACAAAAGTCTCTAGAAATATATTATAACACTCATAATGCTTCTTAGGTATGGATGTGATTTACTTGTGGTCAAATCATTTGTATTTTGACCTATTATAGATGAAAAATGGCTATATGAATATCAAGATCAAAAATTGAGAAAATAGGTTGGGTGGAAATAATATACAAATGATGAAAATTTTAAACCTATATCTTGTTAGAGGAAACCAAACTTATTATTGACCTAGAAGTGGTCTTAGGCTTGTACCCACTCTTCCAATGTTTCAGTGGATCCCATTATAGTTTTGAGGGAGGGTTGTACATTTAAAAAAAATTAATTAATTGAATTAAAATGGGTCTAAATGTCAAAAATGAGGATTTAAACTCATTCCTTCCCCAAGGAAAAAGGTTCATGATCTTCCCCTCTCCCTTTTCTCCATTATTATCCTCACAAATCTAGATCTCCCTTATTTTTAGGTTGATTATTGATTCATCTATATATATAATCATTGTGGGTGAGTCCATCAATTATCATCTTTTCCTTCACAAATTCTCTCACTATTTTAGAATTTTCCACCAGTTATGCCCAAATTCATGGATTTTGATAGATTTTTGGAGAAATATTCAATTGGATATAAATATCCCAATGATATTCGATAGTATGGATTCTAATTAATTAAGGTAGGTGGTACCTATACATTTTTGATGGTTTAAGATCGTTCCATGATTTGTGGGAGATGTGGTTTCATTAAATGCATGAACTTGACCTTAAACTAATCTGAAATGGTTTCCCCTATTACTTTAGAAGTGAAATGGATTTATTTAGTCCATGAATTGTTTGTACATGGTTTTTATTTCTATGAAATAGCAACTGAGGGTGGCACTCCAAAATAAAAGGTGTTAAAAAATCATATTGGGAAACTTTAGAGGTGTATGTGGCTATATTGTGACCTAGAGGACCTTGATTAGGTAATTTTTGTTGTTTTATCAAAACATAATGTAAAATTTACAAGGATAAAATTATGAAAACCTTAGTTTTAATGTAAATTAGAGAAAATTTATATGTGAGTGACCAAACTAGTATAAAGTGTGAATTAGAGTTAGGCGAGTAGCCAACCCATGTTAACCATTATGTTATATGTGTGTTTATTGATATTTTAATTATTGTAGTGGCTTTACAAGAAGTGATTTTTTTTATATGAATGTTAAGTTTGATATGTAAAATGATTATAATCCTAGAAAAATGGATGGGTACAATACATACCTGGGTAGGTGGTTAATATATGGTTGGGTGTAATAGTAACCTTTAAGTGGTAATGTGGTATGGGTTGGGTGTAATGTGAACTATTTATGGATATATGGATTGAGTTATGTGTCATTACAACCATGAATATATTTTATATGTGGTTTGGGTGTAATTACAACCGAAACATACTTGAGATATGGGTTCAGTGTAATGCCAACCATGGATGGGTTTATGTGAAATGAGTTGGGTGTAAAATTAGCATAGGATGGATTGATTATATGCATTGGGTGTAAGGAAAAATGGGGATGGATTGATGATATAGGGTGAGTTTAATTCCAACCTTAGGTATATTGATGACACAAGTTGGGTGTAAATTCAACCATAAGTGGATAAAATATTCAGATTTAGTGTACTTCTAACTAGGAAATTTCTCTAGGGAATGAGTTGGGTATACTTCCAACCATACCATTATTGTTTCTATAGTTGGGTGTACTTACAACTGGTATTAATAAGACTTATGAGATGATATTATGGGTGGAAATCTTCTTAACCATTAATTATTCTATGTAACATGTTTAGAATCAACATCAAAATTGGATGAAGCATGTATTATAACGATCTAAAATTAATTTCTATTATTAGTAAAAGAACTCATGTTTCACAATGAATACTTTATTATATTTTATAGTATAACAATATTAAAATAATATTACATAGGAATATTACAAATGATGAAATAATATTAGATAAACACCATAGAATAATGTAAGCACTAAGGAAAACTCTTTAGGCCCAAATTCTCCCATGAATATCATTCATACCAAAAAGGTAGTAAAAAGAAAGAAAACATTAGGAATATGATAGAAATTATCAAGGGAAGTGTAGAATATTTGGAAGTAAGGTAGTGGACGAATGATTATGGGAATAATTTAGTATATATATGGTGTAAAGGAAAATGTTATAATTAATTTTTGTCCATTTAGTATTGATTGACAAAGAGTATATAGATATATTATAACTTATTTAGTATATATTTTTTAGTGAATAGAAAAAATAATTTTTCATTTCTGATATATATTAGTAATTAATAGTTATGTAAAAAGGATTTAATAATTAATATAAATTAATAAAAAATAAAAAATAATTTTTTTCATAAACATAATGTATGTTAATAAATTAAAATGATTTTATAAACTTATAAATAACTTCCCAAAGTCTAAAATAAAAATTAAGGTTTAAAAAATATTATTTTGTAAAAAAATAATATTCCCATGTCTAAAGTAACATAAAAAATTAACCTCTATTCTAAAACTCAAATATTTCCAAAACCACCTTCATAATATCATAAACCATGTGGAAAAACCATGGGTTCCCCTAGAAAATGTACTTTCTAAAACGTAGAATTCTAAAGGATATACTTGAAAAATAATAAAAAAGTATCCTAATATTTATATAAATACCCACTTATAAACATAATTTAGTTCACTCCCAATATTATTATCAAATACCTCCCTCTATTATCATCTAATTATTTCCTTAATAGAATCCTCCAATCTCTTAAGGAATTGCCCCTCTAAGATTAGGAAGTGATATTTAAGGTAAGCAATTCTATTCCTCTATCCTTTTATTCAATTAATTTATTTTTAATATGACTTTAATTTTAAATTTATTTTGTTTCATGTGTTTTGTAATCATTCATTTACTATCCAAAAGATTCCCTATTAATGGTCGACTTCCTTTTTCTATCAATTATCCCATTCTATAAACTGTTATGTGTACTTGTTATGCTTTCGAAATCATTCTTTAATTTTCCATGCCATTATTTTATGTTGTGGATAACCAACCCAAATATCCTTAAATGGTGTTAATATAGAGATAAATACACATAATTTACTAGGTACTTCCATGTATGATACCCACATTAACTATTCATGGGTTAAAATGACAAAATAGGTTTTTATGATATATGATCTATATGGCACACATGAATTAAGGAACATGAAGGGTGCACCTTGATAGTGCTCAAATAAATTGGGTAAATAATTAATCTCGAGATATAACATATTTATGATACCTTGGTAGTATTCCTTGGTAATGTTTCATGATACCATACTGAATAACCTTGGTAATATGTTTTACGACACCATAGCGATGAACCTCTATGTTATTCTTATGAATGTTTCATTTTTATGTTAAAGACACATTTTCATGTAATGTATCATATAATTATGGTTATTATATCATTTAATCCTCATGTTTTATCCATGATGATCGATAATGTTCCATTTTCTTTTTTTATTCCCTACTAGGATTTATTCTTACCTTTTCTATTTATGTATGTCCCTAGAAAATCATATGTAGTGAGGTGACCTAGGATGGATTTATAAAGAATTATTTAAAGTTTATTAAATAAATTTAATGTTTTTTATGATATATTTACTTCATGTATTATATACCCAGTTTCCAAGGAACTAAACCACAAAATATCATTTGAATTTATCAATGTAATATTTTTTTGGAATTATCTGAAAAATCATGTATGAAAAATACATTTCAAAGTAATTGGAATCAAAGAAAGGTTTAATTATTTTTTGAAAATAGGATTATAAAAACTTATTAAAAACCCTAGGTATAATTTTAAATGCAATAAAACATCATAAAATTTTGGTAAATTATAAAATATGTGGTTTTCCAAGAAATGAAATCCCTGTATGGATAAAAACAAGTGGATGTAGACTCTGACTTAGATGAACCTAAGGGTAAAAACCTAAAAAATGTTGTTTGTGTATTAAATTAATCTTCACTTAGTTCAAGATAAAGAGACAAAAATATACACCTGGTATGAAACTCCCATGGGATATTTTTTGGTTGATCACATTCTATTTAAAAACCATTATAAAAGATATATTATTAAAGTAATTTTTTCACATTAAAAAGATTAAAGTATATGATCCTAGAATTATGATATTAGTAAATTTTAGGATTAAAATACCTTTTATAAATTTCATCATGATATTTTAAATAATATAAATTTTCTCATTTAATTTTTATTTTTCAAGAAAAATGATGGTAAATAGAAGGGCCTGTGTAAATAATGGATTATATAGACAATGAAATGAAGAACTCACCAATATGAGGGAAGATAAAGTTTTAAACTTCATAATGATATTGAATATATTATATCAGGTTATGAATAATAATCTAAACCTTTTATAGCATCAAATTTCACTAATGAAGGAACAACTAGTTGTTGAATCCTTCATGCTCTAATAATCACCAACTTTTAGTGGACCCCTAGATCCACTAATTATGGAATAATGGATCAAAACTATAGAAAAACTACTTTATATAATCCATTGTTTTGTGAAAGATAATGTAACTTTAGTATTATATTATATAGAAGTATAAGTTTATTAGTGGTAGAAACTGAAAAAAAAACATAAATACAATGGAATAAGTTAAATAAATAGAGTGGGGTGAGTTTAAAAAATCTTTTTCCAATAATTATTTTCCTAGTAGCCTCCAATAAAAAATGGAAAGGGTATTACTTGAGTCGAACAAATAAGAGAATGAATTTGTGGTAATTTGTTAGATTAACATTACAAGGATTTTAGGATATGATTCATGATTTTTCAGTGATTCTAATGTAAATATCAATTGATTATTTGGTAAACTAATATCTCATCCATAGAAATATCTAAAAATATGAGACTCTGGAAGTTATGCATAGATTGTGTGATATTATATCAAATTGGAAATAAATTTCAGAGATACACAATAGTCTTGTGTAATGAATGATAAGAAGAGAAGGTTGGTGCTGTGTTTTGGGAAAAGTTTTTATCATGAAAGAGAAAGGAAGAAATTATAATTACCCTAATACAATAAGTGTAGGATGAAACACTCAAGGAATTTTTTACAATGAAGTGGAAATTATTAAAGGTATGAAAATATTGACCGTATATATTGCAACTATTATGGATATATAAATCCTTAACATCTAAATGTGAATGATAAAGGAAATAACATTCCAGAACAACCTACAGTTAATGCTTCAAGTGTGGATAGAATAGTCACCTTCCAAACCAATGTATAAATAAAAATATTATAGAGTGAAAAATCCATAAACTATAGAATAGGCCAAGGTATAAAGGTTTAAATTTTATAATCTTGATGGATGAATTCCAAGATTTTAATGATGTGGTAGTAGGGACACCCTTTATAATCTCTAATCTATCAAGTAAATTGTTTGATTCTAGTTCTAAAAATTTCTTTATTTCATTCAATTTTGAAAATAAAATTAAATTGAACTCTAAAATTATAGAAGTAGTTTAGTCATTTAATAATCTTGGAGGTTCTATTAAAGTATCAAGTGTATATAGAGATGACCCATTTAGATTTTAAGAGTGTAATATCTTTACAAACATGGTGGTCATTCCAATGGTGGAGTTTTATATAATACCAAGTATGGATTGGATCTTAAATTATAATGATAAGATCAAATATATAATTAATGAAATTTTAGTTTTATTAAGGGAAAGATAGAAATTAATTTCCATTGAGAGATATACCAACCTAATATTTTTTCAAGAACCATCTCCTATAACCTTTTTTATGGGTTTGATTAAAGAATAAGGGAAAGAAAGTTAAATAATAGAGATAAAAAATGTATCAATTTTTTAATAATACATTGATATGTTTACTAATGTGTTATCTATAAATTTCCTAGAAAGAGAGGAATAATTATCAATTGAACTCCTATCTGGATCCAAACTAATATCTAAGACACGATATAGAATGGAATTTTTAGAGTTAGAATAACTGAATAAACAACTGCAAGATATTTTGAGGAAATGTTTTATTCATAAATGTCTATCTACTTAGTGAGCACTAGTTTTATTTCTTAAGAATAAGGATTGATCAATACAACTACTCATTGACTATAGTGAAATTAATGGGATTACAATAAAGAAAAATGTTATCTCCCATGGATTGATGATTTATTTGACTAGATTTATGGGGATTAATAATTCTCTAAGATTGAATTTAATTTGGATATTATCAATTGATAGAGAATAAAGATGATGTCCCAAACACTATTTTATTAACAATATATAGAGATTACAGGTTTTTTGTTATTCTATTTTCCTTGAATAAAGATTCTGATATATTTATGGATTTGATAAATAAAATATTTTGGGACTACCTTGAAATTTTTTTGGTGGTATTTATTGATGATATTATGATATATTCAAAATATATTGTGGAATATGAAGATTATATAAGGGTAATATTACACACTCTGTGTTAAGAGAGTCTTATTGGTAAATTCATAAAATATTAGTTTTGGTTAAAACATGTAGCATTCTTGGGAAAAAATTTGACCAGTGAAGGAATCTCTCTTGATACAATTATGAAAAGTCTATAGTGGAGTGACCTATTTATGAAATAGTGTCTAGGATTTTTAGATTCATTGGTATAAAAGGATAGTATAGAAGGTTTATGAATTTTTCTCCATTGTTTTATAATCTACTAACCAATTTAACTCAAAATGGAGTTAATTTAAGTTGGAGAAATGGGTGTGAAGAAATTTTCCATTAACTAAAGAAGAGGCTGGTAAGTGAATTTGTGCTAACATTACCCTATGATAGAGATGTATTTTTCTTCTATAGTGATAAATTATTTATAGGTATTGAATGTGTAATCATGTTGAATGGAAATTTAATTTCTTATTCATCTCAATAGTTTAATCCTCATAAGAAGAATTATATTATCCATGATTTTGAGTTAGTTGTAGTTATTTTTATGTTAAAGATATAGAGACATTATCATTATAGGGAAATGTGTGATATATACAAAAACCAGAAATTTTTAAAGTATATATTCATATAAATGGAATTGAATATGAAAAAGGAGATGGTTAAAGATTCTTAAGGACTATGATTATTCTTTTGATTATCACCCTAGAAGAGAAAACAAAGTTACCAATGCATTAGGTTGGAAAGACCCGAGAATTAATGGAATAATGAGGATTAACAAAAATCCACTAATCCTGGAATTAGTAAATATGGACATAAAATCGATAAGGTATGGGACATGATTAATCATATCCCAAATTATTTCTCAACCATCATTACTAAAGAAAAGTAATAAAGCATTAAGAGATGATACCATATTATAAAAAAAGATAGAGCATATGAAAAATAAAAAGTTTAATGAATTAAAACTTGACCAAGAGAGTGTACTAAGGTTTATTATAATGATATATATCAAATATATTATAGATTTAAAAAAAGAGATGATGGATAAAGCTCAAAAATACATATTATCTATTCATTATGGAAGCAGAAAAATGTATAGAGATTTGTAAGATCATGTTTTGTTGGATAATATGAAAAGAGAGATAGATGATTATAATAAAATATTTTGGGTATGTCAGTAAGTGAATGAAAAGTTACAAATTTCCAAATGAGTATTGAAACCACTACCCATATATGTATGGAAGTGGGACAACATCACTATTGAATTTGTGATTTTTTTTCCTAATACATCCAAGGGAAATAATTACATATGGGTAATAATGGTAGATTATAAAATTCTAGTGATTTTATCACTATATAAGAGGATTTATCCCTTGGGAACCTTTTTAATTTGTATATTTCAGAAGTGGTCAGACTTTATGGAGCACCACTCTCAGTTTTTTTTTCTGATCATGACCCAAAATTTACTTTTAAGTTCTAGAGGAACCTTCAAAAGGCTATGAATATAGAATTGGACCTAATAATATCCTAATATTATCAAACTGATTGGTAGTTTTATAGTACTATTCAAACATTTGAAGACATGTTAAGGGTGAAATCACTTGATTTTCAAGTGAGTTGGGACCAAAATATCCCACTTTATGAATACTTTTATAACATTAGATTCCACTTGAGCATTCAAAAATATCCTCATGAAGAAATTTATAGAAAAATATATAGAATTACCACATATTTTGATGAATTTAAATAAGGAAAACTATTGGAACTAGACATTGTGAAATATACTATAGAGAGGATACAAGTAATCTAGAAACATATTAAAGTTTCTTAGAGATGATAGAAAACTCATATAGACTGTCAATGTAAAGACTTATAATTTCATGTTGGGGATCATGTAATCCTCAAGATATTACAATATAAAGGATTCATGATATTTAAAAATAAGTGGAAACTAATTCCAAGTTATATTGGACTATTTGAAATTCTATATCATGTTGGAGGATTTTCCTACCAGTTAACATTATCTAAAAATATTTCCAATATATAAGAAATATTCCAATTTTCCCAATTAAGATTGTATATGTCAGACCCAATACATATAGTTTAAAAATGGGTTGGAATTGGAACCTGACAAATCATATAATGAAGAATCCATCCAGATTCTAGATTAAAGGGTATAATAGTTTTGAAACATGGAAAACCAACTCATGAAAGTCTTGCGGATAGATCAAAAGTTTTAATAAGCACCCATATAGAATAAGTAAGTGATGAAGATAAATATCCACATTTATTTTTTGGAAATAAACAAATTCTGAGGGTAATTTTTTTTAATGGGGGAGAATGTAATGGCCCAAAATTTATTTCTATAATTAGTAAAAGAATTCATGTTTTACAAAAACCATTTTATTATGGTTTGTAGTAAAATCTCATAGAAAGAATATTACATTGGAATATTATACATCATAAAATAATATTATCCATAAAAAAAAGTATATGGAGATATACACAAAATAATAGTAAAAAAACTAAAGAAAACTCCATAGGCTTGAATTCTCCTATGAAGATCATTCCTTCCATAAAAACTATAAAATGAAAGAGAAGAATTAGTAATGTGTTAAAAATTATCAAGGGAGGTGTAAAAACATTGTAAGTGATATAGTGAATAATGATGTATGATAATTCTGGACTATATTTACGGTGTAATGGGAAATGTTTTCATTAATATCTAACCATTACATCATCATTGCAATGTGACTGCTATATGACTATTGAAATAGTAATAATACCTAACTGAATAGTAAAATACCAATTTAAAATGAAATTAAAATGTTTTATATATAATAATTTTATTTTATATTTGTTATTATATGTCCATATACTCATTATTAATGTATACTCATGATATTATAAAATTCATAATTCTATAAAATGAATAAATAACATGTTTCCTTTTAAAAATAGTTTTTTATAAAAAGTATTTAATTTTTATTTAAAATAAGAATTTATCCAACTTAGGAATTTATTTTGATAAAATAAATTTTATATTTAAAATTAGTGCATCAAAATTAGATTTTGGTGAAATTTTTAGAATTTTCTAAAACACTTTATTTTTTAGTGAACAATAAAAATATAGTTTTATGTTTTCAGTATATTTTATGAATTCATAATCATTTAAAAATAATGTAATATTTAATATAATTGAATCCATTCCAAAACAATAATTTATTCCATTAATATGATGTATTTTAATGAATTTAAATAATTTTCTAAATCTATAAACAACTTTCCAAAACCGAAACTATAAATTAAAGTTTAAAAAACATTATTTTGTGGAAAAATTATATCCTTATGTCTATAGTAACATAAAAATGATGTTTTTTTTATCAAACTCAAATATTTTAAAAAAACATATTAATTTTATAAACGATGAGTCAAGACCACGAGTGGCCAAAGAAAAATATATTTTCTAAAACCTATAATTCCAAAGGCTATATTTGAAAAATAATAAAAAATATCCTCATTTTAATATAAATCCACATCTCGGTACCCCGATAAATTTACTCACAAGATCATTATCATGTATGTCCATATATTATCCTCTCATTAATTATTTTGGAGAATCCTATAATCTCCCAAGGAATCACCGCTCTAATAATAGGAAACTATACTTAAAGTAAGAGATTTTGTTCCTATCTCATTTTATTCCAGTAATTTATTTGTAATAAAATGTATTTTCAACTAATTATATTTCTTGTGTTAATAATCACTCCTTTACTATAAAAATCATGCTTTATTGATGGTAGAAAACCTTCCTCTCTCATTTATCCCATTCCATAAACTGTTATGTATACCTGTTATGCTTCCAGTTTCATTCTTGGATTTTCCACACCATACTATTATGTTGTGAATTACCAACCCTAATTGCATTAAATGGTATTAATATATATATATAACCATACATAATAAATTGGGGACTTATTTTTATGATACCCACATTCCATATTCATTGGTTAAAATGTTGAAATATATTCTTATGATAGATGAGATCTATTGAAAACATGAATTAAATCATATGAAGGGTGGACCCTGCAAGCACTCTAATACATTGGGTAAAGAATAAATCTCTATATATAACATGTTT
The DNA here is from genome assembly GCA_963277665.1 of Viscum album. Taxonomy (NCBI): domain Eukaryota; kingdom Viridiplantae; phylum Streptophyta; class Magnoliopsida; order Santalales; family Viscaceae; genus Viscum; species Viscum album. The sequence goes on from OY728164.1 coordinate 1,438,932,332, forward strand.
ATGATACCTTGGACGCACTCCTTGATAATTTTTTATTATATCTTGAGGAATAAACTCGGTAATATGTTTTATGACACCTTAGTGATGAACCTTAGTGATATCTTATGAATTTTGTTTATGTTGTAGCCACATTTTAATTTTATATCCCATATACTTATGATTATGATCTAATTTTATGACTCATGTTTTATCCATGACGACTACTAATGTTACATTTCCTTTGTTTATCCCTCACAAGGCTTTATGATCACCCTTTTCTATTGATGTATGTCTATCTAAAATGATATATTATGAGGTGACCTAGGATATATTTATGAAGAATTGTTTTAGGAAGATTTATTAAAGTTTATATTTTTTATAATATATGTAATTCATGTATTATTTACCCAGTTTACAATACATTTAACCTAAAAATATTTTTGGGTGTTTTTAATGTAATATTTTATAAGTAATTATGTGAAAAATCATGTAAAAAAATATGGCTCATCAAATGTATAGTGGATCATGAGTTCCATGATGGAACTCAAGGAAAAAATATGTACTTATTTTGATATTATTTATATAATTTATCACGTCACACTATAATTCACTTGTATTTAGTAGATATATATAGGGAAATTATTGGTGGTGGATTATTGAGTATGAATCACACCCTTCTCAGGTTCCCTACTACCCGAACATACCTCATGTTTTTTTTGACTAAGTGAGGGAAATGGATATGATTATTTGGATGGATGAGATTTTTTGGATTCAGGAGATGTGAATGGTCCTGGACACTAGACTAATTTTTTGTTCATCTCCAATTTTTATTTATTTTTTACCTTATTCTATATGAATGACCCATGAGAGTTATTATTTATTCTCATATGATTTTGTAACATTATATTTA